>CM021108.1:598913411-599604588 GCA_007115665.2 Sequoiadendron giganteum | reverse complement strand
TTCTCCTCAGAGTAATCACTAGAGTAATTATTAGGTGTCTATTCCCATCTACCTCCTTATCACCATAAATGGTGATTCATGTATCGCTTGCATAAACAAGCATACTTTGGAGAATCCATTTTGAGTATGGATGAGGAGGCTCCTTTATCTAATGTGGATGATGATGTTCCTATTCTCCATCTTGAAGATCATAATTCTCTCCTTATAGGGGAGGTAAAAGTACAAATTTGTCTCACACTTTATAAAGGAAACAACCAACATTGATCTGACTTTTAAACTTGAATCACTAAAAGTGGCATATATGTTTTGAATTTTGAAATGATGTAAACTAGAAAAATATGAATTTTTTCATATATTTTATGTTTGTATTTTTTAAAAAAATTAAAAAATTATTTTAAACTAGTTTTTATTAATTAACACTATAATTTAGTTGCTCATAAAATGTAAAAAAATGAAGTTGCATGAGACGTCAAACTTTTTATAGTAAATTTTATTTATTTTCTTTCAATTTTTTTTTGTGCATTTATAACTTGAAACTTTAGTGCATGGATATATATTTTTAAATACATATTAAAATTTGCGTGAATCAAAAATAAGTTGTTTCCATCGGATGCCAACTTTCATATTAAATATTTATCTAAAATGGAAAAAAAATTATACCATCTTGAAATAGATTCTTTGATCTAGTGCATCATATTTTTTTCAATTTTTTTTTAATAAGTTTTAGTATTTTTCCTTGGCATAGTAATCAACCTAATATTTTGTGTTGATAACCTACTTTTAGTAAAAATAAAATATAAAATATAAATAATAATTAAACTATTAAAATAAATATATTTTAAAAAACTACACTTATGGATCTACAAAAAGGGTATTTTAATATTTTAAAAAAATTGTCATTTACATTAGCAAGAGTTATTGAAACTTCAAGTTTTTCAAATAATTTTAATTTTTTGGTAAATTAGACTCAAAGTGGTGCTCCATATAATTTTATCCAACAATTTTAGTTGAAAAAGTTGTGGAAGTATCTAACTTAGCTAGAATGAATCTTACTAGATCATATGTTTGACCAAAATTGATTTTTAGTTAGAAATACTTAGATTCAGTTGTGCTGATAAGTTGGCTGAAAGTGTGACACAAATTTGTGCTTTTACCTGGGGATACTGCTGATGTTTTCATGGATCCTAGATCTTTTGAAAATGTGATTAAGATTGGAAAGTGTCTTTCTTTCAAAGAGTCTGAGCAATATTTTGACTTATTACATTCTCATCCTAATATTTTGCCTTGGTCATGTGAGTACATGCTTGGTATTGATGAGTCTGTGGTGGTTCACAATATCATCATGTATCCCAATGCTAAGCCCATTAAACAAAAGATTCAAAAGATGAATCTTGGTGCAGGAGCATCAAATGGACTTTAGGCCTCCATGAGGCAATTTTGTGAATTTTGATTTGTGGGTGGAATCTCTTTGTAATAAGGTCATATATGGACCATTTCTAATGTTTTTAATTCATTGTTAGGTGTCTAGGAGGTTTGGGGAGTCAGTTTGTCAAATTTTGTAAAAGTTGCAAAATTGCAAAAAAATACAAAATTGGGAATTTAAAGGGTCATTAGGCAGAAGGAAGGTTTTGGTTGATGGAATTCAAAGGAGTAGTTAGAAAACTGATTTTAATATGTTTTAAAAGCCTTGTGAAGGTGAGAAATGGATAGATCAATTGTAATTTGAAGAAAGTGGAATTAAAAAACCCCTGTTTACTATAGAATCCTAACATTTTCTTGTTGTTCAGAGCCTTGTATAGTTTTGTACAGTCGTTCTAATACCTGATACCAATAGGGATTGATGGATGTGTGAGTCTTCTTTCATTTAAAATTGGTTTCATTGTTTTTTATTGATTTTTGAGCATTTGGGAGCCATTTTTCTCAAGACAGGTCTGAAACCTTGAGTATGGTTGGCAGTGACAAATGAAATTGCATAAATTGAATTGCACTGGTGAAAATCCATAAAAACCTGTGAAACGGTTTGAGTTAACATGATATTTGAATTCTCCAAGTTGCATGGGTCAAAGATAAAGTCTAGACCAAGTTGAGTGATGCCCTAGGTGACTTTCTTCATTGTTTTGGCATGAAATGCTGCATAGGGGCTAGGGTTGCATAAAAACCATTGGAAAAGGGTAGGAGTCAGTTTGAGAAGCATAATCAAGTCACATTTGATGTGTTTGAATATTTTTTGAAGATTTTTGAAGCATGGGGTATAGAAAACCAGTAAACCCTCTCTTGAACTGGCCTAAAAAGGCCTAATTGAGACTATGACAGTCCATTTTTGAGACACAAAGCAATCATAGGTGATTTTAAAGAATATTGTGTAAACCCTTAAAGGGTATATGAAACTGTGTTTGGTTTTTGAATGCCCCACATATATAAAAATATATGCCTAAATTACTCACTTTACTGTCATAGAAGCCTATAAGCCGGTTGGTAAGGAGTTATAAGGAATTTGAGAAGTTTGGGTTCTTGTGTGCCACCATTGGGTTGGGAATGTCATTTTAAATTTTTCTAACATGATCTAGGGATTGAGTAGAGGTTATGTTCCTTGAGTGCACCAATGGTGTATTGTAACCTTGTTGGAAACCAAGAGTCATTGAGGGAGTTTTATGAATAAACAAGAATGTACTTTGAATCTTTTGGAAACTATTTAGATTTTTGAATTTTCCTCTAAATCAGTTTGGTATTAGAGCTAGAAAAATATGGGAAAGGAAAGTTGTATGTTTTTGTGTGTTGTCTTTTTGCAGGTTGAAGAGAGAACCTGGATGCCAAGAGACTAGGTAGTCAAGAAAAGAGACCTAGGTGAGGTGTCACAAAGACAAGAGAAGCAAGGTGAAAGAGAATTGCTTGAATAAAGAGAAGAATGGATGTGTTGAAGAGGTACTTACAGGCTGAGGGTTCACAAAAGAAGAAATAAGAAAGAAAAAGAGAGGGAAAAGAGATTGGTGCAGGAGCACAAGATGGACTTTAGGCCTCCATGAGGCAATTTTGTAAATTTTTATTTGTGGGTGGAATATCTTTGTAATAAGGTCATATTTGGACCATTTCTAATGTGTTTAAGTCATTGTTAGGTGTCTAGGAGGTTTGGGGAGTTAGTTTGTCAGATTTTGTAAAAGTTGCAAAATTGCAAAAAAATGCAAAATTGGGAATTTGAAGGGTCATTAGGCAAAAGGAAGGTTTTGATTGTTGGAATTCTAAGGGGTAGTTAGAAAACTGACTGTAATATGTTTTAAAATCCTTTTGAAGGCGATAAATGGAGAGATCAATTGTAATTTGAAGAAGTGGAATAAAAAAAACCCCCGTTTACTATAGAATCCTAACATTTTATTGTTGTTTAGAGCCTTGTATAGTTTTGTACGGTCGTTCTAAGACCTGAGACCAATATGGATTGATGGAGGTGTGATTCTTCTTTCATTTAAAACTAGTTTCACTGATTTTTATTGAGTTTTGAGCATTTGGGAGCCATTTTTCTCAAGACAAGTCTAAAACCCCGAGTAGGGTTGGCAGTGACAAAGGAAATTGCATAAATTGAATTTGCACTGGTGAAGATTCATAAAAACCTATGAAAAGGTTTGAGTTAACATGATTTTTGAATTCTCCAAGTTTCAGGGGTCAAGGATAAATTCTAGACCAAGTTGAGTGATGCCCTAGGTGACTTTCTTCATTGTTTTGGCATGAAATGCTGCATAGGGGCTAGGGTTGCATAAAAACCATTAGAAAAGGGTAGGAGTCAGTTTGAGAAGCATAATAAAGTCACATTTGATGTGTTTGAATATTTTTTGAAGAATTTTGAAGAATGGGGTATAGAAAACCAATAAACCCTCTCTTGAACCGACCTAAAAAGGCCTAATTGAGATTATGATAGTCGATTTTTGAGACACTTGTTACAAAGAAACCATAGGTGATTTCAAAGAATGTTGTGTAAGCCCTTAAAGGGTATCTGAAACTATGTTTTGTTTCTTGAAGGTCCCACATATATAGAAATATATGCCTAAATTACTCACTTTACTGTCATAGAAGCCTACAAGCCGGTTGGTAAGGAGTTATAAGGAATTTGAGAAGTTTGGGTTCTTGTTTCCACCATTGGGTTGGGAATGTCATTTTAAATTTTTCTAACATGATCTAGGGATTGAGTAGAGATTTTGTGCCTTGAGTGCACCAATGGTGTATTGTAACCTTGTTGGAAACCAAGAGTCATTAAGGGAGTTTTGTGAACAAACAAGAATGTACTTTGAATATTTTGGAAACCATTTAGATATTTTCCTTTTCCTCTGCATCAAATCCCAAGGTTGTGTTGTTGGTTAAGACTGGGATAGAGAAGCTATCAAAAGTAGGCTTTATCCGTCCTATTGACTATTCACCTTAGATATCAAATATTGTGGTTGTTAGAAAGCCTGATGGTCGTATTCGCATTTGCATTGACTTTTGTGATCTCAATAAGGCTTCTCTTAAGGATAATTTTTTGTTGCCTAATATCGATATGATTGTAGACTCCACCGTAGGCCATGCCTTGTTGTCCTCCATGGATGGCTTCTTAGGCTATAATCAAATTTGTATTAACCCAAATGATCAGTATAAGACAACCTTCACTACCCTATGGGGTACTTTCTATTATGTGGTTAGGTTGTTTGGGTTAAAGAATGCATGTGCAACTTACCAATAGGTGATGACCTTAATATTTCAAGATTTCATTCATAAAATTCTAGAATATTACGTTGATGATATCTTGGCTAAGTATATGACTCGTCTAGATCATGTAGAAAATATTTGTCTTAGTTTTGAAAGGCTTTGACTCTATAAGATGAGATGAAATCCTCTTAAGTGTGTCTTTGGTGTTGACATTGGCAAGCTTTTAGGGTTTATTATTTCTCACTGTGGAATCAAATTCGACACAAATAAGATTGATGCAATTGTTAACATGCCTCCACCTAGAAACATCTCTTAGTTGTGTAGTTTGTAGGGGAATATTTAGGAAATTTGAAGATTCATATCTTAGTTGGTTGATCACACCCTTCCTTTCACATGTTTGTTGAAGAAAGATGTTTATTTCCAATGGGATGATGATTGTGAGATTTTTTTTGAGTCAATCAAAAGTTATTTGGCCAATCTTCCTATCTTAATACTAACTATGCAATAGACCCTTTCTGCTTTATCTTGCTGCATCACCTCATGTTTTAGCGGCTTTGGTAGCCCATTATGATGATGATGGTAAAGAAAGAGCGGTCTACTACATTAGTTGCATCCTAGTGGAATATGAAACTCGTTGCTCTACTATGGAGACACAGTGTATTTCTCTCATCTTCACAACATAGAAGTTAAGGCATTACCTTCTTCATGTTGCAACTCATGTCATTGTGAAAAGTGATCTTTTGAAACATCTATTCACTAGAACCGATCTTGCTGGAAGATTGGCGAAATGGGTAATGTTGCTTTCTAAATTCGACATCAAGTTTCTAACTCATAAATTCATTAAAGGTCAAGTTGTTGTCGATCAATTGTCAGAAGCTCCCTCATATTACTCTTTCCCTAATCTTTATTTATTTCCAAATGAAGACCTTTTTACAACTAATCATGATCCTGTATGGGAGATGTATTTTGATGGATCAAGATGTCAAGCTAGCTCCAGAGCAGGGGTAGTTTTGATCTCACCTGAGGGTAAGCCAGTTCCTCTATCCTTTCGATTGGAATTCCATTGCACTAGTTGTAGTAATGGAAAAAGTGTCCCTTTTTCCTTAATTTGGGAATAATTAACAATAAATGAGCTTAATGTTGCCTTGATTTAGTGTTGTAATGTGTTTTACACATTTGCATTGATTCTAGGGCCCTTTTAAATAAAATGGACTTAATGATGCGTTATTTAGGGTGTTGTAAAGTGTTTCTTTACACTTTCACTCTAATTTAGGGATTTATTAATTAATTGAGGTTAATTAGAGCTTAATTGGCCCCTTAAATTCAAATCCAAGCCTATTTTATTGGATTTTCTGAAGGATAAATCCTGACACTAATTAATAATATTTCACAACACTTAATTTGGCAATGTTTGAGTCCTAGGCTAGTGACTTGGGGCCAATTCACCACCTGGTGAATGGGTCATTCCTAGGTCCTGGGACCCCCT
Source organism: Sequoiadendron giganteum (assembly GCA_007115665.2). Lineage (NCBI taxonomy): Eukaryota > Viridiplantae > Streptophyta > Pinopsida > Cupressales > Cupressaceae > Sequoiadendron > Sequoiadendron giganteum. The sequence continues at coordinate 599,598,431 of CM021108.1, read as the reverse complement.
TTTTACATATTGTTTCATGTCCCCGAAACTTGTCCTAATTGATTGTGATAGGACCCATTCGCCCTATGGTGAATGGGTCCTCCTTAACCTAGGACACCCCTTTTTGAGCTTATTCTTTGCAATATTTTAATGATTTTGGATCCTAGATCTGATGTCGGCTTGCATTATTTAAGTTTTGAGATTAAATCTTAATTTTAAGTATAAATATAAGGTTAATTCACATATTTTCACCTAGCAACTTCAAGTATTCAAGAATTATAGCAATTTTATTATCAAGAGAGCATTCAAGATCATTTTCAAAGGCATTCAAGGGCAGATTATCAAGGTTTTTATTACAACAATTAAGGCTATCTTTCATCATGTTAAAGGCATAGTGCATCATACATGTGGTTGAGCTAATGTGTTGATGAGACATTGGAGATCCAATTCAAGTATTGTTTCATGACCACTTCATCCTAACTTTCATATTTTCATTCCAAGGTCCAATTGAGGTGGTTTGGTGAGTTGCTACACATTGTTGTTCATTCATCTTTCCTTTTATGCATTATTTCAATTCAAGGTTTAATTACCTAAACAGGGTTTGACTGAGGCAAACCCCTATTCCCTAACAAACAACATTTTTCCTTCTCTCTTGATGTGTGATTGTAGGTTTTAGATTGAAGATCAAGTGGAGAACAAAAGTTGCAAAGTTGTCAAGATTGTAAAGTTGCAAATTTGTCATCTTTATTGCAAGATCACGGAAAGTGCTCTACAAAATTTATTTTTGACTTTCGGGAGCTGAACACCTAGGAGCTAGGGGTGTATACATCGAGGAAAAAAACCCATAAATCACTTTTCCAGAACCCTAATAGGGACCCATTCACCATTGGGTGAATGAGTCCTCAGTGAGGCTCGAAACAACACTTTTTTAGTGAGGTACACATTGTTTCAGCATCTGAAAACCTTCCTTTTTTTCTTTTATAATAGTTAGGTTTAAATTTTTATTATTATTTATGCACTTTACCTCTCATAATTGAGTGAAACAACTAAGTAAAAATTAGGTTCCTCCATTTGTTTAATCCATTTGGGGTGAACCTATTTTTCTTTATTTCATTTTGGTGAACCTGACTTCTTAAGCATTGTAATTTTTTGATTTTAGAGTCTTTCTTTTCATCCTAGGTTAGATCTTGCATTAATTTGCATTCATTTTCATTGAATTAGATCTCATTTAGGGTGTCTTATTTTGTATTCAAATTTGCATCTCATCTAGGTTTTTAGAATTGCATTGTTTGCATTCTTTAAATCTGAAAAATACAAAAAAATAAGTCATTTTTTATATCATATTACATCACGTAAAATTGCATTTGAAAATCAAAACAAAATTTCATATAAAACTAGGTCTTGTAATTCATCATTTTGTCACATTTTCATCTTGCATTTCACATTGCATTTACAGAAATCTGAAACAAAACATTACTGTAGCAGACCTAAATCTAAAAAACATTAGAAAAAGCTTAAAAATAAATAAAAATTAGTTTCAAAACCCTAATCTAGGACCCATTCGCCCTAGGGCGAATGAGTCCTTGATCAGACCTAAATCTACATTTCTGGAATTTCAAAACTTTTGTTGTGTGCTTTTGTTTGTTGTCCTTACATCTCTATTTCAGTTTATTGAATTTCTATTTCATTCATTTCATTAGATCTAGCTTAATTTTCTTCATTTAAGTGCATTTTCAAAATTCAAAATTGCATTTACAACATTTTATTTTTAGTTCATTGTGCATAGTACAATCAGAAAATTACCTTGTTTAAATCTCAAAATTTGGAAATGGACAAGTGTTTTAGCAATGTGTGGAAGTCTTTGTTCTCTTTGGTTGATGTTTCAAGTTGTATTTTTGGAAATGATCCTAATGCAATTGAACATACTCATGCTCACCCAACTCCTAATGAGTGTCCTTGTGAAGTTGACATTATTCCAGAGAAGACGATGCTAGCATGAATGAATTCATAAATGATTGCCTTAACAATCTTGAGAGTAATGCATCCTTCTATCCTTCCATGAAAAAACCAATCCAACTTGAGATATTTGGTCTTTTACATCGTGAAACTGAGTCACAAACTAAGCCTAAACTTCCAACAATGAGTTAACCTAGTTCTTCTAGTCAAGTGCATAGTCATTCATCTTATGCTAAAAAAATGACCAACACTCCCATCAACCTTGAAGAGACTTATGGCCAAGGCTTTAAGATTTTAACTAACCAAGGATGTGACACAAATGAGCATGAAATTCATAAAATTTTAGAGAAAATCCGTATTGAACAAAAAAATGGGATAGGATATCAAGATCCTCCCTCGACATAAGTGTCCTCCTTCCTAAAGATCAACCAATTCCTCACAAGAATGATGAGATTATTTCAAGTCCTCCTTCTCTATATCCACTTTGAGAAGTTGGTGAATCTAGCAATAAATGAGATCCTTACAAACTAAAGAAACTAGAATTCCCTTATCCCATGTCTGCAACTGAAAGAACCTTACATATACTTCTAATTCAAGGACTTATAACATTACCACCCATGAAATAAAATCCAAAGCCATATCCTAAGAATGCAAAAATTTCCCATTGTTGATATAAAAGAGTTCTTGGACATAGTATTGATGAGTGTCATATTTATAAAAAATATTTAAAAGGTTTGATATCATAAAAATAGTCCCTTAAAAAACATGCATTCCACTCATTTCCATGTAATAGTTGTAGGGTCTTAACATTCTCACTATTACATGTGTATACATATATTGCAAATCATTCTCTTTCTCGAAAGGAGCTCATTCTCATCACCTATCTCGGCACGTCCTTTTCCTACACTTAGTGGGGGCAAGGGGTTAGTTAGCCTTGTCCTAGTTTTGGTATGTGTCATTGTCCCTTTGGCTACTTTCCCACCTTCCGTTTATATTGACCGAGATTGGGATGCATACAACCTACTATAGGTTGACTTGCATGTGCCTTAATAGTATTTTTCTATGTTTCTTTATGTGATTGCATGTGCATAATGTGATCCCCCGTGATGTTTCATTTGGTGTATCTCTCTCTCTTTTTGTGCATTCCTTTATATGTATCTACATTCTTCGACATATGTATCTACATTCTTCTCTATGTCGTAAGCATTTTATCTTTTTCATTTTTCTTGTGTTTTCCTTTTGGGGATGACACAAGGCGTTGAGACATTTGGGTCTATTCCATGTTGACCCAAAATATTTTTCTTTATCTTTTCTTTGTCTTGTGTTTTCCTTTTGAGGATGACGCAAGGCATTGAGACATTTAGCTCTCTTCCATGTTGACCCAAAAGATTTTCCTTTATCTTTTCTTTGTCTTTTGTTTTCCTTTTAGGGATGACACAAGGCATTGAGACATTTAGGTTTCTTCCATGTTGACCCAAAGTATTTTTCTTTGTTTTCGCTCTCTTTGTGTCATTCTTCCAGTTCTATGATTATTTGGGTAATGATGACAATTTCGAGCTCTAAAACAACATTGTAGCAAAGACATACTGACCCTGAATCCATAGATCCCTTATGTATTCTTGGGGGCAACCCCTCCATCCTTGTTCATGACGTAGCTTTATTTCAGAAACATATGACTTGGGATAGGGTTTTCCAAGGAAAACACTCATGTCTAAGGAGAAAACATTGGCTACTTTAAAGAATTTGCTCACAACAATGGTGTTAGCAACCAATTTAAAGTGGGGGCATACATCAATGACATATTTTGACATTTTTCATATTTCATGGTATGATTTTCTTTCTTGTGAAGTGTCCTTTTCTTGGTTGTATCATGAGGTTTGATTTCCTCCAAGAGTTTGATATTTCTAAGTGTACGACTTTCCCTTACTGGCATGATGCAAAACGAGGCATCCCATAAGTGGAAATTTGATATTCTTGACTTATCCTCTCTTGGAGACATTAGGCACGATGTTCCCTAAGAAGAATACCTTATATAAAGAAAAATCCCTTTGAACAAAAACCTATAGACATAACATTCAAAAGCATTTAGCATTGTGGTGCCTTATCAAAGTTGTCAAGAGGATAACTCCAATATGGTATGGGAGGCTAATATGATTCTCTCATTTTCCACCTCATTGGGATACTCACCTAGTGGACAGCTTGAGGTTCCACTACCCCAGAGTGAGCACGCATGTTACAGACAAACAACCTAGACTTGATCCACATCGTGTTGGAAAGACTATCGAAGCTTGATCCTTTTTTTTGGACAAACAGTCACGTTCCACATTGTGTTGGAACAGTTGATGCTTGATCCTTTGTTTTCCTTTATTTTTATTGGTCTTTGCTAGGGTATGATTGTGTATCTTTTTCATTGTTGCATACATAAGTGTCTTGAATTTCTACTTTAGTGTGAGTTTGTCATGGGGGAAAAATCTCACTAAAGTGGGGGCAAAATGTAGTAACAGAAAAAAGTATCCATTTTTCCTTAATTTGGGAATAATTAACAATAAATGAGCTTAATGTTGCCTTGATTTAGTGTTGTAATGTGTTTTACACATTCACATTGAGTCTAGGGCTTTATTAATTAATTGAGGTTAATTATAGCTTAATTGGCCCCTTAAATTCAAATCCAAGCCTATTTTATTGCATTTTCCGAAGGATAAATCCTAGCACTCATTAATAATATTTCAAAGAACTTAATTTGGCAAGGTTTGAGTCCTATGCTAGTGACCTAGGACCCATTTTCCACCTAGTGAATGGGCCCTTCCTAGGTCCTAGGACCCCCTTTTTACATATTGTTTCATGTCCCCAAAACTTTTCCTAGTTGATCGTGCTAGGACCCATTCACCCTATGGTGAATGGGTCCTCCTTAACCTAGGACACCCCTTTTTGAACTTATTCTTTGTAGGATTTTAATGATTTTGAATCCAAGATCTGATGTTGGCTTGTGTTATTTGAATTTTGGGATTAAATATTAAGTTGTATAAATATAAGGTTAATTCACATAGTTTTACCTAGAAACTTCAAGTATTCAAGCATTATAGCAATTTTATTATCAAGAGAGCATTCAAGAGAATTTTCAAAGGCATTCAAGGGAATATTATCAAGGTTTTATTGCAGTAATCAAGGATATATTTCATCATGTCAAAGGAATAGTGCATCATGCATGTGGTTGAGATAATGTGTTGATGTAGCATTGAAAATCCAATTCAAGTATTGTTTCACATCCAAGTTCAAGATCAAGATCTACACTCATTATGGCCACTTCATGCTAAGTTTCAGATTTGCATTCCAAGGTTTAATTGAGGATTGGTGAGTTGCTACACATTGTTGTTCATTCATCTTTCCTTTTATGCATTATTTCAATTCAAGGTTTAATTACCTAAACGGGGTTTGACAAAGGAAAACTCCTATTCTCTAACAAAAAACATTTTTTCTTCTCTCTTGATGTGTGATTGTAGGTTTTAGATTGAAGATCAAGTGGAGAAAAAAAGTTGCAAAGTTGTCAAGATTGTAAAGTTGCAAAATTTATCATCTTTATTGCAAGATCATGAAAAGTTCTCTACATAATTTATTTCTGACTTTCGAGAGTTGAACACCTAGGAGCTAGGAGTGCAAACATTGAAGACCAAAATCTAGAAATCACTTTTCTAGAACCCTAATAGGGACCCATTCGCCACTAGGTGAATGAGTCCTCAATGAGGCCCGAAACAACACTTTTTCAACAAGGTACACATTTTTTCAGCATCTGAAAAACTTCCTTATTGTTGATATAATAGTTAGGCTTAATTTTTTATTGTTATTTATGCACTTTAGCTCTCATAATTGAGTGAAATAACTAAGTAAAAATTAGGTTCCTTCCTTTTGTTAATCCATTTGGGGTGATCCTATTTTTATTTATTTCACTAACAATATCACTGAGTATGAAGCTCATATTACTGGCTTGCGTGCCACGATTGCATTAGACTCAAACATCTTCACATATATGGTGATTCTGAACTCATTGCAAATAAAATTACGGGGACATATCAAGCAAAGTAAAATAAGCTATCTCAATATCGAGATTTGGCCTTATCCTTGCTTGATCGCCTCTCCTCTTTCAGGATAGACAATGTTCCTAGGAGAGAAAACCGACATGTGAATGCCATTGCAAGTGTTGCCTCCCTTGTGTCTTCAAATAAAGCTATAGAAGAATACCACTTTGTGGTTCATTTTATTCGCTCTCCTACTATCTCAGATCAACACAAATTTGATGCTCTTGTGTGTGCTCATGTGGAATCAGAGGGTTGACATTCTAACATTTATGATGATGTAAAGACTAGAAAATTTCCTAACAATGCGACGAAAAACACTCGCACTTGGATACAAAAAAATTCAGTATGATATGTCATATTCTCGGACATCCTTTATTAGAATTCTTATACTAGTTTGATTCTTCAGTGTCTCACTAAAGTGTAAATAACCCTTTCCCTTAAAGAATCCCACTCAGGCTCTTGGGGTGGAAATTTTGGTGGTAAATCCATAGTGCAAAAATTAATTCACTTGGGATACTTTTGGCAAATGATGGAGCAAGAATCCTTTTTCCTTTTTCAAGAAGTGTCCACAATGTCAACAACATAGCCATCTCATTCATACTCCTACTCATGAGCTTCAAAATGAGGCCTCTCCTTGGCCATTTGCAAAATCAAGGTTGGATATCATTGGAAAAATATCACCTCCTTCTTCTAAAGGACATGTCTTTATCATCACCGCTACAAATTACTTTATGAAATGGGTCGAAGATATTCCACTTTGGTCCAAAAATGTTGAAGCCATTTGTAGCTTTCTTCTGAAAAATATCATTGATCACTTTGGATTGGCTTCCACCCTTGTTTTTAATAATGGTACTCCATTTAAGAACAAAGAGGTGAAGGAATTCTTGGAGAAATTTCACATTCAACATCAATTTTCTACACTATACTATCCTCAATCTAATGAACAAGATGAAGTGTCAAATAAAAATCTTAAGCTCATTCTTCAAAAAATAGTAAACAAACATTGTGAAGATTGGCATACTCAATTGACATACACCTTGTGGGATTATCACAGAGTGTTCATACAGTAACAGGAACAACATCATACAACCTTGTGTATGGCATCAAGGCCATCATGACTTTAGAGTTGGAAATTCCATATTTTTAATTTTCCCTTAAAGGGTTAATTAATGATGAAACTTACCATGCTAATCATTTTCATCAGCTTGAGTTTCTCGATGAGTGTCGATTGTAGGCCCTCAACCACCTTCAAGCTTATCAACGATCACTTTCTAAACATTATAATCAGGGTGTTATTCTTAGAACTTTCAAGGTAGGTGATCTGGTTCTCTATGAGAATCAGAGAAATGTAAATGTGCTGCCTGATCAGAAGGGGAATTTTAGTCCTAATTGGTTAGGCCCTTACATTGGCATCTTCATGTATGGTTTTGTTGCTTATGGATTTTCATCTATGGATGGAATGCCTCTAAAAGAACCTATTAGTGTGATGCATCTTCGTCGATACTATGCATAGTGTCTATGTATCATGTGTATAATGCTCACCCCTCATGGATTGCAGTGTATCATATTATGGCATTCCTTCATTAACACATTATTACATTTTATATTATGATTTGAACATGTGTGTGTCTAGTAAATTTCTTTAATTAGGAATTTCATACCTACATGTGTTTGATTACATATTTTGGTTAGGAAATTAGATCATTATTGTATTTAATTAAGATACATCCATGTGTGTTTATTAGATCATGATAGAATCTAATCTAAACATACATCCATAAGTATAACATCCATCACATAATCACACATGAAAGTACAAGCATACACTAAAGATGAACACCATAATGTCAAAATCAAAATATCATATCTCTATATATATATCAAACATATGTCATGTACATGTATCATACCACTATTTTGTTATCATAGTGGTGACTACATATCTGTCAATGTATATACATAAAAAATAATGCTATACAATATATAATCATCAGTACAAAAATGACACATATTAAAATGGGCATCTAGCCCCTAGGTGCTTGGCTCACTGAGCCCTCTGGTCTTGGTGGTGGGTATGGTTGGGGCTTGAAATAAGTGATGGAGTGGGATATTTATGATCACAAGACTAAAATTCTTGCTTGTAATCCTCTAATCTCACCACACAACTCAACTATCTCTAGCTCTACCCTCCTGATATCTTCCCGTAGCTATGGATCAGTCGTCAACCTCACTGCTACTACTTGCCCACCAAGGTCATCAAGTTGGCTCTAAAGAGAATCGCGTGCCATCTCAACACTCTTCACTCTTTTCCTCACCTCATCTCTATTAGTGAGGACAACCTACAACTCCCCTAACCATTTATTCTTTTGTCTAGTGATGGTGGTGATTTCTGCAATCCTCTACACTACCTCCTCATAGGCTATCTTGATAACCGCCACAATCTTGAAAATTTGGGCATGTCGCCCCGCTAAAGTTGGCATTTAAGCATCCATGACACTCCCCTGGATTGGTATAACCAAGGCCACCTCTAAAATACACCACACAATGAATGTGGTCCACTCCTGTGTGCCCACTGCAACCATAAAGTAGTAGAACCATCAATACATCATGATATATCAAAGCATGTATACATATATATATGAGATGAAACATAAATGTTGAAAAATGAAATAACATAAATAAATCTTGTACCTGGGTCCCTTTCCTTCTAGTGTGGATTAAGGGGAGGAGCAATGTTAGGACCCATGCCTCATATGCCTCCTACATCCACTATTGCTATTGTTATGATAGGGCCAATGGTTGTTGAAGGTGGTGGTGGTGCCACCAAAACTGGGACAACAACTAGAGGAGATGAGAGTATTTTCCATCACCTTAGTCTCTATGCCATCACCTCTCCCTATTTCTCATCACCATCGCTTCCATCTCCTCCTCCTCCTCTCATTGGTGGTGCTTGCTCTTGGACATCGACATCCCCTATATGGACATCTACCAAGAAAATCAAAGTGGGATCGTGTCTCAGCCACCAGGTCCTAATCGAATGGCAACCCGTACATCATCTATGGATAGCATCAAGGGCTAATCTCTATCGTCTACCTCATCATCACTCGGCATGAGGTTTGCTAAAGTAGGGCATTGATGGCCTCACCGTGCTCCTAATTTCTCACACATATGATGGGGGAGTTGGGGGAATAGTTTGTACAATCCTGAATTTTTGCATGACCCAGTGCCAATAATAGGGCATGATAAAAAAATAAGTGTAGCCAACCAAAAATCACTCTCATTGCATGTTCCATAGTTGTTGTTGGTCCAAAACCCATCACATGCCTCTGTATGGTCATCATCTAATCTACTTTGACCACAGGGTGTCAATCTATAATCTCCAAAATTGGAGGTCTCCATACCTCCACTAGCATACTAGCTCATATGCATGTGCCATTGATGTACTGGGGACTGTCCCCCGAGGATAGCTGACTAGTCGGGTACAAGTAATTGAAATAAAGAAAAATGGGGTTTAGTTCACCAAAATGGATTGATGAACCAATTAGGGACTTATTCTTCTTCGATTAGTTAGGAAATGAGATCCCAACAAAGAATTGACTAGCTACCCTTAGGAGATTCAACTCTATGGAGGAATCTTCATATTTTATTTTTTTGCAAGGACAAGAGTCCTGGCCAAACAACACTTTGGGGAGAAAAACTAGAAAATAGTAAACTAATTCCAAAATGTAATCTACAACTTGGATCTAATAGATTATGCTCAATACTGATAGAACCATAAATCAGATCATAGATCAAAGAGAGGCAAGATGATGTGTACCAGTCACCAAAAGTTAGTTACTAAAGTTGATCTGGGACTCATTCGCCCAAGGGTAAATGGGTCCTGGGTTAGGGTTTATCTGTAACTTTTGAGATCCTCTACTATAGATCTGAATCCTTCAATTTGCCCAGATTTTAGGTCTGAAAAAACAGAAATAAATTATACAAGTGATTTTTCATGAGATGACAACTTTGACAAGTTCTCCAATTTTTCTCTTCAAGAGATCTTCAAGATTTCTTTCGCCTAAATCTGCAAACACAAATCAAGAGGGAAAAATGTTTTATTTTTGGTGAATAGGGTTTTTCCTTGGTCAAACCCCATTTTGGTAATCAAACCTTGAAATGAAACAAAATAGCATGAAAGGAATGATGAATGAACAACTCAATGTCACAAATCACCAAACCCTTGAATGAACCTTGGAATGTAAATATGCAACTTGCATGAAATGGCTTCAATGGATGTGGATCTTGAACCTTGGATATTGATTTGATATAATGCTTTGAATGCTTGAATGGATCATGAAACCTACACCATAATATTAGCTCCAAAAATATGCATGATGCAAGAAGAATTTGATGTGACAATTGGATCTTTAATTGTTGCAATAAATCTTAAATAAATCTACTCTTGAATGCCTTGAATTTCTCTTGAAATACTCTTGAAAACTCTTAGATTGGTTAGATCAAAATTGCTAGCTTGAAAATCTTAGATGAAACTTAGTGAAATAACCTTATATTTATAGATATGTAACTTTAATTTCTCGAAGTTCAAATATCACAAGCCGACATCTGAATATAGATTTGAATATGTTAAAATACTGCGAAAAAGATAATTTAAATTTAGGTCCTAGGTCACTCACCTAGGACACATTGCTCAATGATAAGTGTTATGTTAAGGAATTAATGAATGTTAGGTTTCCTCCTTGGAAAGTGCAATTAAATAGGCTTAGATTTGAATTAAAGGGGAAAATTGAGAAAAATTAAACTCAATTAATTAAAGGATCCCTAAATAAGTGTGAAAGTGTAAAGAGGTACACTCTACAACACCAAAAATAAGCCACAATTAAGTCTATTTTAATATTTTAATTCCAAATTAAGTGTGAAAATGTAAATGGATACATTTTTCTACACTACAGTAATATGAGCAAACACCCACACCTGTAAAAGCATGTAAGTAGTAAGTCTCTAGTACTCATAATGCATGAACCTACCCAGCTCCTTGTATAGGTGTGCAAGCATGTTGCAACCCCAAGCATAGGCGATCTGTTGCTCCTACATTTCTTTGATTGTATGGATGAGGCCCTCGTGAAGGTGAGAGCCTTGTCTGTCCATCGTCACCTGCATGGCGACTGTCACTACCATCACCCTCTACACTAGAGGGAAAACCACCCAACTGTGCTCAAACCAATGAATGTAAATGTGGTTGATGACACTGTTAATGTTTGTGTGCCCTGCACAGTACTACATGCCCTCGAATCACTCTTAGGTCAAGTGTGTCTCATCTAATACCACCCACCATTCATGGATGGGTAGGCTAGTGATCTTGTACATGTCCTCCAATGTGAAATTCATCTCACACATCGGTAAGTGGAAGGTGGAGGTAGTCGAGTCCCAATGATCCATTAATGCCATAAGCATTCAGTCGTTATAGAGAATCTCAAGTTTAGTATAGGCCCACCACAAGCCTACTCGTAGGAGATGTCCCTCCTCATTAGGGGACATGCATGTTGCTTGATTGTGGAGAATCCTCAACATGCACTTTCCATCATGCTCTCCCATCTCTAGGTAATCCTACAAAATGAAAAAAAAAAATTTAGTCAAATCCATCTGCATCAAAGATTTCTAGCTTCTACATCAAAATTTCTTTAAGTATGACCTCTCGGATGCAAGCGTGATGCACAAATGTTTGTGCATTACACTTCTATCTAAGGTCCATCATTGGAGCTACACTAACTCATTTGACTGCAAAATCCGATGAAAATTTCTAACGAAAGATGTACAATTAGATGTATTGTCAGGCACTTGTGATATTTAATGTGTAATTTTCAATTTTTTAAAATTTTATCCCCGACATTGTCAAAATTTTGACGAAAATAAATAAAAGTGAGTTCGACAAAAATAAATAAAGTGAGTTCGACTATTTATTGTGAAAGTGTTTTGCTATTATCGCTAGGTTGAGGGTAGTCATTGTCTTTTTCCAGAATTCATTTGTGAAGTCAGATTTGTACTTCCAGGTTTGAAAATCATATTTTAAAGCAACATCTCATCAGATTTCATTTTAGACTTGTGCATTTTTAGGATAATTTCCATCAAAACATGAGTGAGCAGTCCTGGTCAAGACTTTGTAAATGAGGTAAAGTGATTTCTTATTTACTAAACATTTCTCTTTTGGTAGTGTGGTGTGCATTTGTTTCTTTGTAGCTCATTCTATGTTTTAATTGGAAGCTACAAAATAAACAAAACTTAACATATTAAAAAATCTTTAGTTGTCTATAGCATCTAGCTATGAATTTCAATCCTAGGGAGCTCAAAAACTTTGGAGAAATGGTAACAACCATTAAACACTTGATTGACGATTAATTTATAGACTCAACAGTTGAAGGCTTATTATCTAAGCAAGTTGCTTTTGTGGGTGTGGATATGGTATGTGTAAATCTCAGGGTTTCTTATTGAGTTAATTATGTTATAACAAGAAGGTGATAAAATTCTTCCATGAGCTCTTTTACTGTTTATCTAAACAATAATGTTGGTGATACTTCAAAAGTTAAAAACCAAAGGGATAATTCTGCTAGTGACTACCAATCTCTGGCTTTTGAAAACCAAAGGTCTTAAACAGATTTCATGATGTCTACAACCAAAATCTAGGAGGCCTTTAAAGGCTTGCTTTTAGATCAAAATCTTCTCTAGCAGGTAATGTGGTAACGAATACACATAAATGAACAAATTCAAATTGTAGTATAAAAATTTAAAAACATTTCATTTGAAGCAAAAGCAGAAGCATTTTCAGAATTTCATTTCCAGATTTTGTTGTACAAGTTCAATATTTTGATTTTAGGAGTCTAACGTTTGGAAATCATAGTAAAATCAGAATTTAATAAGTTTTGGAATTAGCATTTTAAAGTGTTTTTTGGGGTCATTATTCAGACTATCTTCTCTTTTGCAAGGGTGGTTGCCTGCCAAGTTTTTTTGGTGTAAAATATCAGAATTATTAGATTTTGTTACCTATGTATGATTAAAAATTATTGGAGTGTGAGTTTGTTAGTTTTTGAAGATCTAAATATTCAAGCTTGGTAAAGAAAAATCATGTCAAATAATATTAGTCTAGAACAAAATGAAGAGTCACTTGATAGATTGTGGGATAGATTGAAAAGAAAGGGTGATGGGAAATGTTATTGTCCTTGCAATATTGCAAGGGCTTAAAGACGAGAAGACTTTTAATCACAACATATGAGAAACATTGTAGGCAACATGGTCACGTTGAAGGGGGGCATGATTATCATCCATTGGTAAGTTTTTCATTATATGTGTTTATATTGATTGAATTTGTAAATGTTTATATCGTTTTAACATTTTATATATATAAAAAATCACTTGATCATGATCATGGTTTATTTGTGTCTATTATTATTATAAAGGTGGGGCGCCCTAGGGCACATGATATGGATTATCACTACCCGAAGAATGTGGTTTTGCAAGCGGAGGAACATGGAGCTATGAATATCGAAGATGAAGTTAATGATCCTATGGAAGAAGATGATCATGCGCCAGAAAACACAGTTGAAGATGATGGTACAAATACATTGATCCATGACACATTTAGTGGCATAGTTGATCATGTTGATCAAGATGACTTTGATGGTGTTCATGATTTACCTATACTTGAGAAGGAATATGAGCCCCTTTATGAAGGCTCCCAAACAACTCTTCTCTTTTTTGTATTGTTGTTGGTGAACTTGAAGGTTATGAATGGTTTATCCAACATACCAATCTCACGGATGTTAAGGTATGTCATATATGTCATATTTTTTCATCTATTTTAATTGTTGTTAGTTCATCACTAGTAAATAAAGGATGAAATATGTACCATTAATATTCTTTATATTAAAAAATTATTTTTTGTTGTAGATTGATTGGTGAATTTTTGTTACCACCATCAAATATTTTACCTCGCTCATACCGAGATTTATTTGGCATTATGAAAGATATTGGAATGGAGTATCAAGCAATAGATGCATGTCCCAATGATCATATTATATATCATAAACAACATGAATTTCCAACAGAATGCCCAAAATTTCATATCAGTAGATATCGAATAGATCAACTAACAAAAAAGGTGCCTCACAAGGTTCTTCGTTATATTCCCATTATTCCACGTATACAAAAATTATTTAGGTGTGAAAGATTAGTGCAATTTATGGATTACCATGCACGGAATAGAAGTGGGGATGACATTCTTCGAATGTCTGCGGATGGTTCTGCATTTAGGGACATGGAGGAAAAATGGCCATGCTTTAAAGAATAACCTCGTAATCTCATGCTTTCATTGGTAGCGAACAGTGTCAATCCATTTGGAGAGCTAAGATCTATTTACTTGGTGTGGCCTATTTTTGTTATCAACAATAACATTCATCCATGGATGTCAATAAAGAGGGAGAACATAATTTTGACAATGATTGTTCCAGGTATTTGTTTATCAATTTTCTTTAACGTAGTAGCATCTCATTTGTCTTATTTGTTGCATAATGACATATTTTTTTCATTTAATAGACATGTACATTAATTTATATATATTGTAGTAAAATGGTTATAATAATTATGTAATGTTTATGTTCATTCAACTAGGTAAGTACCAAGTTAAAGATATGAATGTATATATCGAGCCTCTTTTCGATGAGTTACTAAAGTTATGGAATGGCGTCGCTATGTATGACATATCTAGACCAATAGGAAAAAGACAATTTCATTTTCATGTAGTGCTTGTATGGACAATTCATGATGCCCTAGGGCTAACAATTTTTTGTGGTATGTTATAACGTTCAACTGCACTTTAACGATATTTAATTTTATGAAGTAGATATCATGCATGTTTTTTATATAATCTATTCATTATATATAATTATAAAAATTGACATATTTAACCCAATTATATATGATCTTGCATGTCTTCAAACAAAGGGAAAACCTGCATGTCCAATTTGTGGTCCAAAGATGAAATCTCGTCATTCAACAAGTTTAGGAAAGTAGGTGTTTGATGAGTATAGGCACTTCCTCCACATAAATCATAAGTATCGAACTACTGAAAAACATCTTTCCAATGGGAAAGAAGAGACTACATCAAAACCACGAAGAATGACACCTCACCTATGGAAGTTGGAATATAATAGAATTAATCGTCAAAGTTATACATAGGATCAAACTGTTTAACTATCTTATATGATATGTTTGGAATTTATATTTTTATATTGTTTTGTGTTTACTCATGTTGTAATTGACAATGATTGTTGTTGTTAATTTGTTTAACTTATATGCTTCATGAAGGTCATCAAGGAATTAATGGCCAGCTTCCATAGGGATTGAAAAGTTATCCCAAAAAATTTAGTAGGTTTCCCTACTATGAGTAGCTACAAATTGTGCATTTGTTTGATACAATGCATATCGGAAATAATAAAACAAAAACATTATGGAAAATATTGGATGGAAGGCATGACAAAGAAAAAATTGTCAAAATTTGTAGTGACATTCAGGAAGCCAATCATGCAATGAAAAATTTCATTCAATTAAATAGCGATGGAGACAAAATTATTATAAGTGCACTTCCTTGGTTATTAATGGAGTAGCAAAGCAATACTATAGAAGAAGTCATACAAAAAATTTGATTTCCCACAAGATTTGTTGCGAACATAAACAATATCATAACAAAGAAAGGTGAATTTGGGTTAGGGATGAAAATGCATGATTGATATACCTTCATTAAGGTAATTATTCTAGTATATTATATATATATATATATATGTATACTGCATGTAATTTTCAGTGTATTATGTTTACTACTTTTGGAAAAATAATGAAAATATCATTTTATAATTGTTGCAGTACGTTCTACCTCTATCTCTCCCAGACAACTTTGACAAAAATGTCAAGCAAGTTATATATGATCTTGGAAAATACATGAGGTAAGTAGCGATATTTGTTCAATTCGTTGTATAGATCTTATAGTTTCCATTTGTTTTACTTGTTATGTAATATATTGTATATTTTTGGCAAATCTCGTTAATATATTTGGGCCTTGAATCACTTGTAGATGGTTGTCATCTAAATAAATCCATAAAGAATATATAAATTATTGGAAGAGAAAAATTCCTCATCTAATGTGTGAAATGAAAAAGTGTCTACCTTCGACATTTTTTAATGCACAAGAACACTACCTCATACACCAAGTTGAGGAGATTGAATTGTGTGGAGTTGTACACACAAGGTCAATGTGGATGGTTGAGAGGCACTTGAAATTTTTGAAGGCTTTGGTTAGACAAAGAGAACATCCTGAGGATTCTATGGTGGAGGGATATATGGTATACCAGACCACGGTGTACATTACTGAATATCTTCCTAAGTTTGTAGCAAAGATCCATGTAGATCGGATTTGGGATCCCAACTCCATTAACAAATTCGAAGGTGAGTACCTGATGGGGAAAGGTAGATTGAGAAAAGTGAGAGGTAATTATAAGATGGTCATGGAGATTAATTAGAATACATTTTACATTTGGTTTTTATGTATATTTTACTTATTTAATTATTAATCTTCAATATATATCAATTATAAATTAAGGTCATATATCGCTGTAATTAACTAATTATACGTCATTTGTGATTTTTATTTATTTTTGATATAGTTGGTCGAGAGTGGGATGCACTATATTTGTATGTCACAAACAATCTTGATTGGATGACGGTATGGATTGAACGATGTCAACAATCTGGTCGCGCATGAACATGGGAAGGTGTGGCTTCATTGGTTAAAGAAGCTCATCGTAATGGAGATTCCAATGTTACACCAAGGGAAATTGATTTAGCATATGGTTTAAGAGATAAACAGGTACGTATAAATATATTAATCACCCATATTATTTAATTATTTTCAATTATATTGATGTATATATGTTGAGATTTTTTTCTTTGCATACATTCATCCAAGAATAAATATGTTTATCAACTGAAAATATTGTAATAATTTTTACATGTTTGACATATTGCAAGTGAAACACCACAAGGCTATGTGGTGCAATGGTCATAAATTTTGAATCAAAAATTTGGATAAAACGAAGAAAACTTGTGATTTTGGGATAACTACAGTCTTTCAGGTGACTAATATTTCATCTAGAAGCGACATACATCCAGAAGTCTCAGAAAATTGATACTATGGGATTTTGGATGATATACTTGAGTGTGACTTTCAATCCTTCAAATTAGTTTTGTTCATCATCCTTTGGTACAGGCTACGATTGACTGAAAATGATCCCGAGAGATTTGTTATTGAACATGATAATGGATTTACCATGGTTAATACAAGGTCGATCAAGCAACCTGGAAATGAGCCCTATGTTATTCCAAGCCAATGTGAACAGGTATTTTACTTGAAGGTTCCAGGTAAATCGGGTTGGTCATTTGTTGTTAGACATGATCCAATAGGAAGGCTGGTAAAGTATAATGTGGTGGAAGAAGAAGATATCGAAGAACTAGAAGATGATGTAGATGATGATCAGGATCAACAATTAGTTGATGATGTGCCTGACGAAGATGTTGAAGAGGAGGAACTAGATCATGATGATGTACGAGTTAATGTTCATGAAGATGATATTTGTGTGGATGATGACATTATTGAAACTGATATCAATGATGTCGATGATGATATGACCAATCCTTACAATGTCAAATTTGGATCGGATGATACAGAAAAAGAGTTGGATGAAGAAGATCAATGGCATTGAAATGTATGAGTTATGTGATTGTACTATCTATTTGATATTAATTTCTTGATAGAATTATATTTGACTTATGTGGTTACATAATTAATTCATGATGTTTTAAATTTTTATGTCATTACATAATTAATTCATGATGTACTTTTTAATGTTTAATTTTAATTCATGATGTTAAAACTATTGTAGCTCTCCTAGAAATTTCCATATGATCATAATGAATAGTGTTTTGGGAAATTTCATGAAAGATGACACATTGATCGTAGTAGTAAAATAATTGCAAAGTTGTTTAGATTTTTTAGACCAATCACCCTTCGCAATGTCATTTTTTGGATCATCTCCAATTTGATTACTAGGACACATAAGGTAGAATTTTATTGGGTTATCTTGGAGGAACATTGTGGCTTTGTGTAATGTGAGAAATTTTTTGATGGGGTAGTGGTGCAGGAGCATCTACACCTCATCTTCTATGTTTAATCATGTGATGATAATTCGGGAGGTCAATAGGTTGGTTTAGGAATTTCAAGAATGTTTTATTGTGAATAAGGTCACTCAAGACCATTAGTCATGTTCTAGGTGAAGTTTTGAGTTATGAGTTTGAGTCTTGCACTAAAGAGTTTTGTAGCCTTTTTAAGGAAAATTGGAGAATTTACATGTAAAAGGGTGCAAGGTTAGTGTCATTTCAATAATAAGGCTATTATAAATCCACTAGCATGGTATTAGAGGTTTCCTAGGAGTTTCAATACATTTGAAAGGTCAAAAAATTAAAACATTTCAATAATGATGTTAACAACCTTGAAATTAATGTGTTTTATGTTTCATGTGATCATAAAAGATTAAAAAGTCAGTTGTAGAGGTGGTTGTTCATTGGTTGAGATGTAAAGGCCTTTAAAATTCATAAAGTGATCATTTTAAATGTTGTTGATGGTTGAGGATTTAAAATACAAGCTCTTGACATTCCAAAATCTGTGTTTTTCTTCAAAAAAATTGTATTTTTCCTATTTTGCAGCACTATACAGTCACATAAACCCATATTTTGATGTGAAATCAATTCCATGTCATGAATATATGTGTTATATTTTATTTGAATCTGATTTGAGGGCTTAAGGCATTGATTTCAGTTAGAAAGCTTCATTTCTTTGCATACAACCTGGTTGCCCTATTTTTGATGGTTTTGTAGTCCAAACATGATATAAAGGGGCTCTTACACTTTTTGTGATTATTGTATATTGTGTAAGAGGCCCCATGGATACTGTTGTAATTTTAGGATGCATGAATATGGCGTAGGATGAGAAATAAAGAAGGTATAGCTTCTATCCTCAAGAGTTTTGTGAAGAAAAGCATGTGAAATTAGAGGTTCAAGCCTAGGTTTCAATAAAATATGTATGAGAGATCTGATTTTATGAACTTTTATCCATGTGCAGACCTAATGGTTTGTTTTTGAGTTGGTTTTGAGGTCTGGGAGGTTGTGGAAGTAGGAGATTCAATAAAACCTCATGATTTCGGCCTAAAACAAGGGTTTTGGGGTTTGGAGAGAATTTGGTCGTACAATTGGAATCTTTTTGTGGATTTGGAGGTTTGGAGGTTGTTAGCTCTCAAAAAAGTAGGTAAAAATAACTCAAGAGGTTTCCAATCTCTTGATACATTTTAGGGTAACAAACAAGGCCAAATGATTTGAACCTTCTTCTCTTCAGGTGTTGCCAAACCTAGGTGGGTCTACCTTTGCGAACTGAACAGACTTAAGTGATGTGATTTTGTTTACAACAATCTATTCACAATGGAAATCTTACAGTGAATAAATATAATCCTAATAAAGTGTATGTGTAACATTAGAATATGTTCAGTTAATAGATGTAAAAATTAAAATGGACAAACAACTTTGCCAATTTAACTATATGTATTTATAACTTTAAGTTATTTTTATTTTAACTAAAAGTAATGAAGTTACAACATACAAATTAAATGATATTTATGATTGTAAAATTTATGATTAAATATATCTCTTAGAATCCTTTTTGTCCCAATTTGAAAATATTTATATATTATATAATACATTTTTAAAAATTTTAAGATGAAAATAGCAAGGAAAAATAAAACAAATATCTTTATGAAAGAAGTATATTGGTGTGAAATTAAATATGATTTGTATTCCAATGTAAAAACTACAAAGAATGGAAACAATTCTTTCAACACATAAACTATTATGTAGTAGTCAATTAAATTGATCTAAATAGTCTAATAATTTGACCATTAGCATATAGCAATTTCTATAGAGTTGTAGATCTCTTCCATTTCAAAAACACAAAACAATATTAGGTAGATAATCAAACATCTTTCATTTCTACAGTGACTTATTTATCCTAGAGGAACTAAGTATATAGTATACAAAGAAAACCAACAAACCCATAACTACCCCTATTTTGAAGGAGTTTAGTTTTCTCCCCTTCCCAATCTCCCTAATATTGTCTAATTATTTTAAAGAGACCAAGGGTCATAACACAACTTTATTCAACCCACTAAATAGTTTGGTTAATGAAACTTGACAAAAGCAACAAAACAATTGCTACATTTGGCATTGAAACTAGATTTTGTTTACATCAATCTATTCACAGTGGCAATCTTACAGCGAACAAATATAATCCCAATAAAGTGTATGTGTAATATTAGGATATATTCAATTAACAGATGTAAAAAGTAAAATGGCTAAACTAAAAGATGAAATGTGTGAGACCAGTGCCTTGTTGGGTGTATGGAGTCTAATGAAGATTTAGAAAAGTGTAATCTATGATGGAAATAATTCAATTTTTTTGGCACACAGATGTAGTTTATAACTTGTATAAACGTGCAAGTAAATGACTGACAAACTCTACTTGAGATAGAATGACAATCCTAGTTATGTGATTCTTGTTATTGATCCAATTAATACTCTTCAGTTACTATGATTGAATCGAAGGGTTTAATATTTACTTGAAAGAACCAAATAATCACATCACACAAATATAGCAAATATGTATAGATAAACTGAATATATGCTTGATATATCAATTTAAACAACAGAAAAGCATCAAAATGGAGACAACCAGATAATTGTATAATTCCACAAATAGCTGATACTAAGATTAAGCCACAAGTTCAAACATCTTCATTAACTTCATCAAAATTCATACATGCATCTGAGTCTTTTAAAGGAAAGTTTCATTGCAAACTATCTACTATATCTTTCTCCTATCTGCCTATATCTGTTTTACATTATGAAACAGATATAAATATATCAAAATTGTGAAAGGATGCGTCCTTTCATAAATGTCTTTTTCTTAAAAACAATAACAAACTAGAAATTATGCTCTATTAAGCCATAAATAGATGTTTGACAAATAATCTCGATAAGCTTGTCGCTTGTTTGTATCAGCATCCTCCAGTGCATTCCTTATGGCTATCTCCATTTCAAACATCTTCTCATTTTGTTCGCATGCCCCATCCATTGTTAAATCATTTCATGTGGCTGTCTCCAAAATTGTTTGCATCATCATATCACATTCCTTGATCCATCTGTCTTTTCCATTTAGTTCCCCTCCATCTTCTAACATCATTGGTACTCTCTTTTTTGTGACATTGATCATCCCCTTCTCATCACCTTGCAATTCTTCATGGAATTCTTTATGTTTTTTCATAAAATGGTTTGCAGTATCAATAGATATGTTATCAAGAGCATCCCTTTGGTTTATTTCCTGGAACTTCTCTCAGATCCTACCATCTATCCTCTTATGTTCTTGTAGTGCAGTAAAATTGTGTGAATGTGTTCCCCAGAGCTTACTCAACCAAGTCATTAAATTGGTCTGCCTCTTCCTTATTATTGTAGTGAGTGCATCACATTTACCTTGTGAGTGCACATTTGATTCTTCCCACTGGTCTCTTGCCTGGGAGCTTTCACCATGATTCAATCTCTTGTGGATCCTAGCGCGATTCCCATCATGTCCTTCAAGCGATCATTTTCTCTACGTAGTCTCTCGTTATTAATCTTATACATTTCTTTTTCCTTGATTAGCTTTTGGATTTGAGATTTATTTAATTTGGGAAAATTAATGCCAATTTCTGTTGTAGTTATTGGATCAACCTCACCAACTTTTAACATCATTACATGTCCAAAAGCCTTTTCAGTATCGATTACAATAGATTTCTTGTGTGGAGGATATAGGGCCCATATCATAAGTGATCCCTCATCTGGGTTATACTTAGATCCTGCATAAATATTTGTTACCCCCTCAAGAGTGAGTTTATGTGTGGCATTACTATTCTTTAGAAAACTATCAAAAACCAAAGCAGAGTTCAAATCCAACCCAGGAAAGATCATGACACTTGCATCTTCTAATATTTTCCTTCCTTTCTCAGGGGTCATGATCTTGATTTCTTCTTCCACACTTGATTTTAAGTTATTCAGTAGTTGTTCCTCATTACTTGGTGTAATATTCTCTACTGATTCCCTTATTGATTTTCCTTTTAATTTGTACAAAAAGCTTTTAAATTCTAAGGTTGTAATGAATTCATCATCAGCCGCAAATGATTTATATGCTATCTACCTTGTGTCAGTATCTGCACTCTCTTCAACATCTGGTTCCTTGGGAACATACTTGTAGTCTTGAGTTCTCAATCTGAAAATTTTATCAATTGTAATGCTAGGCCTACCATCACTAGATGCCTCTTCATCAGAAGATAATAGTTATGTATCTTGCAATCCCCTGTTATACTAATCAAAAAAAAATTATGCTTCCTCTTCTTCCAAATTCCTGATCAAGTCATCATACAGATAGGGTATGTGATTGTATCCTCCCAAGTTCATTTTATTTTTGACAAAATCAATATACCCTTTTGAATCAAATCCTTTTCACGGTGGACCCCTCTTCATGTTGTATTGCAGAAATTTGTTGAGAACCATATCATATCCATCCCTTGCTAATACAGTGAAATCACTGAAGCATAATGTACAAGGCATAAATGCCTACTTTTCAAAAGAACTCAAATTCATAACATCTGAAAAGTCCAATTGCCTAACAATCTCCAAATATGCAATCCTATCTGGCACCGTCTTGGATAGAATGAAGGGTGCATCTTCAAATCCATATACTCTTATCATGATCACATCTTCTATACAATACCAGTCTCCCCAATTGTGATTGACAGGTCCATTGAAATCCTTAGGCCTTAAAAACCTTTTTATTTCATCGGACAATGAGTATTCACAACAATGATTGTAAAATCTATACAGTGGTTTCACAAAAAACTCTTCAAAATATAGATAACAAGAATTACCAAATCTGCAATCCCAGGTGGCAGTCCAGGGTTGTACTGGTAATAACCTTCCTTCCTTATCAAATTGTACAACCCTCAGTTTTTCAGGCCACATCTGCAATTCTTGTCCATAATAAAGTATCATATACATTAGGATTGAATAAGCATCCAAGTGTAACATAGGAGCTCCACTTTTTATTGCCATCAGTCTTGAATCAAGTACTTTAAAGATGTGTGAAGCATAATAAAAAAACCTTGAATTGTGACATTGGATGTCCGCTACAATTACCATGGGTACAATTGACATGTGCTTAGGGGCCTCCATTCACACACTGAAAAATATGTGTACCTCATGTAGGGTTTAAACAAATCAACATGGAATGGGGGACCATCATTGTCATTCAGTGGAACTTAAACACCATCTTTCTTAGACCTGTCTAGTGGCAACCTCCAACCCTTGTACAAAGTAGCCATCCTCCAGAATTCCTTTTCTAGCTGTTCAGGTACAATTTTTTTAGCCACACACTCCCTCTAGATTAAAAACCTCATAGATGGCAGCTTCAGATACATGTATAAATGGTTTTCCTGATGGATCACAAATAGCTTTACATTTTGGATTATAATAGGCAGCTAGCATCTTCACCAATTCTACATTTACAAATACATTGGGGCATATTAGTCTCCTTAGGTTTAAATTCCAAGGATTGCACACTGGTTTGTATCGGTTCCTTTGTTGGTAATGAAAAATAAATAGCTCGTATCCCCTAATTGGGTTCCATACGTCTCGTATATTCTTTCATTTATCCTCTAAATTTTTCACTTTTTCCCTAAGTTGTGCAGATCGCCCGGCCTTAGGTCCTGAGCCAAGCAATTGATCAATTAAGTCCTGGTTTAACTTCCTCTCAGCTACCCCCAGTTCCTTCTCTGCTTAAATTTTTTTATTTTTTCCTCTAGGGTTATTACTCACTATGTTTCCTACCTTTTTCTTTTCTTGAGCTAGTGCTTTCCATTTTTTCAATCACAAAACCAGAAATTTAACTGTAGGGAACTTACAAGTTTATTTAGAATTCTTTGACTTTCTTTGGCCCTTTATTCGTTCCTATGCTGCTAACTTTGAAAATTCACCTTCAATTACTTTTCTCAATTCAGGAAATCATCGACACATTTGGTAGTAATACTGCCATTAATGTCCTAGCTTTGAACACGAGCATAGCTGATCTTCGAATTTACCCATTGTCACATCAATTGTTCTATTGGCAAGACAATTGAAACATTGGGCGATCCTTTTATTCAGGCTTGACTAACATTCATTAAACATTCTTTTTATCGGGGAGACATTACGTCAATATCACATAATCTATCCATCTGATTCATATAAATTTCACCAAGAGTCACCCCGACAACTATCTTGATTTGTTTGTGTCTTCATTGGCAAGACATGGTGTATCGCTAAGACATTCAGTACTTTTTCCAATGTTATAAGTCTCCCCGATGATTATTCCTTCGATCTCAAGTATGTCGCCAAGACTCCTGCCGATGTAATCTTATTGGCGTGACATAGTGGGTTAGGAGGACATTTTGAACTCATTTTGATAGTGTTTTTCTTGGTGATAGTATATTTCTTTGTTTTGTTAGCAAGACAAGATGAGTGTTTCGGCGATGATATTTCATCGGCAAGACAAATGCACTCGGGTTGACTCAGGGATCTTACTTTGATGGCATTGGTATGGCCAATACAACTCCTTGTACTTTGATCGGTGAGACAAGGCAGGTTTCTTGCCGATGGAACTTCATCAGTGAGACCTTTATGCTCGGTATGACCTTTTCATTTCACCTCGATGGAACTTGTCTTGCCGATGATATGGGTTATTTGAATACTAGATTTTGGAGATTTTTCATGATATCAAATGGCCAAGAATGATGTGATCATATGTGACTATGATGGATTATACTTAGGATAATTTTTTCTTTAGGGAATCAACGAGTGCAAAATCACTGTAAAGGCTAGTTGCTTTGTAATATAGGCCTAATCGGCCTAATCAACACAACCTAGAAAGGGTGATTTTGGTGATTTGGTCCAAAGGACTTGTACTTGTCCTTGAAGTATGTTTAATAACTCCAAAATGGGTTTCTATAACCATCAAGGGTTTCTCTAGTATTTTGGGAAATTTTTGAGTTATTGGGCAAAAACTAGGTTTGCACTGTTAGAAGGATTCAAGGAGTCAAAGTGTGAAATATGAATTTTTTTGTTTGTCAAGCTTTGAGAGTTGTTTGGATTGTTTAAATTGGTCATTATAAACTTTTTGGAAGCCTCTTAAAGTCAGGTTGATAGGTTGGTTGAGTTGAGCCTCCCAGGTCTACATCAGGTAGTTGCTATTGCTAAGGTGGATCACTCCTTTCTGCGAAGGCCATACACTTATGATTGGGTCAAGTGTTATTTTCTTTAGAAAATTCCTATTTCCTTTTTGATAGGTTATGATTTGATTAGATGGGTTATGAAGCACTTATTTCAAGTAATTTATGTCTATTTTAATTTGTAATTTATTAAATTCAAACACATCCAAAATTATGTCCCTTGCTTTAGTTGATTATTACGTTATTTAATTATTAACTCAAATGACACCTCCAATTTAACTATATCTAATTGAATTTATCTAAAGTTTTGAATAATTTTAGATAAAATTTAGTAATTAACTCAAACAACTTTGCCAATTTAACTATATGTATATATAACTTTAAGTTATTTTTATTTTAACTAAAAGTACTGAAGTTACAACATAAAAATTAAATGATATTTATGATTTTAAATTTATTTTTAAATGTATCTCTTAGAATCCTTTTTGTCCCAATTTGAAAATAATTCTATATTATAGAATACATTTAAAAAAAATTTAAGATGAAAATAGCAAGAAAAAATCAAACAAATATCTTTGTGAAAGAAGTATATTGGTGTGAAATTAAATATGATTTGTATTCCAATGTAAAAACTATAAAGAATGGAAACAATTCTTTCAAAACATAAACTATTATGTAGTAGTCAATTAAAATTATCTAAATAGTCTATTAATTTGACCATTAGTTATAGAAATTTCTATAGAGTTGTAGATCTCTTCCATTTCAAAAACACAAAACAATATTAGGTAGATAATCAAACATCTTTCATTTCTACAGTGACTTATTTATCCTAGAGGAATTAAGTATATAGTATACAAAGAAAATCAACAAACCCACAACTACCCCTATTTTGAAAGAGTTTAGTTTTCTCCCCTTCCTGATCTCCCAAATATTGTCTAATTATTTTAAAGATACCAAGGGTCATAACACAACTTTATTCAACCCACTAAATAGCTTGGTTAATGAAACTTGACAAAAGCAACAAAATAATTGCTACATTTGGCATTGAAACTAGATTTTGTTTACAACAATCTATTCACAATGGAAATCTTACAGTGAACAAATATAATCCTAATAAAGTGTATGCGTAATATTAGAATATATTCAGTTAACAGATGTAAAAAGTAAAATGGCTAAACTAAAAGATGAAATGTGTGAGACCAGTGCCTTGTTGGGTGTATGGAGTCTAATGAAGATTTAGAAAAGTATAATCTATGATGGAAATAATTCAAACTGTTTGGCACACAGATGTAGTTTATAACTTGTATAAACGTGCAAGTAAATGACTGACAAACTCTACTTGAGATAGAATGACAATCCTAGCTATGTGATTCTTGTTATTGATCCAATTAATACTCTTCAGTTATTGTGATTGAATAGAAGGGTTTAATATTTACTTGAAAGAACCAAATAATCACATCACACAAATATAGCAAATATGTATTGGTAAACTGAATATATGCTTGATATATCAATTTAAACAACAAAAAATCATCAAAATGGAGACAACCAGATAATTGTATAATTCCACAAATAGTTGATACCAAGATTAAGCCACAAGTTCAAAAATATTCATTAACTTCATCGAAATTCATACATGCATCTGAGTCTTTTAAAGGGAATTTTCATTGCAAACTATCTATTGTATTTTTCTCCTATCCGCCTATATCTATTTTACATTATGAAACAGATATAAATATATCAAAATTGTGAAAGGATGCGTCCTTTCAGAAATGTCATTTTCCTAACAACAATAACAAACTAGAAATTATGCTCTATTAAGCCATAAATAGATGTTTGACAGATAATATCGGTAAGCTTACCGCTCATGTGTATCAGCATCCTCCAGCGCATTCCTTATGGCTATCTCCATTTCGAACATCTTATTTTGTTCACATGCCCCGCCCATTGTTAAATCATTTCCTATGGCTGTCTCTAGAATTGTTTGCATCATCATATCACATTCCTTGATCCATCTGTCTTTTCCCTTTAGTTCCCCTCCATCTTCTAACAACATTGGTACTCTCTTTTTTGTGACATTGATCATCCCCTGCTCATCACCTTGCAATTCTTCATGGAAGTCTTTATGTTTTTCCATAAAATGGTTTGCAATATCAATAGCTATGTTATCAGGAGCATCCCTTTGGTTTATTTCTTGAAACTTCTCTTGGATCCTACCATCTATCCTCTTATGTTCTTGTAGTGCAGTAAAATTGTGTGAATGTGTTCCCCAGAGCTTACTCAACCAAGTCATTAAGTTGGCCTGCCTCTTCCTTATTATTGCAGTGAGTGCATCACATTTACCTTGTGAGACGCATTTGATTCTTCCCACTAGTCTCTTGCCTAGGAGATTTCACCATGATTCAATTTCTTTGTGGATCCTAGCGTGATTCCCATCATGTCCTTCAAGTGATCATTTTATTTGAGTAGTCTTTTGTTATTAATCTTATACATTTCTTTTTCCTTGATTATCTTTTGGATTTGGACTTTATTTAATTTGGCCACATTAATTCCAATTTCTATTGTAGTTATTGGATCAACCAAACCAACTTTTAATGTCATTACATGTCCAAAATCCCTTTCAATATCGATTACAATAGATTTCTTGTGTGGAGGATATAGGGCCCATATCATAAGTGATCCCTCATCTGGGTTATACTTAGATCCTGCATAAATATTTGTTACCCCCTCA
Source organism: Sequoiadendron giganteum (assembly GCA_007115665.2). Taxonomy (NCBI): domain Eukaryota; kingdom Viridiplantae; phylum Streptophyta; class Pinopsida; order Cupressales; family Cupressaceae; genus Sequoiadendron; species Sequoiadendron giganteum. Next base: position 599,570,256 of record CM021108.1, on the reverse strand, counting down.
AGAGTGAGTTTATGTGTGGCGTTAATATTCTTCAAAAAACTATCAAAAACCAAAGCAGAGTTCAAATCCAACCCAGGAAAGATCTTGACACTTGCATCTTCTAATAATTTCCTTCCTTTCTCAGGGGTCATGCTCTTGATTTCTTCTTCCACACTTGATTTTAAGTTATTCAGTAGTTGTTCCTCATTACTTGGTGTAATATTCTCCATTGATTCCCTTATTGATTTTCCTTTTAATTTGTACAAAAAGCTTTTAAATTCTAAGGTTTGAATGAATTCATTATCAGCCACAAATGATTTATATGTTATCTACCTTGTGTCAATATCTGCACTCTCTTCAACATCTGGTTCCCTGGGAACATACTTGTAGTCTTGAGTTCTCAATCTGGAAATTTTATCAATTATACTACTAGACCTACCATCACTAGATGCCTCTTCATCAAAAGATAATAGTTATGTATCTTGCAATCCCCTGTTATACTCATCAATAAATTTTGTTGCTTCCTCTTCTTCCAAATTCCTAATCAAGTCATCATATAGATAGGGTATGTGATTGTATCCTCCCAAGTTCATTTTATTTTTGGAAAAATCATTATACCCTTCTGGATCAAATCCTTTTCGCGGTGGACCCTTCTTCATGTTGTATTGCAGCAATTTGTTGAGAACCATATCATATCCATCCCTTGCTAATACAGTGAAATCACCAAATTATAATGTACTAGGCATAAATGCCTGCTTTTTGAAAGAACTGAGTCATAACATTTGAAAAGTCCAATTTCCTAACAATCTCCAAAAATGCAATCTTATCTGGCACTGTCTTGGGTAGAATGAAGGGCGCATCTTCAAATCCATATACTCTTATCATGATCACATCTTCTATATGGTACCAGTCTCCCCAATTGTGGTTGACAGGTCCATTGAAATCCTTAAGCCTTAAAAACCTTTTAATTCCATCGGACAATGAGTATTCACAATGATGATTATAAAATCTCTACAGTGGTTTCACAAAAAAATCTTCAAAATGTAGATAACATGAATTACCAAATCTGTAATCCCAGGTGGTAGTCTAGAGTTGTACTGGTAATAAAATTCCTTCCTTATCAAATTTTACAGTGACTTATTTATCCTAAAGGAACTAAGTATATAGTATACAAAGAAAACCAACAAACCCACAACTATCCCTATTTTGAAGGAGTTTAGTTTTCTCCCCTTCTTGATCTCCCTAATATTGTCTAATTATTTTAAAGAGACCAAGGGTCATAACACAACTTTATTCAACCCACTAAATAGCTTGGTTAATGAAACTTTAAAAAAGCATCAAAACAATTGCTACATTTGGAATTTCATGTGGAATGAAGAGTGGTGACAATAATCTACTTATAGTTTAATAAAACACTATTTTTATAAGAAGGCTTGACATTAGAAAGATAAGTGTTACTTGTAGTTGAACAAAAAACTATTATAGTTTTACCAAAATATACTGTTGTATGCTTGCATGGATTCTTAGTTAATATATGGGGAGATAGAGATAGATGGGGAGAGAAAGAGAGAGAGATAGAGATATATGGGAAGAGAAAGAGAGATGGAGATATATGGGGATAGAAAGGAAGAGAGGTGGAGATAGAGAGTTGATGGATAGGGGGGATAGGGAGGGAGAGATGGTGAGAGATAGAGAGGGGGAGATAGAGAGGGGGAGGGAGAGAAAGGGATATAGATAGGTAGAGGAGGAGAGATAGAGAAGAGGGGGAGAGAGGGAGAGATAGGTTGAAGAGGAAGGGAGAGAAGAGAGGGAGAGATAGGTTGAAGAGGAAGATAGAGAAGAGAGGGAGATAGATAGGTAGAAAAGGGAGAGAAAGAAGAGGGGGAGAGGGTGAGCGATATGTAGAGAGGGAGAGAGAGAGAGAAGAAGATAGGGGAGAGAGGGAGATATAGCTCAATATATATAGAGGGAGAGGGAGAGACATCGAAAGGGGGTGATATAGAGAGATAGAGCTATGGGGATGGTGAAAGAGATAGAGAGAGGAGTGAGAGGGAGATAAAAAGATCAGAAATAGAGATAGAGATATAGAGTAGGAGAGATGGAGGGAGAGATTGAGTGAATGAGAGAGAAAGGGGGGAGAGGGATATATAGATCAATAGATAGATGGGGGAAGAGGGAATGGCATAGATAGTGCGAGATATAGAGAGATAGAGAGCGATAGGGAGATATATATCAATCACCCTCCCTATATCTCTATATATTCATCCTTATTTCTTTATCTCTCTACCTCTCTCTATCTCTTTGATCCCCTTTCTATTTGTATGTTTCTTATTATCTCCCTCTTTCTCTATATTTTCTTCCCTATATTTATCTTTGTCTCCTTAAGTGTGCAATGGGTACATTGAAGAGGTCTTAAAGGAGAATTATCATATCTTTTATCAAATGGAATGCTACCTTGAGAATAAATCCCCAAGGACACATGCCATCCTTGGATTGTTTACATGAAACAACCAATCAAAATTTAGTTTCTCTTTTCCCTCTCTCTCTTTTCCTTTGTATCTCTTATATTTATCTCTCTCATGCTCTCTCTCTCTCTCTCTCTCTCTCCCTATCTATCTAAGTTCATCTCTTTCTCTCATTCTCTATCTTTTTAGTTTCTATCTCTCTTTGTATTAGCTCATATGCTACATATATTGTGAGATTTGAGCTTGAAACAAATCTCATGCCTGAAACCACTATTGTGTCGTTGGAAAACAAGTTTCAACTGCCATTTAATGGTAAACCATCTTTAGTGTAATGGTAAAATCCTCTAAAATATCAGGTAAAAGCCTATATATACTATTATATAATAGTAAACATAATTATATTATATATAATTTAATCTAGTATTACTATTATATTAATTATATTTTGTATTATATAAAAATATACTTATTATTAATTATTAATTATAATAATTTTATATGTATTTAATAATTTTGTTGAAGAATATAATATATAATTATAATAAGGAATAATTGTATTATTTATTATGTAAAATATAGCTAATATATACTTAACTATATTGTAGAATATTAAAACCTAGCTAAATGGCGCCATAATTTTTAATTTAATTAACATACTCTAAAACCTAATGAAACCAAGTTGTAGCCCATCAAATTGGAGAAGTTAAAGGTCAATACTAGCGTCGAGGAAGTGTTTGGAGTTGTGAAAACAAGGTCAATACTGGTGTCAAGAAAGATTTTGGAGTTAAAGCAAGGTTAATACCAGCACCGACGAAGGGTTTGGAGGAGTGAAAACAAGGTCAATACCAGCGCCAAGGATGAGGTTGAGGGCACTCAGGGAAAATCGACGACCAACAGACAATGAGTATTGTAAGTTTGGCACCCCCATTCTCTTTAACCTATAATTGTCATGCCTAATTTCCAAAGATCTTCTCGTACATTGGCACCCCCATTCTCATAAAATGGTATAAGATAAGATAAAATAAAATAGCTTAGTCTTTCACATTTTTATCGACCAACCTTAGGTCTTGGAAAAACTCCCATAATCTACCCACATCTTGGTTGTTGGTGGGAACATGTTATTCTTTGTTGTATGACCTACCTCAAATCATATGTCCACAAAGTTGCTAAAAACATAGAACAATAAGAAAAAATTCGAAGGTACAACTAAAAAGGGGTTATTTCCTTTTGGCCTTCTCCACCTCTTATATTTCAACATAGCATGGAATTATGCATACATAACATAAACTCAAACAAATGGAAGTTTATAGGGGCAAAGGATCCCAAGTATATGATAGCCTAAGCTAGATCTAATGAATGGAAATAGAGGCATACAATTACTTTAATACCTCCACCACAAACATATGCAAGGAAAGGTCTCCCCCCTTCTTGGTAGTGATAACCTCCTCCACACACAACCCTTAAAAAATATGAACAGAGGAATATAATCTTTGAAGAACTCAAAGTTGATTCTCTCCTACCTGATGCAATTAGTCATTTTATCCTTACAAACATTTATAGTGATTACTAGAGGCACATAGACCAATTCTTCATAATAGAAGAATTTGATCATAATTTTCCAATGATGGCATTATGAGAAAACCTTAGGTTGAATGAATAATTCATAGCTAAGTTCTTTAAATCATGTCCAACCGTATAAGAGAAGACCATTTCTATGTGTACTTGGATACCATGGAGAAAGGCTCTTTGGGCTCTTTCATCAATCAAGGCATTGTTAAATTTTAACACCTAAAAGTGAGAATGAAGAATCTTTCCTAGGATGGTGGCCAATCATGCTTCTCAACACCTAGATTACAAAATATTTGTCAATATCATTGCCATCACAATTAAACCTATTGCTTGAGATATAGTCGTATAGGTAAAAAAATTAGATTTCTTGATAGTAGATACATTCTAGACAATTCAATCCTTGCATCAAAGATTGTTGAATGGGCCCAACAAACTACTCATGATGCCCTTACTATTAAGTTAAAAATTTGACAAGGCATATGATTGCATCAAATGTCCTTTCATTTATAAAAGGCTCAAATGGATTTATTTTTAACCCTAAATTATTATCACACATTAATCTCTTTGTTAATGAGTGACTGCACAATAGTGTGTCTCGCTTGTGGGATGAGGCAAAAAAATAATCCCAAAATTTCAAAATTATAAAATACCAGTTGAATGAAGAACCTTCATTGAAGGTGATGTCGTCATGACCTTTGAATGAAGAACCTTCATTCAAAAATAATTCCACAAGACTTTAAAATGAATGTATTTTTTATTTTAAATATTTCATGTCCAAAATGTTTTATAAAAGGAACCTTTGCATGAAGGACCTTCAAATGAAGACCTTAATTCAAAGGTCCTTCATTAGAAGATCCTTCATATGAAGGTTCCTTTAATGTCATCCCATTATAGGTCTTAGAGTTGTTAGAGATATTTTTGTTTCGAAGTAGAGATTCGACCATCAAATAGTGTCACCATGACTCTACCAAGATATCCATCAAATTGATAAACCCTAACTTAACAACCACAAATTCAAAAGAAAATTGCCCCTGTAAGCCCTAGGGCATCAATTCAATGCCAAGTTTCATGCTTTAACAAACCCCTAAATTAAATGAACCTCTATCATACCATGTTGCACACCAATCCACCGAGTTACAGTTCCAAGATAGTGGGTGGATTGGTGGATGTCATTTCTATTTAGCCCTCAAACCCTTACACAGGCAAAACAAGGCAGTCCCTGTATTTGATTGTTTTCTCCCACAAAACAGTGATTTAGCACTTCAAAACAAATGCAAATGAAAGGGAACACATATATTTATCTACACCAATTATCTTAGAGCATTTCAAGCTTGTACGGATCCATACAACACAAAAGAACTTCAGAAAAAATAGTAAAAACACAAAAAAATGCTTCAAGAATGTGGTATTTGATATGAAATTTTGGTATCAACTCCTCCAACAAGTGTAACAATTGAAATGGGACGGGAATACAATATGATAGAAGTGGGATGATAAATGCATCTTTTGAAGCATCAAACCAATATGCAAAGATGAAAGAAAGTGCTAACCCCTTAAACTAAAAAAGTTTATTTTAACTTTAAGTTTGTTGGGTAGCCAATTCTTTTAAGTTATCAAATCCTACCATCATACATAATCAAAATGTTGTTGTTTCAAATGACTATGAGCACTAACTTTCACTATTTGAAGATATTGAAACCTTTTCATAGAGAACTAGAACATTGATGCAACCACTCATCCTACCTTAAAACATACCAAAAGTCTCCTAGCAATTAGACATAGGAAGATTTAAGATGACAAAAACATTTTTATTGCCAAAGCATAAACTTATGATGAATTAACCAGGCCTAGTACACACTCCCTCCCCGTTAACCACTTAGACATATGGAAATTAGATGTAAATTTTTTGCTATTTTTAGTCATGTAGGTGTCTAATAAACCACTTGGTGGTGTTTCCCTTCAAGTTTATTTACTCGAATGAAGAGAAAAAATCCTTTGATTACAATTAGAGAATACATTTGAGGCCTTGGTTGTGTAACTAGTAGACCATAGTCACATTTAACACTTGTTACAAAGTTTGGGATTTAAAACGTTAAGTAGATTTGATTTGTGATGGACACATTTGGATGGTAGTAACAATAACTTGCAATCTATCAAGACTTGATTACCTTATAACTTGTGAAATTCTAGCGATGAAATGATGGATTAATCATAATGTCACCTTGGGATCACATCACCATGAAATAAATTCATCCAACATCTTTATGAGTGTAGGTACCACCAAATAGGTATTTGTCAAATCTGTCTTCCTCGAGCGAAGAGAAGACGAAAGCAAGACATGTAGTAGGTCTAAAAGAGGGAGATCAACTAGAGATCAAAAGATTAGAAGAAAATTATGTAAACACATGGAATTTTTTCATGTTGAATGAGGTTCATATTCTTATGATGATGAGAGCATAGGTGACATAGAGGTTCCCTTGAGGTACAAACATCTACGAAAACAATGGGTACCCAAGGAACTTCCTCCAATAAACACTGATTTTTGTGTCAATGAGAGGATATATCACATAACACCATCGTCATTACATGGTTTGGGCCTATTTTGCATGTACGACATAAAGGTTTGTTATGAAAAAAATTCCAAATTGATGGAGTATGTCAGACCCTGTTACAGTTACAAAGATTGGATGCAGTTGGTTCGATATACACGAAGTATGCGTATGCATGCGTTATCAGCAAATTATATACAACTAAAAGATAAGGATCAAAATAAAGGAGTGGCTTTGTACATTGATGAAAGGCCAAAATAATCAGGAAATATTGCAGGGTTTATAAATAGTACATGACCTGGGTCAACAAATAAGCAACCCAATTGCATATTCGAGCTGCGCGAGGGAAACTGTGTATTCGTATGTGCGATAAAATCAATAACTGCAAGGGAAGAGTTGCTAATCGATTACAATTTGAATCGATTAGATACAAACACAATTACTATGGGGGTGGTATGTACTATATACCATTTTACCCAACCTCCAATTAATTACTCCAATATACCATTTTATTATTATGTTTTTTTTCGTAAGTCTATTGGTTTCATTTTGGTAATGTTTTTTTTATATTTATTTTTTGTCACAGCGGGACATTGATCATATGAGGAAGGCTTCGGCCCAAAAATCAGATCATGATGCATCTTTAGGCACTTCTACCCGATAGGTTTACCTCATTGCAATTGTACAAATTAGATACGAGCAAAAAAATTTACTATTATGTTTTTTTCATGAGTTTATTGGGTTAATTTCGATAATGTTTTTAATATTTTTGTTGCAGTCGGCTAATCGGGGAAAGGAACCAGTGGTAGAGGAGAGCATCCATAGGGATGTGCAGTCACTATTATGTAATTATGACATCACATATTCAATAAACCCTCTCAATATGATAAGGAAGACCACAAAAAAATGCAATGAAGAAATCCTTCAGTTGTTATTCATAGTGCCTCAAACAGATGGGATAAGAGAGAGGGTTAAAGTATTGACTGAGAGAGCACAAAACTTGCAAGTAAGTTGTCATGAGGTCTTTAATTATAACATAAGTTCTTTCATGGTTTTATATTTTGTACTCTTTTATGTCATTAACTAAAATATGTGTTGTTTTTACAGGATTTTTTGCATCCTCGTGATGTTGCTGGCCATGATCAGGGTACTGCAGGTGCTACCCAAGGAGTAGGGGTTGGTACAAGTGTCCATCCTGATCTTCCTACACATACATCACATCATCCAACCCCATCATGCGTGCCTATATTATCGATTGAAATGTTGGAAACACATACCATGCAGGCATCCAGTAGTGCACCCTCTGGCAGCGAACACATGCCAGAACATGCATCAAGACATGTACCTAGCGATGCAGAGGCCACTAGTACTGGTGATTTTTTAGCAGCATTTACTGGATCTTCCCGTATTACAAGTATAGGAACATTTCCGGTCACATTTGTGGTGACCGAAGATTTCATTCCCATAAAGATAGAGAAGGTCCCAGGTACTTTAAATTTTTTTAATTATTATTATATAATCCAATTGAAATTTACTTATTGATCACTCTTTTTAGACTAATGATTCCATGATCATTTTGTAGGAAATGATGTTTTTTATAAACATCTAAGTGATATTACATTGGAGCTCTTCGGGCCCACCATGCATACACGGTGGAATGCCCAAAATCAAGATTTAAAAGGTTAGCTCATTAACCGTTTAGTTGTGTTGTTCGGTGATAAAAAATTCAACCGAACCAAGGTCCTTAAGAAATTTGGTACCTATATAAAGTATGTGAGGGACCAATATAGGTCACATTTAGAGAAGAACATAAAGTACAAGCGTCCCCCCATGATTCTGGAGAGGGAGTGGAAGGACCTGGTGTTAGATGGAAAAGAGAAGGCTGAAAATAAAAAGGAAAGACACCACCGGGCCAAGGAAGGGATGTGATACTATCAACAATGTAATTATATACTGATTACTCTTTCTTTTTACATAATCTAACATATTTCAAATTTTTCATAGGCTACCCGACACATCGAAGGCAACAAAGGGAAGACTAGAAAAACACGGGCAACACAAACTTGGCTCTGGTGGTTATATGAAATTAGCCGCACAAATTGTAAGTATCAATAAATGAAATATTACATCCAAATAATAAATTACAAACAATTTTGGTTTTATCACACCATAGAAGCAAAATTCATGAGCTTATGCAAAAATGTAGGGCTTTGAATTCAACAAAGTGCCCACAAAAGAGGACCTAAAGATTGCCTTCTAGCAAGGCTATGGAGCCTTGGCTGAATGCCTAAGAGTCTTGACTGGGCAAACACAATATTCCACTGCATCTGACATGCAGGTAAATAAACTCAATAAAGTTTATTTAAAATTGAATACTTGTGCAATCTATTCAATATTAATTTCCACCATGAAGTAATTATGTGCCTATTTGTTTTAAATAGACAAGCAATGATAATACTACACATGACATTGGAATGTCGCTTGGTGAGGGTGGATCACAACTTGCAGATGAAGGTCATGGTGTGCATCCCGGTACTGGATGTATTCATGTGCTATACAAAACGCAGTATGGATTAATACAATTAAACATCTTTAATTGCATTTGGTGTATTAATTAATGTAACCTTTCATGTTTCAATTTTAGAGCATGTAGTGCATGATCAACATGTTGAGCATGATCGGGCTAGACAAGATTAGGAACATGATGTGGCCCCATCAGGTAAAGAGGACCACTCTAATGTTCTTTTAAACATATTTAATTGCAATTGGTGTATTAATTAATGTAACCTTTCGTGTTTCAACTCCAGATCAAGATTTAGAGGGTGTTCAACATGTTGAGCATGAAGCTATAAGAAAAGATCAAGAACATGATGTGGCCCCATCAGGTAAAGAGCACCACTCTAATGTTTTTTTAATTAATGAAATACTTGTAACAAAAATAATAAAACATATCAATTTAACATTTCTTTGCTATTGCAGCAGACACCCCCTTGCAGTGGCGTCCACGTCGTGAGTACATGACTAGGCATACATTAAGATCATGAGAAGAGCTCAGAAAAACTGAAGGGGGGACAGATGATTTATAAAACAATACTCCACTTCATCTTTTTTTAGCTGCAAAAAAGAAACAAAAAAGTGATTGTAATCATATTATGACAACCATATTTTTGATAATATGTAAAAACTGAAAGAATGAATGTTACATGTTAATGAATGAATGTGAATATGTTAATGAATGAATGTTATATGTTATTAATGGATGAATGAATGAATGTGAATACGTTAATGAATGAAATTTATATGTTATTAATGCAGGATGAATGAATGAATGTTATATGTTATTAATGGATGAATGAATGATTAACGTTATATGATCAGGTATGGGGAATTGAGAGTGATGGGGGAGGACAGGGGGGAGGCGGAGGGGCCAAATGAGTTTCCACCTTCATGTGGTTGGCCTTGTTAAGTAGAGAATATTAAACTATTCTCGAAACAAAGAGAAGCTCAATAAGGTAATGCACTTTTCAATATAATAAATGCATCGTTTGAAGCATCAAACCAATATGCAAAGATGAAAGAAAGTGCTAACTTTTCACTATGAACATTGTGTTGTCTGTGGATTTGGTTTCAAAGCTCCGTTTCTTTTGTTTTTAGTGGTGACATAACTCTAAAATTTGACTTTTGTGCATAACAGGTTAGTGGAAAATTTGACAGCTCTGAAGGGTTTAGAGGCTCGATTGAGATAGATACACAGATATTCAGATCTTGTTGTTGATGGGAGGCTTCCACTTAACCATGAAATTTTGTACCATCTGCAGGTATGCAAAAATTTCTCTACTTACATTCATTAAACTTATTGTAATATAATATCTGACAAAAATATCCTTTTCATTATACTTAGATGAATTTTCATGCCCTGTTCCAAAGCACATGTTTTAGAATAGGCAAGAAGGATGCTAGAAAGGGTTAACGAATTTGGCTTTACACCTACCAATTGCATAGTTTACTTCATTCATCCAACATATTGCCAATGTGTTTCACAATTGTTGGAATCATATCCTATAATTACATAACTAGTAAAATTAAAATATGTAAGTTCCAAATATGGCATTACATATCTTTCTATGAATTTTTGAAAGAAAATATCAAAATGAAGAAGTATTAACAAAATAATCTTCATAATTTCTAAGAGATCAGGGAATTTTTTTGCAGAGTTATCTTGAATATATTTAAGACAAAAGTAACTTATAGAGATTGAAGTAGAATATCGATAGTCTAAAATCATCAGTCAACACATCTTAGTAGTATCTTAATTCAAGAGAACTAGGTCCACTATCCATTAGCCAGTATAATAAATAAAATCAATTCATAAGATTATTTTGTTCTAATAAGGTTGATTGTTTGCTTGTTTCTTTTTTATTGTCAGGAAGTCATCAATATACACTTGGTTTTCCCACCTTCTCTTGCCTCATGGCCAGAGAGTTTCTGCAGAAGGCATCAAAGTAACCTTCAAGATTTAGAATGGCAATGAGTACAAGGTTAGTATAACTTAATGTTAATTGGGTATGATTTTATTTGTTCAAGACCAATTTAGATTCATTTTTTTCTCACACTACTTTTATTTACATTTATGTTTTGCTAATATCCATTTTCCTTTACATTCATATTCTTCTATACATATTGTGTTTACAATAATGTTTCCTTAATTTAATCTAGGGGAGAGGACCCATTACCTGAGCATGTTTTAATAGTTGTGATAGTAGTGGTTTATATAATGCCCAACCCTAATTATTGACTCTTCTTACTGATCCAATTAATACTTTCCAATTACTGTGATTGATTATAAGGATTTAATCTTTACTTGAAAGAACGAAATGATCACATCACACAAATACAACACATGTGTATCAAAAAACTAATATATACTTGATATACCAATTTGAACAACAGAAAAGCATCAAAATGGAGATAATCAAATAAATATATAATTCCACAGAAAACTGATACCAAAGACTAAGCCATGAATTCATATATCTTCATTAACTTCATCGAACTTCATGCATGCATCTGAGTCTTTTTGATGAAAACATCATTACACATCCTTTCATAAATGTCTTATACATCAAATATCACCCAGAGTCACCCCGATAATTATTTCGATCCATTTGTATCTTCATCGGCAAGAGATCATGTATCGCTAGGATATTATGCAGTTTTCTCGATATCGTGAGTCTCCTCAATGATTATTCTTTCAATCTCAAGTATGTCGCCAAGACTCTTTCCGATGTAATCTTATCAGCGTGACATAGCGGGTTAGGTAGACATTTAGAACTTACTCCGATGGTATATGTCTTGCTGATATGCTTCCCTCGTGCTTCATTGATGAGAGAAGATGAGTATCTGATCGATGAAACTTCATCACTGAGACCACAGGCCAATCCTCTCAATATATCTTTTTGGGAAATTTTGATCATTGTAACAGTCTTGATCTTTCACCAATATGCCTACATTTGAATGAATAGTTTTTTTATAAAAAAATTGCATTGTTTCGTCGAAATTTTGACAAACCTCCAAAATCATCCGACGAATTTGCAATACGTCTAACGTACCTTTCTTCGTAATGACTTGCCTATTTCGTCGAAATTTTGATGAACTTTTGTCATTGTTCTTTCGATCTCAAGTATGTTGCCAAGACTCCTACTGATGTAATCTTATCAGCGTGACATAACGGGTCGAGTAGACATTCAGAACTTACTCCTATGTATATGTCTTGCCGATATGCTTCCCTCGTGCTTCATCGATGAGAAAAGATGGGTATGTCGACGATGAAACTTTACGCTGAGACCACAAGCCAATCCTCCCGATATTTTTTCTTAGGCAATTTTGATCGTTGTAACAGTCTTGATCTTTCATCGATATTTGCAATACTTTCCTATTTCATCGCAATTGTGATGAGCTTCTGTTGTTGATCTGACGCTTTGGCAAAGGCATGCCACTTTTCTTTTGGCTACTGCTCGTTGCTAGATCAACGAAAGTTCCGTCGATATTATGATGGACACCAGGTCCCCTTTTTTGTGGTGGAAACCAACAAAGCTGAGTCATGATTTCAACATTTTAAAGCTAGTCGGCAAAGCAACGAAAATTATTTCTGTAATTCGTCGGTATTCCGACAATAGATTGTCGATATTCCAATAAACTTTCATTGGAAATTGGAGTCAAATACAGTAGTGCTACTTGGAAAAAAGTGTGCCTGGAATACTCCAACGTGGTTGAAGGCCACCAGCACACTGGTGGGATGCTAGCATGCCAACTGGATACCTTCGTGCCGTTAGGACGCCTATGCTACAAAAATTGAAAAATATAGTAAAAATAACTATAAAATGCACAAAAGAGGGTACTTCAGACTTACTTGATCGACCTTGCCTCCCTTTTCCACTACTCTACGCAACTACTTGATCCTAGTCTCCTCAAACTCTCTCCTATGAGGCGTTTTACTAAATTTTCTCTCACAAAAGTCAACAAATCACTTGTGGTGAATAGTGAAAATGATCCTTCTAGGGGCCCACCTAGGTATATATAGGCCCCCCTGAGGCCCATTTTTCCTGGCGATCATGGTCTTGTCATTTTTCTTGTTTTTACCATACCAAGTTGCGGGGAAAACTAGGAGGGGGCATACACTCACCTTTTCATCATATTTTTCTTCCAAACCACTAGATTTTCCTTAAGCATTCTTCTCGCCTTGGTAGCTTCTTTCAATTTTCGAGTTGATATAAATTTGAGTTTTGTAGAATGAAACTTCATGTGAAATGTTGTGGTTTCTTGCTGACCTCGATTGTTGGGGGCATCATCGGTACCTACTTGCTCGACCTTTGTGGCCTCTACAGTATCTTTTTTGGCACACAAATTCATAAAAAATTCAATTTTTTGTGTCCACTCTAATATTCTCTTTTCTACTTTAGTGTAGCTGATTTTTATCAAAAATCAATTCAATAAAATGGGGGAAAAATACAATGTCATTAAATTGCATCTCGTGGAAATTTCACATTTATGCATTTGACCCTCATATTTATAGCACCTAGTCACAATTATAACAAGAACCTTATGAGTCAGAATTTCATGATTTCAACTCCATAAGGACCAATGATGAAGCGACAATAATCGGCCACCTCAATTCTCATGAAATGATGAGTTGGATGCCTAAACAATGTGCAGACGTCTATGCAGAGTGCTAGCATCCCCATACTTTTGCGAGTTCAAACATAAAATCTTGGAATTATTGACCCATGACATGTGTCTCTGTGGCAAAATTCTGAGAGTAATGGCTCTTCCCGCCCATGAAACTAAACAAAACTCATTATTTCACTCTCATTTGAAAAATTATCTCATTCTAACTTTCTCTTCTTGCTCTTCTCTTCTCCATCTTGTTCCTATGACGAAGCTTTGCTAGACTGAAGTCTCTCCAACAACCAAAGATCTCTTGTAAGTGCTCAAAATTGTGTCTATCAAGCCAAGAGGGAGCTGCATATTTTTGGCAATGCTCTCTTTCTTCTTGTCAATTTGATAGCATAATACTTATTGTGTCTCTATTTCTTGATATGCGTTCTCCATAGCCAGGTTTTCTTTTATCACTTTGGTGTCTATTTTATGATACAGGTTATCATTCATAGCAGGGTTTGCTTTTATCACTCTTATGTTTAATGTACTTTATGTCTATTTCTCTCTATCCATTTAGTGGTATGTGGAGGTGCGAACACCAAAACGGGGGTTTGACTATGGCAAGCCCCAAAACCACCCAAACATTTTCCCTCATTCACCTTGTGTGTAGGTTTCTCGTGTGGAGCTTTACAGTAGGCTTCAAAGTGTAGGACCTATTGTAAGTTGGTATCTTTCCTCCCTTGTCATTTATCTGCATTCTCGCTTTCTATTACATTAATAGCTTAAACAAACCTCACATCTTGTATAGTTAGCAAATCATTTTGAGTTATATCTAAGAGTTTATTGCTCTATCCCTACACATAATCATACATAAAATTTTAAGCATACACATAAAGATGAAATGCATAATGTCAAAATAAGAATCTCATATATATATATATCAAATGTATGTCATGTATATGTATCATGTTCGAGTAAAGGTCTTAACTTAATTACGTTGATTAAGTTACCTTTATTCCCTTCTTAAAATTTCACGTTAGTTTGCATAATGTGACATTTAATAATTATATTAATTATTAAATGTTTTCCTATTAGGGCTTCTATTAGGGTTTTATTAGGGTTTGTATGATCTCCTTTTTATAAGGATTGATCTCATTGTATTTCATATCAATTCATTCTCTCATTCTCTTTGATATATATATTTTCAGTTTTAAGAGAACCCTTGCTTGTTTGTCTCCATCTCTTCTTTTGTGACAGGTTATTTGCATGCAGGTGATCTTCGAGGTTTGTGGTGTTGTATTTTCTCAACTCCTGCATGGTATCAGAGCTCCACACCTGTTGCTTCTTGTTCTTGTTTTGAAGATTTTTGGAGCTTCAAGGGTTTGGGGTTTGTTTTCTTGATCTAGGACATACCTGCAATTTTGAAGCATTTTCAGCTCAAATGGACATCGCCATTGCATCCATAGCTGTCCAAAACCCCTATATCGACTGTTCATTCGTCCATTTTGGACAAAGTAGAAATTTGAGGAAAATTTTTTTTGCAATACGGCCGTCCCCTGCCTAGAAATTGTTTTCCATAAAAAAAAAAAAATTATTTCTGCGAATATTTTTTTTTCATTGTAAAGTTTTTTATTAAATTTTTTAAAAAAAAATAAAAAATAAAATATATATATATATATATATATATATATATATATTTTTCACAGTTTTAGGGCTTGCCGGCCCGGTACCCATAGGTACCTATGCTTGCAGGCCTGCAGGCTCTCTTGCCTACCGGTCGGCGTACTGCCGACTGCCAGCGGTAGATAGTGCTGCCGACGGCAGTACAGTGGCGGCCCCCGCCCATGCCAAAAAAAATTTTTTAAATTTTTTTTGTAGTTTTTTTTATTGTTTTTTATTTTTTAAACAACATTTTTTTTCTATACTAGTCCAATCGCACTTTTACGGTGATGGTCGTTTGGCCGTCAAATTTAACCTAGTGTTTTTGTTGCGACGGCCGTATGATCGTCAAATTTAACCCAACACTGGTTTTTTCCCTCTTTGGAGCTGATTTATTTCGGAGGCCGTAACTTGGGCATACGATATCGTTTTTTGGCAAACAAGATATCGTCAGAAAGCTGGTTTTCTCATCTTTCCAGTGATGTGAGTCTCATCACTTTTTTTTTCCGTTGGTGCATTCTACAGCCATTTGAAGACAAAGAGGCTTCTTTCAGTCTCAAGCTCATAACTTTTGATCTGTTTATCCGTTTTTCACAATCTCAGCAGTGTTGGAACTGTATTTCAGAGCTCTTCAGTTTCATCCATGCCATTTTTCTAGATTTCACTCCAAGTATATTTTATTCAGTTATTTGTGTTTTCACACTCTGGTGGATTACCTGGACATATTTGCTCTTGAAAACCTTTTGTTCACATGGGATGCTTTGTTCTTGGTTGTTATTCATGTATTTCCAGCATTTTGTCCTTTTTGGACATTTTGAGCATCATTTGTAAGCTATCTTTTATGTAAACGCACTGAGATAAAGTGTCACACTATTGTACATGCATCTTTTGGGGATTTTTCACATAAGGTTGTGCCATATTTTGTACTCGCAATGATATTATAAAGTGCCATGAGGGGTTGTGTAGTTTGCCTTTGTTTTTTCATCACATCTTTGTCCAGTGAGTATCCCTCCACAATGACATTGAATCCATACCATGGGGGGTAGTGTAGTTTGCCTTTGTTTACCATCACACCTTTGTCTGGTGAGTGTCCCTCCATGACGACCATGGATCCATATGATTCCAACCTCATGCATGTGTGCTTTGTTTTGCATACCACTTTTTTAGTTGTAGGTGCTATCTTGCACACTTTCAGTTGTTTCTTCTCCTTCATGCACTACAAGGTGTTTCACACCATTTCAGTGGATCTATCAGGCTCTCCCAGTTCAACATTATGGGGGGGTTATTATACTATTTGTGCTTATGCTTCCTTGGTTTTTCCTTGGAAGGAATCTTCCATTCTCAGTTGATCAATGTTTCAGACTATTGGTTCTTGTGCCATCTGTATCTTCGTTCCAGGTGTTTGCCTTTGTTTGCCATCTGATTCGAGTAGTGTCGTATGGGCACTTATGCAGTTTGTTGTCTTTTTGTTCCTGATCATCCTATCTTCAGTGGAGGTTCTTCAGCACCATAGCAGTCATCTTTCGATAGTTGTTTACAGCTTCTTCTGCTTCAATGATGTTCTTCTTGGCTTTCTGCATCTCTTTTTGGAGTAGAGCTTTTTCCCATGAGGTTTTCTCTATTTCTCTATTTTATAGAGATTTGGTTGTATTTGGGTACTTGATCTGGCCTAGTTGTCGGGACCCATGTTTGCCTTCTTGCATTGTAGTTACCTTTGCTTTTCTACATTTGTTTGTAGCTACACTATTGCTCATCTTAAGGGGGGGTGTTAGAGTAAAGGTCTTAACTTAATTATGTTGATTAAGTTACCTTTATTCCCTTCTTAAGATTTCATGTTAGTCTGCATAATGTGACATTTAATAATTATATTAATTATTAAATATTTTCCTATTAGGGCTTCTATTAGGGTTTTTCCTATTAGGGTTTTATTAGGGTTTGCATGATCTCCTTTTTATAAGGATTGATCTCATTGTATTTCATATTAATTCATTCTCTCATTCTCTCTGATATATACATTTTTAGTTTTTAGAGAACCCTTGCTTGTTTGTCTCCATCTCTTCTTTTGTGACAGGTTATTTGCATGCAGGTGATCTTCGGGGTTTGTGGTGTTGTATTTTCTCAACTCCTGCATATCACACCATTGTGATAAAAAAATTATTGATGACTACATATCTTTCAATATCTATACATCAAAAAAAATGTTATACAATATATATCATTGGTACAAAAATGACACATCAAAATGGGTAGCTAGCCCTTGGGTGCATGGCTCCTCGAGCCCTCTAGTCTTGGTGGTGAGTGTGGTCGGGGCTCAAAAAATGTGATAGATTGGGATCTATGTGATCATGAGAATGAAATGCTCGCCCATAATCCTCTAATCTCACCATGTAGCTTGACTATCTCTAGCTCTACCCTCCTCAGGTCCACCCACAATTGTGGATTAGTCATCGAACTCACAGTGGCTACTTTCCCACCAAGGTCATTGAGTTGGCTTTAAAGAGCCTTGAGTTGGCTTTAAAGAGCCTCATGTACCCTCTTGGCACTCTCTACTCTCATCCTCACCTCATATCTAGTGGTGAGCATAGCTTGCAGCTCCATCGACTGTTGATCCCTCTATCTAGTGAGGGTGGCGATGTTTATAGTCCTCTACACTACCTTCACCTACACCTCCTCATAGGTTGTCTTGAGAACTGCCATAGGCTCGAAAAGTTGGGTATTTCAACCTGCTGAAGTTGGCTTATAGGCATTTGTGATGCTCCCCTAGACTGGTATGGTCAGGGCCACCTCTAAAATACACCACACAATCAACACAGTCCACTCTTGTGTGCCCACTGCAACCACAGAGTAGTAGATCCATCAATACCACATGATATATCAAAGCATGTATACATATATATAAATAAGATAAAATAGAAATGTTGAAAAGGAAATAACATAAATAACTCTTGTACCTAGGTCTTGGTCCCTTCTAGTGTTGATCAAGGGAGGAGCGGCGTATTGTGCATTTAGCACACACACCTCATCCATTCTAGGGACCCCCTCTTTCTTATGTTGCTTTAGGTTTCTACCTTTTCCCCTTAAGGGATGGGTCCTCAAAATTTTGATGATTGAAATTGAGTATTGGTTTACAATGGGTCTTGAGGTCCAAGTTTATTAAGAGTCATCATTTTGAGCCCCTTTATGTCTAGCTAGCTTAAGTTCAGAGATTTCTTGTCTCTTGAAATTAATTGATAGTGGTTGTCTCGTGAATTTTGCATCCCTTGAAAATACCTATATCTTGATGTACCAGAGATTTCTTGCCTTCACAAAATCCCTGATATGACATTCGTTGTGGATTTCCTGGTGACCTGAAATCCCCGGGGTTATCTGTCTCAGAAATTTCTTGATGGCCTAAAAATTTTGACGCTTCAAAAAATGTCATGTCAATGGATTAAATGCACATAAGTATGATCAGGAATACATTAATGGAAATTAAATAAAGGGTTTTAAAACATTTTAAGTTACTATTCTTCCATTTTCTCCATTATTGCAAAGTCTTTGATTGAGCATTTGGGCATTTTAAAGCTATGGTTCCTGCCATTTATGTGTGATATTTCGAGGGATTCTACGGTAGATTGGAGGATGTTGGTGACTAATTTTCACTTCATTTCCTTCATTTTTGATTTCAAAGATTGGTTTTTCATTCTTGTTTTGATTGAAGATGATTTGGTGTGCATTGCTTTATCTTGGGCATTTTCTCTACATTTTTGGTCAGTTTTCCTTGGGTTTCATCACAATGTCTTTGATTATTGGTGCCTGTTTGAAGTTGGTGTGTCACCAAAAATTGTATACCTTTGAAGAAAAGGACAATTTTGTGCCCGTTTTGGTCCTACTTTAGGTCCCATTCCATCAATTTTCACCCTAAAACAACATTTATGGGCCCCTAAGGTTGTTAATTTTGACTTGGAGGCCTGTTATACCTAAGGGATCATTCAACCCCCAACAAACAATGTCAAAACAATTCAAAAAGTACCATTCCCACTTCAAAATTCCTTAGTGGAACTAGGTCGCCCAAGTTGGCGACCTAATCCTTTTTGAGGATTTTTGAAGTTTCAAGCAGGAAAATGAATATTTTATCATAAACTCCTGATGGGTGTCGGCTTCTTAGGTCAAAATTCTTGACAATTAGGTCTTGTTTCTTATATATACTTGTTTTTAGGTCATTTTTTCATTCTCTCTTGGTCATTTTTCACATCCAACTCCAAAAACCAAGTGCAAAGCATCTTCCTCAAGAAGATTCATCTCTCATACAACAAAAGTTGAAGCTTTTAGACAACAAAACTAGGGCTTTTTGCAGGTCTTCAAGCTCACTTCACATCCAAGATCAATCATTGACAAAGGTTGGAGATAGATTCCTATGGAAATTCATGGAGAAATCTAGGTTGAGGAGGTGCAACTAGACACCAAATCATACCTAAAGACTATTTTCAAAGTGACTCCATCTTCTATTTTCAGCCCATTTGCAAATTTGAGGTTTGCATCCCATTTGCATTCCTTGTTACATTCATTTGTAATGGTGTAGGATTTCTAGGGTTAGAGTCTTGCATCATTTCAAATATTTTACATACATCTTATTCTAGCAAAATAGAATAGGTTTTTTCTTTGTTTCAAGTTTTCCTAGTTCTAGACACACTTAGGGCTAGGGTTTATGCAGATTTTACATTTCATCCCAAGTTTAAATACAAACTAGGGGTTTGAACAAGGCAAACCCCACATTAGAAACACAAATATATTCTGTTTTGCAGGTTATTTTGTAGATTTGGAGCAGGATTCTCGTGAAGAAACAGAATATAGACCAGAGAACTTTGTGTCCACTTTCGGTTTCTCAGAAAAGAAGAAAGGGACTAGGTCGCCCATAATCCCACTGAAGCTTTTTGACACTGAAATTTTTAGATTCAGAGACCCAGTTGACGGAAATGGCTTTCGGAGCAAATTTCCCGAAAAGGGACTAGGTCGCCCCACTTAACGTAAGTTTCCCAAATGACTCAAAGCCCTGATTTTCTAGATTTCCAGTGACTTCCACAATATCTACTTCAACCCTCTTCGATTTCTAGGTGCATTTATCTAATCTGTTAGGTTAATTTGCTCATATTGCTTTCATTTCTATTGTATTACATCATGTGTTTTCCAGCAACATAAGTTTTATTAGTTTAGGTTAAGTAGTTACATTTTCATAGCACATTTCAACACCTTTGCACACCCCACTTACATATTCAACCCTTAGCATTGAATGAATCACAAGATTTGGTTCCCGTGGTGGTAAAAGAAAACCCTCTTCCTTCTAGGTGAAACCCTCAAAAGTTGTAGAGGACACATTCTTTTACCCCACACAAAGCAATCAAATTTTGTGGTTCATTTTGGTGAACCTACATTTCAACACATTACATACTTTTTATTTTAATTGCATTTGCATTCTAGGGTTTTTCATCTTGCATTAGTGAAAAAGCATCATCTTTGGCATTCATTTCCTTGCATGATACAAAAATTTGACATGTATCTTATACCTCTACATGTTAGCTTCCAGAAACTTGCAATTTTCATTAGAAAATACATTAAAAACTCAAAAAAAATCATACCAGGACTAAGTCGCCAACCTGGGCGACCTAGTCCCAGTAGACATTTTGCATTAGTACTTTTTGCTTTTTCTTTCCAGCTTCGGTACTTTCTATTTCCTTCTATTAATGCTTGGTTTTAGTTTTGTTCTTCTTTGTTATATGGTTATTCCTAGCTTAAAATGGCATTTATGAGTAGCATTAAAGCTTTACATGTTTCATTTTCTGCTTTAGTTCCTAGTTCTTTCAAAGTCAATTATGTGAAACATACACCTAAAAACATAGACAACTCACATGATACAATGCTCACACTTGTTCACTATAGGAATACTACTTCATCTAAATCTTTCAGTAGTGATGATTTTGATAAGTTAGATGAAGCTCTTCAAAGCTTCCTCTCACTCACTTCATACACTAAGGTTGGTGATGATATAGTTACAAATTCCCCACCTTTGTATTCAAAACCTTTTAGTTGTGATGATATGGTCATGTTAGATGATGTCCTCCAAGACTTCATCTCCCCTACTTCATCCACTATGGTTTGTTGGGATGACCAAACTAAAAAAAAAGATGTCAACGTCATCCAACCCCAATTCGTTCTTTACCCACCTTCTCCTAAACCTCCAACCCCATCCCAACCTAAGTTTACCCTTTACCCTCCTTAGAATGATACTGTTTCCCACACTCATTATACTTGTAATAACCCACATCCCCAACAACCTTCTCCCTCCACTTCCCTACCATTACCCAACCCCATCTTACCTGCAGCTCCTCATTTCAACTCTCAACTTAGGGAGTATGATTTGGTTGAACAACTTAAAAAAACTCCAGCCAAAATATCCCTTTGGGATCTCCTTCATAATTCTCCTAACTATCACTCCATGCTTCAAACAGCCTTACAACAGATAGTGGTCCCTTCAGGTATGAATAATAGTGATGTGGCAGCTCTCCTCCACGATATGAACACAACTAATGTGGATATTACTTTCTATCAACATGAGCTACCGCCACTAGAATTACGAAAGAAAAATGAAGCCTTTATGATTATAGCCTAGTATGATTGGATAGGTATAAAAATGACCCTTGTTGATAATGGCTCTGCCCTAAATGTGTGCAGTGTGAAGCTTCTTCATTGGTTACATATCGATCGATCACAAATCCAATCTGATTCCTTATCCATTAGAGGATTTGATAATTTTACAAAGCAACCTCTTAGTGTCATCACCTTACCCATTACTGTCAGAATGGTTACGCTATAGACTCCTATCCATGTCATGCCTTATGATCTTTCTTATAATCTCCTCTTGGGATGACCATGGATACATGAGATGCATGTGCTACCCTCGACCCTTCATCAAAAAATGAAATGTGTCTATAATAACAAATTTTATCAAATTGGCATTGATCTTGAACCTAAGAGTTTCTTGCAACTCGAAAAGGGCACATCAAGTCCTCTCCATACCTTAATTCCTACCTCTAATATTACCCCTCCTAAGAAGGACCAACCTGAAGATAAAACCAAGTTTAATTTACTTGGTGATGATTGGGGCTCCTTAGAGTGTATTCCTTCCTTTATGGGTGAGCGTAGTGTCACCCGCAAAGAGGAAACTCAAAATGAACAATCCATTGTCCTCTCTACCCAACAAGAGGAACACCCTTCTCTAATATCTACCTCATCTCTTTTGGAAGAAAATTCCACATATACAACAAATTTTGATGAGATAGATTATCGACAATCCCCTAATCCATAGGAAATGGAAAGATTTTATGGACGTGGTTATGATCTTGTGAAACAAATGGGTTACAAGGGTAAAGGATGCGACAAGCATGAGCAAGGCATCAATGTCCCCATTGAACCTAATACGCAAGGAACAAAGACCGGCCTAGGGTTTTCCTTTTCTAAAGCTACAAAAGCCAATCAATGACCCTCTCTCAACATCAATACTATATCATGCACATCAACAACCATCCTTACGCTTAAGCACCCTGAATTTCTTGATGTGGATGCTCCCCCCTTCACCTATGTTCATGGCGATGATGATTTAAAATAATTTTTAGGTGTTGCGGATAAGAATTCTCGCTCCAAGAGACATGCCTCTTGTGTTATGTTGAGTTCTGAGTCTACCATTAGTACTATTAACGAACCTCACACAAGTTTGGAACCATATGATCCTGAAGTTCCTAAGTCTAATGCACTCCCTTTAGGAGTCACCCTTGACATACCAATGGATATTGACAACAAGGATAAAATCATTAAAATTGGGAAGTGCCTAGATGACGAAGAAAAAGAGGATCTTGCTACCTTGCTTCATACTCTTCCTGAACTATTTGCTTGGAAATATTCTGACATGCTAGGAATAGATCCCTAGATAGTTACCCATAACATTGTCCTTGCTGACAATGTTAAGCTCGTTTGCTAAAAGATTCGAAAAATGAATCCTAAGGTAGCCTTGCATGTTAAAGGAGAACTTGAAAAACTCCTTGATGCAGGCTTCATTCACTCCATTGATTATTCTCCTTGGATTTCAAACATTGTCGTGGTGGCAAAACCCAGTAATCATGTTAGGATATGCACGAATTTTTGAGACCTGACTAAGGCCTCTTTAAAAGATGAATTTCCTCTTCCTAACATCGATATGATCACGGATTCCACTATTGGACATGCTTTTTTATCCTTTATGGATGGATTTTCAGGGTATAATCAAATATTCATTAACCCACAAGATCAATACAGGATGGCTTTTACATCCGCTTGGGGCATGTTTTGTTTGGGTTATGATGCCCTTTGGTTTAAAGAACGTTGGCGCTACTTATCAGAGAGCAATGACCTTAATCTTTCATGATTACATTCACAAAATATTAGAAGACTATGTTGATGACATTCTTGCTAAATCCTTAACCTACCAAGATAATGTGAGTGTCCTCCGCCAAATTTTTGAGCGTATGCGTAAATATAACATGCACTTAAATCCTAAAAGTGTGTCTTTGGAGTAGATAGTGGTAAAATTTTAGGGTTTATAATATCTCATAGAGGCATCAAGGTGGATACAAGGAAAATTGATGCTATAATCAATATTCCACCTCCTCATAACATTTCCCAATTGTGTACGTTAAAAGGACGGATGCAAGACATTCGTTGTTTTGTCACTTGCCTAGCCGATCGCACATTACCCTTTACACATCTCCTTAAAAAGGATGTTAATTTTGATTGGAATAATGATTGTAAACAAGCCTTTGAGAGTTTTAAAGAATACCTCATAACTCCACCTGTTTTATAGCCTGTTATACCCCATCAACCTTTCATCCTTTATATCGTTGCTTCTTCCCATGCTCTTGCTTCCTTGTGGCTCAAAAGGATTCCAATGGTAAAGAGAATCTTGTCTATTATATTAGTAGAATGCTCTTTGATTATGAGACTCGTTACTCCACAATTGAAAAAAAATGGTTGGCTCTTGTATTCGCTACTAGTAAGTTGCAACATTACTTACTCAATGATGAAGTACATGTGATGACAAAGTTTGACCCTTTACGATATCTTATCACTAAAATAGATCTTTCAAAATGTCTTGCTAAATGGTCATGTTGTTAATTGAGTTTGACCTTAATTTTATTGCTCAAAAAGAAATCAAAGGTCAAGCCTTAACCGATAATTTATTTGATGCTCCTTCACCATTAGTGTTACCCACCAATGAGTCTTTCCCTAATGACAGTCTATTTACTATAGACATTCCTACATGGGAATTGTACTTTGATGGATCCAAGTGTAGAATAGGCATTGGTGCTAGAGTTATCTTAATTCCACCTATTGGTAAGCCTATTCCCTTATCATATCATCTCAATTTCCTATGTATGAATAACACAGCTAAGTATGAAGCGTTAATCATTGGGTTACGCACTACTCTTGTCATGAGGGTTAAAAATATTAAGATCTACAGTGATTCAAAATTAGTCATTAAACAAATCAACGGTCTCTATCAAACTAAACATGATAAACTCTCATAATATAAGGATCTCATTCTTAATCTACTAGACCAATTTGACTCCTTTACCATTGATAACATCCCTCACAAAGACAATTTCCATGCGGATGCAATGGCTAGTGCAGCCTCTCTTGTATCTCTTGTCGACCCTTGTAAACAAATCATCTTTACCATTCATCCTATTATGAAACCCTCCATCAATGATTGACCTACTGATATTTTTCCCACCTTTCCCAATAATCTGTGTGAATGGTATGATGGCATCTACAATTATCTAAAAGATGGTACCATTCCCGAACCCACCACTAAAAATACCTGCCAACGCCTAAATAAGTTAGCCACTAAGTATATCATCCTTGCAAGCACATTGTACTGAAGATCCTTTGATGGAATCCTTCCATGATGCCTCAAGGATGCCAAAACTCATATTGCCCTTGAACAAGCCCATTCTAGTACTTGTGGCGGACATTTTGGAGGAAAAACCTTAGTGCAAAAACTCCTCTACATGGGATACTATTGGAAAAACATGGAAAAATATTGCTATGCGTATGTTAAGCGATGTCATTAGTGCTAGGAACATAGTCATTTGATCCACGCTCCTGCTTCAGAGCTTCATTCCCAAATACCTATCTGGTCGTTCTCTGTGTGGGGCTTGGACCTAATTGGCAAAGTCTCCCCACCTTCTTCTTTTGGACATACGTTCATTATCACTGCTACCAATTATTTCACAAAGTGGGTCAAAGCCATTCCCCTTCAATCCACAACCGCTGAGGTGATATTTCGTTTCTTATTGGAACACATTATCGCTCACTTTGGTCTTCCTTCCGTGTTAGTTTCAGATAATGGTACTCCCTTTAAGAACAACGATGTGAAGAAGTTCCTTGAGACCTTCCATATCCAACATTGATTTTCCACACCTTACTATCCTCAGTCTAATGGTCAAGAAGAAAGTATTAATAAAATCCTAGAGAAAATCCTTACAAATATTGTCAATCAAAACCAAAAATATTGGCATACATAATTGCAATATGCACTATGGGCATATCGCACAAGTATTCATTCTTCTACGAGAAATAGCCCTTTTAACCTTGTTTATGGTACCGAGGCTATCCTCCCTTTAGAGTTAGAAATCCTCACATTGAGGATTTCTCTCCAAAGTCTCATTGATAATGACACTTATGCGGAACAACGTCTACACCAACTTGAAATTCTTGATGAACAACGCATCAATGCTCTTGAGCATCTTCAAGCTTAAGCTAAATAGTTGAAACACAAACATGATGTTGGTGCCATTCCTCGAACCTTTGCCAAAGGTGATTTGGTTTTATATGAAAACCAACGCAACACTACTGCCAATTACGCTGACAAAGGTAAATTCAGTCCTAATTGTCTTGGCCCCTATATGGTCGACTCCAATTATGGATTTGGTGCTTATACCCTAACCGAGCGTGATGGCACTCCCCTTTGAGATCCCATTAATTTCGTGCATTTGTATCGGTATTATGTCTAATCCCCTCCTGAATGGTATGATTTATAAAATGGTTCTGTTAAAGCTATTGGATTCTAACCTATGGGTTGTATCATTGCTTCGTTCTTGACACATCATCATGTTTGTGTCTCGAACACTAAAGTGATTATTTAATTCATTTTTTTTATAATTACTTTAGATTTCATACTATTCAACCTCTTCCCCTTTTGTGTGTTATGTTATTTTAAAATGATAAGTGAATAACATATTTAATCTTAATTTATAATCTAACATACATTATAAATATGTTCTAATTCTATCACATACATTCTGTTAAATCATGTTGCCATTAACTAAATACTCTAACAAGGGCTATTTACTTAATCACATTTTCATTTAACATCCACACAATTATATTACACCATATAAGATACAAATGCATATATACATATATCAAAAGTGTTTTATACATATCATCATAATACATAGTGTCACTGAGGATTGTGATTACCAGATCCCTCAAGATCTGGTACTCGTGTTGCATCGGTCTTAGGATGTCAGGTGACAATCGTGCACAATCATGACCATGATTCGTTGACTCTAAGCATGTACTCCAACCCTCCCATCCATCCAAGTGCTAATTGATTCTCGCATGCTATCTGGTCCCTCTCAACCCTTACCTATGTCAACTTTCTCTCTAGTATATCCACCTTTGCTGGAGGCCGTGATGGCTGCACCTATGGTGCAGCTCTCACTCGGTGGACCAACCTCCTCAGGGCCTCATAAGTTGTCTGCAATCTTGTGAAGGGTCTCAGGGTCTTTGGCTCTTGCTCCATGATCAGTGGGGGCACATAGTCAGTATTCATTTCCTCTTCGTCAAAGGTCACTGGCACTATCTCGACGGTTGCCTGATGCAGGAACTCTCGCCATCCCTCTGCAAGCCTTGCAAAATCAAACAAGAGTATCATTAGTAACACATCATCATATAAATATATATGCATTAAATCATAGATAAAACACATCTATCAAAATTATAATATCATCACCTATATCTTTGGTGGAAGGTGGAATGTCCACCTCATCTTGTGTAGGGGGCATAGAAGATGTGCTTGCCTCCCCTCGATAATGAGTGTTGGCACCTGTTGCTTCTACTGTCCAGGATCTAGTCCTATGAATAGGTGAGACCTCTCCCTGCTCGTATCGGTCCTTGGCTGCGACACCATCATCCTCACTTAGGGGTGGCTCCTCTACTCTCTCCTCCTCCTGCTCCTAATCCTGTTCCTCATCCTCTCCCTCCTATCCATCATAATCTAGGTCTGCATCCTCATCAATTATATCTATAAATATGTTGGAAGCCCTATACCATGTCTCCTCGGCCCTGTCCTCTCTCTCTCTCTCTCTCCTCCCCCTCATCTAGCATAGGTTGGGCCTCTCCCACTATCTCATCCATCGAGAACACTGGCTCTGGTTGTGATGTTCACCACCACTCTGCATGGTCCCATGTGGCCCCCACATCATCTACAGGTAGTTGGTCATTATCTGAATTATCTGAGTCACTCTCGATGAAATCATCCATTGTGAATCTTACTAAGTCCCCTGGCCTCTGAGCACTCTGAATGGATCTCCTGAATGATGATCATGGTTGTGGTGGTACCTATACCTATCCAAACTACCTCATAACCTGATAATAGTAGAATGGCCACACTATGTGATCATGTCATCCTACTAAGAACATGGTCATCTGTAATCTCCTTAGTTGTCTGGTATAATCTGGCCACTAGAGAACAAGCTGGTATGACCTCCACAGGATATCTTCCACATCTAGTCGATCGAATCTCACTCTCCAAAAGTGCAGATCACCGTACTGCCATAATCATCACAAAGGATACCCAAATGCTCGTGGATAGCCCACTGATGTTGGATATGGGAAGCCAACTAGTTGTGTACATGTGATATGCTCTAAGCACCATACTTGTAAGAGCATGCAGTGTACCATACTATCTAGCTCCCAAAAAAAAACTGACCGAGGTCATAGTACACATGTGCTAGAATGCATCGGCCCCAGGCTTATACTATCTGATGCTCGGCCATACCTCGTACTAGATGTACCAGTCTACCCTCTAGATGCACTTCTCACCCATCCGGCAAGAGGACCAATGCCACTATGTGCATCATAATGCATCTCACCAATGGTGCTTGTGAATAAAGTAACATTGCCAAATCTATTTGTCCTGCTACTCTGTCATCATGAACAGGATCCTCGAGGCAATACTACATGTCTTCCCACAGCTCTCGGAAGGACCGTCCCCTTTGTAGCCACACACGCTCCCCCTGAATAGGGACTCCTAGAATGTGATGGACATCCTCTAATGTAATAGTCATCTTGCCTGTGGGTAGGTGAAAAGTGCATGTATCAACATTCCACCTCTCACATAATACCATCAACATAGCATCATGGTATCTCATAGGTGGAATAAGATATTCCCAATAGATACCCACTGCCTGTAAATGCTCTATCTCCACTGCTGATAGGGCTAGACACAGATCTCTAAGGAAACTCAACTATCTCCCGCCTAAACGCTACTGTGAACGGGTGGGTACCTATACAAATTATCACAATATGCTATCTAAATCATCTAATTTCTTCAATTTTAATGTAATTCATTAGGAAAGTGTGCTAAAGTTGTTCTAGCATGATTTTCCTATGGCCGTAGACACTTTAGAACCCTTTTGGGACACTTTGTGAAGAAACGACACTTTACAAAGAAAAGGGACACTTTGCGAACAAAACGGACACTTTGTGAAAAAAAGGGATACTTTGCGAAAATTTTCTTCCAAGGTCCTAATATACTCTAAATAAGCATTAAATTCATCCTATCATTGAAAAATCACAAAGAAAAGGCTCCAGAATCAATTAACCTCATGTTGGCAGTTGTCGCTCGCCACCCAATCGCGCAAAACGTCCAATCTAGCGGGGGTGAAATCACGTGTGCTCGACACTCTTTCACTCTCTCCTCATCACTCTTTAATGCTACAAAAGGTAAATGAGAAAGTAAGTGCATGTTTACTCATTTTCATTTCTTTTTAACTATCTCACTTTTACACACATTTGTACCTTTTTACTTTGTTCACCTTTTTAGTGTGCTTTTTCATTAAAATCAACATTCTGGGTGCTAGTGATTTTTGTTTTTGATGTCGTTTGTTGCATCAGAATCATGTTTCCACACCCTACATCATCACTCACCTATCACTATGAGGCATGGTACTTGTAAATTCCCTCTTATACGTGTGTCCTCATTCGACATGGTTAGATGGCTACCTTGATTCCACCTTCGTAAAGCAAGCGAAATCAAGGGGGGGCATACATCTACCCTTAAATTTGATCTTTAGGAATTAGATAAAAGGATTTCTAGGACTTCTAAAAAAAATTTGTTGCAGGATGTCGTTCCTAACATTGTGGTTTTGCAGATAACTACCTGGGGGCTTCATTCTCCCACCTTTTAATGAGTATCCTTTTATTGAAATGAAGGGGAATTATTTGTTTTAGAGTCCTTTAGCTTACATATGCACATAGATCCATATGGACGCTAAAGTGGGGGCTAAATGTGTCACCAAAAAATGTATACCTTTGAAGAAAAGGACAATTTTGTGCCCATTTTGGTCCTACTTTAGGTCCCATTCCATCAATTTTCACCCTAAAACAACATTTATAGGCCCCTAAGGTTGTTAATTTTTACTTGGAGGCCTATTATACCTAAGGTATCATTCAACCCTCGACAAACAATATCAAAACCATTCAAAAATTACTGTTCCCAATTCAAAATTCCTTAGTGGGACTAGGTCACCCAAGTTGGCGACCTAATCCTTTTTGAGGATTGTTTAAGTTTCAAGCAGGAAAATGAATATTTTATCATAAATTCCTGATGGGTGTTGGCTTCTTAGGTCAAAATTCTTGACAATTAGGTCTTGTTTCTTATATATACTTGTTTTTAGGTCATTTTTCCATTCTCTCTTGGTCATTTTTCACATCCAACTCCAAAAACCAAGTGCAAAACATCTTCCTCAAGAAGATTCATCTCTCATACAACAAAATTTGAAGCTTTTAGACAACAAAACTAGGGATTTTTGCAGGTCTTCAAGCTCACTTCACATCCAAGATCAATCATTGACAAAGGTTGGAGATAGATGCCTATGGAGATTCATGGAGAAATCTAGATTGAGGAGGTGCAACTAGCCACCAAATCATACCTGAAGACTGTTTTCAAAGTGACTCCATCTTCTACTTTTATCCAATTTGTAGATTTGAGGTTTGTATCCCATTTTCATTCCTTGTTACATTCATTTGTAATGGTGTAGGATTTCTAGGGTTAGAGTCTTGCATCATTTCAAATATTTTACATACATCTTATTCTAGCACAATAGAATAGGGTTTTGCTTTGTTTTAGGTTTTCCTAGTTCTAGACACACTTAGGGCTAGGGTTTATGCAGATTTTACATTTCATCTAAAGTTTAAATACAAACTAGGGGTTTGACCAAGGCAAACCCCACATTAGAAACACAATTATATTTTGTTTTGCAGGTTATTTTGTAGATTTGGAGCAGGATTCCCATGAAGAAGCAGAATACAGACCAGAGGCCTTCGTGTCCACTTTCGGTTTCTCAAAAAAGAAGAAAGGGACTAGGTCGCCGATAATGGTGACCTAGTCTCACTGAAGCTTTTTGACACTGAAAGTTGCAGATTCAGAGACCCAACTGACAGAAATGGCTTCCGAAGCAGATTTCCCAAAAAGGGACTAGGTCGCCCCACTTGGCATAAGTGTCCCAGATGACTCAAAACCTTGATTTTCTAGATTTCCAATGACTTCCACAATCTCTGCTTCAGACCTCTTCAGTTTCCAGGTGCATTTCTCTGATCTGTTAGGTTAATTTGCTCATATTGCTTTCATTTCTATTGTATTATATCATGTGTTTTCCAGCAACATAAGTTCTATTAGTTTAGGTTAAGTAGTTACATTTTCATAGCACATTTCAACACCTTTGCACACCGCACTTAAATATTCAACCCTTAGCATTGAATGAATCACAAGATTTGGTTCCCTTGGTGGTAGAAAAAAACCCGCTTCCTTCTAGGCAAAACCCTGGAAAGTTGTAGAGGACACATTCTTTTACCCCACACAAAGCAATTAAATTTTGCGGTTCAGTTGGCATGGGTTTATGGTCTTTTATTTTGCATAACTTAGAGGGTTTAGCATTTCCATGTCGCCTCTAAGTCATTTTTCACTAAGCATGGGGTTGTAAATGTGCTTATAGGTGATTTGGGGAGTGTGGAAGTCAATGATTGAGTCAAAACTTAGGATTCGTTGGCTAGGATTTAACTTTGTATGTTCCAGCATCTGAGGGTTCTCATTTTGGGACTAGGGTTTGACCCTTGGCAGTGTTATGGGTTCAAGGAGAGTTTAGGTACATGTTTTCAAACCTTAGGTTTTTATAAACAGGGAAAATTTCTTGGACTATGAAAATGGGTAACGATTGCTTGAACCTCGATTAAACTATGCATTTCAATGAGAAAACATCGGAGTAAGATTATGTATTGATCCTAAATCACCGTCACGTTCATATTTTATCCAATTTTTTTGAAAAATCCATTATGAAATCCTAAGAAAACACAATATTTTGAATCGATTGAAACATTTAAATCACCCCTAAAATCCTCGACGAACCTGCAAAATCGAAATAAGGCATTACTTAGTCATTTTGGAGAAGTGACAATTCATCGAGAGGAATTTATTACCTTCAAGAAATCCTCGAGTCCATCTTAGCCACAAAATACTTAGCCTTAGGAAAAAACCCCACTAGCATCCCACCATGGATTTCACTTTCGTTTGAAATGCCCGATAGTCTCCTCGTCACAAAATTCACCTCCTCATGAAATCTTTGATAATCTCATCATCACGGATTTCACAACCGTAAGAAATTGTCGATACACTTTGATGTCGCAGATTTTGGGCCTATGTGAAATATCTAGATCCTTGGTCCTCACGGATTTCTTGCTCTTCCAAAATTCTCGACAGTTTTACTTGTGATGAATTTCTCACCCTAATAAAATACGCGATGAATTACCTGCATCATGACTTTGTACTTGCAACAAATGATTTCTTGAAGCTTGGATTTTCCCAAGGCATTTAAGGTGTTAAGCTATGATTTTACATTCAAATGTAATGAGCCAAAATGAAACATTCCAAACATGATTTTAAAATCCAAATGCCTCAGTAATGAATAGCTACAGATTTTCCTCCACCCCGTGAATTTCCTGATCCTAGGAAATCCCCAAGTTCTTTGACGTCACAAAATTCTTAACCTTTGGAAATCCCCGATGTAGTCCATCGTTGATTTCCTAAACACTTGAAATCTTTGGATTTCTTGAGAGGGCTAAATCCCCAGATTTCTCATATGAATGTAAAACCCGATGCTTATCTTTAGGAATGAATTTGATGGTTATAAATGGGAACTTTATGCATGATTACTCATGAGATTCTATGTTGTTTTCTCATACTAACCATCTTATTAGATTTTTTCTTGATCTCTCCACACCTTTCAATGCATTTCAAGTAATTATGGTATTTTTCTAATAGATGCAAGCTAAAGCTAGCAAGGAAAAGGTTGGAAAAGGAAAGAAGACCATAGCTAAGAAAGAGGATTTATCCCATGCATAAAGGATGAAGTATGAATTCAAAGGTGTGTTGTCGAAATCCAAGATTGTCTCCTATTAGGGAGAAGTTGGGGATACCAATCTGGGACACATAGACTTGGAGGACTTTAAGAAAAGGATGTCTTGCTAGGTTCCTATAGAGCTTTCAAGGAGGTTGGTCAAGACCGGGTTGGCACAGGTTGTAGGGTTCCCTCCTTCCATTCAATGTCCAGAGCGTATTGTAGAGTGCTCCAAGCACAATGACTCAAATTGAAGAATGATAATTTCTCCACAAGGAAGAATCATGACCAATCTCATAGAAGAATCATTGGCTAAGGCATTTGGAATACCTTCCCATCAAAATTTGACCATGATTTCTCTAGAGACAATGAAGAAATTCTACACAAACAACCCAAAGAAGGCCTTGGAGATTATGAATTCTACATGGATAGATAAACCTAGGCAGCACTACACCAAGTTGCCTAAGGTATTGCACAAAAGTGACTTCAAGGTAGAATATAAAGATATGATAACTCTCTTGAGCAGAGTAATGGGATTGGAAATGGATTCCCAGTTTGAAGAATGGATGTTCTACGTAATGGCAAAATTTACAAGAGGGACTAATTACCACCGGGTAAGATTGATTAGCAATAACCTTCACAAGCAACTGAGGGAGGTCTAGGACACTAAGAAATTAATGATGACCTCTTATGTGGTGTTTATGCTAGCTCTAAAATTCAAGTATAAAGGGCTAAGCTGCAAGGGAACGATCAGAGAAACCAAGGTTTATGATTGCTACACCCAATTGAATTTATCCAGCACCTCCCACTATAGGAGAGTAAATGATGCATTCACTATTTACATTACTAGAACATTGTAGGAGGCTCTCCATATCAGAATATCTATGGATTCAATGGAATTGGTTAAGAAGTATGGCTACTAGTTCTTGCAGTTTCCCAAGTTTTCTTACATCAGAGTGCATGGGCACCCCCCAGGCCATACAGGTTGCCTCGGTATCCAACCAACAAGTTGATCATATTGGAGGTTACCACATAGTTGGTAGCTTTTGATAAATTATTGAAGAATTTGCATAAAGCGGGCATTGAGGGTGAATTCCCCATCAAGATGAATAGATGGGAGGCTTGCCCTTCTTTTTCCAGTGCTCAACATTTTAAAAATGAGATGGAGTATTTCCACCTGTACATGACACTAAGAGAAGATATTTTGATCCTTATAGGATTGCATAGAAGGCTGCAACCAAAAATTATAGACATAAAGCACACATTGAGGATTATTGGGCCAACTATCGAGATGAATTTGAGGTCTTTAAAAGGATATTCTCTCGATTATCCCTCAAAATGATGAGACTATATAGAATCATGGAAGTTTTGGATCGGGTGGAGGATGAAGAGTATTTTATCTAGCATCATGATTACATGGAAATTACAAATAAACATCTCCCTCAAATTGATTGGGTTGAAGAGGAGGTGACAGAGTTGGATGAGATCACTTCTCCTATGATCAATTACTCTAAACAATAGGCTACTCACAAGATTTTGGAGCTAGAGGCTGATGGAGTGAAACTTTCTTATGATTTGATGGGTGACCTTGAGTCACAATCATCCTTTGAGGAGGAATGAGATTTCGAAGAGTAGGAGGGGGGTGAAGAAGAGGAATCAGAAGTAGAAAGACCCTTGATAATCAAGAGGATGAAATCCAAACAAAAGCCTAAGGTAAAAATAGAAGAGGTCCAAAGGAAGCCTATCCCAAAGAAGAGAAGGCCAACCAAGTCCATTCCAAAAGGAACTCCGACGAGAAGAAGACTTTTTCAGGGAAAAGAAAAGGATATTTGCGTAGAGGCTACTCCACCAAAGAAACAAAAAACTATGCAGGGAGAAGATGTCCCACTTGATACTATTAAAGGGGGAACATAGGAAGATGCTATAAATATTGAGAGTTATGAGGAAAGACCTCGGGTGGTATATCAAAGGAAGGTTTCTCCAAGGATTTGGATCCTATTTACTAAGTTAGAAAACATAGAAAAGGTTGCAGCAGAGTTATAAAAAAGCAGCTCAAATGGGGTCCTCGAAAAGAGAAGAGGCTAAAAAACATGATATAGAAAATGTAGTTCTGGAGCCACCGGATGACAATCGACCTTTTAAGGTAGGGGAGGATGGGGATTTTTTTTTTGAACATGCTTCCAAGGCCCCCCAATCATAGGTTGATACTGAGGAGATTAATGTTAAAGATACTGAGTAATTGGCTAAGGATGATCAACAACAATCTCAGGATGAGCAACTACAACAACAAGAATATGTTAATAAGGAAGAAGATCATGCTAAGGATCAGGATTATAATAAGGACAAGGATGTCCAAGAAGAGAAAGAACTAGACACCAAAATAGAATTCTCCATAGCTCCCGATTGGTTGAAAGAGAGCCTAAAACCTAAGCCAATTGTTAAGGAAGCGGTTCCCGACTGGGACAATTTTTTGGTTGCTCTTAATAAGCCCAAGGAGAAGAAGAAGGCACGGGTCATTTCCCAAATTGTAAAAGATGATTCTAATAACAAGGTGTTGCACATTGTGACACCTACGATTAAGAATAATAAAGATGGCATTACTCTTGAGGAGTATAATGTTCAATCTATTAACTTGGTCCCCTCAACCAAGAAGCAAGAATTTGAGGATCTCCAAGGGTTTGTAAAGACTATCTTGTAGAGGCTAGATAAAGAAGTTAAAGCTAAGGATCAGTTGTAGAGGCAAGTGGATGAATTGCAAAAATATATTAAGCACTTGGTAATTCCTCTTCAGACTGAGGTTGGTTCTTCTGTACAGCGTAGCATATTATCAAAAGATGTTGTCAGTGAATTGGGAAAGATGAAATCTCCGACAAAGGTGCCACAAGGTTGGGTAGCAAGGGTATATGAAAAGGGGATTCCTTTGACTGTGAAGGTTGTGTAACTATATGAAAGCTGTTCAGCTTGTCTGAACAAATTGCAAGAAATCACAATAGAGTGTAAAGCTATAGATCATAAATCTAATGTGAGATTAAACATGTTGGTTGAGATCCTAGAACAAGTTTTGATTGTAGAAAAGGTTCTCACTATGGAGAATGTTGATAAAACTAAGGCTTGAATTGAAGCATTTAATTTTAGAGGGGAAATAATGGACAAAGCTTTAGAAGAGTTCACAAAGATTGAGAAAGACGGTGAGATTTTTGTAGATGTGTATTATTTCTAGAAGCTATAACTAGTAAAATCCTTTCTGAGTCCATTAAGTTAGATTCATTGAAACACTAGTGGAGGGACAACTTCACACATGTTGTAGATGGTAATGTTACTAAGGATCACTTGGAAAAGTCTATTGTTTATGTTAGTCTAATGTATAAATTTCAAGACTCTAAATTGGACTGGGATAAAATACTCAAGAAGCATGAAGCTAAAATGACTTCTACAACTTACATGATAAAGTTTACCCAACTCCTAGTCAAGAGGAATTAAATAATATTTTATATAAATTTCAGGAATTCACAAAGAGGCAAAAAAATGACAAAGGAGAAAAATATGGGAGACTTAGCCTTGCAATCAGAAAAAAAATCTCCATCATACATCAACAGATAGCCTAGGCGGCCTAGGAATCAGTGGCAGAATTTTTTTATTTCAAATGTAAAAAATGGGATTTCGTATTTTTAATATTAAATTCAAATGGGCACTATGATCACATGATGTTAACCTATTTTGGTTGACCTAATTAGGGTGCCCAACTTGATATAATCTTGGCCATTGATTTGGAAACACTAATTTTGTAGTGAACTCTATAAATATGAGGTTTTCCTTCATTTTTGAATTGGATTTGGAATTGTTGTAAACACTTTTGGAGCTAATATAAGAAGAAAACATTGACTATGGGTGTTCTATTCTTTGTTGCTTCATATTATTGCATGGTTCCTGCTTTCCAAAGTTATTTTAAGTCATTTAGTTTGATGTTCATTCATGTTTATGGAAAAGTGTTGAGGAATATTGGATAAGTCTACTACTCATACCATTTGTGATTTGTTGCTAATAAGTTACAGTGTATGATTAGTTTGAGCCATTTTAATGCAATATTTCAACTGTGAATGTTTACTCATATTATGCTAAATCTAGGTATGTGTGAATGATTTACAGTTTGAAAATATTTTAAATTCCTTTGAAGATTACACCATTTTTGTGGAGTTGTAGTGTTTTCCTTGATCAAGCAGAGATAGGTTTTACTAGGGATTTTTCCATCTGAAGTATTTACCATTTGCATGATTTTTCATTAGATTTTAGATTAAATCTCTTTAAAACACTTTAAATATTTTGCATTTTCTTTGAATTTGGGTTAGTATTAGGGAAAAGGCATCACTCAAGCTATTATATTTGATGCAATATAGTACTTTCAAATTTCAAATCTAGAAATATAGTTAGGATTTTGCATTTATCTTCAAATTTCATAAAACCCCCATTTGTATCTTATAGCTTCTAGTCTTTTTCACCATAAAGGCCCTTTGTGGTTACCAACATATCACATCAACAACTGAGCTATTTTTTATTGTCAAGACCTGACATTCAAAATCTTGGGGTCATTTTCTGAAGTTTTTTGTAGAGAGTTACCTTTCAAGAGCGATAGAAAACTTATAGTTTATCTATTTTATACAATGCTAAAACACTCATCAACATGATGCTAGGACCTATGCTTCCAAAACCCGTTGTTATTGCTGCTATGATGGGCCAATGGCCATTGAAGGTGGTGGTGGTGCCACTGAAACTGGGACAGCACCTGGAGGAGATGAGAGCCTCTGCCATTGCCTTAGTCTTTGTGTCATTGTCTCTCCCTTCTACTCATCATCATTGCCTCCATCTCCTCCTCCTCCTCCCACTAGTGGTGCCTACTCTTGGACACTGGCATCCCCTCTAGGAGCATCTATCAGGAAAATCGGAGTGGGACCATTTCTCAACCACCAATTCCTAAATTCGATGGAAACCCCTACATCATCCACGAGAAGCATCGAGGGTTGATCTCTTTCATTCGCCTCATCGTCTCTCAGAATGAAATCTTCTATGGTAGGATGTCAATGATCGCCCAGCCTCACCGAAATCCTAACTACTCATGCATATGATGGGGGAGTTGAGGGAATAGTCTGTACAATTCCAAATTTTTTCATGAACTAGTACCAATAATAGAGCATGATAAAAAAATCAGTGAGACCAACCAAAAATCACTCACACTGCATGTTTTGCAGTTGTTGTTGGTTCAACACCCATCGCATACCTTTTTACAGTCGCCATCTAATATGGTCTGAATATAGGGTGTCAATTTGTAATCTCCAAAATTGGAGGTCTCCATACCTCTAGTAGCATACTAGCTCATATGCATGTGCCATCGGTGTACTAGGGGATATCCCCCGAGGATACCCAATTGGTCGAGTGCAAGTAATATAAGAAAATTCCCACACTTGTAAAAGTGTGCAATCAATAAGGCTCAAGTACTCATAATGCATGAACTTGCTTAGCTCTTGGTACAGGTGTGTGAGCATGTTGTGACCCCAAGCATAGGAAATCCGCTACTCCTCCATCTCTTTAATCTTATGGATGAGGTCCCTTTGAAGGTGATAGCCTCATTCCATCATTACTCCCATGGAGATTGTCACTACCATCACCCTCCATACTAGAGGGGAAACCACCCAACCATGCTCGAACCAGTGAATGT
Source organism: Sequoiadendron giganteum (assembly GCA_007115665.2). NCBI lineage: Eukaryota > Viridiplantae > Streptophyta > Pinopsida > Cupressales > Cupressaceae > Sequoiadendron > Sequoiadendron giganteum. The sequence goes on along the minus strand of CM021108.1, from coordinate 599,531,423 downwards.
AAATATGGTTGATGTCATCACTAGGGTCTGTGTGCCCTGTGTAGTACTACAAGCCCTCAAATTACTCTCAAGTCAAGTGTGTCTCATCTAGTGCCACCTATTATCTACAGATGGGTACGTTGGTAATCTTGTACACATCCTCTAGTGTGACTATCATCTCACCTATCAATAGGTGGAAGGTGGAGGTGGTCGAGTCCCAATGCTCCATCAATGTCATAAGTATGTGGTCGTGATAGAGCATCTCAAGCATAGTACAGACCCACCGCAAGCCTACTCGTCAAAGATGTACCTCCTCATCAAGGGACATGCATGTTGGTTGATCATGAAGCATCCTCAACACATGCTCATTGTCATGCTCCTGCATCTCTGAGTAATCCTACAAAAGGGAAAAAAGATTTAAGTCAAATCCATCTACATCAAAAATTTCTAACTTCTACATTGAAATTTCTTTAAGTACAACCTCTAGAACACAAGCTCGACATGCAAACGTATACACACTGTACTTTTGTCTAAGTTTTTCCATTAGAGTTGCTTGGACAACAACTCGCCTGGTGGAAACTAGTGCAACCAAAGGCGTCCCATGCACGAGTGAAACACCATTGCACTGATTGGATGCATTTGTGCCATCGAGACACCTACATTGCAAAAATAGAAAAATCTAGTTAAAAAATGCAATAAAATATGTGCCTATCCCACTACTCAATGTAGCCGCTTGACCCTAGGCTCCTCAAAATTTCACCTACGAGGCATTTTTCTGAATTTTCTCTCACAAAATTCAACAAATCACTCATGATGAATAGTGAAAATGGCCCTTCTAGGGGCCCACCTAGGTATATATAGGCCCCCCTAGGGCCCATTTTTCTCAATGATCATTGTCTTGTCATTTTTCCTATTTTTACCCCACCTAGCTGGGGGAAAAACCAAGAGGGGGCATATACTCACCTTTTCATCATATTTTTCTTTTGAACCACTAGATTTTCCTTGAGAATTCTTCTCATCTTGGCAGCTTCTTCCGATTTTCGAGTTGACCTAAATTTGAGTTTTACAAAATGAAACTTCATGTCAAATGTTGTGGTTTATCACTAAGCTCAATCATTGGGGGCATCATCGGTACCTATCTTCTCAACCTTTGAGACATCTGCAATATCCTTTTTGGCATGAAAATCTATAAAAACTTTAAATTTTTATGTCTACTCTAATGTTCTCTTTTCTAATTTAGTGTAGCTGATTTTTCTCAAAAAGCGTCTCACTAAAGTGGGGGCAAAATGTAATGTCGTAAAATTGCACCCTATGGAAATTTCACATTTATGCATTTTACCCTCGCATTTATGGTGCCTAGCCACGTTTATGACAAGAACCTTATGAGTCAAACTTTCATAATTTCAACTCCATAAACCAATGATGAAGCAACAATAGTCTTCCACCTCTTTTCTCATGAAACGATGAGTTGGACGTCTATGCGGTGCATGTACGTCTGTGTAGTGTGCTAGCATCCTCATAATTTTGTGAGTTCAAACATGGAATCTTGGAATTATTGACCCATGACACGTGTGTTTGTGCTAGGATTCTGAGAGTAATAGCTCTTCCCACCTATGCAACTGAACAAAACTTATTCTTTCACTCTCATTTGAAACATTCTCTCATCCTAACATGGTCTTCTTGCTCTTCTCTTCTCCATCTTGTTCCTATAGCAAAGCTCTGCCAGACTGAAGTCTCTCCAATAGCCAAATCTCTCTTGCAAGTGCTCAACATTGTGTCTATCAAGCCAAGAGGGAGCCACAGACTATTGGTAACACTCTCTTTCTTCTTGTCAATTTAATAGCATAATACTTATCATGTCTCTATTTCTTGATATGGGTTCTCCTCCCTAGTATGGTTTTCTTTTATCACTTTGATGTCTATTTCATGATACGATTTCTCCTTCGTAGCGAGATTTTCTTTTTATCACTCTTGTGTTTATTTTACTTTGTGTCTATTTCTCTCTATTTATTTGGTGGGTTGTGGAGGTGGGAACACCAAAATGGGGTTTTAACTATGGCAAGCCCCAAAATCGCCCCAACATTTTTCTGTGTTCACCTTGTGTGCAGGTTGCTCATGCGGATCTTTGTAGGAGAATTCAAAGTGCAAGACCTATTGTAAGTTTCTATCTTTCCTCGTCATTTATTTGCATTCTTTCTTTCTGCTAAATAAATAGCTTAAATAGACCTTAGATCTTGGAGAGTTAGTATATCTTTTTGAGTTCTATCTAAGGTTTTATCGCTCTATTCATACAAGATGCCAGTGTTTCCCTAGGACTCTAGCATGTTGTGTTGACATCCCACTTCTACATTGCCATCCTCTGGCCGAGAGCTCCTCCCTCTATTCCAAAAATCTTAGTGATTTTCTCTTTCAGTTGTTGAAGTTGTTTGTCTACTATTGTTCTTCGAACTCTTTTTTCATACATTTGTAATCTCTTTCAACTTGATCTTCTCGATTGATCTTATTATGTAGTCTAAGGTAGTTTAGGGCAGTTCACTCCCTTGATACTCTTTTGTGTCTTAGAGACTTGGGAGTTGTAAATCCCCCTTCTCTACAACATATAACTTTTGAATTGTATCCATGAATTTTTTTACTATAATAATTACTAAAAAATATGCGAAAAAGGAGAAAAAAATGCATATTTGGTGAGTTGATCCACAACAACCATGGTGATATTTTCCCTTTCAATCTAGGTAAATTAGTGATGAAATATGTAGATACCTCCTCCCATATCTGGCTTGGAATAAATAAATGTTGTAGAAGACCTATCATATTAAGTGTTTCCTCTTTAGTTTTTTGGCATACCAAGAATTTTTATAAACTTTTATGCATTTCCTTTGAGCGCTTTGAGCCCATCCAAAAATAAATTATGCTTGATTCTATGAGAAGTATTTAAGAAGCCTAAACCCACCTCCTTGAGGAGAGTGGAGATTTACCAAAACATTATTCTTAAGGTTTGATCTCTAACATAGGTACAAAATAGCCTAGTACCATAGAAATATTATTTATTACATACACAACCCACCCTTTTGGCTTGTAAACATTGGGGAACCCTCCTACTTTTTTATTTTGTTCTCTTTCCATGTTTTCCTTAGTTTTGGGTGGTTGGTTGTAGCCTTCCTCATTTTTGAGTCTTTTTCCTTGGGTATTTGTACCCTCCTTAGTTTCAGGGCTCTTGGAGTCTCTAGAACCCTTTTGGTTCTTGTTGGGCCATGAGGCCCACTTCGAATGTGGAACCTATTGAACACTTCCAAAGATTGAGAGGGGGAGCAGTAAATTAGTCTACACAAAGCTTAACCCCTTCTAAAACTTGAAACTTTCAACACAACTTAACTCCTTTAGCAAATAAAGATGGAACTTTAAGCAGAGCAATAATAAAGAAGAATATAGCAATTTGAATCTTTAACACCTTCAACAAAATTTACTAATGAGAGATATCACAGTAATCGGAAGAACAACAAGGAGAGAGATAGAAAACACACACATCCATAAAGAGACACTAGATTTACATGGAAAACCTGATGAGGTAAAAACCACAGTGAGAGTTTACTCACAATATAAGTCTCACATCCAAAATACTTGGAAGAAGGCTCGCTACCTTAGAGAAAGATACAAAAAGGACTTGTAGCACTGAAGTACCAACCAACTTCAGGAGCAAGATATAGAGGACCTAATGAGATTCACTATCTTAGAGAAGGATACAAAATATGTATGAGAATTACAAATATTGTCAACACAACTCTCTATTGACTAATGCATTCAAGCATAATTTATCTTTCCTTTCACAATATTTAGCACTATCTCTGTTGGATATTCAATGTAGCTTGCTCACACACTTTTCTGCACTTGTACACAACTAATTTTAGTTGCATCCAAAATGATATTGCATTTATATCCATCACAACACTTTGATTGTTCAATTAGGTTGTCTAGGAAGAGAATAAACAATAAATTCAATTGGTCAGCTACCAAAGCATGGTGTGGTCCTATCCCGAGGATAGAGAAGACCAAAAAAATTATTAACACATCTTTCAATGTGATCCAAAATTATTTACACATAGATGCACATAAACCTATGTTGGCATCAAGGAAACATGTGGATGAGACATTGAAGCACATATAGTCAGCCCATAAACACTCTTTTAATTGAATTTACTTGATGTATTCCTAAATAGGATAGTTCAAGACCCAAATATATCATGACACACCTATTTTTGGTGCAACCCCCCAAGCACATGGCCCAAGAAAAGGAAAAAGCCTTGTCAGCTAGATACCCACAAATAACCCAGAAACCCAACTCAAGACACAATGTGGCACCAAAGAAACCAATTAGCAATGTGTGAATCACATAGGGATGTTCCTTGAACATACAACATCACTTACATACACTTCTTTCATATTATCATGCCATCAACAACCACCTCAGACCAAAAAGGTACAAAAAACTATATTCAAGAAACACATAATACATAACTGGATGATGTAACATTTGTAGAACAACTTGTGGACCACTTCAACATATGAGATTAGAATTGATACATTGCATAGATGTTTTGAATACATTCACCAAGCCATAGGAGCAAAGACATCAATGCAAAGAAATGTGGAGCATTTTCTGGACTAGTCCAAATAGCTAGCACACTGCTAACCTTCTGCAATTCACAAGAACCTCCTTGGCAACGCAGGTGACCTAAAAAGATAGGAGTAAAATGTACATAGAGAACTAAAATTGAATACCAAACCACAAGAGAAAAATTGCAACAATAGAGGAATGAGGAGCATTCTCCTAGAGAAAATTCAATACAACTTCCTGAACCAGAAACATTTGTGCAACTTGTGGAGACAAGAACTTCCTTTTAGCAACACATATATTATCAAGAACATTAGGAGAGAGCATGAGATATACTATAGACCTTCAGTAACATATCTCCAACATTATTCATGCTTCTAATCCTCATCTTAATATATTATCATGAAAACAACTCTGTTGTGAGTAATAATGCATTATATGAACATCAATAATAATACTTCTTTAATAAGGCATGACATCTAACAATGAATTTCTTCAACTCTTCTCTTCTTTGATAATGCATGGCATCCAACCTTAAACTTCTTCAACTCTTCTCTTCTTTGATAAGGCATGGCATCCAACCATGAACTTCTTCAACTCTTATTTTCTTTGATAAGGCATGATATCCAACCAATGTTAGTCCAAACAGAATATTCTAGGTACTAACAACATATTACTTAAGTGCCAACAATCTCCATGAATGACAATCATCGGTGTTAACATTAATGACAACAACACAACCATTACTGTTGACATCAATGACAAAAATGCTAACATAACCTAGGTTCCAAGCTCTAAGTTCCTCTTGTGACCCAGTTCTTACCACCCTCTATGTCCTCATATCGTTACTTCCTTTTGGGCCTTGGTACCCACCTAGAACTTAGAGCTTAGTTCTGGTTTCTAAGTTCCTCACACTAGTACAAAGACAACAATATATGACTAAAAAAACTACTAAAAACTGCCTATAAATGACTAAACTTGGTCACATGACCATTAGTAGTTTATTGCCAGTCATTTATAATGTGACCAAATTAATGAATAAACCAATTTTAGTCATTTATTGGTTGTTTTGACTAATCGATTTGGTAGTATATTTAGTCATATATTTAGTCATGTGTTTAGTCATTGATTTAGTCAGATTTGGTAGTATATTTAGTCATATATTTAGTTATTGATTTAATCAGATTTAGTCATATAGCTAGTCATGTGACCATTAGTAGTTTATATCCAGTCATTTATTTAGTCATTTTCAATTTGGTAGTGTTTTTGACACTGATTTTTGTCAACTGATTTAGTCATTTGATCAATTTGGTAGTGTTTTATTGATATATTGTTTGTTAATTGCATAATCATTATATTTAGTCATATTTATTCACTGCTCTGTCAATTGGTAGTATATTTAGTCAATTGGTAGTTTATTTAATTATTTTTGTTCACTGAAAATGCTGGAAATGAGATAATATTTTCGAGGTTTAAACATAAAACATAGGAAAAACATAATCAATCACTCATTAGCACAAAATGAAACAACTATTAAGAAGGAAACATAGTGAAATTTTATTTAGAAAAGGTATTCTTACAATAGATACAAGATTTAAATGTGTCTTTTCTTTGAAAAAATTATTAAAAAGTGTGTTTCTCAGTGTTGTGACTGAGAAAACTGAGTTACAAACATTTATCAGTAGACGAGCATCTAGAAGTCTTGCTTCCATAAGAAATTTCTTTGTCTTTTCAACATCATAGAAGTTTGACTCTCTGGTTACATGTTCCACCTCCTTGATTTGTCTAGTTTTGGTTGTTGCTTCAATGTATTTGAAGTGAATGTCAAGATCCTCACTACCAATGACATTGAAAATATAGTTTACCATAGTAGTAGAATGTGTCAATAATAAGATTAAATGAGAATGGATTGAAGAGAATTATCTATTTGGAAAATAGATAGAAAAAGTGCAAAAATATTCATATGGAACTAAAAGCTTTGAAAATATTGTATCCATATTAGATCATTACCTTAATTTCAGCTTCTTCAACTGTTACATCAGTTTCATACCCATGAAGAGTCTGTAATGCACCTTCAAAAGTTGCAGTCATGCTTATCTTAGCCTGTTCCCCACATGAACATATGTTCAATAAGATAATAGAGTATAAAATAAAATAAAGAGTTTAACTAATGAATTGTAGAAAATATATTTTTATAGTTTATATTTGTATCGTTGATTACATTCATTGCATTGCACATCTTTCAAACTCAAAACATTACTTCACATTGCATAACTTATAACTAGATGCTGATAGATGACAAAATTTCAATTACAATATAGTTTATTACAAAGTCAACCTAAGCAATTATGTAATTACTTCACATTGCATAACTAATAACTAGGCTCAGCTTCCAATTGTATTAGCTTGTCATGGCATTCCATGAGACCACATTTCTTTGAGGCAATTTTTCAAACAATTCACTGCCTTGTCTATGCTACAACATTTTTCATACATGTCTACCAAAGTATTTTATCTAACAGTTTGTTGCCTTGTTGCTATGGCTAAAAGCCTAAAACCATGTCAATACCATGCAAATGGAATGCTACTATGGTTCAACAATTTATTTTTTATGCTACTATGGTTAAGAAATTTATTTCAAAGTTCCATATCAAAAACCATAAGCTATTTATCAATAGGAAGAAGATATATTACTTTACAACAACTAGAAAGCAATTACCTGAACAAAGAGATCTATGATGACATTGTAATCAACTGGACAACCACCCTCCATTTGAGACATCATCAGTGAAAATTTTATAGTGCCCTAAAAAATTTACTCAACAAATAAACTTATCACAATATGAACACAAACAAATGTTTTTGTGCATTAAAAATACTAATGTGTGAGTATTCTGGAATTAGGCATTGGCTTCAAACTTATTCCTGATGATGGATCTTGTAGAGAAATTCAAAAGGTTGAACAACATAAATTTTATCCAATTGATTCTAGAAGACAAACTTGGTAACATACTATGAAGAGCCACTCAAAAGCATAACAACTAATGCAGATTTTAGGAGACAACAGTGCAGAGATTGGAGGAAGAATTACTATCTCTATGTCAAAACTCAATAGTATTGTCACAAATACAACAGAACATATAGAACAAGAGCTTTCCTCTTAGCTTCAAGCCTTCATCTAGGTCATGCTGACCAACAACCACACCTAACAATATTCATGTACATGACTTGAGGAAAGTTAAACAAAATTTATAACAAAAGCTACACATCAGCACCATTATAATCTTGATTGTGTTGGCCTACATCCATACTTATGTACATGACTTGAGAAAATTTAACCATGTCAACTATGTCAAGTTCTGAACAAATGCAAATTGTGCATAGTAGACCTTGTCATATGCTAATTATATTATTTTTACATAACATTGTTTCCTTCATCTCTTTTGGAAATTTAAAGTTTTGATTGCATAGGCAAACAATACTACAAAAAAATAGGGAAGATTGCTAGGACTACAACTCTAACACCCAATAAGTCATGTTGAAATCCAAAGTAATCTTTCAAAAAGTATTTTATAGATTGGGAAGGTTGTTCGCCTACGATGATTTGTTTGATCAAATCACCATACTGAGTAGTTATGAGACCATTTAGAGTCCAACTACTTGGGATAATCCAATAGTACCACACCCACCATCCATAAATTTTTTGCACCAATAAAATTTCCATTAGTAATTTGATGATGAAAAAGTGCCTTTGTAAATGGTGCCCATATGTAGGCAGACTGAAAAGACGTAAAATAAATTAAGTTGAAAAAGATCGACCAAGTGAAAATTATTTTAAACTGGATTAGAACAAGAGTAGTTCAAAGTAAAGTAACAAATATTTTTCACAACAGTTATGTACATTTCAATAAAGTAGAGGCTAATTTTTCTCTAAAACATCTATGGAGAAGCAGGCAAGTGTGGTGAGGTCCAAATAGTAAGGAGATTGATGAAAGATAGAGGAATTAAAAAGATACCTACATGTAGTTGGATTGAAATGAAATATTTTAATGACGTCCATGAGACTAAACAGTCTATGGGACCGAGACACAATAGGCCTAATTTGTATTCATGCTCTTTTCCAAATTGGATCCACAAACATGAAAGAGCTATGCAAAATTGGATAAATTGGCTTGGCAAATGAAGGCAGTTGGCTTGGCAAATGAAGGCAGCAAGGTATTTCCAGATTCAAGAATTTTTCTTAATGTTGTGGAATAAAAGAGAAAAGAATCATTTATCTGCCACCATAGTGAAAAGTTAGCAATTGCATTTGGTTTATTAAACATGGCCCTTGGTACAACTATTAGATTTTTTAAGAACCTTCGAGTATGTTCTGATTTTCACACTACATCTAAATTCATCTCCAAGATTGTTGCAAGAGAAATTGTTCTGAGAGATGTGAACCATTTCCATCATTTTAAACAGGGACAATGTTCCTATGGAGAATATTGGTGATGCTAAATGAAACAATCTAAAAAATAGACATACATGAAAATGTTGAAGCATAGATAAGGCAAGCGAGTTGTTTCATAGCTTTCCCACATTACCGTTGGCATGTCTTCAAGAGTTTTCGGGAGAGCGGGAGTTCCAGCTCTCCTGCAAACTCTTGAAGGCATGCTAGTGGTAATGCGGGAAAGCCCCTGCATTACCTTGCACCTAGGATTTATGAGTTCTGTAGGGTTCAACATCTTTCCATAGTTTTCATATTGATCACCCTGTGCATCCTACACAAAATCACTACACTATGAGATGCCACCTCTTTGAGGCATTGTGTAAAAATAGTTCCAACAAATCCATTTTGTGAATATCTTGGCTTCATCACTACCATGAGAGATAATATATTCTTGAGGCATTATGTTTGACCAGATCAAGCACCCACTTTGCAGTCATAACATTCCATGAAATGATGTTTCTTTAAGGCATTCAACCAAATAATTCAATACACACACCCTATTTCATAGCCCCAATTTTAGTATGGTAGGGAGGATGCTGGAAAAGGCTTTGGAATTTGGCTTTACAACTGCAAATTGCATTTTCTTGAAAGTTCCTAAAACCTTATCAACAAATACACCTTTTGCATCATTCCCTATAATCATTGCATTTCAAATTTTCTTGAATTTTTTCCAAGGAAGTTGCACTATTAAATCAGACAAAAATTTGCCCTCCAATTACATTCGCTTGAAAGTTTCTAAAGCCTTATCAACGGATACATTCCTGTGCCAATTCCTATGATCATTGTGCACCATGAGATGGAATTTCTGTATGGCATCCTATCAATTGTTCTCATGCCTTGGCTTGTTTATTTTGTTTAAACCTGCAATCATTACCTTCCATGAGATGGCATTTCTTCGAGACAATCCATCAAACCATTAACATGCCTAGATTGTGCCTTTATATAGATGCCTACAAAGGTTATGAGGGTGTTGGAAAGGCTATGGAATTCGGCTTTGACCTTCCAATTACATCTGCTTAATAGTTTTTTAATGCCTTTTCACTAAATTAATTATGTGTGCATTATGTAAATACTACATTCACGAGATAACCTCTATTCTAAAATGGTTCACGTGCTTTGTTATTCTCCTTTTGTAAAAAGTAGGTAGGGAAGATACCGATAAGGTTTTGTGGAATCCAACCTTTCCATTGCCAATCAAATTAGCTCTAAAGTTTTTGAAACCCTTTTCAATAAACAAATTTTGTGTATTTCCTACACGTATGGTATTCCATGAGTTAAGTTGGTATAACTAGTTCTTACTAATGCCAAATTTTGCAATCTTGTATAGTCTATCTGAGGTCTGTTTGAGTACTTCTGCACTTCACAGAATGATAGTTTTAAGAATAGGATCCAACCTAATGGCTATAAATGTAATTTCATTTTCAAAACAATATATCATAATTGAAAAAAATTATTGATCTTGGCAGAGTTGTACATACATGATTTTTCAGGTTTAGCAATTTATTTCTTATGTTATTTTTCATGTCTAATGTTGTAGTGTGTATCTCTTTTCACAAAAATAATTATTTATTTGTGCACTAATTAGTTGTTTAAAGGGTTCCCCAACCCGACAAGTGGTAATAGATCCAAGAACGAATAGTTTTTTGTAGGTTTATCATGTGGGCAGCAGATCCATAAGAGGGCATACATTTAGTCCTAGCATAATCAATTCACAACATGACAATGCCTTTAATCAACACCAATAGCCATTTTCAAGGGAGAAAACTATAATTTTTAGACTATCAAAATGAAGAAACTGTTCAGTGGACAAGATATTCAGGAGTTGTTGGAATGAGGTACCATATTTCAAAACCTACAAATGCAACAGAGTGTGATGATCTTACACAAGATGACAAGGACCAGTTGAAGAAAATTAGCAAAGGGATTCAAGGGTGCTTTTTCTAATCCAACCAACCTTGCATGATTTAATTTTTCCAAGGACTCTGAAAAACTAGTACAAAAACAACAATAAACTACTAAAAAACTAAGGAATTGGGTTGAAAAATATTTCAAAATACGCTCAAAATATTGAACTATTTTGCAAGACAATGAGAAGAGTACGTGTTGCTATAAGTAAAAGGAAAACAAAAATTCCACAAGAAAACTCATTTGAAAGAGTTGTAATAGAGTGTTAATGTCATTTGACATAATTGATAATCCTAGCAACACTACCTCTGGATCCTATATGCATATAGGCTGAGTATTCCAGCAACACTACTTTTTTAGTTGGATCCTAAAAATTTTGCAACTTATGTTCTTCTCTAAAACATTTGTACAGAAGCGGGCAGGTGTGGTGAGGTTCAAATAGTAAGGAGATTGATGAAAGATAAGAGGAATTAAAAAGATACTTGCATGTAGTTGGATTGAAGGGCATAAAATGGTACATGCTTTTTTGTGTAGGAGATAGATCACATCCACAAACCTAAGAGAGCTATGTAAAATTGGAGAAATTGGCTTGGCAAATGAAGTTAGCAGGGTATTTCCAGATTCAAGACTTTTACTTAATGTTGTGGAATCAAAGTCATTTGCTTGTCTTTAACATTCACACTTTTGCAATCCCACCATGAAAACTAGGCATGCACCATTGTATATCACGATGTGAAAAATAGTATCAGCAAAATTACCAGTATCAATATATATCATACAACATTATACAAAAGATTCATCAATATAAGAGTTTGAGTAAAGTTGAAAGAATTAGAATTCTATTCATATATATAGAAAAATAGGATTTCACTACATCAAATATCCAGTAATAACAAAGGGACATCCATCAAAACATAACAGTAGAGATTTTTTTGTCATATGTTGTAGTTACAAGTCCCCTGCTAGACATACATGAAAATGTGGAAGCATAGACAAGGCAAACTATAGATACCTACTCTCTCGCAGGGATTTCAAGTCATGCTTGCGATGATGTGGGAAAACACCGCATCACTGCAAGCATGATTCGAAGTGTCTGCGGGAGAGTGGGCCTGATGCTAACAATGTCCATACATTATGATCAATCATCAATGTACATTCACAACTGAATATATCTTCATACAAGGATCATATGTGAAGATTAGGCTTATAACCCTACCGAACATCAATCAATAGATTCTAATGCTAACTCTCAACAACACCCACTCTGAAAATGTTATTTACCTTTTCAAACACATGAAAACAATAGTAATTCATGCCCAAGAATATTAGACATCATGTAAACATGTAATACAAGACACAAACATATCACAATAACCTCATCTATTTATACTTATTCCTCATGTGTCATTGATCTTCTCTTGTATTCCACATATTTCCATTCCAATCATATATCCTTGTAAACATTTATGACATGGTAAATCTAATCAATTTGTCAAGCATAATTACTTGGAATAAGCATGTTATGTTATGAGATTATTCAGCTATAGATCTTAATTGGAATAAGCATGTTATGAGATTGTGTAGTATAGAAAGATGTAAGTAAAAAGCTTTAGGGGAAAAAATGTGGATAATTTTTGTATAAGAGAATAATCTCTCAAAAATTTGAATGCAGATATTAGTATCTTTTAAGGTTCTCATACAAGTATTTAGTCAACTATGTTATGAGATTATTTAGCTATAGATCTTAAGATATGTATATGTGATGCTATATATATATATATATATATATATTCAGCCTCTATCATTGTTAATGATAATATTTTCTATAGTATCTACAGTTAGACATATGTCCATAATAAGTAGTGTAACTATAGCAAGTGAGGAGAAATTTACTTATTTGTGAATATGAGTGAAACTTATAGCTTTACTTGCAAGCTAATCTTTCTCACTGTATCCTTTATAGCATTAAGCATATTCTTAGCTCATTATGATAAGTTCTACACAACAACATGACTTAATATTTGGCATCGCTTCATATCACAATTTTTCAAAAATAGGTCTTCAATTTTGTACCATAATTGCATAGGCATTCCTTATATCAATAATAGTTTCAAATCCTATTCAGTATGTGACTAAAAAAAAATATAATCAAATCTATGATGGCATTTTATAACATAGATATTTAAGGATCTATATGAATAATGGCAGTTGGGTGATTTTCATGGATGCTTCTGAAGCAAGTGCTGGTAGGATAAAAAGATCTCCTTACGGTCCACTTTACTAAATCAACAATCTGATCAAATGTGAGAATGACTTGGTGTCCATACAACAATGATCACAAATTACTGAATGAAGTGATGGTAAACTTCAATGTGCTTTGTATGAGTATGATCAATTAGGTTCTTCACTAACTATAATACAAATAAAAGTGGAGTTGGTGGAATCTAAGGAAGTTGCATTTTACTTAAAATTCAATATAACCATACTTCTTTGCAATTATCACTAATAGTTGCTTTGTACTTTTCTTCAGTGAAAGATAAAGTTATAGTGTGTTGAAGCTTATTGTACTATGAAACGACTCTGGCTCCCAAAGGAAAAATATAAGCAGTTGATTTGTGGGTATCAACTAAATTGACCATATTTGAGTTTGTATATCCTACTAGTTTGAAATCATTGGTCATTTGATAAGGAATGACAAATTCAAGAGTAATTTTGAGATATTCTAACTTTCATTTTTCTCCTACCATTGAATAAGTTTTGGTTAGGTTGAAAAATGAGAGAAACTAACAACAAAACAAATATTTGCTTATGTGGATCTAAGATACATGAAATTTCTCACCAATTGTTTGTAGAATGACTCATCAAATAGTGACAAATCATCATAGGTTGACAACTTCCACTCAACTTTCATAAGTATAGTGGAAGGATTAAAATCATAGATGAGAAACTCAGACTTGACAAACTCAGTGTTTTTCAAAAACTCCAACTTGGCAAAAACTCAATAATATATGTCAACATTAAAAAACACATAAATTTGTAAAAATCTTAAAAAAAGGTTCAAAACTAAATATACAAAGGTCATAAGTAGTTTTTCCTTAATTTTAGATTTAAAAACCTATGTTCTGCAAGTTTTTTGGGATGGCTAGGGTGGATGCAGTAGTTTACCAGCCATACTTGAGGAGAAACAAAGGAGAACATGGAAGAAGATTTCAGTTGACAAAGCATGGAGGAATTGTTTAGGTGAGTCTAATATGAGCAGTGGTGAGGTGATCAAGAAAGTATGGCAAGTGTTCGAAACATGGCAATTATTTTTATGAATCTCTACCAAAGGAATAAATAGGGGCTAAGTATCAAGTTGGCATGCAAATGAATGCACAGACTAAGTCAAAACCATGCCTAGACAAGGGGAAGAATGAATCGGCAAGTTGAGAATAACTAGCAAATGGAAAAACCATCATGAAATGGTCACCAACAAGTGGCAAGATGGATAGTGATCCATGCCCAAGATAAAAAAATGAAAAATCATCCAATTTTAATATTTTACAAATTTTGTTCTTGGAAAACATGGGTGTGAAACAACTTTTGATTTCTTGCTTTTAAAACTAGAATAGGGATTTGGGGGTAGCATCCTTTGTGGGATTCAGGAGTAACACTCCAAGTGCATACCTTTTTGTGATGTAGGGCAAGATCAAGGCATGGATCAACTATTTTTTGCTCCTATTTTCAGGCCCAAATTAAGGCCTCCAAGACCGCATGAACCTTGACGGTGCATGCTCAAGAAAATCAATAAAAAAAACTACTAATTAGCAATAGACCTTCTAAAAGGTTGTTTAAAAATAGCCACTAAAACTAGAATTTTTGGAATAAGCTCATTTCTTCAAACAATATGATACAATGATTCCTTAAATAGTATTTAAAACCTAACATGAGAGTACAAAATATTCATACCTCTTGACAAGCCCATTCTATTGTCTTGCATTCCGAATTACACTCTCCCTCTTCTTCATGTTCAACAATCTGAACACACACAATGCATAGCCAAACTTGTCAATTTTAATAAACAATAAATGCATAATGTAATTTATATCAAAGAATGCTTATATGTTTACATTAAACTAAGGAATTCACTAATAAAATTAGATGATGGAGAACTATACACTAAAGTTTAGTATCCTAAGTTAAGGGTTTTTCATTGACGGTAAGGACCAAAGTCCAAAGAAAGTCCAAAGAATTACTATCCACATTTTTAAAGGAAAGTCCAAAGAGGAGGATATAAATCAAAGCAATATGATATCAAACACCTCACCATCCAATACCTCTGAACTTCTATTTTGTGGGGATTCCCTAAAGACACGGTTGTAGGGCATCAGAACAATCTAGAGCTAGAGTTGGAGCCTTATTCTTTGGAAATAATGGCATCTGCTTCCATTGAAACTTTTGGTGATGTGCCAATGACTTCTAGGCTATAGCTGCACGTTTCCTTCATTGTTCGGATCTAGTTTCGGGTGGTGTTGGTCTCTGCTCCTTGGAGTGGCAAGGAGAAACCCTTCCCTATGAAGGATAAAGGCAGGAAATGTTTTACGCCATATAACTTTTAATTGTAATGAAATTTTTAAATGGTGGGGAAGAGGGAAATTACCAATTCGTGTGACTAGTTATTTAGTCATTTTTATTTTTGTGACTAATTATTTAGTTGTGTTTTTTACCCGATGATCAAATTAGTCATTTATTTAGTCATTTATAGTTGTGTTGAAAAAAAATAGTATAATTTAGTCATTTTTAGTTGTTGTGACTAAAATTTTTAGTCACCTAATCATTTATTTTCTGAATTCTACTAGTGTCCCTTGACTTGATTCTTGGTGCTTTCTTCACCTATCCCCTCTCGTGCACATTAATGGTGCATAGAAAGGACTCTCAAGTGGGTTTATAAATTTTATTGTCTTCTCTTTCATTTTTTACATTTTATGTTCTCATTCTTCCTTACCTTTTGTGATCTCTTTTCCTCCTTGCAATTTTTCATTAAAATGTTCTACAGTTTGAAGTTTATTCAATGTGCTCATGTTCTATTTTTCTACCACAATTGACCCCATTTTCATCAAATATGAACTATGAGGTTAGCTTCCTCATTTTCCTCTATGTTATTTCCTTTTGTTTCTTCTATTTGTGTTTCTTTGTTTTATCCTTTTTCTTGTGCATGGTTTGAGTGTCCCACTCTCTTATTTCTTTTGTGAGCCCTAGTTTCTTTTCCAGGCATAAGGTTTCAATTTTAGGGTTTTACATTCTTTTTTCTATATTTTTTCTTTTGTTTATTTTTCTATCATTTGTTTCTCTTTGTGTGTGTGTTTTTTAGGGTTTATTATGTGCTCATTCCCTAGTTTGGTCATTTTTATGCACTTGCATTACTCGATCTTTGACCTACTATCTCTTCTCTTTCACTGTAGAACACATGTTTCATATGGAACCTAGAACTTGGAAATATTTATGTTTGGCTCTCATAGCTCAAAACATAATAATACATATCACAACCAATAGGTTGTGGGTTTTAGGTGGAACCCATAACTTGGAACCTAAATTCCAAGTCACCTCATTTCTATCCAATTCCCACTTCCAATACATTATTCCTCACTCCATAATAAAGTTCCCCTCTTTTCCCATCCATTATTTCCAACCAGGTTCTAAAACCCGATTGGAACTTGGAACTTGGTTCTAGGTTCTTAGTTCCTCTCAATCCTAGAAACCCATTTCCCATTAATTCTCCATGCATTTCACGTTGGAATCCAAAAATCAATTAGAACTTGGAAATTGGTTTCAAGTTTCTAGATCCTTTTGACTCCTACCTCCCCTGACTTCTTTGATAACATGTTATTTCTAGTAGACTCTAGAACTCAATTGGAATTTGGAACTTGGTTCTAGGTTCTTGGTTCCTCCCTAACCTCGAAGCCCGTCGACTCTGGCAAAAGGTTCCAAGATCCAATTCTAACTTGATTCCCAAGCATGGTCTATATGAAAAGTATTATATTTTTTTGATGAAAAGACATAAATCCCTCAACCTTCTAGGAAACTTTTGGTAGTTTTTTTAGGTTTGAATTTATTTCTTTAAAAGGTCTAACATATCCAAAAAACCTACAAAAACTTATGAGATATTTAAGGCGTAAAGATTCATTAGTCTCTCTCTCGTGCCTTGTGTAAAATATCTAACAAAGCATTTGGAAAGATTGTTGATAAATTTCATAAGATTCTAGGCACAATTAAGTACAAATTCCAAGGAGTCCCTTAGGTTTTCAAGATCACTTCCACTATTCAAAATATTTTAAATAAAAACATGGGATATATTAATCTAGAACATTTCAAGAGAAGAAAATTTGGGGAAGGAGCTACTCCCTAATCAAGTATCATTGCAAACTCTAGCTTAGCACATAGTTGAATTCCCAAGTACACTTCAATTCCCAAAAATGATTTTGGCTTGTGCTACCCACTAGAACCTATACACCAAGACCTCTAGAGACCAATATGGGAATGTGGTTATATACATGAAATCTAACCTTATTGCACACATCTTTGGTTTTCCTTCCAATGCCTTGCTAAAAAATATGACCGGGGAGCAAGCCCTTAAGGCATTTGAAGAAAAAAAAGAATAGAGTGTAAGGAATCTAAATAAATCATGGCTATAAAAGCCAATAAAATCCTTTGCTAAGGTCCCTAAGAGCCTCATTACGGAATTTTTCCATGGATTATGTGTTCTCATTACTCTTATAAGTAGAGTTATGGGAAGATAAAAATATTGAGTGTATCACACATGGATGTATGAATCCATGTATGTCATCCTCAAGGAAAAATAATATTTTTAATGGGCTCAAATAGCGAGTGAAAATATTCATGAATAGTTGAATAATATTCATACAATCAAGAATTTCTATATGACTTGTTACATTGTATATCGATTGGCAAGGTGTCCCACCTTCCTAGGTTTGGAAAAAAAAGAATTCTAGGGGAAGTCAATATAGGGAAAGAAGGGTATGGGAACATTATACCCAACTAAAACTAAAGGAATCCAAGGTGAATTTTAAGAGGGAAAATGATGCTTTTATTTACCCAGTTATCAACAAGTTGAAAAAAGATGATTCAATAAGAATTTTTGATGAGGCAAACTAGTTGATACTTGGGTGGGGACACTAGTTCCTTCAATTCCCCATGTCCACCTACATCAAAATCACTAGGCTTTTTGGAGTTACATTCCTAATCCAAATATTTTGTAGAGATAAAGTTATATTATTGGAGTTCACTAGGTAGATAATAGAAATCCACAAGAAGTTCACAAAAAACATAAGTTGAGAGTGCAATTTCCATTGTTTTGGAGTTCTACTCATGTCCAAATATAGTATGATCTAGAGCCTCTGAGAAATTTATTTATTTATTTAACCTAAATTAATACAATAAAAGGATTAACTATGACCTATTTGGAAAGGATGGTCAATTTTTTGGGATAGAATATAAGCACTAGGCTACAATAGAGTACTTTTGGGTTGATTTTCATAACAAATTTGAGGTAAAAAAAATGGGATTTTGTAGACATGCCCTCAAGAATATTAAAGATATAAAAAGTGTAAAAGAGGATCTCCCTGAGGATATACATAATAACTAAAACATCATAGATCCTTCCTATGACTTGTAAAATATCGATATCATGCCTCTACTTTTGGTTTATTGGGCCACAAATGAAGTTAATAATATTAAAAAATCAACAAGAATGTTATTAACTTTTACTAGTGGATTGGTTTGATTCCAAAATGGATAGTTAAAAAAGGGTAAAGGTTAGAAAAAGGAGAAGAGTGAACCTCCCTAGGTATATAGGGGGAAGAAGGGAGAATCAACCAACAAACTCATACAAAATGTTGATAAAGCCATAAAAAGGGTAAGGACACTAAACGAAGCAACAAATGTATGATTAATGGTGGGGTTTGGAGTGGAAATATTGAATTTAAATATTTCCTAGATTAGCATAATGTGGTTATCCTTGAACCATAATTTTATATAGATCAACCAAGAATAGATAAATTTGATATCACCTCATCTCTAGAAGGGACAACTTCACCTCCTCCCATAGATACATCGATAGGTGTACCCACTACCATTATTCCTAGAAATACAAGGACACAAGAAATGCAGTAGGTAGTAGAATAAATCTAAACTAAAGAAGATATTTTGTAGAACTAATCATCTCCATTGAAAATGGTTAGATCACAAGAGGGGTTGATCTACATTGAATATAAAGATAACATGGAGGATGTACTAGAATAAGAAGATATAGCTAAAACTCCTATGTTGAGTCCAAAAAACATTTCCTCCTCCTAAACATCATTCTTTGATACCTTCTCCTACTCCTTCTCCATGGCATCAAGGACTAGTACAACCTCCTCCAATCATATCTATACCACCATAGAAATAGAGTATTGAAAACATCCATATAAAATGTTCCTACCAACCTAACTTGGCTCAAGTTGGAATTTGTAGCAAAAAAAAGAACATAGGTATGTAATATCATAAATTGAATCCTATGTAATTTCACATTCCATAAACCTCCCCTTTAGATAAATTAAATTTGATAATGCAATGCACCTTTTTATCCAACCTTAATTTTAATCCTTAACCTATTCATTCTTGGCCATTAAGATGAATTTATGTTGTGGATGAATGTGCAATGCACAAATGTTTGTGTGTTGCAAAAATGTCCCAAATAGATTCCTGAGTATAGTAGGTGTTGAGATGTTTTTGATTAAGGATAAAAGCAGGTTTTAAAGGTACCCGAAACCCTTTACAAACAGATTTTGAATGGATCTGGAACCCAAAACCAAAAGGTTGTCAAGACATAAAGACAAGAAAGCATAGACAACCAAGAAAAAAGGTAACCAAGGCCAAAGAACCAAAACCAACTACAAAGCCGAAAAATCTAGCAGTCAGCCAAAAACCAACCCCCAAACAAGAACCATCAAGATTTACATTTAGAATTACTCTTGTGGGAGCAGAGAGTCATGTCAAAAGGAGGCTTAGAGGAATTTTATTTTTTTCCCTTCACAGTAATCCAACCCTCCTCCACTTGCTTTGCCTTATATAGATGTTGAGATGTTACCTTTCCCACCTACCAGCAAATGTAATGCCCTTGCTAGCTTGTAGGCACATTTTGTTGACCCTTGTATGCTTATGTCTTCCAAAAACACTTTGTTTTGGTATTCATTCTTTCATTCCATAAATATCACTCAATCTATCAATATTTTCACTCTTCAATCTCTCTTTCTACATCACAATAGCTTCATTGTACCATATTTGTTACATTTTATTGCTCTCACAAGGCACTCTATGTTGTTCTCTCAAGCTTGGAGATTGCAGTCTCTTCCTTTCGACATTCCTATCATGCTAAAGGAGGGTAACTATGATTTAATTATTGCATTATCATTTAATCTAGTTAGAATTTTATTATAGCATATTTATTTCTTCTATCACATCTATTTCATTTTATTTCTATCTTGTCTAGTTGTTTGTAGAGGTGGAAACACCAAAACGAGGGTTTGACTAAGGCAAGCCACTAAATAGCCCCAACCTTTTTCCTCGGTTTTATGTGTGTAGGTATTGGAGACATTCCTTCATTGGAGGTTTCATTGCTTGGTTCATTGTGATTGATTTCTTCCCTTCTCTCATTTCATCATTTGAACTTCATTTTGTTTACATTATTCTAGTTTCTATCATTATCTATTGTTTCCTTGCATTTTTAAAGTTCCTAGTAAATATAACTATTAGTAGACACTTAGTTGTTTTTTGTATAGTCTTAGTTTTCAATCTGTATGAGATGCCAATGAACCGTGAGGATGTCCATGTGTTGTGTTATCATCCTTGGCCAAGAGCTTGTCATTTTTTCCAAAAGACCTCTATGACCTACTCTTTTGGTTTCTAGAACTTTCACCTTTTAATTTTGTATAAAACATAAATAAACGAACTTTAACAATTTATCCCATCACTTGAGATTTGGTCTTTGAGGTAGTTGAGGGTCATTTTCTTCTTGAGACCTCTTCATCTCAAGGGTAGAAAATATCCTCCTCTATATTTTTGGTGAACCCAACATGAACACATCTTTTCTCTAGTCTTTGTCAAAAATTATTTTATCTTGTTTGGAAGTTTGTTGGACCAAGTGTTGTGATACTTTTATGAGTTTCACAACCTCGTCTATAACTTCTAGTTATGTAGTAAGAAGAAGCATTCGACATTCAAACATGGGTTCAACATGTTAGTTTAGTCCAACCTACTAGGGTCTCGGTTTTGATCAATTCACTATGGGTTTATCACTTGGATATACACCTCCTTATGTTTCTATCAATGTGCCTATGAATGTTCAAATAAGATCTCCACCTAGTACTCCATCCAAATCTTCTTCTTTTGTAGGCCACAGAGCTGCTCTTAGGGTCCCCTTTGAGCAAGTTCAATCTTTGGAGGAGAGGTTGAAAGAATTTGAAGATTTCTTAACTCGTGATAACATGTACACTCAAGATACCCCTATTGTCAGTAGTATGATGAAATTGCTTATCTCATATCATAAGGGCCTTGAGTTTCTTCGTGCATTGACCAACATTGTTGAGACCCATGTAGCTTCGTACATGTGGGTCTTGATTTTTCCCCAAGATAAACAATCAAATGTCACACTAGTATTCAGTTGACTCTTATGATGTCAAAGGTATCTGTGTGGACACTAACCCTTTTGTACCTTCCCTAACTTTTGTCGATAATACAAATGTTGCATTTGAGCCCCCTGTTAATCCTAGAGCTAACATATCTTGTATTCCTTTGGGGTATGCCATTAATCATCCACTTGGATGTGGACCTCAAGTCACTAGTGTCATGTGTAATCTGCATCCCCACCATCAAATCTTGTTCTAAATACCCTATTACAAAAAATGGGTCAAATATAGTCACAATTAGCCAACTTAGCTAATGTTGCCTCTCATTCCACCTTGCAACCTTACTACCACCGTATTCTCTTGGCCCTAAATATTCTAAATGTCCCCATTCCCCAAGGGTTGGAGGTTCCAAATTTTGATAAGTAAAATGACAAAGGTGATCCATAGACTCGCGTCTAATCATTCACTACCATGTTTAGTGATTTCCTTTATCAAGATGAGTTGCTAGCCAAACTATTTCCATAGTCCTTAAAGACACCGCATTGGAATAGTTTTTCTCCCTTCTTGATAACTCCATTTTCACCTTCGAGCAGTTAATCAATCAATTCTTGTAGCAGTTCTAGGATAACATTGGGCCTAAGGTCACATTCACTAATCTCGTCCATTGCAAGTAGGGAGCCCACAAGAGATGATTGACTTTATTTCTCATTATCAATCTCTATTTTCTTAGATCCCCTATGCCCTACCTAATTCCAATGTTCAACGTATGTTCATGGGGAATCTATAGTTGGCATTTAGGGAAAAAGCATCTTTAATGAAATACCCATCCTTTTCTCATTTGTGTACTGCACTCATGGATTATTAGCAAATGATGACGCAGTACGAAAGTCCCTCCTCGTCTTCTCATCTCAATAATTAGGCAACTATGTCTATTCTAGGAGAATCTAGAAAGAATAAGGCAGTAGAAAATATTGTTTTCGTTCCTAGTGAAAATAACACTTTTTACCAAATTATCTAAATCTTCGGCCTGTGTTCTTCAAAAATTAATAAAATATAATTTAATTTCTCTCCCTGAAATCATACTACTGCTTGATGGCAAGTCATAGCCTAGCTAGTATGATGCACAGTTTTTTTGACAATATCATTATCCTAGGTCATGACACTGAGTGTTGTGTGTGTCTTTGACATGTTGTCTAGGACCACATAGATAGTAGTGTTATCTGGATCAGTGATAGAAAACAAAACCCAAATAAATCTTTAGCTAAGGATAATAGTCAACTATAGATTTACACAAATCTGTTTCCACCCCATTCTGCTAACTTAATTGCATCTACTTCTATATCTTTTGAATCTAGTCATTGTGAGTATGTGAACATGGTCTCATTCACTCCTATTCCTCTTGATTCATGTGGGTAATATCACTGACATAACTTTCACACCACACAACTTCCCCCTTAATAAGGAGCCTTCTCCTCTTTACATCCCTGCTCAAGTCAGCGGTAATATTGTAATTGGTGTTATGGTTGACCCAACTAGCAAGCTAAATGTTATCATAGTGGATAGAATCTTCATTAATCATTTTTACAAGGAGAAATATGAGGAATCAAAGGCTATGATCCATACTCATGATGGCCTATCTATACCACCCATTGGTTATATTTCCTTGATGGTCCTAGTTGGACCCAAGTCCATTGATGTTCCTTTTGTCGTGATTTTTGAATTTGATTTACTCAAAGTGATATTAGGCATTCCATGCCTAGTCTTCATGAATTTGGTCACATCGATAGTCCACAAGTGTCTAAAGTTCCCTCATGATGGCACGGTGCATATTTTCCATTACATTGGATACAAACCCCTAGTGCCACGTGCGGGCTTTTCATTAGATTATTTTTGGCCTGCTCCTATTGGACCCTTACCGCCCCATGGAGACTTATTCTATAGGTCTTATTTTAGGTACAAGATATGAGTTGCATCCCCTAATGTTCTCTTCCCTCCTTCATCACATGCTATTTCTATGAAGGCATCTATGCATACACAACAACACGCTTTTTCCTCTACGCCTTCCTCTTTGAAGGCCACAAACAAGCACACTCCCATAGATAGACCTTCTTTTACTATGATTTCACAAATTCTAGTGGTGTCATTTGTTCCTTCTACTATGCCTAGAATGGGAAAAGGAAAGACACCCACGTTGGTGAAATATAAACCTCAATTTTTCCAAATCCTAGGTTTTCCTACAATCCATCACTCTACCTTGTATGGTAAGGGAAAGCACACAACTAGAGTTGGTTCTTCTTGTGTTTCTTTCAAATCTTGGCCTTTGAGGCCTCCTCTTGTTCCTCCACCTAATTTAAAAGCAAAGAAAGGAAAGGAGCCTGTGGTCAAAACTCAGGTAGATCTATTTTTGTGGCACCTCTTGTCCCTCCTAAGGAGCGTATTCTTCTGTCGATAACAACTATGAATATTAATCCTTCGATGGAGTAGGACACCTTGGATTCTTCTCATAATTTTATTCTTGGTAGTCATAACCATCAAAACTGACTTGCGTACGAGCATAAGCATCATCGACGGGCATTCGCTCTGGAGTGTGATACCTTACAAAAGATCAAGGGTGAGCCTTTTGTCTCTATCTCTGCTTTTGTCTCTAACACTAGTGGTTATGTTTCTACTCCTATTTTTGTTCCTATTGCTTCATTTTTACTTCTAGCTTCCTCAATGGATCTTGATGAAATTTACCCTAAGCAAGTACAAGCGTTCATCACTCCCTCTTCGGAGCCTCCCTTGATCACTTCTCTACTTTATCTTCCTCCTTTTTTGATCCCATGGATATGCGTCACATGAAGGCCATATCTATTACGACTCTTTCTATTTCTTCCCTTTATTTATTTTTTGACATGAGGATTCCTCATCCTCCTCTTAAGTGCAAATTAGAGCATGTCCTCACTCTAAAGGATGGTTGTAAAAAGCCTTCTTTGTCTTATTCTTCTCATCCTATTTTGGTTTGTTCCATTCTTATGATGCAATAATATCCTTCTTCCCCAGAGTTTTTCATTGTCCCTCTTCTAGAGGTGGCAATGACCCCCTAATTTCCCAGCCTCCTCCTATTCAAGCACTGCACTCCATTCTGAAGAAGTGCATGTTCAACTCATTGAAGGACATTCTAACTCCATCATCCATCTTTGCTAGATTGATGGTGTTAACCTTGTAGGAACTCTTGAATGGGGACATTGAGACATCCTCCTCCTTGTCTCTTGCTATAGGTGAGTCACCCAATATTTCTCTCTCTGTCCTCCCTCTATGAGCCCATCCTCTCTCCCCTTACGATGATCTAGATTGGGAGTAGGATGACCTGTTCGAGGTTCCTTACTAGAGTAGTACCTCTTCTTATCTTTAGATTAGATTTGTGTGTTTTTATGTGTTCCCCATACTTGTTTAATCATGTTTGTGCTTCCCCTAGAGGACCCTCGATACCCTTGTAGGTACTTGGATATAGGAGAGTAAATCTATCATAACTTCTTCTATATATTTCATCATTATTTTATTTATCATAAATTGATTTTCTTTTCACAGTAGGGATGATACAAAATGTCAGGGCATTTACGCCCCTTCCATGTTGACCCAAATTTTATGTCTTCATGTGATCTACTTCTCATTCCAATCTATTTGGGGGTGATGATAGTTCATATAATTTACACTATATATACATTTATGATTAGTTCTAACCTCATATACTTGGAACTCCCTATTCTTTCAATATATTTCTCTCTCTTTTCTTTGATGTTGTGGATTATCTATGTTATCCCTTTCATGATAACATTCCATGGATACATCTCGCTATGTATGTCATGAAACAACATCTCTCTATCTATCTTTCTCCTCCTTAGAATGACTTGTGCTCATTTGTGTAGCACATATCATTCTAAGGTGGGGATATCATATCTAATCACATAAATCTTTTATTATTCTTTAAAAATATGTCTTAAGAATATTGATGCCTTATGATATTGTCATAAAGCTTGGGGGAAACCTAACTAGACTTGTCTTTTATCTTGATCTCGTCATCTAGCTTGGGGGTAACTTGACTAGACTTGTATTTTTTGTGACTGTCCTGCAATGTAGTTTGCAGTATCCACTGGCCTATCAACTTTCCACATGGTCTCTAGTATAACACAACTTGCTAGTCATACTTATCAGCATCTAATTTTTTTCTTTTTCACCTAATGTGTTTGTCTGTAACTAACATGTTTGTGGTGAATATATAATTAGCTTTGCAGCCTGATAGAAGACCTACATCCTCTTTATGTCTGAGCTTAGCTTTATAATCATATATGTCGAATTGAAGACCTTTGTCCTCTTCATCCTAGGTATATTCTCTTCAACCTCTTTCTCTCTCTATTTTAGCTGACATCTGCTAGAATGCACATGCTCGCTAAAGTGGGGGAAAAATTTAATTTTGCAAATTACATCCTATGTAATTTCATCCTCAAAAGAGATCACACCTTCAAAAACCAAGTTTATATTAGTCCAAGTATGTTTCATGTTTGTAAAATAATAACTTGTTTGAAATAAGGTTAGAGATCATACAAATTTTGAGGACTAGTCCTCGAGCCGACCTCTTATCTCTTGTCAAATGTTTATAACACCCTTAGTGAGAAAAGTTTGATTTCAAATTTTCAGTCTTTCAGAGGTCAAGTTTTGAGGATACTTCTTACCTCTTTTTTTCATAGCACTATCATTTTTTAAGAAAAAACACTAGTTAGAGATTCCTAAAGGATTTGTTACAATATGCTCGGGAGTCAGGCATTAGATATATCATCTATATCGTGTTTATAGTGTTTCATTAGGCATTAGGAGGTATGTATGACTAGTGATATTCAATAGCTTTCAAAGCTATTGAGAGTCAAGGATCGGTGATGATTCTTAACCTTTGTCTTTACGACTTCAACATTGGGTAAATGAAACTCCCGCGACCTAATGTCCAAACAACATTAATTTGAATTTGGTTTGAACTTTTCAAAAAATATTTCTAAGGCACATTATCAAAATTATTTATTTAACTAAGGTAGAAGTGATTCTCATTATGGTATTAGGGATCGAAGGTTGGACCTTATGTATACCTTATACCTCTATTAAGAAAGTACATAAATGATTCACCCGATTATGATGCCCGAAAGGTTTCTCAAAAGTAGATAACTTTCGCTAAGTTTTTATATGAGATATCGAGGATTGGGGATTAGGAATACCTCTTACCTTTCTATCTCAATAAGAAATTTTGTAAGCAGTATGTTCAATGGCAGACACCCAAAAGGGGGTTTCAAGAATTTTTGCTAAGTCCTTATTTTGGATCCCCGAGGTCGGGGTTTTAAATTTTATTTATTCATTTGTCACTATAGAACTTAACTGAAACCTTATGATTCTTTGGTAAAGGTTCGGGGATCGAGGGTCAAAGGTTCATCATGCTTATTGTTATATCACCAACTTAATGAGTAAGTGATATGTCTGACACCTAATGTCCGACAGGGTTTTAAAAAATACCAAGACAGGAAAGGAAACCTGAGCCAAGACGAGGCCCGACACTTGATAGATGATGTCATAAACATCCTCAATCAACGTGTCAGAGTAAAAAACTAATTTGGTGGGGCAAAAAAACAAAAATAAAAGAGAAACAATGAAGAAAAAAATGCAAACAAGCCCAAAACTAGATTGATCGAATGCCAAAACAACACGTAGACAAAACAAAATACAAACATCTAAGAATTATGATTTAAAAGAATAAACTTGGTAAAGTTTGAATCTAACCTAGGAATGGCATGCAAGAGAGAAAACATGTAGAGAAAAGCCACAAACACAAGCACAAGCAAGCACAAACAAGGAACTAGGAGTAAACACACAACAATTTTAACAAACACGCTGAAGCCTGAGCAAAAATGAACATACGAACCAACAAAAATGTAAGCACCCTCGAACCAGCAAGCACGAAAAAAGCTACAGTGATGGTGGCTTAAACTTGCACAAGAAGGTTTTAGCAAAGCTCTTCAAATAAAATCACAAAGGGTGAACAAAAATGAGCTCACAACAATTGATAATACCTCTCAGTAATGCTTCATTAATTTCCAATAAATGGCGGATCAAAATCTATGTCAGTGCATTTAATTCACACGAGTGATTTGACATGCATGTGGCTCTAGGTGATAATACATTGCCACCATTAGGCCTCAAGGATCGAGCATCCAATTTGAGAAGTGTCTGATGCCTAAAGTTTGAAAGGGCGACAAAACAAACAAACACCGAGCACCGAGCACCAAGTAAGGATTTGGGGATCGGGCCTGATCAAGATGGTATACCATCGTGGAGAAGTCCAATTTCCCAAGGCCTGATACTTGGTACCTAGAAGGAAGAAAACAAGAAAAGGAAAACAAAGAAGGGAAAAGATAAGAAAGGAAAAGAAAAAAAGAAGATAGAGAGGAAAGAAAAATGGAAGGAAAACAATGTGTTACACCCCATTGTGTATTTACCTATTTACTATTACCCTGTTGGATAAAATACTTGAATATGTGAATTGTAATCTTGTTGGAAATATAGGTGTTTATATTTTTCTTATATGTATCATTGGAAATATGATGAATAAATGGATGATTTAATTTGATGTTTACATAATGATTCTAACTATGAAATATTTATGATGCAAACAGTTATTTTGTGAACATCTAACTACTATTTTAATGTGCTAAATTGTGTGCAGGAACATGAATAAATCCTCCAAAAGAGAGGGGAAGTATCACTCAAAAAAAGAACTTGATTTGGTAACCCTTAATAAGACCTAACTTTAAGCTTACACACACTCACATTTAGATTGGTCGAGTCGAGTCAGTAGTTTTGAGAAATGGTAGGATACCTTAGTCTTGTTTGCATGAATTAGAAGAGGTTAGGGTTTTAATTGTGAACATCCTTGATTTGGGTTAAGTATTTTGAGTCTCTTTGATATTTATGGGTTCTTTCTTATGTATCCATGCTTAATCGATGAGATATACACATAAAATGTATATATATATATACATGTCAGTGATAAACTCATATACATGAGTAAATACGTACATGAGTATAACATATGCAGATAGACGTATCTATGCATGCTCATGGACGGATTACCCATATACATGGGAATATCAAATGGAAATGGTGAATATATATATATATAGTCTATATATACATACATACATACATACATACATACACACACATATATATATGTTAACAATCATATTGACTAACATATATATACATGTTAATGGGAATATCGAATGGAAATGGAGACAATCATATCGACTAACATATATATATGTATGTATGTGTATATACACTTTGTGTATATATGTCAGTCAATATGATTGTAAATATATATGTGTTTGATTATGAGACAATGATATATATATATATTAATATGCACATATGAATCGATGTAATGGAAACGTCCATATGGGTATATTAATATATGTATACATGTATTATATGTATATATGTATTGTTGGTGTAATTAAATGTTTTGTACCTTGTCCTAGGTCATAATTACACCTTAGTTAAGTTTACTTAGGGACCACATAGGAGTTGTTGGAGAATTTCCACCTTTGGTGAACTCATCTTCTTATTACTTTATCACCTCCACCTTTCATGGACATATCATGTGATTAGGTTTCCACCTTTTGTGGGAGATCCACTATTTGTGGTGGTTATCACATTATCACATTTCCACTTTAGGTGGAGTGATAGCTTTTCATTGTTGTCTCATGTCATAAGATTACGACACTTGTCATAATCTTATGCACTCCTATGTTCTCACCTTGGCTATATAACCAAGGGGTCTCTACTACATTTGTACACACATTGAATCATATCATATTGACATTGAATATAGTTTATTCTTGTCACATTATTTTCTCTCTTCTTGTGCTTTCTATTTGGTCCATAGATCTTGGTATCCATAGCCAATTCTAACATGTATACATGCAGTATTATTACAAAATATGAAATGTGAGTATATATACATATATATATATATATGTGTGTGTGTGTGTGTGTGTGTGTGTTTTTTTATATATATTATTTACATATATATATATTATATATATTATAATGATTTGATAGTGTTGATTATTACTTAAAGTGCATGAATAGAATTGAGAACATGATATGCACATAGAATAAAGTGGAGAGATTAAATGATAGCACATAATGAAGAAGCAGTGCATAAACATTT
Organism: Sequoiadendron giganteum; assembly: GCA_007115665.2. Taxonomy (NCBI): domain Eukaryota; kingdom Viridiplantae; phylum Streptophyta; class Pinopsida; order Cupressales; family Cupressaceae; genus Sequoiadendron; species Sequoiadendron giganteum. The sequence goes on along the minus strand of CM021108.1, from coordinate 599,501,520 downwards.
AAGTAATGTTTTAAGGATTTTAAAAGGCTTATTATTATGAAATATATCAGCATTGGGTAAAAGCGCATAGTATCATATGTAAACCAATGTGTAAGACAAATGCCAAAGACTTAGTCAAATACAAAGGAAAAAGATAATACTCACGCATAGGAAGTATTGACTTGGTCATTAGCAAATAGCGACCAAAATAATAGGGCACGAAGGGCATAATGTGGCACCAACTTGTGAGTAGTTTGAACTGATTAGAAGTCTAAATCTTCAATACGAATTCTATTTTATGAAGCAATATGAATTATGTGAAATGGTCAAATGTAAGCTAGCCAAAGTAAATCGACCTGTAGAAGATAATAACCTTGCATTTTTTTATTATCATTCTTGATTTCCATTTGAATGGGTGACTCATTCACTATGGTTGTGTAGGTGTTTACTGTGCAATGAGTTTAGCTACCACCTTTTCTTTTCCTAGCTGAGTCGAACCTTTTGGATTGAGAAGTGTCATCTTTAATAGCTTGTTTTTAGCTTGCAGATGCTCTCAATTATGTATAAATAAAGGTGCTTTCTACCTCATTTGGGGTGCATATCTGCACTTCTTCTATTAGTTTCTAAGTTGGTATTATTTGCATTTCTAAGTTTAGAGTGTTAAGAGTTTTTTGAAAGAAAGTTTTAGAGAGATTACTTTGTGAGTATTGGTCAACTAAAATTGGATTTAGTAAGAAGCCGAGTTGAGGAAGAATTGCAAGCTGATTTTGGTGAAGGTTGTGCTAGGAACTCAGATTTGTCAAATTGGAGCATTGCACTAACAACTATGTTGATTTCTACTCTTTAATAATTTATATTTATTTGAAAATATTATGTGATAGTGTTTTCCTTGTTTGAGTAAATTGCTTAAATGCTTATTAGGGAAAGGATATTCTCTTCTTTAAGTTAAAGTGAAAGTTTACTTGTTACTCGAGAACTCTATTGTTTGAGTGATTGTACATATTCCATATTAAGGAATGGGTGAATAGAATAGTAGTAAATACTATAGTAGTATAGAGCTTATATGGTTGAAGTTTAAGTTGTGAAACTAAGATATGGAATTACTTAGATTTATTTAATAAATGTGTTATAGAGGTTATAGGTTGTTCCTAGGGTAGTTATCCCAATGGATGGGATAGCCTATGCATAGTATATGAATGGTCAAATCCAAATTGAGCTTGGGAAAATGTGTGAAATAGATGACTCTTTTATAAAGAATTCTTTGGCCAAAGTAGTGGAAGTGCCATTAATTCCACTGTCAGTTCACTGTGATCCAATTTAGTATACTAGATAGGGTTATTCATACATGTAGGTTGTAGCCACTATATGTCAGCTCTAGTTATGTAGGACACAACACTAAGCTCAAGAAGGTAATTTTTATGTGGTTACCTTACCAATCTCTTCATCAAAGGGAGGGCCATCTTACCATATGTGGTAAATGTGTGAGGGGTCGCAATAAGTCCATGGATGGCGGAAAAGCACTTGAGTGATACTTCTCCTCAATAGTTGGCAATTGAGATTCGAGGGGGACTACTTGGACCATTCGTATCTATTGCCAATGAAGCTTAAAGGAGCTATGTATTTTTTCTTATATCCATTTCTATGGAAGTTGTAATGACTCAAATGTTATCTTGAGATTATATAAATCATTGTTTTGGAAAGTTTGTCATACTCAATTATAATGCAATGGGAAATTTTGGAATAAATGTTGTTTCAAAAGTGCATATTGTCCTTAATTGCAAAGAATTTTTTTATTTCTATGAGTAGGCATATATAGTTTATTCACTAGAGGTAAAAACCTAGAAAAAATTATTGTGTGGAACAATCAACATGTTACACAAGGACACACAAATAAAAGTGGGGGTCCCCATTTTGTCAAAGACAAAATGGGGTGTGAGTTCAAAGGCACAACACTTTTTTCAATTTGGTCATGCATTATTGAGCAATCCACATATCAAATAAACAATATCTTACAATGGAGTACTAAGTTCACATGTTTTTTGAATTAATTTGATCTTAATTTTAATTTTATTCTTGATTTGGGTTTATTCCATGAAATCATTGCATTCAACTTCATTAGATAATGGATTTAATTTGATCTTTTGGTTTTAGGTGTTTGTTATTTTCTAACCCTAAATTCTTAATTAGTCTTCATTACCCATTATTCACATTACACAACTTTATAAAAATAAAGACCTATATTTGACACACTTGAAAAAATAGCAACATTGAGTTATTTCTTTCAATAAATAATAAATTTAATTTGAACATATACAAAAAAAATTATGCATTATAGGAAAATATGTATCTTAATTATAGTTATTCATTTAAAAAACTAATAATAAATAAAACAAGAAGCAAAAATTATTTGATAATCTATGATTAAAAATTAATTGACAATCTATAATTAAAATTTATGAAAGTATTTTATTTCTAGCTCAAATTATGTGCTATAAAAAAATCTTACTATTAAAAATAGTAGACTGTATAAAAACATTTTATTAACAAAAAATTAAGAATAAAATCTTTAAATTTGACGAAGCATTAAAAATACTAAAACAAAATTCAATTACATTTTTTTATAAGAAAAAAAAAACCTTATCTTGATCACATATCCTACTTATTTTTAAAAAAAATTAATATAGTAAAAGTTAATTAACTATAAAATTGTTCAAAAAATTGTCTCATTTAATTCTAAATAAATGTTAATCTATTTTAACTTTTAAATAATAAAATTTATTGTCATGAAATGAATCTAGATTTCTAAAAGTTATTCTTACTATCTAAATGAAGTTAGATTTCTCTCTTCATCTCATCATTATAATTCTATTTTAAAAGAAAAATTTAAAAACTAATAAATACAATTCACAAATGGATCTAGATTTCTAAAAATTATTCTTGCTATCTAAATGAAGTTAAATTTATCTTTCATCACATTTATTAATCTCTTCATCACATCATTATAATTCTATTTAAGAAGAAAAAGTTTAAGAACTAATAAATGTAACTCATGAAATGAATCCATATTTCTAAAAGTTATTCTTAATGTAACAAAATAAATTTAGATTTATCTTACCTTTATTAATCTCTTCACCACATCATTATCATTCTATTTTAAAAGAAAAAAAAGTTTAAAAACAATAAATGCCACTCATGAAGGATGACCCCGCAATGCAATGGTAAGTTGCGAGCAGCAGTTTCCCTACTGTCAAATGTTTGAATCCCACTAGTGGTCGATGGGACGAACTCTCGTTGGTCAGAGAAAGAAGGATGGAGAACATTGGACAATGCATGGGAGACAGAGGAAGACCTGTGGGATGGAAATGATCAATGCATGAAGAAGTGAGCGAACGATGGTGGCGAGCGCTACTACGGAGTTCGCATAGGGAGTTCGGTGGCAACAGTGGAGGGGAGGCTGCAGATGGAAGAAGGAGATGTCCAATGAAGGTGTTGCATGGTGGACGGAGGGACAGAGGGATGGAGGAAGGAGTTTGAGAAGGCGAAGGGTGAAGGAGGTGTCGGGGAAGGAAGATAGAAGGAGAGGCAGGTGTAACAGAGGAGTATGGAGGAGGAGAAGCAATGCAGAGTTGAAGGAGCATAAGGTAGAGAGGAGGAGCAAGGTGTGCTGGAGGAGAAGAAGCAGAGGAGGAATGGAGGATTAAGGAGGAGGACAAAAGGAGGAGGAGAGGAGTAAGAAGCAGGAGAGGAGGAGGAAAGTAGGAGAAGAGGAAGAGATGGAGGAGACAAGGAGGAAGAGGAGGAGGTGAAGCAGAATGATGGGGATGAGGTCCCCCAAATGTGGCCTCACTGGTTCAAAAATTTAGTCAAAAGCATTTACCTACCAAAAAAATATATAAATGTCACTCATGAAATAAATCTAGATTTTTAAAAGTTATTCTTACTACCTAAATGAATTTAGATTCCTCTTCCATCATAATCACATTTATTAATGATGCAATTCAAATTTCAATTGTCTTGTGAGACAAATGAAATTTGCAACTCATGAAAAGAAAAACCAATTTTAAGTTTCACAATCCCTCACCACCATTTAAATCACAACAATTTCGCTTGCAATCTCATTTTCATTAATGAAAATCAAATTTCATCAGTTTACAATTCTCAACAATCAAAATAATTCAAAGTAATCTTCAAAGTAATGACTTCCAACAATATATATTCTCATCAAAATTGGTATATTTTCCTGGTATTGACCTTTCCTGTGAAAAGATATTTATTTTCCTCTAAATAACTTTTGCTCTACACACCTGTTTCTCCTATGGCTACATTGTAATTTCTCTTTATTTTTTTAATTTATTTGGTAGGTAAATAGCTGGTATGGACAGCACCATATATTATCAGACAAAAAATATTATAGACGATGCCTTTCGGCTATGTTCAGAGTACGAGTTGCCCTACAGGCCCAAAATCCATAGTTTTTATCATTCTTTCTATTGTCCTATCTAATACTATACTACCCACATAACTTTAAACACAAACTATACTTCTAAGCTAACCGGTTTTATGGCCTCCTCACCTTGCTTCCCTTTGGCTTCCATGGCCCGCACAGAGCAGTGAAAAGGGGGTTGGATTCGTCACGTCCTGAACCCTGAGCCATCACTTCTTTGTGCATCTGCTTTGCATGTGCTGCACGGGACTTGATTGGACATTCCATTTTGCATCTTCTGTGTGCAGGGCCGCTTGCGATTTCCTCCACATCCCATCTGTCATCTTTTATCCAGTCCTCCCCTGAGTCTGGTAATACTGGGGTTGCCATCCCATTATTATCCTCCTCCTCATTGTCCACATTGAACCCCTCTTTGGCCATGTAATTACGGAGTGCTTCTTTTGCCATTGGCTCTGTGAGCCCTGCCATATGAAGAAGGAAATTGAGATTTCTATCGATTTCTTCGCAGCGTTCTATCAGTTCCTCTGGTTCTACCATTGACAGGATTGGAAATTTTGGAACTGGTCTCCCACCTCGTCTCTTTAGCAGGTAGTAATGTTGCAGCATGGGTATTTTCCCGAGCTCATCAATGTTATCCAGGACTGCATCAATTTCACCTAGGTATTTGTGCTTGAACATGCACTGGCATAAATTCTTTATCCTAGATTTCTCCATTCCCCTGTAAAGTGCTATTTCTAGGAACATTCCAAGGATATCGGTGTTGAGACGGTGCTTATGGTAAGACCATATAAACTCCCATCCTAGTACCTCCCTCACCGCATGGATGGCCATTTTATTCTTTGTTGAGAGGATTCCTCACAGCCTTGTGTCCATCACTTCCCCCTGGAATGGCACCATGGTTGTGGTTGTCTCTAGGCACACGGGTGTATCCATTATTATCTCCACCAACCTTTACCAGAAGTTGTTGCAGTTGTGATATTTACCTTTGCGCTATCTATTCTTATAGCCAATTGTTCCTTTTCTAGCCTTATTATAAATGTGTTGTCTCTTCGCACAAGTGAGCCTTTACTCCAATCCTGCATTCTCAAGGCCATATTCCTGATGTGACTATTATGTGCCTTGAATTGATCGACTAGATCTTAAAAGGATGATTTTCCTACCATTTGTGGTGTTCGCTCCTTTCCCCAAAATTGCCTCGCTTAAATGATTGTGATTGTCGATGTTGCTACCATTTCTTCACCCTTAATGTTATTGTGACCCTTCACTCAAAGTTGGCTTGGTTCTCTTAACCCGAGCCGTACTCCACCCTCGTTGTCGAGTGTTTGGCCAGGCTGTCAGCCACGATATTACCTTCAAGGTATAAGTGGCTGACACAAAAATCTTCGAAGGATGATGCCAAGCTTCGTATCAGACTTAACCAATGCCTTAATATCCAGTTAAGAGTGAAGTTGTTTCTAATAGCATTTATTATGATTAGTGAGTCTCCTTCTAGATGTAGTTTTGTTGCTCTGAGGCTCTTCCCTAATTCTATACCACACAGAGCCGCTCTAATTTCTGCCATATTATTTGTTGCTTTCCCAATGCTTTTTGCTTCTTGTGCAATCAACTTACCTTTGAAATCTCTTGCCACACATCCAATTCCAGTTGCTCCAGGGTTCCCCAAAGAGGCACCATCAAAGTTTATTTTGATCCAACCCAGTTGTAGTTTCTGCCAAACCGTTCCACGTCTGATTTCTTCCTTTTGTGGTGTCTTCAAAGTGCTTACAATGGGAGGGATGTGTAACCCAATGAATTTATTGGAAAGTTCTATGTCCCTATTGGAAAACACATTCTTTGGAAAGGTTATCATTTTTGTTGCACTGTTTACTAGTTCCACCATTGCCTTCACCAGTTGACTTGCTAATTTTTCTCTCCCTAATGATCACTCCTAAAAAATGCACCTATTTCTTTCCTTCTAGACTTCCCAGCATATTGTGGATGGAATAATTTTCCATATGCTGCTGAATGCCCCTTTGTGAAGTTTATTTGGCCATGCGGCTATCCAGTCCCATAGGTTTGGTGACAAAGGAGTTGAGTATTTTAGAAGTCTAAGTATGAATTTCCAACAAAATTTGGCATAGGGGAAGATAAGCAGGAGATGGGATGTTGTCTCTACCTGATTTTTGCACATTATACATCTATTAGGGCCTCTGAAACCCAACTTTGATAACCTATCATGGGTTAGTATCCTACCCTGAGTGGCCAACCATGTGAACACCCCGACTTTTCGTAGAACATTTTCCCCCAACAGAGTGTATTTGGCCAAGTTTTCCTTTCCACTCTCCTTTCCTTGATCCTGTACCCAATCTTTACCTTATATTCACCATCTGCTGAGGCACTCCATCTCAGGACATCTTCCCCTTTGTTGACAGGGAAAGTTCTAGCTTCAAATATCCTTTTCAGGGCCATTTTTTGCATTACAAGGGCACTAAGTGTATTTGGGTATTTCCATCTCGATTTCTAGACTCCATTTTCCCATACAATTTTTCCATAATCACTTACCTTGTGGCCCCATATCCTGGTAGTTTCTTCCTTGATGGCCTCCAGGCCCATCATATTGTTTAGCTTAGTGTGTCCATCCCATGAATCTTCCCAAAATGATGCTTTTCTGCCATTATGGACTTCCCACGAGATATACTTATATATGATATCTCTGCATTCACATATGAAGTTCCAAATTGTCAATCATTTGGGTGGATTGAGTACCCTGACTATGCTTATTGGCTCATTTGAGTCAAGATATTTTCTTCTTAGGATTCTAACCCATTTTTTATTGCTAGTGTACATTTTCCAAACTAGTTTGGCACCCATGGCCTGGTTCATCTCCTTTAGTTGCCTTATTCTTGCTCCACCCGTGGCATGTGGTTTACATACCTTATCCCATGCCAGTAGGGGAACCCTATTTGAGTCCTCTGGTCCATTCCAAAAGAATTTCCTCATAATCTGATTAAGCTGGTCCATAATGCCCTCAAGGATTTTTAGGCAAGACATTGAATAGATGGGGATCGCTGCTAGGATGGTTTTAACCAGGAGGAGCCTGCCAGCTGATGTTAGGCATTTTCCTTTCCAGAGTTCCATTTTCTTTCTACAATTTCCTACTAGTCTATCCCAAAAGGTGATGCGGTTTACTCTGGAGAAAAGTGGCATCCCTAAAAATCTCCCTGGAAGGCTAGCTATTCTGATACCCAAAATTCTTGTGAGATCACGTTGCAGGCTAGGTTGGGTATTGAGAAAAAAGGCTTCTAATTTTCTCCAGTTGATGGCTTGGATGGAGGCCTTACTATAATTGTTCAAAACTTCTTTGATTTCCCTTGCTTCTACTCTTGTAGCTAACCCAAAGAGGATGGTATCATCCACAAATTGTTGATGGGTAATTGCTCCTACCCCTAGTGCTACCTCTATTCCTTTCCATGAACCTTCCTCTCTGCATTGACCGATTTTCCTGCCCAAAGCTTCTGCCATTATGATGAAGAGAAATGGGGATAACGGGTCACCTTGTATTATCCTCCAGGAAGAATCAATCAATCCCTAAGCGACTCCATTTATTAGGATTGAGAATCTTGGACCGCTTATGCAACTTTTAATCCATTCCACTATCTTCCTATCAAATCTGAATCCTAACAGTATATCTAGCAAGAACTGCCTGTCCACCCAGTCATATGCCTTTAGGATATCTAGCTTTAGAATCATGCTTGTTAATCTTAACTTTCTGGTTGAATGGATCATTTCATGCACTACTATTATTCCTTCCACAATTGATCTACCCGGAATATAACCACTCTTCTCTTTTGAGATGATTTTATTTATTACCATTTTGAGCCTATTGGTGATTATCTTCGTGATTATTTTGTATATTGTGTTACAAAGGGAAATTGGCCTATATTCCCCCATGCAGTTTGCCTTCTTCTTTTTTTGGAATGAGTGCTATGAAGGTATGATTGATTGCCCCTAACATTGTAGTTTTCCTTCTTGATTCTTCCACTGCTTTGACTAGATCTTCCTTAATTATTTCCCAATATGTTTGGAAAAAGGAGGTCGAGAAGCCATCCGGACCTAGGGATTTGTCTGCACCTAGTTGGAATGTTGCCTTCTTGACTTCCGCTAAACTGATGGGTTTAGTGAATTCTTCATTCTCATGCTCTGAGATCAACCTCGGGATTCCACTGATGAACTCCTCCCTTGAGCCTACATCTATTTGATCTTATTTTTTAAACAATGCCTCAAAGTACTTAATTGCTTCCTAATTGATTTCCTGTGTTGTTTTGGCGAGGGACCCATCATCTTTCCTCAGCTTTGTTATCTTGTTCGTATTTCTTTTGATCATGGTTGAATTCTGGAAGAACCTAGTGTTCCTATCGCCTTCTTGGAGCCACTATTCCCTGGATTTCTGCTTCCAATGGCATTCCATTCTTGCTAAATACTCAGATTGGGCCTCTAGTAGTTCTTTCTCTCTTAGGTATTCCTCTTGCCCCATACCATTCTTCATTATTTTCTCATTTAGGATTTTGATCTCATTTTCTATCTTATCACTTAATTCAAAAATGTTTTTGAAATGTTTTGTATTCCATACTAGCAATCTTGTTTTGAAATGAGCAAGTTTCTTCTGGAAGGAGTAAAGGTGTGAGTGGTTACCGATCCAAACTTCTTTCCACCAAGTCGAGATCTATTTGAAAAGGCTTGGTTCCCTCATCCACATTTTTTCAAATATGAAGGGAGACCCGCCTTTGAAAATATCTGGCTAAAGTTCAAGTTGTATTGGAAAATGATCTGAGCCACTCCATGGTAGAATTGAGGCTTCCATCAAGTTCATTCCTTGATTCCATTACCCTGTCACCAGAAATCTATCCAATTTTTTTGCTATTCCAGAGTGGCCCGATCTTCTATTGGTCCAAGTGTATATTCCATTCTTGGTATTAATCTCCCTTAGCATATTCTTGTCTATGAAATCCTGGAAATCTACTTGGGATCTTATCAGGTTTTGCAATCCACCCTGCTTCTCTGAATTGTTTAGAGTGGCATTGAAGTCCCCACCAATTATAATTTTCACATCTTTTAACTGTCTCAAGAAGGTGGAGATTTCTTCCCATAGGTGTCTTTTGTCTGCTGAGGCTATAGGGCTGTAAACATTAATTAGATTGAATTCTGAGTTATCCTGAAAGAGTCACACTAAGACTATTGTCCAGTTCTGCTTTGCCTCCATGAGTTTGCAACATAATGAGGCTAGGTTCCATATTATCCCTAGGCCCCCATACGCCCCTATTGATTCTTTACAGCATCCTTCCCATCCTTTCCACCACTTCAGTCTCCTTTCCTGTTCCATCTTACTCCATTTTGTCTCCTGGATTAATAGAACATCTAGCTTACTACTATCTATCTGACGCTTAAAGTGGCACCATTTACTAGGGGCATTTAAGCCCCTAGTATTCTAGCTTATAATCCTCATGGTTCCCCAGGAAGGGGGAGTCCCTTCCTATTTCTAAGGATTATTTGGCCTAGTTTGGTTTGGCCTTTTGTTGTACCTGCTATTTTTAGTTTTTCTTTATTGGGCTTACGACCTCTTTGACTGTTCGATTTGATTCTTGGCATTTTTCTTGCCAAGGGTATTTGTTCGATTCCTCTTTCAGCCATTATGCCCTCCTGATATTCTCCATAGCTTCCATCCCCTTCTGATTATGATTCCATACTGCTCGACTCTTGTTGTTACTCTGATCCTTCCTCTGAGCCCTTGTGGTTATTTGGTGTCTTCATTTCTGATATCTCTCTGATCACCACCTTTTGGCTTTCCTCATCATTTTCCTTTATTGCTACTAACTGATTCTCGGAAGTGATGTCTTGGTAAGTGCACCAAGATGGTTCCCAAAAAGGGGACTTAAGTTGACAACTTTTTTCTGAAATCAAGAAATACTGACCTTGGACGTGAAATTGAGGATACATAGACTCAAAATTTTGAGATGGAACAAAAAGAAGGATTCAAGTGCTCTGAGTCTACTTTCTAAACTACTAATTTATTTTGAAAATGGTTGAGATTAAGGGGTTCAAACAAGGGACGTACACAAATTGGTGTTGTTTTTGTCAGAAAAACATAACATAGCAACTCTTGTACGACCCTTGTACGGTGACCTTTTTCTTAGTATTTTTAAAATTGCAACAGTCAGAAGTTAGCTAATAGTATGTAGTTGATGCACAATTTTTCTGATAAATTTTTAATGAATATTTTATTTTTTACTAATTTACGAAGTGGACATTTCCTGAAAATAGAATTTCGGTCGTGCTACCCCTAAAAATTTTGGAAACTAATTGATTTTTTTATTTTTTATTTTTAAATTTTGTAGAATGGAGTCTAGTTTCTAAAAATGTAATTTATTTGAAAAATTGATGAACGGTTAATTTATAACGAAAAAAATACCAAACACTTCTTTTTGGCCAAAAAAAGACATACAGATAAAATAAATTATGGATGAAAGACTTAAAATTTTCAGAAAGTGAAAAAAATTACATCGTTGGATAGCTAAGAGATAACCCAACATTACCCATGTGTTCAATTTTTTCGATATTGAACCACGTGCAATCCTGACGGTGAGCACAAACTCGATTATGAGAAATATGGTGGATTTTTTAAAAACACGTCTCTGGTCATTGGGAATGCCCTCCAAGCCTTTGGGTTGGTATTCCAAGGCAAATACCAAGCCTAAGGCTCGGGAATTCCCAAAGCAAGATATAACGTGAGTGTGTTATAACGCGCTCGCGTTATATCTCACTTTTCACATGGTTTTTGCTTCTGCGGGGAACATGTCAACTAGGACATAATGCGAGTGCATTATAACACGCTCGTGTTATGTCTTCTTTTATGTTAAATGCCAATATATTGAATGTATGCTAATCTATTTGTATGTTTGTATGTACATGTATGTCATGTATGTATGTATTCTTGTATGGATGTAAGATTATATGTATTATGCTTGTATGTATGCATTTATGTATGTCTTCAGACGAATGGATAATTTAGAGAGAGAGAGAATCTAGAGAGATGGAGAGGGGGTGGAAGTGAGAGTTTAAGAGAGAGGGAGTGTGGGAGAAGGGGTTGGAGTGAGGGGGACTTAGCTAGGTAGGGTGGGAGGGATAGAGGGAAGGAGAGAGAGAGAGAGGGGGTGGGAGAGAGAGAATTGAGGGAGAGGGGGAGAGACAGAGACAAAGAGAAAGAGAGAAAGAAAGGGTTATGTAGGTAGGGTTCCAAAGGGAGAGACTTGAGAGATAGGTAGTGAGAGGGAGTGTGAGAGAGATGGAGTGTGAGAGGGAGTGGGATAGAGAGGGACTGTGAGTGAGAGACCTGAGAGAGAGAGAGGGTGTGGGAGGGAGTGACCTGATAGAGGTAGAGAAAGAGGGGGTGGAGTGAGAGGGACTTATCTAGGTAGGGTTGGAGGGATAGATAGAGAGAGGGGAGAGAGAAAAAGAGAGAGTTACCTAGGTAGGTTGCCAGAGGGAGAGACCTGAGAGAGAGAGGGGTGGGAAGGAGAGACATGAGAGAGAGGTAGTGGGAGAGAGTGGGATGGAGTGGGAGGGACATAAAGAGAGACGGATAGAGGGAGCGAGAGAGGGTGGTAGGGATTGATTGAATTGGAGGTACGCAGAAAGAGGGAGATGGTAGATAGAGACAATTATAGAGGGTAGGAGGGAGGGAAGGAGGGAGAGGTGAGATGTATAGATAGAGAGAAAGTGATATGGTTTGAGGGTATAGGGTTGAGGGATTAGGGTGGAGGACCTATAGGGTTGATGGTTTCTAGGGTATTAGGGTTTAAGGTTTGAGGGTTGATGGAATAGGGTCGATGGCAGAGGTTATTTGGTTGAGGGTATAGGGTTGAAGGGTTTGGGGTTAAGGGTTTAGGGTTAAGGATTTACTTGGTTGAGGGTAGAGGGTTTAGGGTATAGGTTTGAGGGTATATGGTTGAACGATTAGGTTCAGGGTCCAACGTAAGGGGTGGAGGGTTTAGGGTTTAAGGATTGAGGGTTGAGGGATTAAGGGTTGAGGGTTGATAATTGAGGGTTGAGCGTTTAATGTATGGGGTAAAGGGTAGAGGGTTTAAGGGTTGAGGGTTGAAGATTGAGGGTTTAAGGTATAGGGTTGAGGGTCCAATATATAGGGTAGAGGTTATAGGGGTTGAGATATTAAGGGTTGAGGGTTTAGGGATTAGGGTAGAGAGTCTTCTTGGATTTCACGGTATAAAGGTTGAGGGATTAGGGTTTAGGGTAGAGAGTATTGGGTTGAGGGTAGAGGGTTTAACAGTTTAGGGTTTAAGGGGTTAGGGTTGAGGGTCAAGGATATAGGGTTGAGTGTTTAAGGGTTTAAGGGTTGAGGGTTTAAGAGTCAAGAGGGTTAAGGGATTAGGGTAGAGATTTTACTAAGTGGGTTTAAGGGTTGGGGGATTAGGGTTGAGGGTAGAGGGTAGAGGATTGATGGTAGAGGGTAGAGGGTTTACGGGTTAGGGTTTAAGGGTTTAGATTTTAGGGATGAGGGATTAATAGGTTCTAGGGTATAGGTTATAGGGGTTGAGGGATTAGGGTTCAAGGGTTGATGGTTGAGGGATTTAGAGGGTATAGGGGTTGAGGGATTAAAGTTTAAGGGTTGAGGGATTAAGAGGGTATAGGTGTTGAGGGATTAGGGTTTAAGGGTTGAGGGTTGAGGGTTCAAGGATTAAGAGGGTATAGGGGTAGAGGGATTAGGGTTGAAGGGTTCAGGGTTCAGGGATTAAGAGGGTATAGGGGTTGAGGGATTAGGTTTTAAGGGTTAAGGGTTCAAGGATTAAGAGGGTATAGGGGTTGAGGGATTAGGGTTTAAGGGTTCAGGGTTCAGGGATTAAGAGTGTATAGGGGTTGAGGGATTAGGGTTTAAGGGTTGAGGATTGAGGGTTCAAGGATTAAGAGGGTATAGGGGTAAAGGGATTAGGGTTGAAGGGTTGAAGGGTTGAGGGTTCAAGGATTAAGGGGGTATAGGGGTAGAGGGATTAGGGTTGAAGGGTTGAGGGTTGAGGGATTAAGAGGGTATAGGAGTTGAGGGTTGAGGGTTCAAATATTAAGAGGGTATAGGGGCAAAGGGATTAGGGTTGAAGGGTTCGGGGTTCAAGGTTCAGGGATTAAGAGGGTATAGGGGTAGAGGGATTAAGAGGGTATAGGGGTTGAGGGATTAGGGTTTAAGGGTTGAGGTTTCAGGGATTAAGAGGGTATAGGGGTTGAGGGATTAGGCTTTAAGGGTTGAGGGTTCAGATTAAGAGGGTATAGGGGTAGAGGGATTAGGGTTGAAGGGTTGAGGGTTGAGGGTTCAAGGATTAAGAGGGTATAGGGGTAGAGGGATTAGGGTTCAAGGGTTGAGGGTTGAGGGTTGAGGGATTAAGAGGGTATAGGGGTAGAGGGATTAGGGTTCAAGGGTTGAGTGTTCAAGGATTAAGAGGGTATAGGGGTAGAGGGATTAGGGTTGAAGGGTTCAGGGTTCAGGGTTCAGGAATTAAGAGGGTATAGGGGTTGAGGGTTCAAGAATTAAGAGGGTATAGGGGTCGAGGGATTAGGGTTTAAGGGTTGAGGGTTCAGGGATTAAGAGGGTATAGGGGTTGAGGGATTAGGGTTGAGGGTTCAAGGATTAAGAGGGTATAGGGGTAGAGGGATTAGGGTTTAAGGGTTGAGGGTTGAGGGATTAAGAGGGTATAGGGGTTCAGGGATTAAGAGGGTTCAGGGGTTGAGGGATTAGGGTTTAAAGGTTGAGGGTTGAGGATTCAACGATTAAGAGGGTATAGGGGTAGAGGGATTAGGGTTGAAGGGTTGAGGGTTGAGGGTTGAGGGATTAAGAGGGTATAGGGGTTGAGGGATTAGGATTTAAGGGTTGAGGGTTCAGGTATTAAGAGGGCATAGGGGTAGAGGGATTAGGGTTGACGGAGAATTATTTACCATATCCCACTCTCTCTTTCTCCCACTCTTCCCCCTCTCTCCCTCCCTCTCTATCTCCAACTCTCTCTTTCTCCCACTCTCCCCCTCTCTATCTCCATCTCTCCCACTATCTCTTTCTCCCCCTCTCCCTCTCCCTCCCTCTTTCTCTCACACTCTCTCTTTCTCCCCCTCTCCCTCTCCCTCCCTCTCTCCATATTTCTCTCCCACTCCCTCTCCCTCCCTCTCTCCCTTTTTCTCTCCCACTCTCTCTTTCTTCCACTCTACCCCTCTCTCCCTCCCTATCTATCTCCATGTCTCCCACTTTCTATTTCTAACCCTCTGCCTCTCCCTCCCTCTCTCCCTCTCCCTCTCCCTCTCCCTCCATCTCTCTCCCTCTCTCTCTCCCACTCCCTCTCTCCCTCTTTCTCTCCCACTCTCTCTTTCTCCCCCTCTCCCCTCTCCCTCCCTCTCTCCATCTTTCTCTCCCACTCCCTCTCCCTCCCTCTCTCCATTTTTCTCTCCCACTCTCTCTTTCTCTCCACTCTCCCCCTCTCTCCCTCCCTATCTATCTCCATGTCTCCCACTTTCTATTTCTAACCCTCTGCCTCTCCCTCTCCCTCTCCCTCTCCCTCTCTCCTGCTATCTCTTTCTCCCCCTCTCCCTCTCCCTCCCTCTCTCCCTCTTTCTCTCCCACTCTCTCTTTCTCCCCCTCTCCCTCTCCCTCCCTCTCTCCATCTTTCTCTCCCACTCCCTCTCCCTCCCTCTCTCCCTTTTTCTCTCCCACTCTCTCTTTCTCCCACTCTCCCCCTCTCTCCCTCCCTATCTATCTCCATGTCTCCCACTTTCTATTTCTAACCCTCTGCCTCTCCCTCTCTCTCTCCCTCTCCCTCCATATCTCTCCCTCTCTCTCTCCCACTCTCCCTCTACCTCTCTCTCTCTCTCTCTCTCACACACACACTCACCTCTATCTCCTCTACTATAAGGGTGTAGGGGACAACTATAGAATTAGGATAGAGGGTAAAGACAAAGAGGGAGAAAATAAATATACAAAGAAAACCATATTTCACATAACGCGCTTGTGTTATAATGTGAGCGCGTGTTGTACTCCACTAAAACGGTAAAAAACTCTATATACCCATGATTTCAAGGCCCATAGTTTGCATATTCCCCTGGTTTTGTGCATGCTCCGACAAAAAACGGCTTTTTGATGATGTTGTGAAGTATGCAAGCATATTTTTCACATTCCATCACCTTTTCCATGATCTTTCTACCACCTTTGCATGAAATAGCAGAGTTTCCACGTTGAAGGACATATAATATCAATTGAAGTTGAATTCCATTGAAAACTAATATACAATTAAAGTTTGGAGGGGAACAAGCTTTTGAACAAGTCAAATTGTTGTGGAGTTTGAAGAAAGAAGAAGCTAAGGCTACATAATTGGGTTGAACTCCTCCATTTGAAAGTCTGGTTTTTTAGGTATGTGAAGTCTTTAAAAAAAAAATTCATTCTATTATGGCTTGCTTTCATTGTTATTTGTCATTATAACCTTAGGTTGTCAATGCACATTTAAAATTACCATTATATACACAATTATATACACTTGCCAATTACTATTTTAAACTTGATGCAGAGCATCTGTTAGGATCCACAAATCATCAAGGGTACTTCTGACCCTAAATTAAATTGAAGATCAACAAACAAACTCAATCATCTTTTCATCAAAACATTAGAACTTGGTTTCAACTCTTTGTCAGACTCAAAAAAATAGATTAACCATCATAAAATTGATTGTAACATAGCATAAAGTTTATTAGAAACTCATAACCATTCACCAAAATTCATCATTTAATACAACTCCAAGCCTCTCCCATTCCTCTGAAAGGTCCAAACGCCTTCCAATACCTCTGCACAAACTGATGTAGTACAAAGGAAGAAATCAACACCTTTCTTGACACACTTATTCAACTATATTTCCCTTCACAAAACATTTGATTCGTATAATCAAATTAGCATTAAGAGTTCCCAATTCCTTTTAAGGACCTTCAAAACACCTTGAAAATCTTGAAAATAACTGATTACAATCAACTAGGTTCCTCAAATCATCAACCAATGATTATGTCATTCACAAGTTGTCTTAAATCTTCCATAATGGCACCATTGTTTACAAACACAAACTATAATTCTTAAGGCATAACCAAACCATTCTTTGCTTAATAAATCTTTGTTTGAGTTAGTACAACAAAAATGAAACCTTTCATAAGTATGCCCTTACACACAAACTTAGTTCCTTTGTTCACTATCCACATTACTAGTAGCCAAGCATCTGCAAACTGTCACATGTATCTCCCAAACCAAGGCATCTAACAAGATTAAAAAGGCCTAATGGACCAATCCCAACACTCTTCCAAGCTGAACAACAAACATAAACACTATTTCCCACATTTCACCCTTGGAATCTAGTTACTGTGCAAAACCCATTTTGGGCCCTTAACTCCAAAACTTTCCAAAACACCAAGAAAATAAAAGAATGATTCTAGCACCCATTTCAGAGTTGCAAGATATACCTTAACCCATCACATGACTCCTTTGGGACAACTTTAAGAAAACTGACCTTTTCACTATTTTAGGCCTCCAAGTAGGCCAATTTTACAAAGGAACTGCCCTTAGATCCTCACACCAGACTTCCAAAACCAAAAAAAGTCTTTAATTAGGTCTCAAAACAAGATATTTTCTAGGTCTTAGGACCTTACCCGCTCAACTAGGCTTCCAATACAAAAACCCCTATTTTTCAATCCAAAGAGGGAGGGTTTATAGAAACTCCTATACCCGGGCCTTCCCAGACCATTCTAAAGTATCAAACATCTTCAAAATACCTTGAACAAGGTCAAAAGTTCATTACATAGACCACTCCTTCAACACTTTTTCAAAATCACTCCTTGGTTCCTCAAATTCTCATGGAAAAGTGCTTGTTTCAGACTAAGAACACCATCCTATTGTCATTAGTTTCATTCCAAGGCATGTTAAACAATATAAGACCCTACTCTAACAATTTACATGCCATCCCACTGAGAAACAAGTCATAATAGTAGGTGGGATGGTCATTTCATAATTAAATCCTACTCAAACTCTTGACTGGCTTCAAATGAGCAGTTTCAGAAAATTGTCAATTGCTCCCTTCAAACGTACTATTAAGCTCTCAGAACTGATGCATTAGAGAGTTAAGACATGTGCCTACAATATTATATTATTTTTATATCAAGGGGAGGTTGTATAGATCCGTACAAATGTAGGAAAGTGCAAAAAAAAAAAGTGAATTTCTGGAAAACAACATTTTTTTTATCAAAAAAATGGATTTCAAAATGAACAAAAATCCTCCCTTCGAGCCATTGGAGGTTTTTTAAACCTCTTACAATGAAAAAAAACTCCCCCCAATGCCTATAACTAACAAACAACATGCCTTTGAAAGCTCATATAACCGGTACATGGAAAATGTCTTTAATGACCCTCTTACAACATGAAGATACCCAAAATTGAATCAAATTTCAAAATGGAAGCATAGATTGTCAAGGTGCTCCTACACCACAAACTTATCAAACACTCACAATTCCATTCACTCATTAGTTTTCAGAATCACCATCATGGTTATTCACTTTTAGTTAGAAATGTGCTCTGGCTAGCCTAGTGCTTCCATAGTTTGTACACATTTGTCTACATGCTAGGTTAACTTTTGTACACGATGATTGTAAGTATTATTTAAATGAAGGCTTTAATGACATATATTTTTCAATTAACTTGAATGGATACATTTTTAGGAACTAATATTCATCTCATTACCATGGTATAGATAAAATTATCCGCCATGCCAAAGAAAAAGACAAAGAGGAAACTAACAGACGAAGAGAACGAAAACTTGAAAGAAAAGGAGAGAGTTCGGGTGGCGGCATATCATGAAAAGAAGAAATTGGAAATGATTGATGAAAATAACCCGATTGTAGAGGAACCTCAACCGTCAAAAAGAGAACAAGAATTGGCAGCACAACAAGCACGAATGCGAAAGCATCATCGTAAGACAGATTCAGATACCGTAGTTGGAGACACACCCTTTATGACAAGTGAATATGAAGGGACACCATTAAGCACAAGAGAATATGGAGGGACACCATCTAGCACAAGTGAATATGGAGGGACACCATCTACTGCAAGTGAATATGGAGGGACACCATGTACCACAAGTGATTATTGTTGGACACCATCCAACACATCTCAAGTTGAGAGTACATCATCACTTGAAATTAATGAAGAAGGTATGCCATCATCCCCATGTGAACCTCAAGGTATGTCTTCTTCTCCACCCTCGATTGAAGGTATGCAATCTAGCCCACCTCAATTAAATATTGATGAAATTCCTAATGTTGAGATGTATGTACCTAGGAGAACACCACCAAGAATTTTGCGTAGAAAGCCAAAGTATTTGATTAATATTGATGATGAGATTTTGCAGCACATGGAAGATATATTTCAACACGCACTTGTAGAAGATATGTTGATAAGATTTGGGAATGATTCTTTGAAAGGCTAAATGAGACTGCAATATGTCAACTATTTGTTGAAATGATGTGAGGTGTAAAGTATAGGAACATCATGAAGACTCTTGGGTTGAGAACATCGAATGCATCGAGTGAAGACACTATTGTGAAGAATCTAATGGATGCTTATGAGAGTGTGGGTAAGACCTCACGCTCAAAGGATAGTAATGTCACCCGACGTGTCATTACATCGACTTTGGTAAGTTGTCAAGCAAAGAGAGCTCGCCTAATTGAAAAGACTAGTGAACAAACGGGAATTAGTAGAAAAACTTTATCAAGAGCCATTCAAAGGCGGCAAAGAATTGAGGGCAATGATACAAATGAATTATGGGCATTCTCGGGGAGACTGTCACGAAAAGATAAAGAAGTTGTTGAAGCCTTGAGAACACTAATTGAAGAGTATTGGAAGAATAACACAAGGCCATCTATGAATCAAAGGGATGTGGTAAGAAGGAGAATCGGTAGTCGGAATCGTGAGCCACATCCAAAGCATTTTTTGGATATGACTCATACCCAATTTTTTCAAAAAATTTGAAAATGATTATCCTAAAATTAGTATTTCTCAAAGATTTTTTGAGCTGCTTAAACCTTTTTATGTCAAGATAAATCACACACGCACTACTTGTTGTTGTAGACTACATATTGAATTTTCTAACCATTATGATGTTTATCATTCTATATGTTGAGATGTGCATACTAACGATGTTTTGCAGGATTGTGGCATAGAAGCCCCACCAAAATCTTCAAGAGAGTTCTTATCAAAAAAATTATGTGAAATAGAGGATGGCCAGATATTCTATAGGACAACATGCTTGGATGGTTCATGCGAGCGTTGCGGTGGCTTCCAACGTATGCCAGTATGTCAACATATGGAAAGCATAGATGAAGTGGGATAGAAACTAGTGGAGTTTGGGAAGTATAAAATAGTGGCATATGCTACAAAAGATGGGTCTCAAGCAAAAAGGTGTGATTTGGTTATTGAGAAGATTCCAGTGTACCGATTTATGACCACATTTCGTGACAGTATACTGTCTGAGTATGCAATGCATACCCATAGAGCCCAATGGTTGGACACGCAGTTCAAGCTATGCAAGGACACCTTTCTAGTTGGAAGCATAGTATATGTGGTTGACTTTGCAGAGAACTACACTCTATAGCCACAACATGAGGTGCAGTCACAGTATTACAACTCCACACAAGTTTTGATATTTGTGCACATAGCATTCATTCATGCATCTAATAGTACATATGAGCAAAGGAAGGTATTGAGGGAGTACCACTTTTAGATTAATAATGATCGCACACATTCTCCAAAGTTTGTGCAAGGTTGCTTCCAGATGTTCTATAGTGGTTTGGCTCAGAGGGGCATAGAATACAATCAACATATAATATGGTCTGATAACTGTGCAACATAGTTCAAGAACTCGCACATGTTCTATTGGTTGTGCAGGATACATGTCATTACAGGAGTTCAACATATGTGGAACTTTTGTGAGGTTGGACATGGAAAGGGGGAGCATGATGGTGCAGGAGCATGCACGAAAAGAGCATTAGCACAAGAGGAGTTAAAGTATAAAGACAGTGCAAAGTTGACAGATGTAAAATCAATCATCGAGTGGTGTAATGATTTGATGGGTCCAGGTAATGAAGGTACGTCTTTAGTTTGTAGATTTTTTTGGTTGATGGATGATACTAACATTGTACCATATGAAGACTGTTGTACACTAATAGGATCAAGTGAGGTACACTCTTTCCTTAGCTCAAATGTAAGTTCATGGAGTATCGATACATGAAATATGGCATGATTTTTTTCTTCATGTACAATGCAAGCCTAGAATGATTGTGAGTCAGGGGAGTGGGTTGAAAAATGGTTCACAAGTTATCTTAGCCTACTTCACACATATCGCCCTCTGACGGTATTGGAACTGACACAGATGGAATCATCTGTTGACTTTGATCACGTATCAGATCTAGTTCAACCAAGTGATATATCTACTTTCTTAGTTGTTGAAATTCCATATCGTTATCTTACTTTGTACTGTATTCGTAATGTTGAAAATTTTCAAGAGATTTTTTGCACATATCAATATAGGGCATGTTTATGTAGTTATTTTAGATGAAGATAATGAAGAGGGAACAAAATATTACTTGTGTCGTTGTGTTGAGACCAAAAAAAAGTTGGAGGCCCTAGTTATAGATGGAGAAAACATCGAATACCCTACAAGCTCAGTTGTGGTTACTGGAACATGGCTTAGAAGGTACCCACATTCAAGTGTTAAACATTGGCTATTTCAAGACTTTGACATGCATCATAAGATTCTTCATTACTCAAACCTTGTCGTGGCATCCAATGTTCATTTGACCAAATATGGGGCTAGACCTTTGAACAAGACGTTATGGAAGGTCCGTGAGGCAATACTTGACACAATAAAGAGTAGAGCAGACCCGGATGGTTCGTTGGATTAATTTGTAAGTATATGCACATTGGTTCTTATTAATTTATACTTGTATGTACATTAATTTGTTTGATGCCAATGCTATCATCTTCTTTTACAGTGATTGGTGTCCCCTTGCAAAAAATAAAGATATATGAGCCATCCAAGAGAATGTCAGCCATAAAAGCAATGCAACATCCTTATTTTGATGCCTGCATGCAACATCTGTAAGTGCCTTCCATCTATTTTTATTTCTTTTCCATTTTGGATGCTCTTTCTTTCTTTTTCTCTTTTACTTTGCGTATTTGTAAGTAAACTACTAAAAATTGATTGATCTTTCGTTGCAAAAAATGTTGATTTAAGAGCCATCAAAGAGAATCTTAGCCAAAAAAGCAATGCAACATCCTTATTTTGACGATCTTGAAAAATCTCAATTTTGATTTCAAGCCATTATAAAAGAGCGTGTGAAGTTTAGCGAGGGAATCTCAAGTTACTCATTTGAAGTTAACCTCATAATGAGCACCTATGATGTAGACATTTAAAGAGAATCTCGAATGTATGAGTGACATTGTAAAAGATCTGTGAGAACGAAGTGCCTGAGGCATTGTAATAAGATTTAATTACATAATGAGATATAATCAAATATTGTAAGGTTTGAGTTCATGCTTGGTGTAGTAGCACCTTGTTCTGTAAATACGTTGAATAGGAAAATTTGCAAACTTTGAATTTTGAAATGTAAACAATGTGAAAAAGGTCATATAAAGGTCATGTAAACAATTTGCAACTTTTTTTCTGCAACTCGTGTGACCAAGCGGACTATTCCAACACGTCCGAATAGGTATGTTTATGTTAGGCATGGTCCTCTTTCGCACCGAAACACGTAGAATCGCTCTGAGCTATGTTCCACCAGATCGATCCCTTAAGGGTCCAAAGTGCAAAATGGCTGCAAACTTCAGCATGATATTACTTGGATACCGTGACACTTAGAAACTTCTCGTCTGATTCTAGAGGATCATGTTGGACCCCTCTAGAAAAATCTCTCTCAGTTTTGGCTATCTCGGAGTGGTTTTCTCGTGGCGGCAGATTTTCACTTAATAGAAAAAGTGTCAAATTCAAGCTGTGCAAAGTTGCAAAGTGGTGTAACTTTCGCTCTGCAATTCGTGTGACCAAACTAACTGTTCCAATGCATCCAAATAGGTATTTTTATGCTAGGCATGGTCCTCTTTCACACCAAAACACATCGAATTGCTCTGAGCTATGTTCCACCGGATCGATCCCTTAAGGTTCCAAAGTGCAAAATGGCTGCAAACTTCAGCATGATATTACTTGGATACCATGACACTTAGAAACTTCTCTTCTGATCCTACAAGATCATGTTGGACCCCTCTAGAAAAACCTCTCTCAATTTTGGCTATCTCAAAGTGGTTTTTTCATGGCAGCGGATTTTCACTTGATAGAAAAAGTGTCAAATTCAAGTTGTGCAAAGTTGCAAAGTGGTGCAACTTTCGCTCTGCAACTCATGTGACCAAAATAACTGCTCCAACGCATCCGAATAGGTATGTTTACACTAGGCATGGTCCTATTTCACACCAAAAAATGTCGAATCGCTCCGAGCTATGTTCCACCGGATCGATCCCTTAAGGGTCCAAAGTGCAAAATGGTTGCAAACTTCAGCATGCTATTACTTGGATACCATGAAACTTAGAAACTTCTCATTTGATCCTACAGGATCAAGTTGGACCCCTCTAGAAAAACCTCTCTCGGTTTTGTCTATCTCAAAGTGTTTTTCTCGTGGCGGTGGATTTTCACTTGATAGAAAAAGTGTCAAATTCAAGTTGTGCAAAGTTGCAAAGTGGTGCAACTTTTGCTCTGCAACTCGTGTGACCAAACTAACTGCTCCAACACATTGGAATAGGTATGTTTATGCTAGGAATGGTCCTCTTTCACACCGAAACACGTGGAATCTCTCTGAGCTATGTTCCATCGGATCGATCCCTTAAGGGTCCAAAGTGCAAAATGGCTGCAAACATCAACACGCTATTACTCGGATACCGTGATTCTTAGAAACTTCTCGTCTGATCCTATAGGAACACGTTGATCCCCTCTACAAAAAATTCTCTCAGTTTTGGCTATCTCGGAGTGGTTTTTCCTGTGGTGGCAGATTTTCACTTGATGGAAAAAACATCAAATGTAAGCAGTGCAAAGTTGCAAAGTGGTGCAACTTTCGTTCTAAAACTTGTGTGACCAAGTGGACTATTCCAACACATCTGAATAGGTATTTTTACGCTAGGAATAGTCCTCCTTCATACCGAAACATGTGGAATCGCTTTGAGCTATGTTCCACCGGATCGATCCCTGAAGGGTCCAAAGTGCAAAATGGCTGCAAACTTTAGCATGCTATTACTTGGATACCGTTACACTTAAAAACTTCTCATCTAATCCTATAGGAAGGCGTTGGGCCCCTCTAGAAAAACCTCTCTCGGTTTTGGTTGTCTTTGAGTGGTTTTCTCATGGCGGCGGATTTTCACTTGATGGAAAAAGTTTCAAATTCAAGTTGTGCAAAGTTGCAAAGTGGTGCAACTTTCGCTCTGCAACTCGTATGACCAAACTAACTATTCCAACGCGTCTGAATAGGTATGTTTATGCTAGGCATGGTCTTGTTTTGCATCGAAACACGTGGAATCACTCCGAGCTACATTCCAATGGATCGATCCCTTAAGGGTCCAAAGTGCAAAATGGCTGCAAACTTTAGCATGTTATTACTTGGATAACGTGATGCTTAGAAAATTCTCGTCTTATCCTACAGGATCAGGTTGAGCCCCTCTACAAAAACCTCTCTCGGTTTTGGCTATCTCAGAGTGATTTTCTCGTGGTGGCAGATTTTCACTTGATGGAAAAAGCATCAAATGCAAGCAGTGCAAAGTTGCAAAGTGGTGCAACTTTCGTTCTGCAACTTGTGTGACCAAATGGATTGTTCCAACACATCCTAATAGGTATGTTTACGTTAGGCATGGTCCTCTTTCACACCGAAACACGTGGAATCACTCCGAGCTATGTTCCACCGGATCGATCCCTTAGGTTGGAGGAGTCTAAAGTTGCAAATTTGTAAGTTGCTTAAAGCAACAAATTTGAAATGCAACGGTTACTTGTTTTGAAAGTTGGTTTTTAGTTAGTTGAGGGCATGGATCAGTTAGACAAGGGTGTAAAACACTATGTAAAGCCTTGAGAGGCTCGAATGGAGGTTGTTGATGAACTTTTGGAGAAGATAAGATAAGATAAGAATTATTCACACTGTTCTTTGTTTTTTAGATTTCTTATACAAACTTGTTGATCCCGTACTTGGTATGACCTCCAGCTTCCTGTATGGTCCCAAGGCTGACATGAATTGAAAGAGGGTTGAGTTCACAAGAATCCATCTCTCATGCTAATGAATGGCCCACTTAGCACTCATTGCATGTAGGTGATGCTCACGTAGGTGAGGCACTAGGCCTTCCCAGGAGGTCACCCATCCCAGTACTACTCCAGCTCAAGCGCTTAACCATGAAGTTTTTTCCCCAAGGTTAAGCCCACTTAGCTTGCAACCCCATTTGCAAAACCTTCAGCAAGTGTTGTGCCTTATGAAACATTCATTATAGAGCCCCTTTAGCTCATCAATTGATAAGTAGAAGGTATTTTCTACAATGTGTCAAATTGTGATATTGCTATCAGAATTCAATTATGGAGTTTTCAAGAATAAAAGAGAATAAGAAGGGAAGATCAGGGTAATCAATTTGTAGACTTATTTTTATTATTGAATTACCTAGTGTGGGATTGGTCTATATGAGAAAAAAATTATAATATGGGAGTATACGTTTCAAGCATATAATCCGGAAAGGACTCAAAGTTAGATGCATGAGTACAAAGTATCGATTAGGAAAGGCATCCCAATTCTCAAGGCCTATATATCAATGATAGGCAGATTTACATTCAAAGCTAGCACAGGATTTTAATTGATTAATTAGAAACAACTATTATATTTATTTATCAAATTAATATTTGAATTAGATTTCATATTCAAAATTTATTTCATTTATAATTTGGGGACTCCGTTATCTATCTTAATAATATTGGATGACAACCTTTGTCAATCCAATAAGAAATAAATCAAAAATCTATTGATCCGGAGCTCGAGTCATTACAGTGGTATTAGAGTGAATGAACCTACTAGCCTTTGGGTATTGCAACAAATTGACTCTCCATTAGAAGCATGGCAACCAATGATAGTGGTTGGCATTACTTGAGAAGGATGAACATCTTAAAGACATTTGCGGAAATCGGGACAAGTAACCTTCTTGTGGACTTAGGGTTGCAATATTTGATCTACAACATGTTCCACCATTTCTTCAGTAGGATAAAGAACACACATAATGAAGGTGTGTTTGCAGCCATGAAAGATTATGGTTCGAACTATCCAGAAGAGTGATGTTTTATCTCAACCACCCATATCTATAACATGGTTTGTTTGGAAACAAGGATGGGTTCTCTCTTCATCGGCATATACATTATTCCTTGATGTGTTCACACTAGTGTTACAAGACTTGGACTCACCTTGGACTTGACAAGCCAATTTTTGACTTGGACTCGGGCTCGAAGCCCAGACTCGACAAATAGAAAAACTTAAGAAATTCAAAGATTTTTAAGGATTTAAAACTTGTTTCATGCACCCTTTAATAAATAAACCTTAAAGACACAGTAGCATCATCAAATAGAAATTACTATGATCCCATACACAAACATACATCAATCACATAAGTATAAGCATCGATTAAAGATATTTGTATTAACATAGAAATTACCTTGAATACACGTAACTCATAACTATTGAACCTTCAATTTAGAATGCAAATATGGATAGGCATCGATAAAAGATATTTGTATTAACCAAATAGCCATGTAGGCATACATCAATATATGTCGATATAAATATGAAATATATGTACAAAATAGCCATATAGGCTTACGAGAATGCCATATAGGCATACAATGTCAAATATGTCCAATAAAAAATATGTACAAAACTGCCATGTAGGCATACAACAAAGGACTCTGGAATCAAAAGTCATTTCTCTCCATGCCTTGGAAATAAAATCTTTCCCTTTCCTTTTCGCTCGGATGGCGATAGGTCTGTCACTCGTTTTTGTTGTGCTTGTGGAGTGCTCCTACTACTCTTCCTAGGGTTTAGTTCATGGTGAATTTTTAACTATTACAATAAGAAGTAAAGACATGAATATATAGAAATTACATTATAAAAAATGATATATTTGACAAAATAATCACTTACAGCCATCACACGATCTCTCTCCATGAGGGAAATATCCTCATGCCCATGCTCAGGCGTGCTCAAGCCCTTTATAAACCATACAAATAGAAATTAAACTACGTGAATCAATAATGGTTTGATTTTTCACTAACATTTATAACAACAAATGTAAATTGAAATTTACTAATTTTCCTCATACCTCTTCTGTCAAAGCCATCGAGGATTGTATAGCAGATGTCACACCAATATCCATTGCCCTTGTCACATTCGGAGGTGTATCGTCTCACAACAACTGAAAATAAAACAACAAAATATTCAATGTAATCAACGATGTGCATATAAACTACACAAATCTATTAAGTACTTGATTCATTAGTTAAGCTCTTTATTCTATTACCTGCATGAAGGTTTGAGTAAATCCACCGCCACTGGGAAGTGTTCCATCAAAACCTCCAATATTAGTCTGTTCAACATCCAAAATCGCATATTAAATTACCATTCATAAAACAATGCTATTAACATGCAATAAATTTATAATTGTTTACTAGTTACATACCCTAGCGATAGGTGTATTGCAGAAAAAGGTTGGTGGGGGGCCGGTGTATCCAATCTCAACACTGTGACCCTGCAATTTTATTTAAATCATAAAACATTTTTAGTTAATCTTGCATTTCAAATTGAAATTTAATAAATTAAATTCAATGAACACATGCACTAACTTTTACCTGACTATCAATTCCATATGCCTCACGCAAAATTTCAGCTGCCCTCTCCATCTCCATAGCTGCAAATGGATCATGCATACCAGTCTCCTAAGTGTTGGTGGGGTCATATGAACAAGTAGCCCCGCAAGATTGACACACATGTGTTCAAAGGCCACCACTCGAAGACTCCCCTGGATGGCATTGTAGAATAGAGCTAGTATGATGGATGACACTCTGGGTCAAAGTGTTGATTGCCTGCAATGTCTCTACGTCAGCACTTTCCTTCGTGATGGAAGGCATAACAATGTGTTCACGAGGTGGCCTAGCGAGAGCTCGTCTACCTTGTCATGTTGGATCCGGTTGTGCACCAAGTCTATCCTGAGCTAACCCCCCACCTCTCCCCTAGAAATCCCTCACATCAAAATAATTTGGGATTTTGTTCAATATGAACTCACTGTATAGTTTTCTAAGGAAATATTGTGGGACCTCGCAATTGTTGCACAGTGGGTAATCGAAGACCATGTACCACCTATCATAAAACTGGTCCCTAATCTGTTGGTGGTGGCACCAATGGATAGGAAACCTCTTCGCATTGAGGGTAAGATTTTGATTTGTGCGTGTGTCAGTGAATAATGAGCACAAATCACCTTTTGTAATTTTTAAATCCTTCACATCCTTGTATGATAGTTTATTTGCATAATAATCCATAGCCGCTTGCCTCCTATCTTGCCATCCAGTTATTTGTTTGCTAATTGAATCTACATTTTTTTAACATATCTTTTAATGAATTTGCTAGGGTCATTATTTCTGCGGTTGAACCATTTGGATCACTCAACCTACTGATCAAATCCTCATTTCTCTTTTTGTTGTTCTCAATTTCACTCATTAAATTTTGTTGAGTGCTAGGAGGGGGTTGAGTCATTGGTGGAGGAGGTTGATGT
The DNA here is from genome assembly GCA_007115665.2 of Sequoiadendron giganteum. NCBI lineage: Eukaryota > Viridiplantae > Streptophyta > Pinopsida > Cupressales > Cupressaceae > Sequoiadendron > Sequoiadendron giganteum. Next base: position 599,473,180 of record CM021108.1, on the reverse strand, counting down.
TGTGGTTGATTTTGATCTTGAAGATTTGGTTGGTCTTCTTGTTGAGAATTTTGAGGGTTTTTAGGTTGATTTGCATCTCCTAAAAATTCAAACAAATAGATATCAAATTCAACCTAAAACTAACTAATTAAAAACAAAAACCATAGAATCCTTACCTCTCATAGCTCCTTGTCGTCGTGGCGCCATTGTTGCAAAGAAATAGGGATTGTTGGTGAAGAAATTTGTTGTAATTCTCCTCCTAGAACGCGAACGCGAAATTGTGGTGGTTTTGGCCACGGCTGCAAAAAAAAATCAGTCAAAATCCAAATGAGAGATTTCTATTTCTTTTTTTGCTTTTAACAATCAATAACGCGAGCACGTTATAATGCGCTCACATTATTGGTTTGTAGTTGCCGCACCTCAGGCTCGACATAATGAGCCATAACGCGAGCGCATTATAACACGCTCGTGTTATGGTTTTTCAAAGATTTTTTTAGGGGTTGTCCACGGAATTGCTACCCATTTCCATGCACCCGCCCGTCTGTGAGATGAGGAAAGCCATCTTCCAACTATCTACCAACTTTTGGAAGGATTACATAATCATTTTGTCTTGGCCAACAAGTTGTGTGATTCTCCTCTTATCGATTGTCTGAAGGTTTCTTCCCTCCAAACACAACCTCCTTCGGTCCTGTTTTCATTGCTTCCACCAATTCTTTTTCCAAGAACTCAACTGATGGTCCCGTCTCTAGTTTATTTATTTTCTCCAACTCCTTATTTTGTTCGGCTTCACTAGTGTTGTTGTTCTCCCAATTTTTGGTACAATCCTTCTTATCATGCTTCAATGATTTGCATTTAGGGCATATTTGTAGGCTATCTTCCCTAATCACCTCTTGTCGCCAAGTTCCTTCCTTGGTTATGAGTTCTATCACCCTAGGCATCTCTAACCCTTGGGCTTTTGATATACACATTCTAAAGTATGATCCTTTACTCCTATCCTCTTGGATGTTGTCTATACCTTGGAGGTTACCTAAGTGTTTACCTATTTCCTTTAGGGTTTCCTCTAACTAGTACTCCGAGGGTAGATTGTATAACCTCACCCAAACCACACTTTCCTCAATCCAATCTTTCCTTGGGTCAAAATTCGATCTCCACTCTATGGGGTGTACTTGGGCACCATTCAGAAAGTAGGGCCCTGATTCTAAAGCCTTTTTCCTCCTTTCTAGGTTTAGGAGCTTAATCAAAAACCAGTTATTTTCCAAGGCTTTTACTGATGTCTCTTCCCCCCAGGTTGCCCTACACCAGTCTTCCATAGTTCTCCAATTTTTTTGTCCTTCTCCCCCCCATTTGACAAACATTCCTATCTTTTGTAGGGTTTCACGAATATTCTTAACGACTTCATTATTGATGCTTAGGAATGGTATAGAAGTTGGTGTGGACTTACCTTTGTTTACTAGGTCTAGGTTATCTGATGCAATACCCTTGATTGTCTTGGACATTGATGTTTTATTTGGGATTGCTTGGCGCCAGATTTTGGTCAAGTCTCTTTTTACTCCTTCCTTTTCCCCGAACCACCCTTTCAATTTTGTGGAGTTTTGCCTTCTCCTACTGTTGAAATCTTGGGTTCCTTCCCATCTTCCATTCGCAAAGTGATTAGGTCTCACCCATGGAGGTCCTTGGGCCTGTCGAGCCCCTTTTCTCCTTCGCTTCTGATCCGCTTCTATTTGATACCGGTGTTGATAATAATGGCGGCATTTATCCACCCAAATCCTGTTCTCCATCACCCATTGAGGCCTATGCGCTTCTGGTCTAGAGTCCCAACCCGTCCTTCCATACGCTGTCCAACCCAATTAATTTTCTCCCTGAATTCTTCAAAGGGTATTGTGCGATCTAATTCTTCACTCCATTTCTCCTTGCTTCTTGCCTCCTTTTCTGATGCCGATTTCCAATGTTGACTAATGCTCGCCTCTGGTGTGTCATGCCTTTGCTTCTTCTCCTGCCTCGGCTTCTGATCCCCACTTTGCTATTCAACACCCTTCTCTGGTTCACGGACTTCCATCTGCTCCACCTCGCAAGACTTCGCCACCACGCTGGTTTTCGCCTCTTCGCCCATTTTCAAGAATTTAATTTCTCTTTATTTTATTATTGTCTACTCTCCAAACTTTATGCGCTGCAATTCACTTTCACATATGTTATTTTTTGCCCAAACCACAATGAATTTCTGCTCTCTTCAATTTCCATGCCCCTGTGTGTATGCCTGTAGCTGCACTTGTTTCTCTATTCACCCACTTTCTTGTTTTTTCCTTGCCAAATTACATTTAATTTGCTGCTGCTATATCCCACGCTCTCTCTCCATCTTCCCTTTTAGCTGCATCTTTTCCTCTCCCAGCATATGGCGCAGCCTTGGTCTCTTCTCATTCTTTTTGTTTTTACTTTTATCTATGTAATTTCCACTCGTAGTTGGCACCCTTCAACCTTCCACGCCTCACCCTCTCTGTCCTTCACTAGTTAATTGCAATTGCTGATTTCAATTTTTTTAAAAATTGAATTTCCATGGTGCTGGCACAGCCTGGCTTTTTTGATCTGTAAAACCATTTCAATTCCTACGCCTCTATTCATTTATTTCTTTTGCTTGGCAGACTTTTGGCATTCCTTAAAATGTTTAAATAAAATCATATTTTAATGCACATTCATTGTTATTTGTCTTTCGTATTGCAGCTTGTTCAATAACTCGTTTTCTCTCTAATTGCCCCTTCGCATCCAACTTGAATTTATTTTAACAAATCATAAAATAATTTTGACATTAATTTCATGGAGAAATCATTTGAAAAACAATGTAATAATCTGTAGCCAATAATTAAATCCATCAAATATTGAAGTGTTGGGGATTAATCTCTTCATCACATCATTATAATTCTATTTAAAAAGAAAAGGTTATTTCTAAAAGTTATTCTTGTTAAATGAGCTTAGATTTCTCTTCCATTAAAATAACGTTTTTTAATTTCTTAATAGCATCATTATAATTTTATTCAAAAAGAAAAAGTTTAATAATTAATAAATTCAAGTCATGAAATGAGTCTAGATTTTTAAAAGTTATTCTTACTATTTGAACTTAATTTCTCTTCCATTATAATTTAATTCTATTCAAAAAGAAAAAGTTTAATAACCAATAAATTCAATTTATGAAAGGAGTCTAGATTTAAAAAAGTCATTCTTGCTAAATGAACTTAAATTTCTTTTCTATTAAAATAACATTTTTTAATCTCTTCATCGCATCATTATAATTCTATTCAAAAAAAAAAAAGTTTAATAGCAAATAAATTCAACTCATAAAATGAGACTAGATTTTTAAAAGTTATTCTTACCAACGAGCTTAGATTTCTCTTCCATCAGAATTATTAATATCTCAATCACATCATTATAATTCTATTTTGAAGGAAAAATTTTAAAACTAATAAATACAACTTTTATCTATTAATTTAGATAAAATGTTCTCTGAAAAAGAAAGAAAAAAATTGTAAAAGTGACTCAGAGATGAATATGATGAATCACGTTTGTCTCTTTTTCTAATCCTAAGCATCTGTAAAAGATACAAAAGAAGAATAGTTGGTCATAAATATCATAGATTGAAAGGACAAAGGTATATTAATGGAGTTCCCAAGTAACTCAGAAAAGATTGCAGAGAATAAATAAAAGTAAAAATGCCAATTAGATCTTCATAGACTTGATCTCAAGAAGTTTCTAAACATCATTAATCATTCATAAAGAAAGAGAACAATTAAACAGCATTTTCTTTTGCTCTTTCTCTTTTTCTTTTTCTTTCTTGGCTGCCCCTCTGATGTATCAGAGAATCCTCCACGTTATCAGCAGGAAAAGGAGAGAAATTAATTATAAAAACTAAAACGCAGAAACAGAATGGTAAGTGGGTATAAGGGGGCTTGAAAAAATGACAAGAATGGATGGCAATATGTTCATTTCTGCACAAAATGGCGATCTGAAAGCTCTTCAGCAGATGAGCCGGCAACAAGTGAGAGAGGGGAAAACTTTTGAAGGAAATACTTCGCTACACATCGCTGCAAGAGAAGGACACCTGGAGGTTGTCAAATGGATACTTGGTGTGAAGTGTTGCTTGGCTGGAGCTCTGAACTTTGATAAGAACACACCACTGCATGAAGCTGCTAAGAATGGCAATCAAGAGGTGGTGAGAATTCTGCTCAAATATAAAAAGTGTTGTGTGTACAGACGCAATCAGTTTGGAGAGACGGCGCTGATAATAGCCTCAGAGCACGGTCACATTGAAGCAGCGAAGCTCTTGCTACAAGCTACGCCATTGTTTCTGGTCTTCTGGCCCAGGAATGAGCGTCAGACATGCCTTAACGCTGCAGCTTATGAAGGACACCTGGGTAAGTTGTCATGGTTGTTTATATGGAGGACCTGGTCCCATGTACATAACTATTATACTGAATATTGACTATTTGTTTAAATATGTTCTATTTTTTCTAGATATCATATTCTTTTAGAAAAGTAAGTTTAAAATGCACATTCTAAATTTTGATTTGTTTAGGTGATTTATCGAAATTTAAAGAGTAAGTCATAAGCTTTGATTTGTTTAGGTGGTTTGTCGAAACTTAAAGAATAAGTCATAAGTTTTGACTTGTTTAGGCTTCATTTGAAATCACAATCGGGTAAGGTTAAAGAACACCTTTTAAACTTTGATTTGTTTAGGTGGCTCATTGAAACTAAAACAATGTACATCATAAGCTTTGACTTGTTTAGGGGACTCATCTAAAATCACACTAGGGTAAGTTTAAAGAGCAAATTCTAAGTTTTGATTTGTTTAGGTGGCTCATCGAAACTTAAGCAGTACATTCTAAGCTTTGATTTGTTTAGGCAGCTCATCGAAACTTAAGCAGTACATCATAAACTTTGACTTGTTTAGGTCGTTCATCTAAAATCACACTAGGGTAAGTTTAAAGATCACATTCTAAGATTTGATTTGTTTAGGTGGCTCATCAAAACTCAAACAATAAATTCTAAGCTTTGATTTGTTTAGGTGGTTCATGAAAACTTAAAGAGTACATCATAAGCTTTGACTCATTTAGATGGCTCATTTCGAATTCCTCTAGCTTTTCAGTAAAGTCCACCTATTAATTTGATTTCAGATGAGTCACATCCTCCCTTTCAATAGAAGATTTAAATATTTTGTTTTTAAACTTTTTTTAAGTTTATCGGATGATTGGGATCTTCCTCCTCTACTATTCTCGTCATCTAGTGGTCTTCTTTGTGTTTTTACACTCTAGACTATTACCCCTATGGACTTTAGGGGTGTAACTTTTCCCATCCATTTTTTTTATGAATATGTGACACTATTTTATAAATGATAATAAAGACGCATGTTCATCAAGAAATTTTATTGAATTTTATAAATTTTATAATTTTATATTTATTTAATATGTATCTACAACATTTATACCCTTAAAATAGAGATGGGTGTAAAATATTAGGAATTAAGGATGGATTTTTATGAAGAGGTTTGAGTTTTTTCTAGTATCAAAATTTTATATTGTTGCTTTTTACTTCTATTTTTTATGATAATTTTATAATTTCTTTTAATTTTGTTAGATTTAATTTTGAAAATGAGTTTATCTAATTAAAAAAGATGTATTTTGAGTTAATAATTAATGTGTGTTTGTGTAGGTGTGGTGAAGGTGATACTAAATGAAAAGCCCACTTGTTTCAATGTAATACATTTAATGCTACTTATTCAGGATAAATATGGTGTTACTCCATTGCATGCTGCAGTTCATGAAGGACATGTACATATTGTGCGTGAGATTTTAAGCACTTCATTGAATTGGGGTTCTATTAGTTGTTGCTATGAAAAGTTAATGACAAAGGTTGATAATTGTGGAAGGTGTGCAATTCACATTGCTGTAATGAAAGGCTTCATCAACATTATCGATGAATTCATATCATTAATGCCAGACTGTGTTGAAATTAGAAGCACATGCCTTAAAACTGTTGTGCACTTTGCAGTGGAATATAATCAACTTGATATACTGAAAAGGCTTGTTTATGTGCATACGAATGAAAGAAAGGCAAAATTATTGAGCTATGACTATGACATTCATGGTAACACACCTTTGCATTTGGCAGCCATGAATGGAGTGGACCCTGAGGTTAGCTTTATCGATGCTCTATTCCATTCATTCTTTAATTTATGTCAATGCAAAATTTGTTACTATTTTTAAGCTTATCTTCTAATTGTTTGGAAAGATTAATAAATAGATGTTAGATTGTTATAATACAATTTCAGGACCTAAATTTGATGGTCATATGATTGTATTTAGACATTTTAAACTGTAAAATATAACGAAAATCCTAAGAAATTTTATTATATAAAAAGATAGTTTAAGGATAAATTTTCTAATTAAAATCTAAATACATTTGCATTACCTCTTATTTTTGAAATCTTAATATATTAAGCACAAATCATTCAAATATATTTGATGTTTGTTCTTCCAACCACCAAAAATGTTAAAAAGATAGTAGTTAAAGACAATGTTTTGTATATGAGTATGTTCTAGGAAAATTCATCGCCAACAATTCACCGATGGAAAATTCACTGCCAGCAATTCATCGCCACAGAAAATTCACTACCGCCGATGGTAATTTTTCAACCGCAATGAATTGCTGGCAATGAATTTTACCTGGGGGTGAATTGCTGACGATGAATTTTCCATCTTTGAATTGCTGGCAATGAATTTGCCGTACGAGTATATACCTTTTTAAAAGAAAAATGATTTATATAAATTATTTTTGATAAACTAATGATTGTTTCTTCTTTATGCAGGTTATGGAATATATGGTGTCAATTCCAAAAATAAATTTGAATGCTAGAAATAATAAAGGCCAAAGTCCACTTGATGTGGCAGAACAACGAGCATCCCAAAATAGGGTAGATTGTAGTGAGATGATAATCATTCTAAAAGATGCTGGTGCCACTCGAAGCTTCATTCGTCAATGTAGATCTGAATTGTCACCTTGGCAAGATTCACAAGAGAGCAGTAATCAAGGCAATGGTAATGGGGAGAGCAAAATATTAGATGTGGACACACTGGTGGCATCACTCATTGCCACAGTGACATTTGCAGCTATATTTCAAGTACCTGGTGGAACTGAGCATAAGGGTATTGCTAATATGTCATTACAACCTATTTTTAAAGTGTTTCTATTCTCTGACTGTGTTGCCTTCTTTGCATCTATGACTGTGGTGATTGCTTGGGTTTTTCGAGAACGACTGCAAACAAAGCTTATTGCACATCAATCAATGTTAGCCAAATTATCTATGCTAAGCTTGGGAACCTCCATAGTGTCTACATGCCTTGCTTTCTTAAGTGCAACCATTCTTGTCACAATACCTCGTGATTTAGAAAATATGTGTAAGAATGATCCAAAGAAGACTAAGGAATATCAAGAATATCGATTGATGTTTGTTGGTGAGATCTTGACAGCATATGTAGCACCATCACTTGCAGTTGTGTTCCTGTCATTAGCATGGCTAATTGAATATAAATTCAATGCAACTAATGAGGGACAAACTAGACTTAAACAACAACTCAATCGAGTTCTTATTTCCACACTTCCAATTGGAGTGATTATCCTCACCATCACTTTTGTTTATATTATAAGAAACCTTTTATAATATGAAGGTGTAGCTTGAAGAATAAATATATCCATTACTTATATAAAATATAAATATGTTTAGATACTCTATGTTTTCTATTTTTCCTATTTAGCTTCTTAAAAGCATTGAGTTCAAAATCATTGTCTATCACTTTTGTTGGTTTTGTATCTTAAAGTGGTATATAGATCAACATTATAAGGGAGACATAAATATTGGTATGGGTAGACTTTTAAAATTGTGTGCAATAAGATACAATGTTAGAATAGTTACTATCTAATTTTATAAGATTTTTAGTCAAATATTTAGTATCATTTTTATAAATTTTGTTGATTGGTCATTGAACATTTAAACAAGAATAAAAATTAAGATTCAACACAATAAAAAAAAAAAAAAATGTTGTAAAAATATCTTTTAAAGAAAAATAACATATATTTAAAAAAAAGTTATGCATTCACAACATTGATCACGAAGTTTATATATTACTAGTATAACATGTCTTAATAAAAGAGATTAATATTTTGAATATCACCAATATAGTATGTCTAAATTAAAGAGAATTTATAATTTTTTAACATGTCATTGCATTATCTTTTAAAAATTTTATAATAGTTTTATCTTGTTTAAGGTGGTTAACTTAATATTTTAAATTATTAATAAGAGAAAAATATGTGTAAAATTTATTATAAAATCTTAATTTTACATAAACAAATTATTTTATGACTTTTGTTTCTTATTTATAAGAATTTGAAATTGTGAGATTAGCATATCCATGCCAATTCCCATTTAGTTTTGGGCTCATTTTGATTGAAACACCTAAATAAAATTAAAGATTTATAAGTGACACACTCTTATAGTGAGTTTGGTTCATACCTTGGTCCCTATCTATCCATATTTATTTGTACTTATGCAAATTATTAAATATTCTTTATTTATTAGCCGCTTACTACACCCATATTCATCAAAAGTCATTTTTTTTTTAAGGTGCAAAGATGAGAAGGCTAAAGATCAAGTTGATAAAGTGTGCATTAATTGGAGGATTTATTGGTGTATTATAATCTATAAAAAGTATAATGAATTGGGCGGAAAAAAACTAGAGACCAAACCTCAAAGAATAGTTGTTCCTAAGAACTTATTTTTTACCACCTTCTAGAGCATGGAGGATAGATATTGAATTATTAGCCTAAGCAATTGGAATATGGGGAACACACATCTCTTTGTTTAAAATTGGTGCCTTGACTTTAACCCTTTAGGTTATTCTATAGCCAAATCTACATTATGGATTTGGCTATAAAATTTCTATTAGAATACTCATCAATTGTAGGGTTATACAAAATTAGAAATAATCTTGGGATTCTAGTGTCAATTGATGAGAAGATATTAAACAAAAATTATAGGCTATATACATATATCTATATCATCTTTATTTGTGAAAATCCCAAGAATTCATCATTTGTATGGAAGATGGTGATTGGACTTAGGTGATTGAAATAGAAGAAAAATAATCTACTCATGGAGTGTGGGCATTGAGATTTAATTCTGAGTATTTTATCCAACATGCCTAATTACAAAGAATAATAGGTATTGTTCATAAAATAAAACCATAATATATTTTCTGCCTTAAGAAATTATATTTTGAACATGAAGGAAGAAACACCTCCTTCCTTTTAGAATGGGAAAAATTTGGAGACCTCTACTAATGAATCCCTTCACTCAAAGATAAAGACTAATATCTATGAATGCAAATTTGCACTTGCTCAAACATGGACAAATATAAGCACATTAGTCACTTTAAACAAGCCAAATAAAGCACTCCCTATGAAATAGTTGAGCATGAAAGAAAATGAAAACATTATCAAAATAACATGAAACAACAAGTTTAAATGAACATGAAATCTTATTCTAAACTACTCGAACCAACATCCCATAGGGGGATTGGTGTCACTTTGATGTGGAAAGTGACGCTTTCCCAATCCCTTATGATAAGCTCTTGATCCCTTGATGCGAAGATGGCTTGGATGTAAAGAGGGTGTGAAATCCAAGCTAAAATGACATAAAAAGCAAGTGATTGAGTAATGATATGGGTAAAGTAACAACGCTTCAAGTTGTGGATCCATTTCAAGTAGAAGAGGCCTCTACTTATAAGAGTGAAGGGTTGAAGAATAGATGAAATTGGTGAATGTGAGACTAATATGGGAGCCAATATCATTATGACACTTGTCACAAGGTTAATGAAATCCATGGGGATGTGTGTGGAGCACATTTTGAAAGATGTGAAAAATTTAAGGCATGTAGGTGGATTTTTAAGAGGAAGTAAGGGAATTGAATGAATATGGTTGAGATGTAAGAGAGACAAGATGACATGTAAGAGGCTCCATTTAAGGTAAAGGTGGCTCTTTCAAGAGCATTTAAGACCTTTGTAAGAGGATTTAAAAGCCTTTTGGAGGGGCATTTATGAATGGGTGGTTGAGGAGAATATTCCTAGGAATATGCCATTGTGAGGAAAATAGGTTATTTAGTCAATTAGAAGAAATGATTTTCATGTGCAATTTGGTTAGTTGATCATGGATTTAGTTGACCAAGGTTGAGTCAAAAGCTCTAAGAGAAATCCAGTAATGAGGATTAGGAGGAGATTAGAGTTAATTAATTCAAAATTTAATCAACTCAAGTAGGTTAGGGGATTTATGACATTTGATTTAAATAATTTGATTTACTTAATCAAATGAGAGGATTTTAGGGTTTTAATTAAATAAATTGATTTATTTAATTAAATGTGGTTAACATTAGTGAGCAGGAAGTGAATTAATCTAATAGATCTAATTACTTGATTAATATTAGAAATTGATGGATTTAACTAAATAATAAAGATCATTTAATTAATTGGTTAGTGCAAAAATGATTTAGGAAGAACTGATGTTAATTAGTCAAAATTAGATGCATAATATTGATCAGGACTATTTGAGTGTTTACATTGTGCCCCTCTTTGAAGCAATGTACCTATTGTGTTGGTTCAAAGAATAACACTGTTGAGATCAAAAGTCAAAAATTCTAATTTTTCGGATGCCCCACTGTTGCCCCAGCGGAAGGAATTACACTGCTACACTGCCCCCTCGAGAGATCAAGTAAAAAATTTCAATTTTTTTAGGTCGAGCTCGTGATAAAGTTTCAACAATAGTTCAATTGCAGAAAAATAGACTATGAGACGTGAAAATAGGCTCAAGATGCTAAAAAATGATCAATAGAGGTTTCATGACTCGAATATTGGATAAACGAGCTCAAAATTACAACATCTGACCTCAACTAGGAATCAAAATTATAGCATCTAATGTGACATTTATGATGTCATGTTCCTTGTGTTTTATGCTTTATGAATGTATGGATGCATATGATATGTTATGGATGTAATGGATGATTTATGTTATGATATGCTTAGACTAACAGATCTATATTATAATGATGATAATATAAATGAGATGAATTAAGATGCATAGTCTAATAACAAACTATATTATCCTAAACAACTTAAATGATGATGCAATGTATGTGAGATGGATGATGTTTCTTATTATAATGATATTCCATGATTATGTAGGATGTTGACAGTTTGTGGATGCAGGATGGATGTATTGCTATTTTGGTGAATGTCATGATACCATGTTAGTATGAAAGAGCATAGAAGAATGAGAGGGATCAAACCTTGATTTTGAGAAGATGCATAAGTCCAATAAGTCGACGACTCATTGAGAATTTATTAGATATGATGATGAGTGATGATGATTATTTTCTTATTGAGGGATTGGGACATAAACGGTTCTTATGTTTGATGACACACATAGACACAATATAGACAATCAGGATGGTGTGGTATCTAGTGTGATAGACTTTGACTCAATAAACAAATAGGAGTATCCTTGTTCATACCTAACATATATAAACTTCGCCATGGTGTACTTTAGATGCTTTGAACGACTCGGACCAAAACAGAGAAAGGAAAAACCTTCCAATGTAATAGTCAACAAACTATCCAAAACCTCCTCCCTACAACATTCGAAGGGAAACACCTGTGCATACACCACTTTGACACTACTTGCAACACCAACAAGCAACTACACTCTTTCTTTACTATACTTACTTTTCTACACACTCCCCCTTAGGGGAACACAATATGCTTCATCTGACTACACCAACTAGCAACCACTACTACCTACTACCCCTAATAGGTAGCCTTTAGCATTAGTCCAGGACCAAGAATGTATCTTGAAATACTTCTTGGACAGATGCACACTTATGCATCTAGTTGAAAGGAGGGGCAATAACCCCTAAATTCTCCCAAAAATACTCAAAAGTATCCTTTGGAAGAGCCTTTGTGAAAATATCAACAACCCGATCCTTAGTTGCTACACACTCCAACTTCACCTCATTCTCTACAACTTTCTCTCTCAAAAAGTTATATAAGATTGAGATATGTTTTTTTCTTGAATGGATTACTAGATTCTTTGAAATATTGATTGCACTTATATTGTCACACATGATAGAAATAGGTTCATCATATGAAACTCTGATATCCTTTAAAGTTTGCTTCATCCACAATACCTATGTACAACATGATGTTGTTGCAATATATTATGCTTCTATAGTAGATAATGATATTGAATCTTGCTTCTTACTTATCCATGAAACCAACCTACTTCCAAGAAAGAAATTACCACCACTTGTACTTTTCATATCATCTACACATCCAACCCAATCTGCATCTGTATATGCACTCAAGGAGAAATTAGTATCCTTAGGATACCAAAAACCATAATTCGGAGCACCCTTCAAATATTTGAATATCCTCTTTAGTGTTGCAACATGAGATTCTTTGGGATCCTCTTGAAATCTAGCCACAAGACAAACTGAATGCATGATATCTAATCTAGTAGTAGTAAGGTATAATAGTCCACCAATCATTGATCTATACTTTCTCTTATATGTCTTAGGAGATTCATCATTCTTGCTCAACTTACAACCAATAACCATAGGATTACATACCGGTTTAGAGTCATCCATTCCAAACTTCTTCAACATTTCCTTAACATACTTAGATTATGATATGAATATACCTTTCTTCAATCGACAGATTTGCAAACCAAGGAATAAATTCATTTCCCCACACATTGACATCTCAAATTATTTTTATATTTCCTCTACAAACTTTTAGCACATACCTTCATTTCCTTTGGAGATTATGTCATCAACATTAACTACCACAATTAAAATTTGTTCTCCTTCAACTTTGAAATAAATATTGGTATCTACAGTACCTTTTTTGAATCCTTGCTACAACAAGTACTTATATAGCCTTGCATACCAAGCTCTAGGAGCTTGCGTCAATCCATACAATGCTTTCTTCAATCTACAGACCATATTAGCATATTTTGAAAACTGAAAACCTTATGGTTGTTCAATGTATACCTAATCTTACAATTCACCATTAAAAAATGTAGACTTCACATCCATCTTCAATATACTTTAAAAAATTTATGTGTTGCAAAACCTAAAAACATCCTAATACCTTCCATTCTTGCAACCAGAGAAAAAATTTCCTCAAAATTTATACCTTCAACCTATTAGTAACCCTTACACATGAGTCTACTCTTGTTCCTGACAACTTTTTTATCATCATTCAATTTGTTCTGGAATACCCATTTAGTACCAATCACATTATTTTTTTTCATTCTTGGGACATATTCCCAAGTCAGATTCTTCTCTATCTGTTCTAACTCTTCCTTCATTGCTTTGCTCCAATTCTCATCTTTGCATGCTTGAGTCATTATTTTTGGTTCCACCTTAGAAGGCAAACAAAATTTTACTTATTCTTTTGTCATAGTAGCTTTTCTCCTTGTCAACACACCTTTGCTCTTATCTCCAATGATTTGATCTTCTGAATGGTTCTTCTACACATACTTAGGAGTCTTAGGATTCTTTTTCGAAGCTTCTTCCTCTTCAATTGTCCACTATTTCCTTTATCTTTGGTCTTTTATTCTTCATTGCAAGGGGATTCATCAAATTCATGTTCTTCTATCAATATTGAACTTTGATGTGGTTCTTCATCCACTTTGACACTTGCACTCTCAACAATCTTCTTTAGCCTTTTATTGTAACACCAGTAGGCCTTGCTTCTTGTAGAGTATTTGAGGAAAAATATTTCATCAAAGTTTCCTATTTTTTCTTCATCTCTTCTAATATAACATTTGCTTCCAAAACCTTTGAAATATTTCCTTATAGGAGGTTCACCATACCATAACTCATAGGGATTCTTTAAACGATTTTCTCTTTCTTGAACTCTATTAAGAATGTAGACTATAGTATGAATTGCTTCTCTCCAATAGACATTTTAAATATTAGCTTCCTTCATCATCGTCCTAGTTGTTTCCTGAACTATTTTGTTTTTCTTTTCCACAACTTCATTTTGCTGAGGAGTTTCAGGGGCTGACAAATGCCCTCTTATTCCATGATCTTCACAAAAACTATTAAACTCATTTGAAGTAAATCACCACCTCTATCAAATCTCAAAAATTTGATTTCCAGATTCATTTCATTCTCAACCATAGCCTTAAATGCTTTAAACTTGTCTAGAGCTTCTAATTTTTCTTTAAGAAATGTAACCCAAGCCATTCTAGAATAATCATCAATTAATAAAATGAAATGTTTGTTACCACATGAGCTTCTAATTCTAGTAGGTCCACATAGATTTGTATGCACTAACTCCAAGGGACTTGTGGTAGGATATTCCTTTTCCTTGAATCTTGTCTTTATTTTCTTTCCAACTTGACATTCTTTGCAAATTGCATTGATAAGCTTTTTAGTCTTTGGAAAATCTCTCACAACATCAGTAGAACTTATCCTCAATAGGCTATCAAAATTAATGTGACCCATTCTTCTATGTCATAGCCAATTTTCATTAGTTTGATACATAAAGCATCTTGCACCACTACCTTTAAGTTGATAAACATTACCTCTTGTCCTTGTTCTAGCAACAACCAGAGTACCAGAGTTTCTTTTTCTAATTTCACAACCACCATTCTGAAATACAAGATTGTATCCTTTGCTACACATTTGTCCTACACTTAGAATATTATGTTAGAGACCCTTGACATAAAGAACATCATCTATTTTATGCTTGTCATAAAAAATAATTGAACCTTTTCCATAGATCTTAGCAGATGTATCATCACCAAACTTAACAAGAGCATCATCATAATTTTCAAGCTTTACAAACTTACTCTTATCACCAGAAATTTGATTTGAGCATCCATTGTGAATGATCTAGTAATTCTTCTGCTCTTTAGCATGAAAAGTAGTTAACATAGCTCCTTCGATGTTATGACTTATTTTCAAAGAAATTTTCTTCACACATCTTTCAAGATTAGTAGAATTAGTTCCAACATTTAAAGCCATGAACAAGCATTCATAACTTCCTTCATCCGGATAATTTGATTCTTCATCATTAGATCCACCATTGTCCTTTTCAACATAATAACTCTTTTTGAAAAATTTACCCTTATGACCCTTTTGTTTGTCATTAGTAACTTTGATTGGACATTTAGATGCATAATGACCTATCTTTCCACAATTGAAACATTTGAAAGATAGCTTACCTCTATATTTTCTAGTACCCTTTTTGAATCTCCTCATAAAGTTTTCTTCCACCTCATCAAGATCATTTGGATCTGATCCATCATCCTTTTCCACTTTGTTGGCTTTAAAAGCAGTTTCTTTGTTTGTAGCATCTTGACCAAACTCTCTCATTTCAAAATAAGTTAAAGCGCCAAAAATCTGACCTCTAGAATAATTATCCAAATTTTGAGCTTCCTCAATAGCAGAAACTTTAGAACTATAAGCTTTAGGTAGAGTTCTTGATACCTTTTTCACAACTTCACTTTCATCTAGCTTTCCACCAAGACCATTGATGACATTGAAAAATTCATCAACTCTGAGCATGTAGGCAGTAATATCTTCATCTTCAAACATTCTTAGGGTTTCCAATTTGGCTTTGTAGTTCTACATCTTCACTTGTTTGACCTTGTCATATCCTTCATAGATACCTTTGAGTTTTGTCCAGATCTCTTTAGTAGACTTCAAACTTATCACCTTCCCAAGTTCAGAATCAGAAAGACCACTTAGGATTGCATTCCTTGCTTTGCCATTGTTTTTATAATCCTTGATCTCATCATCACTTGTTGGACCATTTGTAGGCATAATATAACCTTTTTCAATAAACTGCTAAACTTCAAATCCAAGAGAAACCATAAATGACTCTGTCCTAGTTTTCCAATAGGTAAAATGTGTTCCATCAAACAAAGGAGCTTTGACATCTTTCTTACGTGTCATCAAGATCTACCTCAAGCAGTTAAGCTTCTTCCTCAAAACCAAAACTCTTATACCAATTATTAGATGCAAAGGACAACTAAGAGGGGGAGTGAATCGGTTGTATATTTAAAAACATCAAAAACCCTCATTAACATTCATATCTACATTAGCCCTTAAACCCTTAACAACCATTAAACCCTTATCATGGATTAACAATATGTAAACATACAAAATAGTAATGTAAACACATCCAAACACATAAGAATACCAAATTTACATGGAAAACCCGAGAAGGGAAAAACCACGGTGAGGATTAGCTCACTAATATATGAATTGCAACACTTGATACAATAAGGCACATTGCCCAAAAAGATAAAGAAAGGCTCACTGCCAAAGGACTCACTATCCAAAAGAAAGAAGAATAGAGGAAGGAATGTATCACTACCAATTTGAACTGCTAACAATGCATTTCTCATATGTCGAAGGTACAGTTCCATTGAAGCACAAAGAACTCATCAAACAGGTTGAAATGTAGACACCTTCTACTCACTGGATCAAGAATTCATAGGCATTAAGGCTTGCACTAAAGTCAATACACTTGATCACATTCACATATTTTGCATCACACACTCTACACTTAATTCACATAAGAATTCTCCTTGTATTTATACCCTCCACAACCTAAAACAATCTTAATTAGGTTAGCCTTAAGGAAATGTATACACCTCAACTATGCAACATAAAATGGTCGAAACCAAATACTTCCACAATTTAAAGAAGTGAAGCCAAACCATGCCAATACTTAATTGGGACCCAAATCTACACAGTCACACTTCTCAACACTTCCTCAAACCACGGTGAGGATTAGCTCACTAATATATGAATTGCAACACTTAATACAATAAGGCACATTGCACAAAAAGATAAAGAAAGGCTCACTGCCAAAGGACTCACTATCCAAAAGAAAGAAGAATAGAGGAAGGAGTGGATCACTACCAATTTGAACTACTAACAATGCATTTCTCATATGTCGAAGGTACAGTTCCATTGAAGCACAAAGAACTCATCAAACAGGTTGAAATGTAGACACCTTCTACTCACTGGATCAAGAATTCATAGGCATTAAGGCTTGCACTAAAGTCAATACACTTGATTGCATTCACATATTTCACATCACACACTCTACACTTAATTCACATAAGAATTCTCCTTGTATTTATACCCTCCACAACCTAAAACAATCTTAATCAGGTTAGCCTTAAGGAAACGTATACACCTCAACTATGCAACATAAAATGGTCGAAACCAAATACTTCCACAATTTAAAGAAGTGAAGCCAAACCATGCCAATACTTAATTGGGACCCAAATCTACACCGTCACACTTCTCAACACTTCCTCAAACAATAATTATCCTCCACAATTAGCGCTATCGTACCAAGTTAGCCAAACCTATATTAACACTAATAAACAACTCCAAACACACCTCTCCAGGTCTAGATACACTTAATGGACCACATAAAAAAATTCTACATCTCAGAATATTTCACATTATCAAAATATTCACCACAACTATTGCAACCATGGGGAACTCAAGAACACCTTCATTTTGTGCAACCAGACATCCAATACACTTGACAACTTTGTGGGACAACTCATCACCTAAAACTTCAAGGGAAGGTACATACAAGCTATATAATCACGTTCGTAGATCCATATCACCATAACCTTCACCGTGAAGAAATGTAGAGCAATCTCATTTCTCCCAAACACCTTGTTTCACCAGATAGATATACTATCAAGCACTTCTTCCATTGCAGTACAATATAGAACCTGAAACTCTGGATATGACACCTTTGAACACCTTTGATCATCACATCCAAACTACATGAGCATATCTTCAATCATGAAGAAATGTGGAGCAAAACACCAAACACCATTCTATCGCACTAAACTTTCTTTTATTCAAATTTTCTCAAAAGCACTTGGAAACCAAGTAAACCAAAGTTTCATCAACAACATTACTAACATCTTCGCAACACATCTCCAACATCTGCAACATGCAACATTTTCCAACTACAACAATTTCCTAAAACACAAGTCAAGACAACAACCAAGCTGCAACTATACTGAAGTAGGGAATCAATGACAACACAAACATGTGTTGACATTAATACCAACCATTCCAACATTTTTTATACAAGGGGTTGACATCAATGAAAACACCCAAGCAACTGAAAAAAGCTCAAGCTTCCAAAAATCTTCAAACTTCTAACATTTTTTTTACTTTGAACACCCATGTTATGTTCACGTAACTACCTAGGTCTTGGCTACTGCCACTAGTTCAAGTCTTGACTAAACCCATGAGAGTAACTACTCTCAATTTTTTAACTTTTAAAAAATATTGATGACATTTAATGACATCAACTTGAAATTCCTGGTCATAATATAGCCTAAATTGATAACATATTCGTTAACCCCATAGTAATGGGTATCTTTCCATAAAAGACTATATCTTCTCATCATGGATTAACTATATGTAAACATACAAAACAGTAATGTAAACACATCCAAACACATAAGAACACCAGATTTACCTGGAAAACTCGAGAAGGGAAAAACCACGGTGAGGATTAGCTCACTAATATATGAATTGCAACACTTAATACAATAAGGTGCATTTCCCAAAAAGATAAAGAAAGGCTCATTGCCAAAGGACTCACTATCCAAAAGAAATAAGAATAGAGGAAGGAGTGGCTCACTACCAATTTGAACTTCTAACAATGCATCTCTCATATGTCAAAGGTACAATTCCATTGAAGCACAAAGAACTCATCAAACAGGTTGAAATGTAGACACCTTCTACTCATGGGATCAAGAATTCATAGGCACTAAGGCTCGCACTAAAGTCAATACACTTGATCGCATTCACATATTTTGCATCACACACTCTACACTTAATTCACATGAGAATTCTCCTTGTATTTATACCCTCCACAACCTAAATCAATCTTAATTAGGTTAGCCTTAAGGAAACGTATACACCTCAACTATGCAACATAAAATAGGTCAGAACCAAACACTTCCAAAATTTAAAGAAGTGAAGCCAAACCATGCCACTACTTAATTGGGACCCAAATCTACACCGACACACTTCTCAAGACTTCCTCAAACAATAATTATCCTCCACAATTAGCGCTATCACACCAAGTTAGCCAAACCTATATTAACACTAATAAGCAACTCTGAACACACCTCTCCAGGTCTAGATACACTTAACGGACCACACAAAAGCATTCTACAACATCTCAAAATATTTCACATCATCAAAATATTCACCACAACTATTGCAACCACCTGGAACTCAAGAACACCTTCATTTTGTGCAACCAGACATACTGGCATAAACATCCAATACACCAGACAACTTTTTGGGACAACTCATCACCTGAAACTTCAAGGGAAGGTACATACAAGCTATATAATCATGTTCATAGATCCACATCACCATAACCTTCACCACGAAGAAATGTAGAGCAATCTCATTTCTCCCAAACACCTTGTTTCACCAGATAGATATATTGTCAAGCACTTCTTCCACTGCAGTACAATATAGAACCTGAAACTCTAGATATGACACCTTTGAACACCTTTGATCATCACATCCAAACTACATGAGAATATCTTAAATCATGAAGAAATGTGGAGCAAAACACTGAACACCATTCTGTCACACTAAACATTCTTTTATTCAAATTTTCTCAAAAGAACTTGAAAACCAAGTGAACCAACTTCATCAACAACATTACTAACATCTCTACAACACATCTACAACATCTGCAACATGCAACATTTTCCAACTACAACAATTTCCTGAAACACAAGTCAAGACAACAACCAAGCTACAACTATACTAAAGTAGGGAATCAATGACAACACCAACATGTGTTGACATTAATACCAACCATTCCAACATTATTTATACAAGGGGTTGACATCAATGAAAACACCCAAGCAACTAAAAAAAAGCTCAAGCTTCCAACATCTTCAAAATTCTAACGTTTTTTTTACTTTGAACACTCGTGTTATGTTCACGTAACTACCTAGGTCCTAGCTACTGCCACTAGTTCGAGTCTTAACTAAACCCAAGAGAGTAACTACTCTCAATTTTTTAACTTTTAACAAATATTGATGACATTTAATGACATCAACTTGAACTTCCTAGTCATAATATAGCATAAATTGATAACATATTCATTAACCCTATAGTAATGGGTATCTTTCCATAAAAGACTATATCTTCTCATCAGGGTTTAGACTTTCTTTAGTAAAAATTCTAGCCTTATTCACAAAGATTAAAATTTTTAAATATAATCCTTTCAGCAATAATGTCTTTGGAAAAATTGCAATTAATAACTAACATAAAATATTGATTAAGCATCTTTAACCAGGGTCAAATTGTTATCTCGACTGAGCTTCTTAAATGTTCTTTAGTTATTTAAACCCAAACTTTTTTTGTTCAAGAATTATAACAAACAATAAAAATGTGCTTAAACTCAAGCCCATATTCAAATTTCTCTATTGGAACTATATATTTAATATGTACCAAACTGGTAGAATCCCAACTAGAAAGAGAACAAATAATTTCTATCAAGAATTAACTTAGACTCACATAAATTACAAGGAAGAATTTAGACTCCTAACTCTATTTTTTTCTTTGCATAAAGAAAGATTATTGTCAAGGTTTAAATCTTTTATGGTTTATGGAAACCTTTCTTTCTAACAAACACAGGATAAACATTTTCAAAACTAGAAATATTAGGAAATAAATTATAGTTACTTACCTACTCAGCTTGTACAATTGAGAAACTTGTCTTTAGTAAGCAATTACTCAGCCAAATCATGTGACAAAATAAATAAGAAAGCTCTAGCTTGTGCTCTAAGACAAAAATGTGGTTTTAACAATGGCGAGAAATAGTAAGCTCTCCCTCAACTCTGATCAAATTGAGCTCGTTCACAAAACACAAAGCCTCTGCCAAGAATACCAAGACAACTTCAATTAGAGTGCACATGGTTCTATTTTACAATTCATAGTACACTAAGGGCACGTCCCCATGCGGTTGCTTAGCTTATTTTGGCTAGCAGCCACTACTCAACATTTTAAGGAGCATTTTGTGGAGCTAGTGGCCCCATGATTGTATTTTTTTTGCCTATTTTTAAGCAGTCAATTTAAATTTGATTTCTTCAACTGTTAATAATATTTTGTACAACTAAAAATTGGAGGCAAATGTAAAAAGGGAGGCAAAGAGATTTGTGGAGCCACATGGCATTTTTTTTTATATGTAGCAACTATTTATTCTCAGCCCCCACATTTTTGCACAACCAATTTTCAATTGTTAAGCAGTTGTTGCTTCATAAAAATAGGAAAAGATTCCAAATTATCCTATTCCCATAAATAAATTTTTCCATGGGGACATCTCATTGCTTAATTGTAAGCAGAAAATAGACTTAAGCAGTAGCATGGGGACATGGTGTAAGAGGATAATTTCTCCTCTTTGCACTTTCACAAGATTAAACAACTAGTTCTCTCTCTCCCCATGCAATGAAAATAGCAAGGAATGAATAATACTAATCATGCTAAGAAGAGACAGGATAAAGATTTACAACAACCCACTAACTACTTCCCTCCCTAATCGGTGTAGCATAACCTTTTTTTTTTTTTAGATAAGTAAGAATAATTGAATTTGCTTTTAGTTTTAGTGCCCAACCTATAACTAACTCCCTTAGCCGCCTTTCCCAAGAGACATGGCTCCAAAGCCAAGATATGAGTAGTTTTAAGATGGTTACAAGAGCAATATTCGCATAGCCAATGCCACGATGGAATGCAAATTACTATCATTTAAAGGCATTACCAAATACTACCACCTTCGTGGCTTATACCTACATGGTCACTATGTCAAAATTACTGGCAATTAACACATTAAAATTGTACTTTATTAAATAAAATATGGTGCGATTAGCATTGGGTCAAGCATTAATCCCCCATGTTTTTGATACGGTAAGCAACATTTATAGGTTGATGTACCCTTTACACAAGAAGCCCCAAGGGCCAAAAAAGATCAGGTCCAAGTTAACAAAAAAAGCTAGCCAAAAAATAGAAACAATAAAAAAAAAGTACACCGACCACAGACTAACAACAGAAGCACCAAAACACAGACCAAATAATAGCTAATTGCCATTATCCCAGTTTTTAGACAGGAGGTCCACGACATCGTCCCCGACCCACCAACTTAGACAGTTGATAAATTTATTTATTTATTTATTTTTTTAAATAATTCAAAGTTTGAATAATACTGTCACAAAGTGGTGCTTAAGACATAAAGATGACATCTGACAACACATGTTGTAGCATTAGCGTTAATGCCATATTGATATATCAATGTATCATAGCCATCAATGAAGGCTATCATACCTCTCAATAAGCATTATAATAACCAATATCATTTATGATCCTTCATACTTCCATAAGCATGTAAATGTTAAATATTAAATACATAAAATATCCTTATATAATATATAACTTAAATATTGTATATATGTGTATTACTTTATTTTTAATATAATACACACACACACACACATATATACGTCAGTGTATAATCCTCGTATATATATGTATATATCCATATATGCACATATATATATGTTCTTAATAATACACACACACACATATATATTTTACAAAGGATATTTTCTAAATATCTCAATATATTGTCAATCAAATTAAAATGAAGAGAAAAAGATCATATAACGACTGGGTTCTACTTACCTTTATTACACAATTGATGACTCTAGACTCACACTAACTCAGCAAGGTTTAAAAATTGACTTACGTAATGCAAGAAAACTCGGATAACAACTAGACTTCTCTCCTCGATTGGTATTCGCCAAATTGGGGCAGTATGGCTTGACTGATTGGGATGATAAGGCGGTACAACTCGACCTACTGGCACATGGGGAGATGAATCTAGATTCACACTAACTCAACGGGGTTTAAAAATTGACTTACGCAATGCAAGAAAACTCAGATAGCAATACCAGTAAATCCGTAGACCATACCCTTCTCTTGGGTGATACTCCCCCTCTTCCCTCTTGAGGGCATAAAACTTATCTTACATTTCACTTAAAGAAACATTCACGTAGTTAGCCATTAACAAATATAACATATCCATAATATTGAATAAATAACAATCATTAAAGTGCAAATACATCACATTGCATTCAATTTCATCACAATGTTTAAATATCAAGTAACATCAACATTATATTTTGATGTAAAGTTAAAAGTAATTTGTAAATCAAAGGGGGTGTAACAATACATTTAAAATATGGGACCCATTTTATTAATGACTAAATGTTGCAAATTTTTTTAAGTTAGTGAACACATGTTAGCATATAGTTTAAATAGGAAAATTACTATGGCAAGAACCTTTGCTTAAAATGTTATTGAACCCTAACCGTAAATCTTATGTCTAACAATTTATAAAGTGTCATATTAGTTTGATATTTAACAAGTTTAAGTGTAGGTTTGAAATGATAAATATGAATAGTAATTTAATCAAAGGGCATATTTATCATCATATTATTAGCTAAAGGGGAGAAAATAGTTGAACAAATAAGCCCGAGTATGAATCAAACTTTGCAATGTGTACTTTAAAGAGTTGATCGAGGTGAGTTTTTATTTGTGAAGAGCTTGGGTATTATCTAACAAATGCTCCATCTTAAGGCCACACATAATCACCAAGTTGAAAGGGTGAATGAACCCACATCTATCTTACCATTATCTCATTTAAACTAATATTGTAGATCTCAACCAAGATCATCACAACATATCATTAATAGGTTGAAATGTTTAAAAGAGATGGCCTATTTAACTACAACTACCCCTATTCACTCAATGTTATTGATCTTTGGGCAGTTGATTTCAACCATTGATATTTGTTAAACTTTAATACACAACATGAAAATAAAAGGTAAAGCACGTGCACACATCAATTGAACACACAAAAAATTGATGGCCAACTCCTTAATAAAATATGTTCATATTGCTAGAATATCTTTCTCAAGCCATTTCTACTATGAATATTGTCATTTCTTAAAATGTGAAATGTTAATCAAAATCTTATAAATGGTGACTTACAAAGAAATATTATTTTAACTATAAAGCATGATTACTTTTATAATAAATCGAATCATTTGAAGAGAAGTAACAATGCAACAAAAAATAATAATTTTCTTCTTACAAAATTAATAGTCAAATAGCTTATATCCATGCATAAATCAAGCCTAATTGCTATTATGAAGTTCAAAATTGATTGAAAAATAATTCTCACCTCTTGCAAACTTAGTATCAAAAACCTAGTATGCTTGTAAATTAGGATTTATGCTTAATCCCAATAAATTAACCTTTTAAGGGTTGAAAACCAATTTTATGAAAGTTTTGTATGTATTTTTTCATTAACACATAATTGCTACATAAATCATAATATATCATTATGCAAAAGTACTATACCATAGTATATAAATAGAAGCAACCCCCAAGGTTACAATTTACTAATCAAAAAAAGGAAAAAAATAATAAAAAATATTTTTTAATATTATTACAACTATAGTACTACAAAATAAACAATCTTATTACATTACTATTATTAAAATACTCTCTTCCATTATAAAATAAACACAACTATTGCAATGCTACAAAAATAAGTACTCACCACTAGTGACCATTTTTCAATTTTACTCTCCGATATATTACTTAATAAATAATTTACTATCAATTTAACTATAACACCTTAAAATAAAAATACTAATTAATTAACTAATTTCAAATATTTCACTATTTATAATACATCTTAACTAAATTCATCACACCTAACTTTAATTGCATTATAAATATAATACATCTTCACTATTTTTATATTATTTGTTGCATCCTTCAAGGTGATTGCTTTGTACTTTGATCAAATAAATAATGTTTGTTTTTTTTTTGTTGATAGC
Organism: Sequoiadendron giganteum; assembly: GCA_007115665.2. Classification (NCBI taxonomy): domain Eukaryota; kingdom Viridiplantae; phylum Streptophyta; class Pinopsida; order Cupressales; family Cupressaceae; genus Sequoiadendron; species Sequoiadendron giganteum. The sequence goes on along the minus strand of CM021108.1, from coordinate 599,448,109 downwards.
TCATAGTTTATTAATAAAACACAATACTTGTTAAAAGTTTTGCAAATGGAGTTGCAAGCTAAGTGGACTTAACCTTGAGGGAAACTCTCTTATTAAGTGTGCTTGAGCTAGAGTAGTATTAGGATGGGTGACCTCCCGGAAGGCCCAGTGCTTCACCTTGTGAACATCACCTAAATGCAATAAGTGCTAAGTGGACCATTCATTATCATGATCAATGGGTTCTTGTGAACCACTACTCATGAAACATGGGTCAATGAATTTGACTTGTAAAAACTACACAATAGAATCAGCTAACAATATCACACATTTAATCCCATTAAAAATATAACCACTTTATCATTGCATTGATTCAACACAAAAAATATATATATATATAGCCACTTTTGTCTTCAAATTGTTGATTTATTTTACAAATAAAACTTATCTACAAAAAGAAATTCTCCTGCAGTAAATGTCATTACTCCCAATGAAACCAAATAAGAGCAAATCTATCAAAGGTACATGACATTCAATTCCACACAAGGCGCCATCTTTTGAAAAGATTTTGGCAACAGGTGAAAAGTCCTAGTACGTATGGTCTTAATCTTACGAAAAGAATGCTTTAAATGAGGGTTCGTACATATAAGCATTGAAAACTACAAGAACTCAAGGTAAATTGCAGTCGAGGGTTTACATATAAGCATTGAAAACTACAAGAACTCAAGGTAAATTGCAGTCGAGGGTTTGTACATATAAGCATTGAAAACTACAAGAACTCAAGTTAAATTGCAGTCGAGGGGTTTGTGCATATAAGTATTGAGGACTACATGAACTTTAGTAAGGTAACTTTCAGTTGATCATACAGGGATAAAAGCTATGGCTCCAAAGGCTGCTAGGGTTTCCACAACTGTGAAAGAAGGTGGTGCTAAAGGAGAAAATGAAGAAAGTGGTGCAGTAAAAGCTTTTCCAAAGCAGAAGAAAGCAAAGGTAGTAAAGTTCAAGACCACCAAGGAAACAGTAGATAAACTCATAAAGTCTGAGAAGAAGAAGAAGAAGAGAAGTGTAGAGAGTTACAAGCGGTTCATATACAAGGTGTTGAAGCAGGTGCACCCCTCCTTGGGCATGTCCAGTGCTGCCATGGATATCATGGAAAGCTTCATGAATGATATCTTTGAGAAGATAACTCGTGAGGCTGCTGCTCTGCTGAGGTACAACAAGATTATGACACTTTCCTCCAGGGAAGTTGAGTCTGCTATCAAGTTTGTTCTGCCTGGAGAGCTGGCTAAGCATGCTGCTTCAGAAGGAAGTAAGGCTGTGACCAAGTTTTCTACTCATATGGATTAGGTTTTGTTGCATGTTTTAAAACTTTGTGTACGTTGGTATATGGATTAGGTTTTGTTGCATGTTTTAAAACTTTTTGTACGTCGATATATGGCAGGCTTGTTTAGATATTAGCTTTTTGGGTTGGTTTTATATTAGACTACGTTTGTTTGTAAGCTTTAAAGTAATACTGGTGGTGATAAATGTGCCCTGAAAGTGCAGAAGTTGATGTTGAACTGGGATCTTGGTAAATGTAAAGAATATGCGTATTATATATAACTATAGTTTATGGTTACTATCCTACATTATGCTAGGTATACTGTCATGAATCTTTTTGTTATAAAACCTTTTATTTATAGAACTATTTATTGTCAAGAATTTGATTGTTATGGGGAGAAAATAGTACATTGTTCCATTTTTCTTGGAGCAGTCATGTTTTATATTGCTTTCAGTCATTTGGTATTTTCATGTCCTTCCCAGTATACACTCTTTTTACTGTTCTTTATTCTATACTCACAAAGTCCTTCAAAAATTATTGTCTGATTGTTGAGAATTATTTGAAATATTAATAAAATCATACATTTTATTACAGGCTTTTAATTTGGAAAAGACTAACAAACTCTACAAACAATGTCTAAATAATCACAATTACGGAAAAAGCAAGTGAACTGACATTTTAGATTAAATTAAACGCTTCCAGAATGTTGAGTACCCTGCATATGTCATGGTTCAACTTTTAACTCCACTTCATATCTACATTGAAAATTACAAACGTGGGACTATATAGGGGAGAAGACCCAGCACTCGCCCCCCATTGAATAACCGCCACCTCCATGCTCATTCCATCCCCCAAAAAAAATTAATTTTGATCCATTAAAATTTTTTACATAATTAAATAAATAATTACAAAAACACCAATGGCTGCTCATTAAGTGCTAAAGTGAATGCTTTTTAGTGGATTTGAGGCATAAAACAGTTATAATTGATTAAAATTATAGTGGGTGGATATCGGGACATTAGGTGGTGACGATCGGACGACACTTCTAAAAGGTGTATTTTTGACCTCCGCACGCATATTCAATGCTCCTGCACTCTACCGAATTCCCTGGAAGCCAAAATCTTAGATATAAGCACTTAACTTGTGAGCGAAAAAAACCCATAAAATTTTTTTTCATTTCGATGTACGGTTTGAATTCTACGATTGCGCAAAATTAGTTTTGACAGATACTAGATCTTCTCCCCTAGTTTCCAAACCATATATTTGGTGTACTCCATTGATTGAGAGACTTTTTACTAAGTTTATTTTGTTAAACAAGATAAATTTAATATTGTTATTATATTTTAATGTATGGTTATTGAGTAAATGCCAAATATAGATTATTTTGTGTAATGATTATTTAATATTATCTGTAGCAACCATGATTCTGTCCTTGCTATTATATCGATTGATTCAACATATGTCCCTTTAAGACCTGTTTGAAAAGTGAATTGAAGTGATTCTTTTAATAATATTTGTTAGTATTCATGATTTTGTCTTTTCTATTACATTATTGAGTGATATAAAATGATGTTTGAAAAATGAATAAAAGCTTATTTTTAAGGATAATTTAGCTGAAGTAATTAAGTATGAGGCTATTCAATGAGTTGTGGAGTGAATCAAATTTCATATTGTTCGGTAAAAAGTATTATTCTGTTATAAAATAGTAATAAATGTAGAGAGATTGTTTAGTTATATGTTTGATGAATATAATAGGAGAATCTTGTAATTTATAAATGTTTTTGATGGTTGTGGATGGACGAGAATTAGAATATTTGAATCTATTAACTTGCATTCAAATTGTGATTAGAAATTTACTTGGTGCTTCAAACTTAATCTATAATTGTTTTTTAAATTTTGTTCTATGAACTCAAAAAATAGGTTGGAAGACAAAGCTATTCTTTTCAACATTGATGTTTTTTTATATTAACTTAGTGGAATTCAAAATACCATGACATGTAGCATGCTTCAAACATGCACAAAAAATATAGAATGATTGCTAGGCAATTTGTATAATTTTAACACTAATTAGTTGGATAAATTAATTAATCAATTAATAAGGATTAGATTTTTAATATTTTCTGTTAATTAAATCATTTTATTTAATTATATTGATTTCCTATATCCCTCCACTAATTAATTAAAAGTCTCACTCACTAGTACAACCAATTATGTCTCATGCACAATCAAAAATTAAGAAAATCCACCTTATCATCCACTAACCCAAATCATTTAGATTTTGTAAACATGGGTATTTCAATTAAGTCAACTAACTTCATATTTTAGCCATCTATTCGAACAAAACTCTCTCAATCAATCACCACCTTTTATCTTTCCACCAATCATTTACCAATTCTTGTCTTACTCAATTTTGACCCAAAATCCTTATTCAATCTCAATCATTTGTCCTTTTAGCTTGACTTAGAAGTGTCTAACCTTGTCCTAATTCATTTCATTCAATCCTACCTATCCATTCTAGATTGAATTTCACTCCATCCTATCATCTACACATTTATAAATTAATCATCATACCCAACCAAAGGGAGAGGGGGATTTTGTACGAGTACATGCTTTTAAAATGTCAAAAAATCGTGCACAACACATAAACAATCAAATGTCCATCCTATCATCCATGCATTTATAAATTAATCACTATCCTCAACCAAAATGAGAGGGGGATGATTTACAAGTACACACTTTTAAAATTCCAAAGTATCTTGCACAACACATAAGCAATCACATTTAATGGCACATCCCTATAAGAATATGGTATAATGTTCCATTTTTATTGAGCATTGAGTGCATTTGATTCCTTCTATATGCTCTATATGAGGTATTTTTAGTTTTGGAGGAGGGTTTATTTAACATGTTTATGTTTCCCTCTTGTATATACATTCTAGCATGCTTAGTGGAACCTTGTCCCTATCTAATTTTTTCTTTCGCATGTCATTTCCAATGTGTTTTTCAAGTTTTCTTGCATCCATGGCCTAATTTCCTAGAACAACATCTTTATTTTTCCATGTGGTGTCTTTGTTTTAATTTCATTGTTTTCACTTTTATTTTTGATGTTTTTTTTAAAAAATTTTAGTGCTTTTATTTTTGTTTGTTTTTCAAGAATCAAAATTTCATCCTTGTCCAATGGCATTTCTATCCTAGTTTTGATGTTCAATTTTTTTAACTATTTCTTTTACAAATCACCCTATTTTTGCCTTGCCCATCAACATTTATGTTTGTCTTTTGACACTTGTAATAATTTTTGACATTTTTAATTTGTAACTTTTTCTAGTTTGGCATTTTTGCTTTGTCCATCATCATTTTTGTCGAGGTTTTGGTATTTTTGCCAAATCTTCAACATTTTTGCCCCATCCATTGGCTACAATGAGCTACTCAATTGTGTATAATGACATGTGAAATGTAACATAGGAAAATGCTTGAAAAGGAAAGGACAATCCTTAGTATTTCATTAAAAATAACCCTAAGGATTGTAAGAAAAAATATATTTAACAATTATTGAGAATGGCTAACCCAAAAATTCTCTCCATTTGGAGAACTAATGTATATTTCCAACCCATTCTATCAAGCCATGTAGTGCTTAATTAAATAACAAAATATGTAATGAAATCTTAGCATAGGTCTAAGACATAACATGATATGCTAACTCACATATCAAATAACATTTAACTTGAAAATCCAATTCCATATATACTTCAAAATCTCCTTGTTGAGGGTATTGTTGATCATGATATTAGTTCCCAAGAGCTTTGTCACTTACTACTAAACTACCCATTACAATATGCAACAAATAATTTGTTTCTCTGAATGTGAATAATAATTTGCAATGTATCACTAACTTTAATGATGAAAAATATTCCAAATTTAATATTTATTGATGCATACATGAGGTAACCTTTGGAGTTGGAAATAATGTCACTTATTGAAGAAGCAAAAAATTGGACATTTATAGCATCTTGCAAAGATAAGGAGGAATTTTTAATATCTATTATTATTCAAGTATCACTTTGCTACATTGTCATTCCTACCAAAAAGACTAATTCTTTTGAGTCCTTATGCTAGAGTGAATTACTCTCATATCAACCCTTTTACAATATTATCAATAATATTAGATCATCAAAGCAAGATATTGCAGACCATTGGCATAGAATAGCTAGCAATTACCATCTATAGCATGTAGACGACACACTCAAGATTGATCTACCAATAGTGATGATGAGATTTGTTGTGAGAGAGAAGATGTGATGCATCGCCACAATCTTGAAGAATGGAAAGTATTATAGGGACTATACCTTGGTGTAGCTATTCAATTGAATGAACTTTACATTCTTGGTTGACATAAATTTGACTACAAATATAATTGGGGTGCCCTTATCCTATCCCAATCTTGCAAGTATCATCAATTGATTTTGTAAACACTAGTCATTGAACACTCCAAATCCGACATGTTGAAACAAATCTATGCCTTGCACCAAATCATTTATCAAGTGGACAATTCAAAAGCTTTGAGTATAATTTTCACACTCTACTATCATGGAAATACAATCGTAAATTAAAATTATTGTACAAGGAATTGCATGTATTAGAAAATCATACTTGATTAACAATGATATATTTACCATTTTAGGAAATGTACCACATGATAGATCATGAATGTTGTTGTTACTCACACCAACTAGCGTGAAATATTTTAACACAAATACATCATCTAAGTGCATGGATCTGTGACACAATTTTGGCTCTTAAGATGCCACTTTATTTCTGAAATCAGCAAAATTAGATTTGCATGAGAAAATGAAGATAGTTATGCTCAAAATTTCAAGATGCAGCAAGAACAAAAGTTGAAATGCTCTGAGTCTAGTTTCCAAGCTACTAGTTCTTTTTGAAATCAATGAAGATTAAGGGTCTCAAAAAGGGGGGGCCCAAAACAGGTCCTATTTTTATAAAAAAACAACATAGCGCTTGAGGGCTCCCCCCTTTTTTATTATCTTTTTTTTAGAATTTTAAAAATTCAAACGGTGAGAAATTAGCTAACACCATGTAGTTTATCCTCGTTCATTCAAATAATTTTTAATGAATATATAATATTTTATGAATTTTGAAAGTGGACACATCCTAAAAAGTTGAAATCTAAGTGTGCTCCCCCCTAATTTTTTTGAAAACTAATTGAAATTTGATTTTTTTCATCATGTGTAGAATGGAGTCTAGTTTAAAAAAATGTAATTTGTTTCAAATTTCGATGAACGAGTAAAAATATATCCTAAAACTAGCACATGTTGGTTTTTTACCAAAAACAAAGGCATTTACAATAGAAGCTATGGATCAAAACCTTAACTGAATCAAAATGAAAAAAGAATTATATATTTAAATAGCTAAGAGAGAGGTTAATGCTATCACATTGTTTTTATAAACTTGCATTGAAAGACGTGCAAACGTGACAGAGAGCACAGACGGAAATATGAAGAAATTTGGCAAATCTTGTCAATTCACTCGTCCAAAGTAGGTCATTAGTAGAAATTTGGTAGAAGAGAGGGGGAAGGGACAAAAAGGGGGGTTTGAGTGAACCCCCCTTCGAGCGAACCCCCTTAACCCCTTCAAGCGAAGGGGGGTTCACTCGAAACCCCCTTTTTTGAATTTCCCTTTGTTTTCATTAAAAAAGGTACCAAAAGGGGTTCGCTCGAAGGGGGGGGTTCGAGTGAACCCCTTTTTTGGGTTCGTTCGAACCCCCCCTTCGAGTGAACACCTAAAAAACCGAACTCGCCAAATTTGGTGTGCACCAAATGCTTTATTTTGACTTTTTTTTTCTTTTTTTTTTCCAATTTGGCATCAAAATTGTGTCATAGATTGGTGCACTACTCAATTATAGAGATATACTCAATCTTTCACATCCCAATAAAAAGAGATGAATCCGCACATTAGAAACATTTTGATTCCAAGAAAGTATGCATTTTATTTGTTATGTCCTAATTGATGAAATGATATTCATCAAGAAAATATTACTAGAATGCGTCGATAGTAGGTTGCATGAAGTGTTTCCTAATCACAACAAAATTATATTTGGTGCTTGCTCTATCATACTCTTTGGTGATTTGGGTCAACTATCACTAGTGAAATAAATTCTAATATATACTAAAGAATCATATGAGACAAGACTTTAGCACAACTTTCATATAGTAGTCACATAATATAGAATCTTTCACTAGCATGGAGAAGAACTAACACAACTTTATTTTCGTAGAATTATTTCCAATATAAGAAAGGCAACGCCAATATTGTAGGAATGGGAGCTTCTAATGTCACATTATAATTCTTCCCTTAGCTTTGACAATAAATCATATTTTCATTGCTCAATACATTATTTTGTATGAAATGATCTGGTTTCATTGCGTAATAAACACATGCTAAAATCATAGGGAGTGTTTGTTGCAAGATTCAACGCAAAGTAATTAAGGGGAACATCATGCTCAAATTTAGAGGACAAATAAATTGATGTAAAGGTTCTCTTGTGTATTGAGCAACAAGCTATGATAAGTTCAAATTTGTGGGTAGGATCAAGTCTTGTTAACATGGTGCGCTAGAACAAGTCCAAGAAATTGTATACATGATCGAAAACAACCCACCAAATATTCCTTTTTTGTTGTAGTAAAATTTAAATATTAAATAGGACCACTTTGGACCCCACCAAACCTAAAAATGAGCCAATGATCCCAATAAGTTGACGTGGGTAACACCAACTTCCCCTTGAAATGGCATGTGCCTTAACAATCCATAAATCACAAAGGGCTAACAATTGAAAGATCAATAATAAATATTGACAATATTGATCATTGAGGACTCACATTTATAGCCATGTCAATGGTACATTATGTTATAGGTCTTCATATATCCGCCACCTTCTCATACCAAAGATATACTCACATGAAGGATACTCCATATGTTGCACTATGCAAGCAAAAAGAGACCTACTTACAAGCATTATCAAGTAGAAATAATTGAACACTCCAATTAATACTATCAATGAAACTATATACACCATTTCATTTTAAAAAAAAAATTATAATTATGTTATAGTGAATGCAAATGTTAAACTATGAAGTGTGGCCATTCTTTTGAGTGGAGAATGTATAACCAAATCTAAAAATTATTTTTAATTTTAATGTAAGTGGATTTGATAGATTGTAAAGTTGAGAGTTGAATCCAAAAAATTATATTCACAATTTTCACCAAAAGCATGGTACTCAATGTTTATCTATATCTATACACAAAGGCACTATGCAATTCATACAAACTCATCTATAGACAATTTTTAGTGATTAAACATTGATAATTATATGCAAGGAATGTGCAAAATTAGCTCTAGAGATGGACAATATCAAAGTAATTGATGCATTCTTACAATACTACCCCCAAAAAACAATTGCTTGCATAACAAATGCACTACCTGATTTAACTAATTTAAAAATAACTATTAGTGTACCTTTGCACTTTATTATGTCATTGCTAGTATAATGTATATATGTGGATTGTTCAAGTCATCAATAAACATATTCTCATGAATATTTCTTTTCTTTTTAGTTTAGAAAATTCATTAATTTCTTCTCACGAGATCTTTTCAATTATATCTACAAGATTGAATGGTCTATGGATTGTTAATTACATCAATTATTTCAACTACTCAAAAATTTGTAGGGCAAGTGACATTTTTTAGAAGGCTGTTCCTTTTGCTTGTTAATTCCAACACTTCTAACCTTTTTAATCCATTTCCCTCCAATAATTCTACCATGAAACCAACACTTTGTGGTTTCTTATATTTAGCTCAAATGTCCACGTACCTTGAACATTTGAAGGATGAAATGTTCTCTCATAAATACAAACTCTCTTTTCTCACTCTTCTTTAGATTTCGTCCATCATCTATACCTATCAAAACTAATTCTTAATTGAACATCGGAAATCTTCTCCCTTCATTCAATTTCATTCTTTATATAATTTTTTTTTTTTCCACAATCCATAAAAACCACAATATATGAAAGGTGTAGATTCAATCCAGAGAGCTTGGAGTGCATTCCATGGAGCTCACTTTCTCTTACACTATTAAGGTGCATACGCTACCATTCATTTCATGTCTGTCTGTCCTGTCAAACAGCCAGACAAAAATCTGTGCTATTCTGGAATGCACTCCATGGTTGAATCTGCACCTTTCAAGTTTGGACATTTGCACAACTTTAGTGAAGGGCGTGTAAAGCAGGGTAGATGATGTCTATTCTCATAAAAGTAGCCACTTCACACAATTGAATTGAATAAAGTGTTGGCCTGTGTGATCACCATTACTGTGATTGTGAAGGGCCACTAAAGGTGGTTGTCAAATCGTCGTCACTGTGGAAGGACATCTGGAAATCTGAAATGGAGTGATCTGTCCTACCCAGTACTCCATGATTAACCAGTTCACGACAAATGAAGTTACATTTGGCTTAAACAAATTAATGGCTTACCTTAAAACCTCGGTAAACTGTTACTGATGTTTCGTTATCTTTGGATTATGTTGTCTCAAACTCTTCGGTCTTTATAGTTTTGGAATATTAAGGTTCATTTTCAGTGGTTTAAAGTTTATTATTATTAAAATAATCAGTTGTTTTTTATGGAAGTTATGTTCGAAAGATTTTATACATGTTGTATTATTATTATTTGTATTTTTTTCTGCATAAATATGGATGTTCTTTGATTTTTTTAATTTAGAGGTTGTCATGTCTTCGAATGATCAAGTTTCTGATGTGGATTTGTGGGATCTGCTCACCAATGTGCTTATTCAATAGTATAATTATTATTTGTATTTTTTACTGCATAAATATGGATGTTCTTTGATTTTTTCAATATAGAGGTGGTCACATCCTTGAATGACCAAGTTTCTGATGTGGACTTCTGGGATCTGCTCACCAATGTGTTTATTCAATAGTATAATTATTATTTGTATTTTTTACTTCGTAAATATGGATGTTTTGTGATTTGTTCAATATAGAGGTGGTCACTTCCTTGAATGGCAAGTTTCTGATGTGGATTTGTGGGATCTGCTCACCAATGTGCTTATAATTATATCCAAATTAATTTTTTTATGTTGAGAAGCATGATTGTAGAATTTCTTCAATTGAAAAGATTGACGACCTTTATTTGTCTAGATGACGATTTGAAGATATGTCAAGGATGTAATAATGATATATGTAGTAATAAAGTATTCTATTTAAATATGAAATGGTTTGTGCTTAAACAGTCAAATATTATTCTTATATTTTATTTACATCGAAAAGTGGAAAATATTTATTATATTTTTGTTGACCAAAACATACTTTAAGTGTTGAACTATATAATGTATAAAAATAGTGCTATGATGCAAATATATGTCCTTTATCCTTTATTGCTCTAAGAATCGAATGATATGGAATTGAAGTGCTAATGTTTGATGATAATTGATTCTCACAATGATGTACGAGATTTCTACAATACAAGTCCTTAATCGCTCAACTAATTATTTTGGGTCTATAGGCCAGTAAAATAAAAGTTACTTTTTCAATTGTTGGAAGTTGCCAAAAATCCAAGAAATTCTAAATATGGAGGTTTTCTATTCAAATTCAAAGGGATTGGGCTAAATGTTGGAGGTTTGAAGTTTCCCATCTTGACATACATTTCCCCCAACCTCTAAACCTTGAATCTCTACAATTCCCACATTTTGCACTATTCATCCCTATCTACCTCCCTACATGATTCAAGGCACTATTAATAACCGAATTTGACATCACAACGATTCCAAAAGGGTTTTTCTATTAAAAAATAATTGTTCATCTTAAGGGCACATATTCACATGTACTTTCAACAATAAATGATGAAGATGATCATGCAATCATTAATATGGTGGTTGAGTTTTGGCTCTTGATGGTCCTTATGCCAACTCTAATTGCTTATTCAAAAAATGTTGTGAGATCTAATCTTGCCTTGCATGCCACATTCTTGACCTATAGTTCTTCCTCAATTTTAGAAGTGATAGGGCAACCAACAAAGCACTATATATGCTAGTTCATTTTCCAAGAAAAAGCTTGATCATTTTTTTATTTCCACATGATTGTAATGATAAGAAAATTCTAAGGTTTCAATTATTGCATGTCTAGTCACTGTTAGAGTAGCTCATCTTGTAAATCACAAAAAAGGTAGCTAGTATGAAATATATGCTTGTAATTAAATGTCTCCTTGGCTATTTGTAGATTTTAGAAAAACTTCCAAGCAACAAAGTGTGATAGGTCCTTCCTAGTTTAAGGTTTTCTCACACTATAATTTTTGGTGTGAGTGTAATAATAATTTGATCAGTTGTAATACTTTATAAATTGGAAATGCTATTTGTAATGATATTTTCTTTATTGCATGTGGATTTCTGGAGTTTGGAGAAGGATGGTTAAGTATGTGCAATGATCAATATCAAATCTCTTTTGTCATTTATATGTGTTGTGTCTTCTAGTAACTATAACTATGTAACTCAACATAAGGTTGTTGGCATATGGCTTCTGGTGTTGTCATTGATGGTAACCTAAGTCATTGATCTGGTGTGCACCTCTGTATTTGTTCATACTGGGAGACAAAATGAAGAACAGGGTATTCGACTGAAGTTGAACCTACTTGCATTACCAGTTTATCAGTTCGTGTTGTGGATCTCAGGGAAGGACGTTCAACACCTGGAATATTTTACTTTCGAGTTTTGTGTCGTCACATCAAGTGGTGTACGAGTTAGCATATCCAGTTGATTGATTTTTTGTTTAACAGTGTAGAGAGCCGACTTGGTGAATATAATATATTGCGGATATTTGAGGAAAAATTGTTTAAGTATTTTTGTGTTCTATCATGTTGATTTGGGTCATCACTATGCTATGGCTGACTTTGGATGATGCGCATTGAAAATCATTTATGGATTTAGCCGACGGTTGGAAAATATTTTGTCTTAAAAAAGCCGACAGGTAGCAATCAAATCTTTAGCTACGGATATATATAAGTGATCAATTATATCATTTTTATATAGATGCGAAGTGTGTTGGTGTGTGATGTGAAACTCAAAAGGATAGTTGAGTGATTTCACTTGTGCATATAAGATTTGTGATGGAGAGGAAGAAGAAAAGAGCAAAAGAAATCATTGTCTGTACTCCTCCAACATGCAAGACTCCAAGAATTGAAGGGAAAGGAAAAGAACAGGTGATTGTAGATATACCAAATGAGGAATCTGATAAGGAACTGGAAACAACTAAACCAAAACAAGAAAAAGCTATGACAGAAGGAAGTGCATAAACTAAGGCAATGCATAAACATAACAAATAGCATCTACAACTACTGTCTTCATTGGCCTCATGCAGTCGACAAGTACAAAGAAAATTTGGAACAAATTGAAACTGAACTGAACAGTATTGGACAAAACTTTAACATGTTTTAGGATCAAGATGGTGCAATCGAGAAAAGGATTCAAGAATTACAAACAAAGCATACAAATGTTCAAAACACTAGAAACATGATTGTTGACACCTTTTGGAAAGTGAAGGATCTAAGAGAATGCAGATTGGAACAATTGATTGAGATATTGAGGAAAGGAGAGATATTAGACTTGAAGCTATCACCATTCCAGAATCCCTCATCAAGATTATCAACCAGACATTTGAAAACAACAACATTATCATAATCACCGGGATTGCAGTAGAAGCATGGAAGAATTTTCTTCTGGAGATGAAGGAAAAATACAAAATAATCTTCTAACTCAAGTAGAGGATGTATGTCTTCAAATTTTGAACCAGTTTTTGATTAAGTTTTTTGTTTATACTCCAAAAAGAGATTACTGTAAGAATTTTTTTTTTTTTGGTTTGTCATTGATGTCAAAGGGGGAGAGAGAGCAATGAAAAATGACTTATGAAATTCAGGGGGAGTTGTGTCTTTTTGAAGTCTTGAAGGAGTGTAGTATGTTGGTTTCGACACTTAATTATTTTTCACTAAGTGTTGCCATCAATGCCAAAAGGGGAGATTGTTGGCATATGGCTTCTGGTGTTGTCATTGATGGCGACCTAAGTCATTGATCTGGTGCACACCTCTATATTTGTTCATATCGGGAGACAAAATGAAGAATAGGGTATCCAACTAAAGTTGAACCTACTTGCATTACCAGTTTATCATTTCGCATTGTGGATCTCAGAGAAGGTCATTGAGCACCTAGAATATATTACTCTTAAGTTTTGTGTCGTCCCATCAAGTGGTGTATGAGTTAGGAGATCTGGTTGACTGATTTTTTGTTTAACACTACAAAGAGCTGACTTGATGAATATAATATATTGCGAATATTTGAGGAGAAATCGTTTAAGTATTTTTATGTTCTATCATGTTTATTCGGGTCATCACTATGCTATGGCCGACTTTGGATGATGCACATTGATAATCATTTATGGATTTAGACGACGATTGGAAAATATTTTATGTCTTATTAAAGCCGATAGGTAGCAATCAAATCTTTAGCTGTAGATATATATAAGTGATAGATTATATCATTTTTATATAGATGTGAAGTGTGTTGGTGTGTGATGTGAAACTCAAAAGGATAGTTGAGCTATTTCACTTGCGCATATAAGATTTGTGATGCGAATTGTAGTAGAGCAGAGCATAAGAGAAAAATTAGATAAAAGGTCAAGAAATCGACTAATGTGCTTAACCGAAACTATTCTCAGGAATTTGCAGATGCTAAATCATAGTTCACCACTTTTGTTTTCTTTTGACACTGATTGTAAGGTAGTGAGCCTTTTTGTTTTTGAGCAGTGAGCTCTAGGCAGTGCGCCTGAATGCAAGTGCATCCCCATTTTGTAAAACTTATATTTGAGTACTCAAATTGTGGATTGACCTCCACCGTGGTTTTTCTCCTAATAGGGTTTCCACATAAAAATACTTGTGTTATGGTATTGTAGATGATTGCTTTGTGTGCTTGCATCCTTCTTTCAGTTCAATGTTGTAAGTGGTATAAAGATCAGATTAATAAAGTTAAATTTATAGAACAATGATTCATCCCCCCTCTCAATGTTCCCTGATTCCAACAAAGGCACCAGTTGTCAAAGTGTTTGACCCTTGATGCACTTAAAATGAACAATATCTTTAACTAGAACTTTAAGAGTAAGAGATAGATTTATATGCATTTTATGATTTGGTATTACAACCAATAAAATATTTAAAATAGATTTAAATGAATTCATATACTCAAAGAATCATGTGTTGCATACCCACATCTTGCAACCATATAATGATGTGCTGATCAAATTAATAAGTTTATATGTGAAGTAGTTTAGTCCTTAGTCCAGTGATAGCTTTTGGGGCTAGACATATATTAGATACTATTATAGGTTTGTCTATTTGTTACTCTTTAGTTGTCATTAAATATTATTAAAAATTACCTCCAGGAATACCCTCCTAGGTCTAGCTGAGCCTAAAGTGAAGAATGTTATCCACTCTCATCGATTGGCCTATCATCACACCTTATTTATTAATGAGAGGGTTTATCCACCTTCAATAATGACATATCCCTAGCCTTAAAGTGGATTGATCCCTCTAAAAGTGTGAGCAACAATAAGTGTTAATTAAAATATTGGATAGATAAAATTAAATACTTGGAATATATTTACACCACCTATATAAATGCATAAAATGCAATTTTATTGTATAGGATCCAAAGATCAATGTTAAGCATTTACATAACTATAACAAGTTGTATGAAAATGAGAATTTATATTAAATATATTTTTATTGTTGTTATATTTGATAACATAAAAATATTTAGTGAAACATAAGTCCATTTTGTTAGAGTAATCATGCATTAGCTAATGATTAATTAATATTATTCTAATTTATTCTCATGCACTTAAGCTAAACTTAGGAGTTCTTTATTCAGTTAACTAAGTGTTTTTCTATGTTAACTGAAGTGAGCTATTATTAGATCATTTTGTCTCATCGCATGTAATGTTGACACTTGTCTTGATGTAATCCCTTTACCATTTAGGGTTGCTCCTACATAGCACTCAACCCTCATTGTATTATCTCTCAAGATTTTGAATGCTTTTGATAGAACTATCAACCTTTGAGGACTCTTGTTTTCCTTCAAGATTCTTCAGGTTCATTTTGTAGCTTTTTTTTGTTAAGAAATATTGCATATATTGTTTGCAGATCTCTTGCATGGAAATTGTCTGTGTTCGTTGTTTGATCTCGTGACTCATGATTTTCACAATTCTAACATGGTATTAGAGTGTGGATTCACAAACACCTTCTCAATTTATGAGGTTTTTTCTTCAACAAAGGTTATAGGCTTTAGATTTGGAACCCCATTTGCTTTTTTTGCAAATTTTGTAGGTGGGCGATTTTTAGGTTCATTTTAGCATGAAAAGGACCTCACTATTGGATTTAGAGTTGTCGATAAAGTCACATTTTCCTTTTTTTGGCCTGATTTGGACTCTTGAGTTCAGATTTGTGATGGTTTGAAGCAGTTTTTTTTTTCCAGATCCAGAGGGTAGCTGTGATTTTTGTGCATTTTGGCACGAAAAAGACCTTGTCATTGGATTCAAGAGCCAATTCCATGAATTTTGATATATAATTCAACCTATTTTGGTGTTGGGAGCTTTTGAGGAATTTTTTTTTTGCCAAGGACGTCATATGACCTCCCCAACATGTGGATTGAGGTAAAATTTTTTTAAAAAAATCAATATTTATTCTTGTGATTTTTTAAAAATCAAAGCAAAAAAGATTATTAAAAACAACTTTTTGGGGGGCCACAGGTTTTCATTTTAAAGATTTATATTAAAAATAAAAAAAGGCACGAGTACCCTAAGGGTACTGTCGCTTGCCATATGGTAGAGCGGCAGCCCCTCGGGCTTCGCCCCTTTATGGGGGAGTACCAACCCCTGCCATTATGGAAGGTAGCGGCCCCCCCTCGGGCTTCACCCAGGGGTGGTGGTCCCCACCACCTTTTTTATAATATTTTAGAAAGATTTTTCTTTAAAATATTTTTTTCTTATAAAAAAAATATGTAAAGTTTCTTTTAGTCCTTTTTTTTACTTTAAAGAAACAAAAAAGCAATTTTTTTTGTAATTTTGTTTTACAAAATAAATCAAAATGCATTGTACTTGGAAGATTTTTTTTTCCCGGCACCTCTAAAATTGGCAGATCTATATTTTTGGGGGTTTTTTGCTAAATTTGGCAGAGATGCTCTTTTGCCCTACTCAACCCCTCTCTATTGGGTTTTTCAATTTTGCACCTCATATTCTAAAGGCCATATCTCAGCTATACAATGGTCTTTTCCAATGCAATTTTTTTGGAAATGGGGTAGAATTTTGTGCTCTTTGTAGTGGTGCAAGTGGTTTCCAGTTTTGGCTTTCATTTTTATTTTTTCCAAAATTCAGTTTGCATAGTGATGTTGTTATTCAATTATCATTTTGGAGACTTCGACGAGCCATATATTCTACATCTTAACTCCTTTTTGGGTGTCATTTTTTTTAAAGTGCATGTTTTTTGTGCACTTCATCATGGTGCTACTATTTCCTCTCTTTCTATCAGAGAATTGTATTTTAAACATATCTTTTTGGACATTGTATGCTCCCATTGTATGCATTTCTCTTTTGTAGACGCACTGAGATAAAGTGTCATTCTAATGTATATTGTTTGGGGATTTTGCACATCCTATTGCGCCTTTTGTAATCATGCTATGATATAAAGTGTCATGGGGGTTGATGTTTTCCTTTGGTTCTTCATCACACCTTTGTCAAGTGAGTGTTTCTTCCACCATAGTAGTGAATCCCATTGATTCTTGCCTCATGTGTGTGTGCCTTAGTTTGCACGCCATTTTATTTGTAGGTTATTTCTCCTACATGCACTTCTTGGTTTCACACAGTTTTAGTGTATATATCTTGGCTCTCCCTTTTTAGCATTTTGGGGGGGTTTCTACTGTTGGTGCTAATGCTTCTTTGGTTTTGTGGTTTGAGTGATCTATGTATCTAGTTCTTGTTTCTATGTACTTTCAAATGCAACAACATTAGTGGTTGGTTACCATTGCATTTTGATAAAATGGAGCACTTACCATATGGACATTCTTTGATTCATATTTGTGGAGGTAACCTTCCATTTTTATTTGATCAAAGACTACTAGTACCTATATTTTCAACTTGCATCTTGCATGGTGAGTAGTGTCATTAGGGTCACTCATATAGATTCATGTGTCATTTGTATCTTCGAGTTCTAGATGTTCTGCTTTTGTTTTCCATTTGACTCGAGTAGTGTCGTTGGGGACACTCATGCAAATTATTGTCTCTCTCATGATCAATGTTCTTTAGACATATTGGTACCTATAGCTTCGACTTGCATCTTGCATGTTAAGTAGTGTCATTGGGGTCACTCATGCAGATTCATGTACCATATGTATCTTCAACTTCCAGATGTTTGCCTTTGTTTTCCACCTGATTCGAGTAGTGCCCTTGGGGGAACTCATGAAGATTATAGTCTCCTTGATCTTGAAATTTGTATCTTCAATTTCCAGATTTTTGCCTTTGTTTTCCATCCGATTCAAGTAGTTTCATTGAGGCACTCATGCAAATTCTTGTTATTTTGATCCTAATCATCTTTTGTTTCAAAGGAGGTTCTTCATTTCAACACCATATCAATCATCATTCGACAATAGTCTACAGCTTCTTTGTGCTTCAACAATGTTCTACATGTTCCTCCTTTTTGGGAAATTATTTGGTTGGAGGCTTTTTCAATCCTTAATTCATCTTTCTCTCTTTTGGAGAGGAGTTTTCTCCCATTGTGGTTTTCTCCTTTTCTCTAATTGTGAGAGATCTTTTGTTTGTACATGGGTACTTCACCAGGCCTTATTTGTCGGGACCCATCATGCATTCTCTTTTTAAGATTTTTAGCTACTCTCTAAGTTCATCTTAAGGGGGTATTAGAGTAATCATGCATTAGCTAATGATTAATTAATTTTTAATTAATTAAATAGTCTAATTTATTCTCATGCACCTAAGCTAAACTTAGGAGTTCTTTATTCAATTAACTAAGAGCTTTTCTATGTTAAATGAAATGAGCTATTATAAGATCATTTTATCTCATCGCATGTGATGTTGACACTTGTCTTGATCTAATCCCTTTACCATTTAAGGTTTCTCTTATATAGCACTCAACCCTCATTGTATTATCTCTCAATATTTTGAATACCTTTGAGGACTCTTGTTTTCCTTGACGATTCTTGAGGTTCATTCTATATTTTTTTCTTGTTGAGGAATATAGCAATTCTTTGTTTGCAGATCTCTTGCGTGGAAGGTGTCTTTGTTCATTGTTTGATCCCGTGGCTCGTGTTTTTCACAATTCTAACACATATTTTTGTAATGAAGGTGTCATATATTTATATTATTATAATTTAAATAATTTAATATATATTTTGAGTTGGAGTATTCACCATAGTTACATATGAACTATATGGAATAAAGGGCTTAAATTTGATGGCCATATGCTTGTATCTAGACATTTTTACCATAAAAATATCACCCAATAATTAGGAATATCATACATCACATTAAAAGGGTGATTTTGGATAGACCATCAAAACTTATAAAGGATGATATGTGTGTGTTTTTGTATTTGAAAGGGAATTTTAAATAAATAGCTACCATAAAAAATGGCTTGATAAGTAGGGTTTGTGGATGATAAAAATATGATTATAAAAAATAGTAACAATGTAATGCAAGTACCAAATTCACACTCAACAATCACTTAATAAAGCTCAAGATTTATGCATAAAATGAAATAATAAAATAATCATACAATAGCAAATACCTTGATTTGCTCCATTATTTCTTTGCTAGTAGCTTGAATACTTGATATGTGGATTTCTCTTCAAAATAACATAACTATGATAACACAATGATAGTATGACATCAATGATATTCTCTCAAATATAATAGAGAGATGATACTCTTGCTTGATAATGCATGATAATGACCTTTCTTGATAATGCTTGATAATGATATCTTGCTTGATAATGTTCTAGCTCTCTAGATCTAATGATAACAAACCATGCTCTAGGAGATATGAATGAATGAATGATTTTAATTATATCCTTCACTTGATATTTGATCAATGGTGGAGAATAACTAGAAAGATCAATGAATAGTAAAAGTTGAGATAGGGTAGGAGCTAAAATTTGATTTAATAAGGTGGGATAGTTGAAAGAATTAAATGAATTTATTTATTTAATTCAAGAGGATAGTTGGAGAAATAAATAAAATATTTATTTGGAGGGAAAGATAATTTAAATGAATTATTTTAATTTATTTAATTTATGGAAGGAGTGTTAGCCAATTAAATGTTTTTTGAAAATTATTTAATTATAGTGGACCAAAGATAATTTGAATTTGATTTTAATTAATGTTGGTAGGAAAATGATAAATGATAAATCAATTAACTAATTAAAAGTATAATTAATACAAATATTAAGATAATTAAATAATTAAAAATTAATGAATTAATATTGCTAAAATAATTCATGAGGATAATGATAACGACAAGATGCAAATGCATTAGTCAATTTTAGGTGTCTATATTTTGCCATCTTTGAGATAATGCATTTTATGGAATTGTTTCAAAGGAATAAGATTGATATGAAAAAAGTTACTAGTGACATGCTCGTGTATGCCCTGATAGACTGAGGGATGGAGGTAGGATGCCCAATCGATATATTGGCTAAAAAAATAATTTTCTAATCAAACTCTTGACAAGAAGGGTAGGCTAGGTCTATGATAATGATGATGATATATATGTTATAAATGTTAATTTGATTATTATTGTAAGATTCTAAGATGATGACATATGCTTGTGATTGTATAAGAAACATTTAAAAGGTGTTATACCCTTAACATAAAATGCCACAAGGGCAGAAGCTCAATAGTACATAATTAACAAAAAACTGACAACAAAAACAATAAACTAACAACAGAGAAACCAAAAAACTGCCAAAGGGAGCAGGTAGGAGCTAACCCCCAAACCCCTACTTAGATATTTTTTCCCATTCCTCCATGGGGTGATCCCACGATACTAGTTTACAATTCCAGTGAGGAAGGAAAATTACAAAAATTCTCCTATGAATTTTTTATTTGCTTTTTAGGGGTTTGCACGAACTGAAAATGAATATGAAAATGGAAAGATACTTTGTTCTTTGGTTATGTTATACAGATTGTAAATATAAATCCTATTTTGATATAGCAAGTGGATATTATACGCAAAGGTATGAGGAACTAGGGTGAAGTTGTAACCCTTACATGGACTTTGACTCTACAAAAAAGTGGGTTGCTCTTTCTCATACTAGACATATAGAAACCTTGTCAAAATATTTCAGGAAGTGAGACATAGCATAATAATCCTAGTGCACAAATGGTATGAAGAACCTAATATGCAAAGGATGTTTGTATATGCAATAAGATACCCCAATCAAACACAAGGCAAGTAGTTTCCATATTCATATTACAAGAATGACCCACAAACATGACAAACAAAATATATTGTTCTCATGAAACCAGAAATACAAAAACCTTGTTAGAATATGTGAGGAATTGAGAATTAGAGCATACTAATCCTAGTACATAAAAGATATGTAGAATCTAGTATGCAAACGATATTGGCTTATACAACAAGCTACCCTAATCACACACAAGGCAAGCATTTTCCATGGTCATATTGCAAGAATACATCATAAACACAACATATGAAAACAATGACCATGCCCCATTCCAAGCTTCTCTAAGCACACAAAGATATGAAAAGATCATGGTGGCATCAAGAAAGTGTAAGAATGAGACAAAAGATAAATCAACAAGAAAAATACCAATTGAAAAAATTCAGCAACCACGATATCTCTTATCAAAAGATAATCTCAATGATAGATAGAGAACATTGTAGGAAGGATATATCCATTAAGGCCTTGATATATTATTTAATTGAACTAGACTTGTGAGTCCAATGAAATTATATAGATCATGATAAAGATAAGCTAGGCAGTAATGTATGCAAGTGGTAGACTTAGTTCAATAGTAGTTTCTTTTGCTTATGATTTTCATGGAAGCTCGATGTTTTAGGTAGTACATAGTTTTCATTTGTTTGAATGATAAATGTAGATTATGTGTGTGCAAATTATTCGCACAATATAGGGACACACATCCAATTTGATGACTAGGTCAAGGAAAAGGTGTCCCTAGTTGGGTATAGGAATCACTTATTAAGAGATGCTAGGTTGATAGGATAAACAATATATATTGATAATTTGTGAAGTCGTGATAGGTAGATAAGTGAAACATAGGAGAAGGAATATTCAAATATTATGTTGCAAAGGAATGAGGTACCGTTACTAGAGGTAGAGATAAAAAAAATTTAGTTGAACTAGACTTGTGAGCTTCAAGAAAAAAGATCAAGATAGAGATATGTTTACATAAGCTAGCCTTGTGAGTTTCAAGAATAAAGATCAAGATAGAGATATGTTTACATGAGCTAGCCTTGTGAATTTAAAGAAAAAATATCAAGATAGAGATATGTTTACTTGAACTATCCTTGTGTGTTTCAAGAAAAAATATCAAGATAGAGATATGTTTAATTACTTGAACTAGCCTTGTAAGTTTCAAGAAAAAAGATCAAGTTAGAGATATATTTATTTGAACTAGCCTTGTGAGTTTCAAGAAAAAAGATCAAGATAGATATATATGTTTACTTGAACTAGCCTTTTGAGTTTCCAGCAAAAGGATCAAGATAGAGATATGTTTACTTGAACTAGCCTTGTGAGTTTCAAGGCAAAACATAAATATAGAGATATATTTACTTCAACTAGCCTTGTGAGTTTCAAACAAGAGGATAATGAGATAAAAAATTATTTACTTGGACTAAAATTATCAGTCCAAACAAAAAGATAAGATAATTATTGTTTACTTGAACCAGATATATGAGTCCAAGCAAAGAAAGTAAATTATAGATAAAAAATAGTAAAGGATTTTTTAGGTGAAAGGATGGTGCATAAAGGATATGGATTGTCAAGGAATTAAGGTTTTGTATTTATCAAATCATACATGAATATTTTTTCCCCTAGTTTTATCAAGATGAAAGATGAAAGGGTAGAGGGATGAGTTAGATAAGATAAGCAATATGTGATTAAGAATATGGATAGAATAATCAAGATCAAAGGAAGGAGGGAAGGATGGATTTTCATAAGTTTAGGGATATGTGATAGAATGGATGACTTAGGGATAGATGGAATTTTTTAGATGAGCCTTTTTGGATGGCAATTCAGTTAGCTCTTTAATATGCATTGTTTAGATATGGATAGTAGGGTCTTGTAGAGGATTAGGATCATGACATGAAGATGAAGGGATACTTTGATCTTGACTTGGGAGGGGATTATTGCATGGAGTGAAAAGTATGGGATCATGGGATAGGAGAGGCTCATTGTGTGGGATGGAAGGTGTGCTTTTATCTTGATTTGGAAGGGAATTGGGAGATAGGGTGGAAGGTATTATTTTATTTTGATTTGGAGAGGGATCATAGGATGGTATGGAAGTAAAAATGATACCTTGCTCGTGAGGTGACATGGAATAGATACTTAGGTCTAGAGATGGAGTGGGATAATGAAGGGGAAAAAGGAAGATATCTTGACCTTGAGATGGAAAGGGGTCATTGGAAAGGATACTTTGATCTTTATTAGGAATGAAATCATAAGATGACATGGGAGGGATAATTTTATCTTGATTTAGAAGGGGATCATTGGATGATATTTTCCTTACATGTTGTGACTGTGCACTTAAGAGTTGTATTTTTTATGGAAGGGATTTTGTCTACTCAAGCTATGGTGTATTCATATGGAACATAGGTATAATCGGAATTTCTAGAATTGTCACATTTGTTGGAGGTATTCCCATTTTCATGGTCAAGGATCAAATCTGCATATATCTTAAAATCATTATTGGATAAAGGGGAGGATCTTCTATGGTAATCTCACCTTGGTCTATAAGATCTTAAATAATATTTTTTAATTTTAAGCAATCAAAAGTTTTATGACCCTTAACCCTATGGTATTCAGAAAATTCATTTTCTTTGTACCATGAGGGTTCAACTTGAGGTTCAAAATTCATGATTTCTGGTAATGTGATAAGCTTAGCTTGGACCAATTTTTGCAAGCTAGATTCAATAGGCTTCCCTAAAGGGGTATTTTTTAGGAGCATTTTTTTGTCTATGTGGTCTCTTACGGATGGTAAGACATTGAGTATTTTGCTCTATGTTTGTTGATAATTGTATATTGGAAGATGATTGTATGTTTTGAATGGTTTTGGCATCTACTACCCCATCATTAACACTGTTCTTATTTTTATCCAAAATTCTATGTTTATCATTGAATGTTGAAGGGTTATCTTTGTTTTCCTTCAAAATTTTCACAAGAACATTAAAAATGAGAGCTTTTTTTTATAGTTATTCCCTTTTTATGATCTCATAAAATGTATCTGCACGCTGGACTTGTAAGTGGAAGACCAATTCTTGATTTAGATTTTGGGTGAATATGTGGACAAGTTGGTTTTTGGGAATAGGATGGGGGAATTATTTTTTCATATTTCTCCATCATTGTAGGAAGGCAATGAATGATTCTCCATTATTTTTTTGTATTAGATAGATCAATAATGCCATATATTCCAAGTTTAATATTATAGAAGAAATATGTAATAATTTTTTTGCTAATTCAAGAATGGACTTGATTCCACGAGGTAGATGGGGAAAAAATTCAATGGACTAATTTCATAGAATTCAAGGAAAGAGGTACATTAAATAAGTATCATTGTAAGAAACCTCAAGAGAAGCTACATAAACTTCCCTTATATGTTCATGTGGATCACTTTTTCTTTTGTATTTATCAAATTTAGGTATTTCAAAGTTTTGAGGAAAGGGGGTCATGGATATGAACCTATCAAATAGATAAGGACATATTGTTAGCAGGATAAGGGCAAAAATAGAACATACCACAAGAATATTGGAATAAGACCATGGTATCGGGAGAAGACATTAAGCCGCTAGTAGGAGACATGTCCCTTCAAGGGAACATATGTATATATTCCATATGTAATTATAAGAGAGGGGGACCAACCACGTCAAGGCCCCAAATCACAGAGGGTTGAGAGTAGCAGGTTTCCCTAACTTACCTTAGTTTAACGAAGTGTTAGGAAGTGCAAGATGAGAACGATGAGGACTATAAGGTCCTTCGATCACTTTGCAGACCTAATATTTAAGAGGGGACTAGGCAAGTCGATTTTCAAGGTCAACTCTGTGTCTTAGATAGCTCTCTATCCTAGGACAGAAGCGCGGTTCTGGGATGATAGCATGGTACACTGGCGTCTCTCAGGTGTGCTGGCGTCTGTACGGTTAGAGGACCAACAAGACAAGGTCTAGCTGCTATAAAATGAAGTAACAACCTAGTTAATGGTTTCTAGATGAATAAAATAATACTATGAAGTAAGAAACATATAAATAGATATGATAAAACAAGAAGATTAATGTGAGGGTGACAAGAATGATCTCACATAAAAGCTTGCTCACCAGCTAGCTCCACAAAGCACATCCACCTACATACAACAAAGAGGAAAATTGTTGGGGGGCTATATAGGGGTCTACCTCAGTCATACCCCCATTTAAGTATTTCCACCTCCACAAACAACCAAGTTTGCAACGATAGAGAAATAGTATGATAAAGAAGGAAATAAGCAAAGAACATTAGAACATTACAAAACAGTAATGTACTTACTCAACCAAATAATAGAGGAGAGGAGTAGAAATCTTACCACCTCCACCAAGAGCACTCAAGGCTAATGGGGGAGAGAATGAGAGGAACTCAAGCCTCTATTGCAATGGTGTTGTTCTACACTTGCTCTACTGAGTTGATGGAGTGATGGAATTGTTGTTGTGGAGTGCAAGAATGATGCTTGAATGCTTGGAGTCATCAAGTTTGGTACTTAGAGTATGTAGAAGAGATGAAATGGAATGAATTTGAAGGAGGAATGAAGAAAATGACCTTATTCCAGGTCGTTCGGTCGAAGAGGGCATTACAAATTAACTTCTAATTGGAAGTGTAACGCCTCTACAGGCTCCAACCGCAGGAATCTACCAAGGACATAAGTGTGTCGCGCAGACGTCTGTGCGCCACATGAACGTTTGTGCGCCGCGTGGGCGTCCCTGACAGTTATTCCTCCATCGACACTCAAAAAAGGCACCAAGTGGAACAAAGACAATGGGCTTATGTGGTTTTAGCCTCCGAATTTGGTTTTCTAAAGTGAGAAAGGGTAAAAGGGGAATTTATATTAGGGGTGTGAATTTGCTCCTATACATTTTGCCCCCACTTTAGCGAGCACAAATACTGATGAGTGCTTTGGTAAAGTAGATCGAAGAAGTAGTAGGGTTAGAAATGTACACCTGAACCATCAAGGAAGTAGACCGTGATCTGGCGAACCCAAGAGTGTAGGACAGGAAAAGGACTTCATAGCTCCGCAAAACTATGAAGCTGAAGAAAGAAAGAAACTTACAAGCCCGCAGACGTACAAGGAAGGTATCCCCCAAGAACTCTCACATGAGGGAGACTGAGAAAAGTGCCTTGCAGACCTGTAGAATTGCAAGCAAGGTATCCCCCAAGAACTCTCACATGAGAGAGATCGAGAAAAGAGGACTCTGCAAAGTCAAAAAGCGGCTTCATGGGCGCACCCATGAAGCGACATGTTTAATCGTAGATAGAACATGTCAGGAAGTGGCCACGTAAGCAAGCAGATAGTCACGCAGACCGTCGATAGGTTGGAATAATTTCAAAGGGGTCCCTCGAGAACCCTTCAAAAGGAAGAGGGGTCCACTCAAGGGACGCACTGTTTGAAAGTGAGGTCTAGTCGGGTTGCCCCAAGCTAGATACAATGATGTGAAGCAAGTCTAGTCAGGCTGCCCCCAAACTAGATGCAAGGATAGGAAACAGGTCTAGTCAGGATGCTCTTGAGCTAGATGCCATAGGGAAAAATTTCAAAGGGCTCCCTCGGGAACCCGACGTAAAAAGAATGGGTCCACTCAAGGGACGCGTTGTTCGAAAGCTAGTGTCTTCTTTCTCGAATCAATTCATCATCAAGGAATCCTTCTGAAAGATGTTCACTTCATCAAGGAATTTGAAAGGAAGAATATGCCCCCACATGAGGGGAAAATCAAAGTTGTTCCCGCTTCGAAGGAAGGTTTCCAAGTTCTTTCTTTATGGACCCGTGATGAAGGAAACATGTTCCGTTAGGGTTTCAAGTTGAGAATGCAATTCTAACAAAGAAGTGGGAAGATTCTTGAGAAAATATTCGTTGGAAATAAATGCATTTTTTGAAGATCAAAGCGATGTAAAGATGGTGTTGTCACACATGAGAGGGACATCTCAAGCAAAGAAGAGGGAAAGATAAAGAGGAAGCAAAAGGAAAGAG
The DNA here is from genome assembly GCA_007115665.2 of Sequoiadendron giganteum. Classification (NCBI taxonomy): domain Eukaryota; kingdom Viridiplantae; phylum Streptophyta; class Pinopsida; order Cupressales; family Cupressaceae; genus Sequoiadendron; species Sequoiadendron giganteum. The sequence goes on along the minus strand of CM021108.1, from coordinate 599,421,225 downwards.
AACACGAACAAAGGACACAGGGGTAGCCTGATATTTCAGGCTCATAATCACTCATAAATATATATATAAGTATAAAAATATTATATAAATGCACTATCATCAACCCCCTACTATATCAGGCCATGTGAGGAATGCACGAGAAGACAAAGTAAAAATTAAAAAACTGGGTCAATATGGAAGGGAAGCCTAAATTCTCCCAACGCTTTGCATCGTCCCCAATTTGCCGAAAGTCAATCACAAACATGGAAGAATGATGATACAATTAGAGGAAGGTTTACAACACACACACCACGCCTGTATCCAAGCACCAACAAGGGTGACGAGGGTCATCTAGGAACATATAGCATGATTATAGGGGATGCACATCACAACACAGACACATCTAATATAAAGGTAAAGGAGAGGTCTCCCCCTAACACTGATCAACCAAGGGAAGGAGCATGAACCTGCAGTGGTGGATTGTTAAGAGGAGGAGATTTCGACCCTCCCGCAACAAGGGCTAAGGAAAAAGGACCTGTAAGGTCTCTGTCACTCAACTCTTGTGGGTCTAAATCAACAACTTCGCGAAGATCGCCAATAGGGTTGAAACTTCATCCACCGAGTTAAACATGCACTTGGCGGAAGTACTATGTTTCACTTCGATGGATGGAGGAGATTGTGCCCGAGGTTCACTACCAAGATAACTGAGGGATTCGAAAGTGGTGACAAACTTAGTGGAGATCGAGACTGTTTTTCTTACTAGGACAAAACAAGTCAACACAGGGCCACCTTTCGAAGGTGGGCTCCTCTTATGTCCTCTGTTGCTGGAGGGACCACTCTTTACCTTCTTCTTCGTCAAAGGAGGTGAGCTCCCCACAAATGAGGCAAGAAAGGTAGAGGAAGAGGAGGAAAGAACTACAGTGGATACAACCGAGGTGTTAGTCATATCTATGGGCTTGGGGAAGGGTGGGGCATTTGGAACATATGTCAACAAAGGTAGCTCCACTGAAGGAGCAATGAATGCCTGCACCTTTCCAAGGTTAGGTGCATTAGCGCTCACAACAGAAGCTGGAAGTGATACGGAGCTGGTTTGAATAAAAACAGAGGGGAGGGGAGAGGAGGACGCGACAAATGGTCCTAATACAGGAGCGGTCATCTCCTCTTCCTTCCTCTATGAGGCAACCTGCTTAACCAAGAGAGCCTTTTTTCAGTGCTTGCATTCATATGCAAGGTGGTTTTTGCAACTCTTTGAACTAGAGGTCAAAGGTTGTGAAGGAATAGAAGGCTCATGTTCTACCATAGGAGTGTCCTCCACAGTCGTTTCCAGTAGAGGGACAGAATCTTGTACGGGAGTAGGAGGAACATGTTCAGAAATAGCGAGGGGAGTCAGCTCCAACACCTCAGTGGTGAGTCTTTTCCCGTTCATTTCTTTAGAAGTAGGGGAGGTAGGAAGCCGTGAAGGTCGGGATGTAGAGGATTCCCCATAGGGGGATTTTTGCCTACCGTACAAGTAGTACTAAGGTCCAAGAGGCTTGGTAAGGAGATCTAATATCTTGATCTTGGGTCTATGCCAAGCAGACACCATTAGACTCAATGGATAAAGACCGGGCTTACTCATCCAATACTACTCCCAAGAAAGGGAAGTGGACAAGGCAGCCTAAAAAGGAGAAAGCTTCTCCTTTCCCTTTCAGGAAGAGGGGGTAGCTAGCTACTTTTCTATGGGAAGGTTAGTTTTAGCTATCCCTTGCCCTTAATTTTGTATTTCACATAGTTTTTGTAAATTAGGTCTATTCTCGAAGGAAGCAGACCAATTGGAGCGGGCCAAAAGTGATCCAATGAATATCCCCCACGAGACACCATGGGCTAGTATTCAGTGTCATGTACTACATGCATGACACCTTCATGTGAAAACTTTAAATATTTTTGAATTAAAGAGCGATCTCATTCATGGAAGCTAGCCAAGGTATACCTAGCTTCACCCTGAATAGGTCTAACTCAGGAATAACATCAAAAAATGTGTCTACATTCCTAGGTCCAACCAGGACAAACAAGGTTATCGATCCGTATGGTTTAAGAGCAAGGCCATCATGCGTACAGATGATGGAATTCATTTTTTCATATACCTCCCTTTGCAAGGAGTTCAACAATAGCATCTCCTCCGTGATGACATTCACTCTACTCGCGGGGTCAACCAAGACCCCAGTCACAATGTTGTCATTTGTATTGCGGAGAAGGTTTGTCATTTGTCGGTAGATCTTGCAAAGTGAATGTGATATTCGGCAAACTGATCGCAAGACGAGGAGAAGGAGTAATAGTAACCATGTTAACATATTCTTTGGGTTCAGGAACAGAATTAGAGGGATCGATAATCATGTTAGCAGAGTGCGACAAAAACGGGTCCGTGTATATCTACAATTCACTATTAGCTTTTGCCACTAATTTTTTCATATTTTTTTTGCTCCCATTGAGATGAATAGTATCATCCTTGATGTGATCCTGTATCTCATGACGCAGGTGCATGCAACATTCGGCATCATGTTCGTTAACTTGATGGTACTAACAATAGGTATTTGCTTCATACTAGCTAGGGTAAGGTTCCCTAACGGGTTTAGGGCTCGAAAAGTTAACTATATTATCCTTCAACAACTTTTGTAAGATGGAGGAATAAGATTCTGATAACTTTGTGAACTTTCAGTTGCGTTTGAGTCCGTTGTCATCCACAGAGGCTACTACATTCACAACAACTTTTCCTTTTCCAAAGATTGATACAATGGACTTCCCTTCAAGATGAGAGTGCAAGGAAGGCCCCCTAAACTGAACTACCATCTGTTGATACTCCCGTAAGGCTCCACACAAATGCGCGAAAGAAGGGTATTTCATAAGGGCAAACTTCTCTTGCCAAGGCCTTTGTAAGTTCCCTATGAACACCTTCTACACATCGAAGTTCGGTAACAGGCATGAGATTTGTGAAAAGAGCGCCTGATACCATACTATAAAATCGGTAATCTTCTCATTATCCCCTTGTTTACATCGAATAAGGTCAGAGAAGGTCATCTTAGGTCTGATGTTGGCTTGGAACTATCGTAGGAACTGGTTCACAAGTTGATCGAACGTAAAGATGGAATTATCGAGTAAGGAACAGTACCACTCGAGTGTTGTGTCCTTGAGAGATTGAGGGAATAGTTTTGCCATCAATGCATCATGATGGAAGAATTTTGTACACAAGGAATTAAATGTGGACACATGTGTTTGTGGGTCCCCTTTGCTGCCATATTTCGCGAATTTAGGAATCTCCATCCCTTGTGGGAAAGGAGTGTTTAGGAAAGCTACTGACAATGGACTATGTCAGAAGAAGGGTTGGAAGATAGGCCGGGAAAAATCTTGGGAAAGGTTCACAAGCTAGTTATGCATCTTCCCCATATTCTGAAGAAGTGTGTTCAGAATCGGTTCATTAGAATACATAGGACCAGTGGAACCGCCACCAGAGCCATCGCCAAAACCACCACTATGACTAACACCAGAGCCGTCGTCGATGCCACCACCACCGAGGTGACCTCCACCGGAGCCACCACCACTTCAAAAACCACTACCATGACCTCCACCGAAACCATTTCCGCCAGTGCCACCTCTGCCACTGAAGCTAACACCACCAAAGGCTCCACCAATCATCCCGCCAAACCCTCCACCACCGGGGGTGACAGGAGGGATGAGGTGGAAACCCAAAGTATTTACTCTGATAATTTCAGAACTTTCAGAAGCAACAGGGATATTGATTGAAGGGACCGTGTCAGCCATGTATACGGATGTGGGAGGCATCGATACTCCTAACTGTCTCTCACATTATTCGAAGGGGCCACCTCGTATCATGTTGCTATGGTTCGAGGGGGCACACGCTTTGGCCAGACCAATGATACTAGCCAAGAGTTCTATGCATGTTCGATCTTTTCCTACCATATACTTTATTTCATTGATAACTTTAGCAGCCCTAGCTAGCTTCCGATTTTTCTCCAGGTGATTTTCCAAAGCACCCAACCCTTTGCTCAGACTAGCGATATATTCAGAGGGAATGTGGGAAGCTTCATGCTTGTCTATGGAAGATGATGTAGGTGACACAGGAGGAGTAGGGACGTAGTCAGTTTCATCAAAGAATCTTGACTCGCCTCGTGATACCTGCTCCTGCATGGTCAAGCCAATCCTAGAACCAGAAAAGAGACCTATAGAGAAATTAGAAGTGTCCTTTGTCTTCCCCATCAAAAGGTGTCGTATACTTCTCCTAACAATATACCTAGAGGTCATGGACATTGTGATGGTCATAAACCTTCACAACATGCAGAGGTACAACGATGAGAGGGTACAAGGGAAAAGCTCAAACACCAAAAAATGAGTAGACGTTGGTTCACGTCAGGTTCACCAAAAATGTAAGCAAGGGGGACCAACAACGTCAAGGCCCCAGGTCATAGAGGGATGAGAGCAACAGGCTACCCTAACTTACCTCAATTTAAGGAAGTGTTAGGAAGTGCGGGATGAGAATGATGAGGACTATAAGGTCGTTCGATCACTTTGTGGACCTAAGATATAAGAGGGGACTAGGCAAGTCAGTTTTCAGGGTCAACTTTGCATTTCTGATAAATCTTTGTCATAGGACACAAGCATGGTTCTCGAATGACAGTGTGGCATGCTGGTGTCTCTCAGGTGCACTAGTGTCCATACAGCTAGAGGACCAACAAGACAAGGTCTAACCACTAGAAAATAAAATAACAACCTAGTTAATGGTTTCTAGATGAATAAAATAATACTATGAAGTAAGAAACATATAAACGGATATGATAAAACAAGTAGATTAATGCAAGGGTGACAAGAATGATCTCACATAAAAGCTTGTTCTCCATCTAGCTCCGCAAAGCACATCCACCTATACACAACAAAGAGGAAAATTGTTGGGGGGCTGTATAGGGGTCTACCTCATTCAGACCCCTGTTTTGGTGTTTCCACCTCCATGAACAACCAAATTTGCAATGATAGAGAAATAGTACAATAAAGAAGGAAATAAGCAAAGAACACTAGAACACTAGAACACTACAAAACGGTAATGTACTTAACCAAATAATAGAGGAGAAGAGTAGAAAGCTTACCACCTCCACCAAGAGCACTCAAGGCTAATGGGGGAGAGAATGAGAGGAACTCAAGCCTCTATTGCAGTGGTTTTGTTCTACACTTTCTCTACTGAGTTGATGGAGTGATGGAATTATTGTTGTGGAGTGCAAGAATGTTGCTTGAATACTTGGAGTGAACAAGTTTAGTGCTTAGAGTATGTAGAAGAGATTGTGAAGAGATGAAATGGAATGAAAATGAATGAATTTGAAGGAGGAATAAAGAAAACGGCCATATTTTGGGTCGGTCGGCCGAAGAGGGCATTACAAATTGACTTCCAATCGGAAGTGTAATGCCTTTGCAGGCTCCAACCACAGGAATCTGCCAAGGATGCAAGCATGTCATGCAGACGTCTACACATTGCGCAGGCATCCCCAACAGTTATTCCTCCATTGATGCTAGTGGAACAAAGGCAGCGAGCTTATGTGGTATTTAGCCTTCGAATTTGGTTTTCTAAAGTGAGGAAGGGTAAAAGGGGAATTTGCGTTAGGGGTGCAAATTCACTCCTATATAGTAATATATAAAGAGATAGGCTAGTGTTGTGATGTAATAGAATGTAATGATAAGGTAAATATAACATACAACTAGAACAGATACTAGACCTACCCTTTTGTATCTGATATAATATAATATATATATAGAGAAAATAATTATAAGGGAAACATGTGTGTTGTGGATATAGGATAAATTTGTTTAGTTAGTATGATATTGTATGTCATGTATTCCTTATAGCTTCCTATCGCATATGAATATTTCTCTTATTGTATCCTCTAGGGTATAAATAGACTACTCAAGGAGTACTGGGTACAAATATATGGACAATATTATCCCCATTTCTCTTTCCAACATTGGTTTTGTTGTTGGGACCCTGGAGAGAACAATAAAGAAAGTAGAAGCCTAAAATAGGTAGGAAAGTTGAAAAAAAACAATTTTTCATTAGACCCTAAGGGCCGCCTCTATGAGAGGGGGGTAGACCATTAGGGAATTAAAAATGGAAAGGGGAGAGGATCCCAGAGATCCTTGAAAATATGTGATTGTTCAAAAGATTCTTTCACAACCTTGATATAGGAGGAAAAGATAAAAGTCCAGACCAAGGGCACATATGGGAAAAGGGAAAACCAAAAAGAAGAGAGATATCTAAAATCATCAAATTCGAAATGAAAATGAATGCAAAAGAAAGAAAACTAAAACAAACTCAGGAAAGAGGAGAAAGGTATCACAAGAGAGAGATGGAAAGAAGAGAGAAAGAAGTGGGAAAAATGGTAAATAAAATCCTAAAGAAATGAGTGGAGCGCACCAAGAAGGGTGTTGTTGAGCTCATCAATGTGGGTACAACCGATGATAGGAAAGAAAGAGGAAAAGAACCAGAAGCTAAAGATACCACAAGAGAACAAACCTAATCTTGAGGATTTGTTAACTAAACATAAGATAATTTCAGTCACTAATAAAAAAATAAAATTATAAATGAAAAGGTACAAAGAACAAACATCCCCTCGGACCAGGAGTCACCCCTTAAGCTAGATATAACTAAACCACCAAAAACATATATGATCTAACAAGGGAAATAAGATCCCTTTACTAGGCTCCTAGGGTTTTTCACCCTAAGAGCACTTGAGGTAGGAATAGCACTATTTCCGTTGTGTTGATATGTGTTAATGGTGTTGGTTCATTCAAAAGGGGGAGAGGGATTTGATGACGGTTTTGAATGTGTGTGATGTGTGGCTAAAGTTGAAATTAAAATGAAACTAATCTAAATATATGCAAATGAAAATAAAGTAAAACTAAGCTAATGCAAACTAACTAACTATATGCCCTAAATGTGTGTTTTCTGGAAAATGACAGAGAGGGAGAGAAGGTGTGCACCTAGAGAAATGATGGGACAGTTGAATGCTCTCGGGATCTCCTAGAAAGTGCTTGAAAATGACACAAGCACACTTATACTAAGCGGGGCAACCTAGTCCCCCAACTGGAAAATTTTCTCAAAACAGGTTTCAGGGAAATGGGTATCCAAAAACATAATAACCCTTTTCCAGGCCTAGCACAAGGAAAAGGTCACCAATAGGGGCGATCTAGTCCTCTTGTGGCTTTTTAAGGAATCAGGCTTTGGTTTTGTGGGTCCCCGTTGATGTTCCCCTTCTTTGCAACAACCCATGACAGGAACCCCCGAAAGTGACCTGCAACTTGTCTTTTGTCCTTCCCAGGGTTTGAGACTTGGAGTTGACTTGAGGAGAATGTTGGTACTTCTTGCAACATTTTTTCCTTCACCTAATCTACATCAAAATACCTGCAAACACATGCAAAGACCAGAAATTGTTGGGGTTAGGATATAGGGGTTTGCCTAAGTCAAACCCCTTTGTAGGTGATTAAACCCAAATGAGATAAACACAAAGGAAAGCAAGAGTGAATGATAATACAATAGAAAAGCTTACCAAACCTTTGTTGATGGTTTGCAACATGCATGAGTAGCTCCAATAGAGTTAGTATGAAATCACTAATGCTTGTAGGCTTGCTTGTGAAGTCTTGGTTGCTTGAGCACTTGATGATTGAGAGCAAGAGAGTGAAAATGAACCAAGAGAGTAAAAATGAGCTAGGAGAGTTCAAGAGGAGCAAATGAGGATGAAAACCCTTATTTGTACATGTGAAACCCTAATTTTCCCGAAATGCAACCTAATAGGCCAACCTTAGGGATCAGGCGGTAATATTCTCATTGAATCTTAATTAAAATTTGAATTTTATGCTTAAAGGGACTAGGTTGCCCAAAGTGGCGACCTAGTCCTCCTAGGCAAATTTTGATGATTGTCGGGAATTGATTTATGTTTCGTAAAGTTTATCAGACTTTCCTCTTGAAACACACTTAGGTTGGGACTAATGATACATTAAAAGGATAAGTTAGCATATAAAAAGGGTTGATTGAGGGGTGATAAGCCTAGATAAGTGTGAAAATGCAACACAACACTTTACAACACTCTGTCTTAAGGCTTAGGAAGGTGAAAGAATGTATTATTTAGGTGAATTATGTTGAAAGGGTCTTAGAAAAGTGAGGAAATGCATTACAACACTTCACAACACCTTAGTAAAACACCATTATGTTATAAATGAATTGCAAGCTTACAAGGCTGAATCAAGGTGATCAAGACCAAAATCCACTGAAAAAGGCCAAAATGAGTGAAAAGGTGCCAAGGTATACACTTTTTGGCAACACATTTAGCCCCCACTTTAGTGAGAGTATGAACGTTCTTCAAACTCACACTAAAGTAGTTGAATCATGTGTGTCGAGCAGGATCTAATGTACTCACGTTAGTAAGGTGAGATGACTTATGATCGAGAGGGATGATCAAGCCCCTAGGATCAAGATCCCATGGAAAACTAAACATAAGTGTGAAAGATCACACAAGGAGTGATGTGAAAGGGTGGAGAAAAGTTAGATCAAGCTTCGACCATTTCTCTAGCTAGTTGTGGATCAGATCTAGGTTGTTTGTCCGAAAAAGGAAAGGGTGTACTCACTTTGCGCCGACGAGATTTATGGTTATTCACTGGGTGAGAATGTTGAAAGGTGGTGAGAGACACATACACTCGGTTGGTATGCACTCACACACACAAAGGTGGCTATGGGGAATGTCGTGCCGCTAGTTGGGCTTCCCGCTCAACCATACCAAAGTTGTACTCCCTGACAACTTTGATAAGGCACCACAAGGACAGGGGTGCAGTTCATGAGACAAGAAAAGCCTTCGATGCTTAGAACCCATGAACAAGTGCAAGCTGGCACTACAATCATGCAAGTTGTGTTATGCAAGGTGGCCATGTATGCACAAAATGCAAAAAGGGCAACATGCGGAATGCAAAAGATGAAAAGTGCAAGAAAAATGAAAAATGAATGTGTTCGAAGGAGTCTTGTTTAGTTCATATGAGGTCTTTACATTGGTGGAACATTGCGTGTAATGTCTCCAAAAAGAGGACTGATCAAAGTATAGAATATTCACAACTTAGGGGATATAGTGTGTCGCATCAGGCCACTAAGAGGAATGCAATATTCTAAGATAAGTCACACTTATGAAAGACATTATACCCAATGTCATCCACAAAGTGAGAAAACACATCAAGTAAAGTGACAAGGCTGCACTAGGATGCACGAGTAAAGAAAAACAAATGCAAATTCAAAAAATAGAAGTAAAAGAGAATAGTGCCAATGTATGCCCCCACTTTAAAGGGATTGCTACACACCGCTTTGTGAGAAATTTCTTTAAAGTAGAGAAAGGAAAAATGCAAAGGGAACATGAGAGCATGTCAAGCAATGAGTATCCATGAAAGGCTACGTCATACAAAAAAGAAGAAGTAAGCAAAAGAGAAGGGGGGAAAATATGCCCCCAAAATGGAAAATACCAAACAAATAAGGGATCTATGTATTTGAGGTCAGTATGTTCATTGCTGCAATGTTTATTTTTAGAGAGCGTGAAACTATCATCATCTCCCCAAACACATAGAATGGGAAGAAGGATACAAAGAGAGAAAAAACAAATGAAAAGAAAGAGTCATTTTGGGTCAACATGGAGGAGACATAGGATGTCTCGATGCTGTGCATCATCCCCAAAAGGACAACAAAAAGGAAAAATAAAAAAGGACAAATGAAAAAGAGCCCTATTTTTTTGAGTCAACATGAAGGAGACATTGCAGTCTCAATGTCTTGCATCATCCTCAAATGAAAGGCAAGAAGGGCACGAAAAAGAAAAAGAGGGTCATTTGTGTCAACATGAAGGAGACATTGCAGTCTCAATGCCTTGCATCATCCCCAAATGAAAGGAAAAAAAGGACACAGAAAGAAAAAGAGGGTCATTTGGGTCAACATGAAGGAGACATTGTGGTCTCAATGCCTTGCATCATCCCCAAATGAAGGTCAAAGAAAAGGGCAAAGGAAAAACAAAAAGGAAAAGAAGGTTTCCTTTTGGTTCAATATGAAGGAGACCTGGTGGTCTCAATGCTTTGTGTCATTCCCATAAGGAAGATAAAAACAACGTGAGAAAGGAAAAAGGCAAAGCAAAGGCACGACATATAGAAGAAGTGAGATACAGATAGAAGAATGTCACAAAACATCAAACAAGATAGGGAATACAGGGCATACAAATAAACGCAAAAAGAAAAGGAAAAACCAATAGCTAGGCAAGTGAACATCACTCGTCAAGCAAGTCATCAACCTCCCAATATTGCTCAGTGTAAAACTCAGGAGGGAAAATAGCGAGAGGAATGACATCGATTACCGAACTAGTGTCAAGATCAACACTTGTCCAAGGAGAATTCTCGTGAATTCTTATAGAAGAGGAAAAGAGTGAATTCAAGGTATGGTGTACCTCTTCATAAATTTTGGCATTCTCCTCATCGTCATCATCTAAGTTGATGACAATGGTAGGATGGATGACAATACCATTGGTGGATTGTAAAAGAGGTGATGCGGGAGGTATTGGATTTGGATGTAGGGGTGGAAGAGGAGGATCAACAGGTGTGGCCTCAGGCACAGGAGGGTTGGGATCTTCAGCTTGTTCTTCCTCATGATATTGGTGGGCGAGAGCACGACGGCGATGTCTACACTTTCTTGCCTCTTTATTCCTTTTAGTTTTTCAGTCAAGATGTGTGGGAGAAGGTGTGGGACAATCCACCATAGGTTGTGGATCGTCTTGGGAGGGGGGATAGGAGCAACAATGGGTGGTTCATCCACCTTTTATTTGGCTTTATAGACTTGTTTGGTGTGAGGTGGGAGGACAAAGTTACTATCATGATCCCTAGGCCTCTTGGATGATGTGGAGGAGGTTTCGGGAGTAGGTTGGCTAGGCACATCAGAGTCAAGTGGAAACATGGATTCATCAAGGATGGGTGAGTCTGAGGTAGAAGGAGGTATGTTGCGCAAAGAAAGTTCAAAGATCTTCTTGGCTTTGAATTTTTGATAGGCAATAAAGAAGAAGTCTCGTCCAGGGGTGATGGGCTCCATAGGTTCAGGCCAAAAGACATCTAGGGAAAAGGTACCCTTAGAGTATAACGGGTTAAAACCACTATGATGGATAGTAAATATTTCATTGTCGATAGGAAACTTCACGCACTTGTGAATAATGGATGGGACCACTTTCATAGAATGAAGCCATGGAAGGCCAAGTCGCAAGCGAAATTGGTCCAACTGGGGTATAATTGAAAAGGTAACATCCAATGTCAAGTGGGACCTATTTGCAAGGAGAGGGCAATCGATCTGATCGTCAGGCATGAAAAACCATGGTGTGTTCTGAACCACCCAGTAGGTCAATTATAGAAATCTTGGTTAAGATTATGTAATACCAGAAACTCTTCGGTGATGACATTCTCACCACATGAGGGATCTATGAGTATCTCATTGGTGGGCTTATCATAGATGCAACCAGCTATGTAGAGAGGGCCATCAAGAAGGTTTCGTAATATATCTTGTGTAGAGAAGGATATGTCAAGAGGTCCTTTGTTTGGGCCCTTTCGATGGATAATGTCTATTGCGCCTACCATTTCATTAATAGGTGAGACATGGGTTATCGGTGAAAGAGAAGCAGAATGTAAATCTTGTGAATCTACATTCATCACATCGGGTGGGGAAGTTTCACTTGACTTGAAAAATGACAAATTATGATTAGGCATGGGGTTGGTAAAAATCTGAAAGTTTTGATTAGGGGGTGCCATTGATGTATTGCTTTTAACATTAACGCTGGCAACAAATAAACCTCTTGAATCAATAAGGTCTCGCACTAGGTGCTTTAGACACTTACACTGTTCAGTGTCATGGTTGTTTTGACGATGAAAATAGCAATAAGCAGTGGCATTGTAGGAAGGGGGTAATGGTTTGTTAGGATCGGGTGTATGGACGGGTGGTAAAGAAATCATATGTTGCTGAAGTAGTTGGGTTATGGTGTTGTGAAGGGTGTCGGGCAAGGGTGTGAAAGTACGCTTAGGATCTCCGTAATTAAAGAGCACGACAGATTTAACAAGGCCACATGGTTATTAATGGGTGGGGGTTGGAAGATGAAGGGTTGAATTGGAGGAATCCTTTGTTCAGTTTACGAAAAGGTTGGGGAGTGGATTGGGAAGAGTTATCGGACTTCTCATCACGACTAGTAGTGGACCGTGAGTCACAACTACTAGTAGAGTTATGGTAATCACAAAGCGCTTGACATAGGTGCATGAAGGAGGGGAACTTCATGAGGGTGAGTTTATCCTAAAGGGATGTCACAAGGTTCTCAGTAAACATCTTCTACAGATGGATGTCTAGGATCTGGACATCAATCAAGGAATAGAGGGCTTGGTAGCAATAGATAAAGTTAGTGATCTTCTCGGTATTAGCCTGTTTACATCTCATGAGGTCAGCTAGAGTTTTCTTCGGAGCCATGTGAACTTGAAAGTGATTTATGAAAGCATCCACTAATTATTTGAACAAACTAATGGAGTTATTGGGTAGGGAAGAGAAACAATCTAAGGTTGCATCTTTAAGAGTTCTTGGAAATAATTTGATGAGAAACATGTCATCAAGAGAAAAGTCGCTACAAAGAGCAGTGTAGGCATTGACATGGTTAGAAGGGTCACCCTTCCCGCCATACTTTTCAAACCTAGGGATCTCTATTCCTTGTGGAAAAGGAGTGCAGAGGATGTCAAGTGACAATGGGTTACTACGAATGTAATGAGAGGGAGAGCCAGATTGGCTTTGGTTAATGGAAGATATTTGTTGTTGCATGTTAGTGACAGTGTGAAATAATTGTGTAATGAGAGGGTCACTGTAAGTGTTATGAGGTCGAAGTGAGAGAGGTGAAGGGGTGAGAGTGGTGGAAGGAGAAGTGGTAGGAATAGTGATAGGAGGGATAGTGGAAGAAGTGAGATGGTGGGATGCCACAAGAGAAATAGGGATGCTAGTGGTGATGGGGGAGGAGGTACCACAGTACCAATCGGTTGCATAGTGGTTGTCACACTAGGCGGGGTATAGGTCAGGATAGAAACTAAGGTTGAAGGAGGAGGATTGGAAGGTCCTCCATGGCCAAACTGAGGAGTGAGGGAAGGGGATGGCTTAGGTGCGTGCTTCTCATATATTTTTGCAATCTTCTTCATGACACTGAATCCATTATCATGGTCAATTAAATGGTGTAGGAGTTCAAGGGTAGGGATGGCAGTCCCTAAGATGGGTTCAAAGTTGACTTCATGTTGATAATCAGTGAGATTTGCATGAATGTGGAAAATTTTATCATGTGGGAGGTTATTATCAATAGTGGTATCATCTAGGCGCAAGGAATTACTAAGGATATTTTCTAAGCCCAATGCACCATTGTCAATACCAAGAGTTGAAGCTGGAGGGATGCCAAGATCTACAACGAGGGTGATGTTAGTAGATGACATGGTTTCGTGAACTTCTTCTCACAACTGTATTGGCAAGGGAACACTGAATGCTCAGATACAAACCCCTAAGGCAATGTGAGCAAAGATGACAAAAGGTCTATAACTAAGATTCTGGAACCAAACATAGAAAGGAAAATCTAGGAAGTTGAGAAGCTGAAACTATTGGTAAATTTCTGAGAATTTAAAAAAAAAACAGTGCCAAAGGACTAGGTCGCCCAAGATGGCGACTTAGTCCTAGTAGTGTTGTTTTTATGAAATTCCTGGAGTTTTGGTTGAGTTTTATCATTTTTTTGAGATTTTGGTGTAAGCAGAAATTGAAAATGCAAAAAAAAAAGTGTTTTCTTATTAAAAATGCAATGCAAAGTGCAGATTTACCATGAATTTTCACTAAATGCACTTTTATCACTAACCCTAGGATGCAAACAATGCAAGATTGCAATGCAATGCACGCTATATCTAAGATGAAATGCAAAAGAATCAGAAAGCTAGCTAATGGTCAATGGTCAGGTTCACCAAAATGAACTACCAAAAACATATATGATCTAACAAGGGAAAGAGGATCCCTTTACTACGCTCCTAGGGTTTTTCACCCTAAGAGCACTTGAGGTAGGAATAGCACTCTTTCCGCTGTGTTGATATGTGTTAATGGTGTTGGTTCATTCAAAAGGGGGAGAGGGATTTGATGACGGTTGTGAATGTGTGGCTAAAGTTTAAAGTAAAATGAAACTAATCTAAATATATGCAAATGCAAATAAAGTAAAACTAAGCTAATGCAAACTAACTAACTATATGCCCTAAATGTGTGTTTTCTAGAAAATGACAGAGAGGGAGAGAAGGTGTGCACTTGGAGAAATAATGTGACAGTTGAATGCTCTTGGGATCTCCTGGAAAGTGCTTGAAAATGATAGAAGGACACTTACGCCAAGTGGGGCAACCTAGTCCCCCAATTGGAAAACTTTCCCGAAGCAAGTTTCGAGGAAATGGGTATCCAAAAACACAGAAACCCTTTTCTAGGCCTAGCACAAGGACAAGGTCGCCAATAGGGGCGACCTAGTCCTCTTGTGGCTTTTTGAGGAATCAGGCTATGGTTTTGTGGGTCTCGATTGATGTTCCCCTTCTTTGTAGCAACCTGTGATAGGAACCCCCGAAAGTGACCTGCAACTTGTCTTTTGTCCTTCCCAGGGTTTGAGACTTGGAGTTGACTTGAGGAGAATGTTGGTACTTCTTGCAACATTTTTTCCTTCACCTAATTTGCATCAAAAGACCTGCAAACACATGCAAAGACCAGAAATTGTTGGGGTTAGGATATAGGGATTTGCCTAAGTCAAACACCTTTGTAGGTGATTAAACCCAAATGAGATAAACACAAAGGAAAGCAAGAGTGAATGATAATACAATAGAAATTCTTACCCAACCTTTGTTGATGGTTTGCAACATGCATGAGCAGCTCCAATGGAGTTAGTTTGAAAACCCTAATGATTGTAGGCTTGCTTGGGAAGTCTTGGTTGCTTGAGCACTTGATGATTGAGAGCAAGAGAGTGAAAATGAACCAAGAGAGTAAAAATGAGCTAGGAGAGTTCAAGAGGAGCAAAATGAGGATGAAAAACCTTATTTGTACATGTGAAACCCTAATTTTCCCGAAATGCAACCTAATAGGCGGACCTTAGGGTTCAGGAGGCAAGATTCTCGTTGAATCTTAATTAAAATTTGAATTTTATGCTTAAAGGGACTAGGTCACCCAAAGTGGCGACCTAGTCCTCCTAGGCAAATTTTGATGATTGTCGGGAATTGATTTATGTTTCGTAAAGTTTATCAGACTTGCCTCCTGAAACACACTTAGGTCGGGACTAATGATGCATTAAAAGGATAAATTAGCATATAAAAAGGGTTGATTGAGGGGTGATAAGCCTAGATAAGTGTGAACATGCAACACAACACTTTACAAAACTTTGTCTTAAGGCTTAGGAAGGTGCAAGAATGTATTATTTAGGTGAATTATGTTGAAAGGGTCTTAGAAAAGTGAGGAAATGCATTACAACACTTCACAACACCTTAGTAAAACATCATTATGTTATCGATGAATTTCAAGCTTACAAGGCTAAAGCAAGGTGATCAAGACCAAGATCCACTAAAAAAGGCCAAAATGAGTGAAAAAGTGCCAAGGTATACACTTTTTGGCGACACAATAACACATAGAAATTAAAAAAAGAAAGAGAAGAAGGTAAGAAGCTTAAATTATCGACAACATATATAATAAATTGGGACATAATAGAAGGTAGCAACCAATCTATTGAGTGGAGAATCGTAGAGCAACAAAGCAAATATCAGAGGACAAAAAGTGACATTGAATCGAGTTTCATATTTAACAATCAAAGAAGTAGCACCACAAGCCCAGAAGAAGGTTCATCAAAAGAGGACATGGCCACACTAAAGAAGATGTCAGTCTTTGTAAGGGAAACTAGTAACATTGTAGAACATATCTTCTTGTTAGAAACTATAGCCACATATATTCTTGAACGAGTAGAGAGATAGTATAAAGCTATTTGATTTCATCGGCTCCTTAAGAGAAGAACCACTAAAATGGTATCAAAAATCATACTCCCAGAACAATAAATCGTAAGACGAAGTAAAGAAAGCTTTCCTAGAAAACTTTGACAGTCTGGAAGCTCCATCGGAAGGTGTGAGAAAGCTAAGATAATTATCCCAAGTGGACGAAGAATCCATATTAGAGTTTGATAAAAGGTTCAAGGAAGTAGTCAAACGACTAGATGAACCTCTAAATGATAAACAAAAAAGAGAATGGTTCCTTTAGCCATAAATTTGAAACTTAGAATGGCCTTGGACGAAAAAGAATTTGGCTGATACTCAGGATTGGTCGCATTGGCATGCCAAATAGAAGGTCAGTCCTAGAGAAGAACGAAGAAGGAAAAAGAAAATAGGAAAATGGAAATATTACAGTTGGAAATGGACCATTTGCGATTAGGGAAGGAACTTATGAAATGGGAAATTGGTCCCAAAGGCCTAACATATGGTGTTTCTATTGTGGTAGAGAGGGCCATATCTGGAATAAATGTCCAATGGAAATAGGGGAAAAGAAGAAAAATTATCTAAGGGTAGACCTCCACACATTATAAAACCAAACTTGATCTATTGTGGGGTGTGCGAGGAATGCAAAAATCATGAAATATCAAAGTGTCGATCGTATGAGTTTTCGATAAAAGAGGAACCCAACTATGACCAAAGATGGCATATGTAAAAGGGTTGTCGAAAGAACCATTATATACACAACATCATGGATACAGGATCCCACCATTGAAAAAACAAAGGAGTTCTAATTCCATCCAAGGACTAGAAGCTTACAATGATAATGACCCATACTGGAGAGGAAGAGGTCATGGAAAAGGAAGAGGAAGAAAAAGCACTACTTGTTTGGACTGCGGTAAGTTGGGACAACTCGCTATAGAATTTTGGGGATAAAAGAGGAAATAATGTGGATTTTATGGTGAAGAAGATAACGATGTGTTTAATTATGAGAAAGTGTGCCAACACTGTAAAATCATGCAACCTCAAAAAGATAAACAAAAATACTCAAGCACCACAAGAGGGGCTAGACTCCTCCATAAAACTCCCAAAGACCCAAAAGAGGGAACTAAACAATGTTAGAAGATAGGAAAAGATGAAGAATATGTAATAGAAGAAGATATCACCAAAGAAGAATACTCCATAGAGGCTAGACCCAAGAAAAAGGGAAAGGCTGCAATGGTAACTAGGAAAGGCACAAATACTGGAAGAGCTAATACAGTAACTTCAAAAGAAGAAGAAAGCTCCGAAAAAAGGAAATTCTACCCTACAAAGGAACAACATGACCAGATAGTAAAACAAACTAATAGAATTCTAGAGAAAGAACAAAACAAAGAGAAAGCGGAGAATAACTACTTTACAAAACCATAAGTAAAGGTTCTTAAACAATTTTCAAAACTAGCACAACAATAGGACCTGGTTACCAAAATAAAACAACTCAATATATATAATGGAACAAGAGAGACATACCAAAAATCAGAACTATGGGTAAGCATTAGAAAATGAGACCAATCATGATCGAACTTCGGATCCACTAGAAAAGGATCCTAAAGTAAAGGTTGATATGGGATAAGACATCAATCTAATCCCTAAAATAATATGAGAATACCTGGGTAGACTAGCATTGGAACCAACTCCCTACAACATCAGCTTGGAGGATGGTACAAAAATGAAAATAATGGGTACCTGGAGAAGTGTGGAAGTTAATGTAAAGGGAGTAAAAAAAAAAATTATACTTCGAGGTGGTCACTATGGAGACATTCAACTCATTTGATCCACTATTAGGGCTAAAGTGGTTTGTAGATTATATGGGAATCATAGATGCCCAGAAGGAGGAAACATCCTTTACAAATGATAAGAGAGTGGTCCACATACCCTAGGAAAGAAGCCCATAGGACCCTATGTAGAATAAATGAATACATAAGAGTATAAGGATAATGACCGAACAATAACCACCATAACAATATTGGCAAATAAAACTCTAGAAGAACCTAATTTAGAAGGAGAACTAGAAGCAAACGACATTGAAGGTAGTATTAATAGTGAAGTGTTAGAATCATAGATACAAGATAATCAAGAAGTGTATTCCTAGATAATTTTTGGCTCCCAAAGAATATTTCTGATAAAACACAACCAGAACAAGGCAGTGTAGCGTAGGAAATGTGTGGTACCATTAGGAAGAAAGAAAGAACAATAAAGGGGAGTCTCACATGGTATGTCATATTTCTCAAGGAAGCTCTCAAAATAAGCTACCCAAAAACTCTAGAGTAGGCGAACTAATACCATATATAACCCAAATCGAGAGAACCATCCCCAATGAAGCAGATAGGTTGGCCAGACTACCACATATTCTACCTACACTATCGCATTCTAGTATAACACCCATAAGCAAACCATAAAGAAATGGGATACATTCAGAACCTTGGTAAAGGAAATATTTCTACCTGAGGTAGGATATTATGATGACATACTTCCCTATGAAAGCGACATTCCACCAAAAAACACCTAGAGATATGTAAATATTACTGGGAAGGAAACTATGAGTATGATGATTGGCTATATATTCAATTGTTATAATAGAAACTATTCCTGGTGGAAAGAACATAGTATATTAATCATGAGAGAAGGGGAAAAAACAAAACATAGATAGAACTAGCCACTAACTTCATCCAGACCTTTTCATTTTTCAACAACAACCCATAGATACAAACCGCACTCAATAAAATAAGGGTAGTTATCTTCAGCCCAATGGAAGAAGAGAAAACATTGGTACCACAACCCCATTCCACACCATCAAAAGAAGAATAAATATATAAATACAAGGATTGGACAAAATGGGAGGTGTTCGGATTAGAAAAACATGATTGTCTAATACAAGACAATGAGGAGGAACAAATACCAGATATAGAAATCGGTCAGGGGAGAGGAAATAGAATAAACTACTACCCCAAAGCAAAAATACTACAATAAACCAATTAAACCGGAAGAAATAAACATTGTAGCAGAAATTGATCCTAAACTAGCATGCATAGGAGATTATTGGGATGAAAAGGTGGTTGCACAAACAATTAAAACACTAATCAACTTTCAATATCTATTTCCTTGGAACTTTACCAAGATGAAAGGGATGAAAAAGGAAGTGGGAGTAATGAAGATCCAACTTAAAGAAGGTGCCAAACCAATTTGGAAGAGACCATATAGACTAAATCCTAACATGAAGAAGAAAGTGAAAACTGAAAAAGACAAAATGTTGATTGTCGAGATAATCAAATCAATAGAAAACACATAATGGATAAGCCCAATGGTAGTACAAAACAAAAAGATTGGAATTAGGGTGTGTGTCAACTTTCGGGAACTAAGTAAAGCATTCATACATGACCTGTTCCCCACACCATTCACAGAGGAAATATTAGAATCGGTAGCTAGAAGGGAGATTTACTCATTCTTTGATGGGTTTTCTAGATACCACCAAGTGAAGATCAAGGAAGAGGATCAACCCAAGATGACTTTTGCTATTGAATGGGGATCATATATGTACACATTCATGTTGATTGGATTAAAGAATGATTAAGTAGTGTTCAGATAGATAATGATTAATACCTTCAAATACTTCATATTGGATGGTCTATGGCCTAGTGAAATACCATGTTCAAGTTCTCGAGATGATGCTAAATTAGTGTAGAAACGTGTAGATTTCACTCAACCTAAATAAATGCACGTTTGTGGTACCATATGGGATACTCCTTGACCATATCATATACAAATAAGGACTAATGGTAGACCCAGTGAAAGTAGCCTTTATCCTTAATTTGCCACCATTGAAGAATGCTCTGAAAGTCAAGACATTTTTAGGATACATGGGATATCACAAGAAATTCATCAAGGGTTCATCAAAATTACAACTCCACTGGAAGACCTAAAAAATAGAATAGGGTGAAGCATAGAATGTAATGAGGAAGCCCAAAAAGCCTTTGACACTTTAAAACAAAAAATTATAGAGACACTAATCCTAATCTTTCCAGATTGGAGTACTCCCTTTCATGTTCATATATACCTTTGAAATAGAAATAGGAGTAGTACTCACTCAACCTAAAGGGAATAAAGATCATCCTATAGCATCTTCTAGTAGGAAATTATCAACAAAAGAAAATAACTACACTACCATAGAAAGAGAAGCATTGGTAATGGTATACGCTTTACAAAAATGTTGACATTATTTATATCCACCCCTTTCACCTTCTTCATAGATCAAAAACCCCTAAAATAACATAGATCATGAACTCCTTAAATACCTACTCAACAAATTGGTAACTCATGGTTGGATATCTAGATGGCTATTACTATTCCAAGAATTTTCTTTCAAGATAATAGTAAAACCCGAAAATAAAAACCAAGGATCAGATTACCTATCACAAATCGAAACCGGTGAAGAACCAGATTTATATGGATAAGAGTTACCCGACACACACTAGTTCCACATCACAGTGATACTACAAGAATTAGAAGATATCACTACATTGTTATCAACAGGAGAATTCCCAAAGGACCTAAACCCGCAAGATAAATAGTCATTGGCACAAAGACAAGCAACATATACATTAGTAGAAGGATAACTACACCACAGAGGAAAAGATGACATCCTAAAAGGAGTTGTCTATAAACATTAGAGAAGATCCATTTTGTAGGAAGCACATAGTGGGATTGTCGAAGGCCATAACTTCAAAGAATCTACTACAAGATAGGTGAATCTATTTGGCCTATGGTGGCCAACACTACACAAAGATGCCAAGGACTACATGAAAGGATGTGATATCTGTCAAAGAGTAGGAAGACCTTCTAGCCGGGATGAGATGCCCCTAAGATAGGTACTAGCCCAAAATCCTTTCGATAAATGGGAAAATAGATTTTATTGGACCAATTGACCCATCGATAAAACACTCAAGGGCTCACTTCATTATAACTAGCGTAGAGTATCTAACAAAATGGGCAGAAGCATAACCGACTAGAGACTGTACTGCAAGAATTCCCACTAAGTTTCTATATGAAAACATCATTACCAGATACAAATTCTCATTAAGCATAGTCCGCAATTAGGGCAAGCACTTCATAAATAATATGATAAAGGAATTGCTACAAAATTTCATGATAATGCACAATAAAATATCTCCACACCATCCATAAGAAAATGGGGCCAATGAAGCCTTAAACAAAATAATTGGAAAAATATTAACAAAAATGTGCAATGGAAACCATACATACTAGGATGTTAAGATATCGGCAATATTTTGGTCATATCACACCTACAAGAGGACAAGAAAATTCACACCATTTCAATTGCTATATGGCTTGGATACTACAATACCCATGAATTTCATAATCCCTAACATGCATACCACACTAACTTTGTGGTTAGAAGAAGATGAATCCTTAAAGATGAGAGTAGAAGAATTGGAGAATCTAGATGAATTCCAACAAGTTGCTATGTATAACCAATATTTGGAATGAAAAAGGAAGAAGGCATGGCACAACCAGAACCTATGATTAAAAACATTCCAAATAGGGGGCTTAGTGCTACTATACGATGGAAAATTTAAGAAACATGGGAATTTGAAAGTCTAATAGTTATGACCCTATTACATTCATCACATTAATGAATTTGAAGCAGTGAAACTCCAACAACCAGATGGTACACTTCTAGCGGGACATGTTAATGATCCACACTTGAAACATTATTACTAGTTGTTAGAATAAACACATTAAAACCATCAGAAATACATTGTACCATAGTCTTGATCCCACAAAAATCAAAAACATAAAAATACACTTGCTACCAATCAAATCAAACCAACGGCTCAGAAAACCCACAAACCAGACAAAGCACTAAAGACTCGGCTACCACCCGATACGCTACATATCATACCCCACTACCCAAAATTCTATAAAAACTCAAGTCTCTCCTCCAATATTCACAAATTCAATTACAAGCTAAGAGTGCACTAAGCATCTGTCGATAAAGTTAGAAATTTTTCAATAAAATCCCTAAGAAAGTTAGAAATCTTCCAAGAAAACCTCCATACACCAAAATGGCCACTCCCATGGTCATTCACATACCCGAGAATCCCATAACAGCATTCAAGTGGCTCCTGTTCAAAGCAATGACCACCAACAAAGAGGGAGCATTTTCAGCAGTACCAAACAACATTTTTTACCCTAAAGATGTCAGGAAATACATTCACAAACCCATTACAAAAATCAACCATACCAAGCTAGAAGATCTTTGTCACTAATTACCAGAGGATGATGAGAAAACCTATAAAATAGAGTACATAGAGATTGGTCAAAAGAGCCTAGACATATGGAAAGATTACCCAAAATTTTGCAATGAAGATGAATGGGTTTGAATTGTATTAAGTCGGGTACACAAAGACTTCATGTATCTAGACAAACCATATAAAATCACAAAAGAGACCAATCGCGTCATAACTGAGTTGAGAATAGTTTGAGTGATCTCGACCAAAAAGGCCAATAAAAATAGTGAAGTGGAGAAATTGACTAGAGCTACGTTTGATGATAAGAGCCTAAGCCTGAAGACAATTACCAATCCTGAAGTCTTGTATGCAACAATGGGCATAGCATGCAAAGTTTATTATGCTAACCAGGAAGACTTTGCAATCACCACCATCATCTGCACCACATACCAGATGGTGGTTGAAGGCAAAGACTTTGATTTGTGTGAGGTTATGCGAGAACAATTGTTAGAGAACCTGCAAAAGATCAAGAACTCCAAGTACCACTTCTGGTACAAGACCTTACTTATTTGTTTTTAAATATTGTATTTCTTGAATGAATTGCCCAATTTCAAGGGTAAGGCCTGGAAACTCAACCAAACCATAGCGGCCCAAATTAAGTACCACACCCATCCATTTGAGAATCTTCAAGCATGACATGCCACATACTAGGGGTTTTTCAAAACCTTTCAAGAATAAATACAATTCAGGAACCAGGTCCCCTATCTATTAGCCAAGCAATATGAAAATACCATAACATTATTGCTGGATAAAGATTTCACATATATGGAGGCAATTGAACCTCGCATGGTATGGATTTTGGCACTACCATACAACTTCACCATTGAAGAAATAAATGCCTATTTATCAACTCTACTCCAAAACCTAAGGGATCCAAAAGTAGAAAGGTTTGGGACCTACCAAGAAGTAATGGACAAGAAAATGGACCAAGAAACCCAGGAGGGATTGGAAAATAAGAAAAAGAAAGCTCGTAAGCAAGGGGCAAGTCAAAAGAAGGACTGAAACTAGCAGCGACACTCTGACACAATCTAAACCCTCTGAATGAAGGGATGTCAGATCACAGACCACCCCACCAGGGATATCAACAAAACCTATGACATCGGCACTAACAACCTCTCCACCAAGGAAACCACCACAAGCCCCAAAGAGAACTTGACGAGTAAGGAAAAAATAGAAGGCTCAAAAGTCAAAAGAGGATATAGAGGAAGTTGAGGTTGAAGAGATATTAGAGGAAGAAGAAGAGGTCAAACAACCTCTACAAAAAATGATGAAAAAAAAAGACTTTGGACACACCTCCAACCAAATCGAAGCAACAAGAAGAAGGGCATCAAGATAAAATCTTGGAGCAACACTCTTTGGTACTCTTGGTCGATCCAATAAATGTGTTTGAAATGTTTAATGTCATTGTCCATCGTGGGATGCTACCACATATCCTAAAAATGTACAAGGAGTATGATAAGGGAAACAAGGCTGAAATAATTCAAAGCTTAGTAAGGTATGTGAATTACCTTAATAAAGGTCTCAAGGAAGCAATGCAAGGATTTCTGGATGATATTGTAGCAGCAATAAGGGAAAAAAAAGCTAAAGCACTGGCCTGAGATGATTAAATAAAGGAGAAATCCATATCAACACTCGGCCTCAACATGACAAAGGAGCATAAACAAGCCTTGGAGCAAGCACAGGCACAAGAGCTCTGAACTAAGCATCGAGTCGATAGACTCATGATGGATGATCTAGTAGACACAAAAGCTCTCCGGAAGGAGACAAAGGAGGCTACCTAGAAGCTCTATGAAAAAATGACCCAAGGACCCAAAGCAGGAGGAAGGTTTGATTTCATAAGATAACATTCCTGAAGAAAATCAGAGCCATAACAGAAGAGAAGATAGAGAAACTAGAAGATAATATAAAAGAATACAGAGAGGAAAAATAAAAGATGAAGGAAAAATCTGGAGAGGTATCCACTCCATCACCACTATCAAAAATTTCCTAGCTCAGCAGAAACAAATCCAACTGGCACCAACCCCACAATTGCTCCAAGTACCATTTGTGGGTTCTCAAGTGAATCTATCTGGAATGTCACCCATTGAAAAAATACAATTAGGGGACATTTTACATACCACCGCCAGAGAAGAACTTCTCCAAGAACATGTACAACAAATGAAACAATTGCAGGAGGCCATAGATGCACTCCAAAAAGGTATTCCACATTTTTCTAGGGATCAATCCATTCCCTTGTCTCACCAACTACAACAATTGGTTATTGACCTATAGAAAGACCTGACATCCCAAAAAGACAACATAAGGAAGGAGGCCCAAGATGAACTGACTAAGTAAAACACTCAACAACTCATCAAGAGATGTGCTATTGCACAAACTCAACTGGAGCTACCAATTAAACAAACCAAAGACAACATCAAGGTCGCCAGAGTAATATATCACTTTCTTATAATGGTGCAATACAACAAGGAACCTCCAGAACCAAATCACATAGATAGAGGATCAGATAGCACAAATGGGCTACAACCCCCTACGAGACCCCACTAGAGCACCAAGATACAATATAGAGCATCTACAAATTCAGCTCCAATAACTCGATACCCAACAAGAATTGGTCAAGGAACAATTACAATAGCTAAGGGAGATAGTCAATAATGAGTTGAGATTCCTCTAGCTGATTTTGAAGGAATAAAAGAAGATAACCAACAGCACCACCATCCCAACCACTCTCCAGGAGGTGAAGCATACATTGGCACAAATACAAGAAAAGATAGGCACACTCCTCCAAGTGTACAAACATTGGACTGCCACATTGGCCAGACTAAAAATAAAATATCAAAATATCTTTGCTTAGTTGAGCAACATGTCTTGAGGAAAGACATCATTTTAAAATGGAACATGATTTTAGCAGGCCAAGGGCATAAATAAAACATACCACAAGAATACTAAAAGAAGACCGCGGTACCGGGAGAAGACATTAAGCCACTAGTAGGAGTCATGTCCCTTCAAGGGAATATGTGTATGTATTCCATATGTAGTATATAGAGAGATATGCTAGTGTTGTGATGTAATAGAATGTAATGACAATGTAAAGATAACATACTTCTGGAGCAGAGACTAGACTTTCCCTTTTGTATCTAATATAATATAATATATAGAAAAAAAGATTTATAAGGGAAATATGTGTGATGTGGATATATGAGAAATTTATTTAGTTAGTATGATATTGTATGTCATGTACGTTTTATAGCTTCCTACCGCATATGCTTATTTCTCTTAGTGTATCATCCAGGGTATAAACAAACTACTCAAGGAGTACTGGGGTATAGATCTCCAGACTGTACTACCCCCATTTCTCTTGCCAACACATATGTATTCTAATGTATAGCTCTTCTTAGTGTGACCCATTTTTAGATTTGTTATCTCTTGTTTAAAATCTTGAATTTATGATGCCAAGTTATTTGTGGGTGCATAAGTAGATACATTGAGAGGTGTGTAGAAAAAGATGGAGGGTTTTTTGGGGTATACGAGTTTATGGGCATATTGAATATAGTTGGTTGAGGGATGTATGAGATAGGAGGATTAGTTGTAGGAATGGAGGTAATAACATGAATATATGGGATATAATATTTGGTAGGTGGCACAATTATTTGGGATAACATTGGAAGGTTTTGGGGTTGTTGATAGAAATAATGATGGGATATATATTATAAAATTGTGGGAATTTGAGTATATTTTAGTTGTTGTATATGTAAATATTGAGGAAATGTTGTACTTGTGTAACGTAGAAAAATGTATCCTTGGACATTTTCGTGCTCATTTGGGCCTTTCCTATGGATTTTGGCCTAATTTTTCCTAGATTTAACTTTGTAATGTGGCCAACATATTCACATTAGGCCTTGAATGCTTGTAAATCAATAAAAACCTAATGATGTCTTACAAAGGTGTTGTGAAGTGTTGTAACACACTTTCACACTTTTCTAGGAGCTTTCATTACAACTCACTCAAATAACCTCTTTTTATCACCTACCAAGCCTCTTTCATTACAATTCACTCAAATAACCTCTTTTTATCACCTACCAAGCCTTATTTCAAAGTGTTGTAAGGCATTGTAACAAACTCTCACACTTTTGTAGGCTTTTCATCAATAACTTGACCTTTTCTTATGTTTAAATGGCCCCTTAATGCACTTACAGGTCATACTTGAGTATGTTTCGGAGAATAATCCCGTTAAACATCATTAAATACACTTTAATTCCTGACACCCAGTGAACTTACCCTGGTGGGACCAAGTCGCCACCTGGGGTGACTTGGTCCCATTTGGCTTAAAAATCAAAATGATTTTTTTTTTTTGGCGGGATATTATCCTCTAAACCTTGAGGTCGGCCTACGATGAGGTATTTTTGAGAATTAGGGAAAATCATGTATAAATAAAGAGTTTTCCCCTCATTTTCAACCTCCAACAATTCATTCTTCAAGCATCCAAGCATCCAATCATTCAAGCAATCACTCTAAGCACATCAAGCATTCATCCTCCGGAGCTTCTACTTGCATATCTTCATATTTCTACTTCAAGGGTATGGTGAGTTGTAGCATTTGCATGTTGTTCATTCATCACTCTCTTTCCATTTCATTTCATTTTCAAGGGTTTGATTACCAAAATGGGGTCTTACTAATGTAAACCCCTATTCTCTAACCCTTAACCCTTTTTCCCTCTTTTCATGTGTGTTTTGCAGGTTTTGTATGCAAATTTGTTAAAGAGCAAGGTGTTAAAAGGTGTCAACATCTCATCAACATCATTCAAAGTCAACAAAAACCTAAAGAAGCTTGTGTAGCCATTTAAAAAGTTTTGATTGAGGCTATACATTTGATTCTAATAAATTAACACCACTTCTTCTTAAATCACTTTGAATTAACCAATTAATTGAATAATCAACATTATTTAATTAAATTCGGCAATTTTAGCTATTAATCAAATAATTAAATTACTGATTAATTCACACTTTTTCTAACTAATTTTCATCATATTTAATTAAATCAAATCATTTAATTAAATCCCCCCAAGTCCTCTCATTTGATTAAATAAATCAAATCAAATGTCACAATCCCCTAATTCATCCCAATTAATTAATTATGAATTAATTAACTTTAATCACCTTCTAAATTATCATTAATAAATCCTCCAGTTTTAACTCCTCAAGAGTTAAATCAACTCATGGTCAAATAACCAAGTTGCACATGAAATTGATTTCTTTTAATTATTTAATTCCTTTATTTTCCCTCACCGAGGAATATTCCAAGAAATATTCCTCTCAACAACCTCTCATTCAATTTCCCTCCAAAGGTTTTCAAAAACCTATCACATCCTCTTACATTTACAATAAATTCTCTTACATCCTCTCAAATCTCACTCAATTTCATTCAATTCCTCTTACAGCCTTTCAAATCCTCAACCAATTTCATTTACTTCTCTTCCATCCTTCTCCACTCACACATTTCCCAAAATGTGCTCCAACTTCCTCCAATAGAATTGTGACACTTGGCACATTCTCATTAGCTCTCATTTTATCCCACATTCACCAATTTCATCATTTCTTCAACCCTTGGCTTCTATATATAGAGGCATCCTTTTCATAATATGGATCCACAACTTCAAGCATTATCATTATAGCCATTTTCATACATATCACTTCATCATTTTCATTTGTTTTTTACCACTGTTTCACCATTTGGGGTCAATCTCACACTTGGAAACATCTTCAATCATCAAGCTTATCAAAGGGATTGGGAAAGGGCTTCTTTCCACATCAAAGGAGCACCACTCCCCCTATGGGATGGAGGTTTGATCTATTTTGTGTGTTAACTTGCTTTCATTTGCTTTCTTTTGTGCTTTTGTTTCATGTTTTCATCTTTGTTTGATCAAAAATCTTACAGGGAATGACGTTTGTGCTAATTTGAATGACTAACCTTGTTCGTGTTGTCTTTGTTTAGCTTGGTGCAGATCATCGTTGACAGCTTGGAAACAACCTATAGGTCAAATTATGTAGATTCGAATTCGGATTCTTGTAAGCAGAAGAAGTATAGGTTGAAAGCTATAGGTTACATTTTTTAGATTCCCAAAAGCTAAAGGTGGACTAAGTCGCCATAATTGGCGAATTAATCCCACTTTCGGGCCTGAAAAGTGATTTCTGCAATTCTGGATACCCAGTTTCCTGAAATCTGTTCCGACAGAATCTCCCTGAAACAAGACTAAGTCGCCCAGCTTGGCGTAAGTGTCCTAGTTGGCCTCAACAACAAAATCTGCAAGATTCCAAAACCTCTGCATCATACTCCAGTTTCCAAGTGCACCTCTCCAACCCCTTTCATTTTTTTTATTGTTTGTTTGCATTCTTAGGTCATTTTACATTGTGTTTTCAATCATCTTGCATTTCATTAGTTTTACATTATTAGTTAGTTTCTTTTATCAGTTTATTTCATTTAGAACATTTCATTTAGATACATTTCAATCACATTTATCATTTAATCTTGAATGAACTTCCAAGATTTTGGGGTAGAAAGAACTCTCTCCTTTTACGTGAAAAACCCTAGAAGTGCAAGAGAACCCCCTTTCCCCCCAAAATCTACGATTCAACTTGTTTGAAATAGATTGGTGTCATGTGGTATGGAATGTGCCATTGCATAAGATATATTTGGTTTTAAATTATCACATATTCTGTTGATAGTAGGCCACTAAACCTTAGATGGCTCAAGTTGAGGAAAAGTGGCCATCCATGGTATGAGATATATTAGGTGTAAAATGATCACGTGTTTCTTGATAGGAGTGTCATTAAACCTTAGATGGATCAAGTTGAGGAAAAGTCTCCATCATTTTATTTATAAGGTTTTGTGGTGGATTTTGGGTGTCCAAATTATGAGGTAACTTAGCGAATTTTTGAATTAACATTTGAAGGTAATGATCAAGATTTGCATCAAACATAAAATATAGAACTCTCATTACTTTAGGGTCTTTTTCAAATTCTTGTACTTATTCTAGTGTTGTGTCTTGATTAATATCTTAATCAATATGAATTAACCATGAAGATGATGGGATGGGAGTTCTAGATGCACCTTGAGGTGGTTTTTGTGAAGACATCCCCAATTCATATTGGGTACTCCTTATGGGTGTTTGCATGTTTGCTTCTGTTTGGTGATATTCCATGATTTTCTTATATTGTGATCTTATTATTGAAATATATATAATGTAAGACCTTAGAAATGATAGAAATTATTTCCAACAATTTGATACTTGTTGTACAAAACTAAAATATATCAAAGTTAAGCTAGATCTCCATATGAAAAGAAATTGTTTACTTGGACTAGACTTGTGAGTCCAAGAAAATCGATATTGTTTAATAATGATATTAATCTACTTGAACTAGACTTGTGAGTCCAAGAAAAATGATCAATATCAAGATTGGTAATGTCTACTTGAACTAGACTTATAAGTCCAAGAAAATAGATACTAATTGATAATCATAGAGATAATAGATAGGAGATCTAGATTAGACCTTTGTTAAATTTTGTAATGATATGCCAAGCCCCAAAAAGTTTTATTCTCCTCTAAATATTATCAAGGATAATCCAATGAAATAATCCAAGATGTTTTCATTGTAGGATACGTTAAAAGTGTTGTTATGGCCCCCAAAAGTGGTTTTAAGTAATGTGTTTTTGTTTTGGACACTTTATTTTAGCAAGAGATATACAAAATGTTTGTTGACTTATTCAACATATAAAGATGTATCAAAAATATTAACAATCTTAAATTTAAGGAGATATAGACAATAGATTTTCTTGTTTTTATTTTATTTTGAAATATTTTTATTTTTATGATTTTGAGTTTGCAATTTGTTCAATCTTGATTAAAAACACATTAAGATATGATGCAAAATACAATTTTCTTATGGCTCAATTTGGATTTGTGTCCCCTTTTGGTTTCAAGTGATAAGGGCATTTTTAAACATTCAAACACACATGACACATGAACAAGCCTACTCAAATGGGTTTACCAATCCTTGTAGGGCAAAGCACCACAAGAAAAGATAGCCAAACATTTTGAACTAGGATTTACAAGCTCAACTATGGGTATCCTCTATATACCACAAGGGCATGTAAGGCCTAATCCATAGATGAAAGGGAATATTGTCAAACAACTGAGAGGAAAGGATAACCCGCTCTCCACCTTCACTTCTTTAAGGTGGGTGAACCCACAATAGTGGGCTATAAAGTAGATGAACAAAAAATGCAGGTGGCCCAAATAAAATTGCAAATACCTTCGATCTACAAGGCTTCGTTCGAAGATAAAGCCCTTCGTTCGAAGGGGACCCTTTGAACTAAGCCTCTCTCCACGTAATAGGTTCATTTGAAGGTCTTTATAATGAAATATCTTTTTAAAAAATAATGCCTTCGTTCAAAGGGGGCCTTTGAACGAAGACATTTTTTTAAAGATTTTAAAACTCTCAAATGATAGGTATACTGTCATTTTCAACAACGTGACTGAAGGGGAAAATGAAGGGAAAAAAGAACCTCTAAAAATTGAACCCTTGGTGGAAAAAGGTTGACAGGTGAATACAATTCCATGGTGGAAAAAGGTTGACAGGTGCATACAATTTCTCGTTTGTTCTACTTATTTTCCTATCTTTCTCCTATGTGTTGAATCTTGCTAGTCAAGATGTGATAGTGTTGCTCCAATTTGAACCATGAGTTCATAAAATTATCAAAATATTTCCTTGCACTATGTTTCTAAGATCAAATTAATGAGTTGTTTAATGTCTACTAAAACCTTATGTGTGTGTTTTATCTTCCATTATGATATATTCTTAGTGTTCAAGAAAACACTTAAATGTTGAATTAGGTGTGTGATCCTTCAATAATCTATAATATGCAAATGAAACACTATGATACAATGCAATTTTATTTATTGACCTCCTAGTAGTATGTCTAGGTTGGTCAGCATAAAATTTTAATCTCCATATCCATTTCAAGTAAATGATCTAAATTTCTAGAAGAAAAAATTTTCTTCACCTCTTTAGCTAGATTCATATGCTCATCCATGATGGTAGAAGGGAGCGATCTTGACCCCTCTCCAACATCCATTGCTTGCACTTGGGCCTCATGCCTAACATCAACTATGTGTTCTTCAGCCTCGTTTGCTCCTGTATCTAAATTTGGCTCGACTTCTACTTATGTTTTTGTATGTTGAGCCTCTACACACAAAAGTCATATATAGAAGAGAATTTAAAATATTTAACTACTTGTCAGTATATTTTTAAGAGCCTCCATAAAAAATTATTAAAAATAATGTACATACATAATAACTAATAAATGTACATTGGATGTAATATTCAAGTTTATTGTATAGGAATATAGAAAGGGATAGACCTAGAGGTGAGAAAAATAACTTAGATCTAGGGAAGGAGGGATGGAGTGTGTGAAAGGTAGGGGGAGAGAGATAGGTAGGGAGGGAGGTACCTGGAGTACCTAGAGAGGGATCTCATTTGTTAGTTTCTATGGTACATTGATCCTATGGAGAATGCTCATGATTAAGATGGGTTGGTTATATTGATAGTGTGCCAAATATTTTTTATTTTATTTCCTCATTCACTAGAGAATCCATGACCAAGTTAGAAAAATGGTAGATAATTAAAGTTCCTAAATTAATAGATCAATTGATAGGTGAAGGCTCATAATAAGTTGACACATAATCCTTAAATGTACTTCATGATAATTAAAATTCTCAAGCATGAATAAAATTGAATTTGTACACCCCATTTCTATCATCAATGCACATGTAGCATAATTTGATATATTCTTTTACAATATCATTCCACGTGAGTTCACATATGTCAATACTCTGGGAAAATAATATAGTGAAAACAAGGGCTATGTAGACTGAAAATTTTGATGTGGAACCTAGACTACTGAAATAAGATAAGATAGTAGTTCAACAAAATCGAAACAAGATTTATGGCCCTTTAGGTTTAATGAGCATAACTAAAGTTATAGACAATCTCCAAGTCTACCATTTAATCCTTCATATGGCATTTTTTCTTGGGGTATGAATAAATAAAATACTATAGATCTATATTGTACAAATGTACATAAGAAATTATTCATTTAGACATCATTCACATGTCTCAAGATTATAAACATGAAGCAACATCTATGATTCATTACAAAGGGGAAAGATAAAATGATCAACATGACTAAAGGAAATTTGTTGAGATCTACATTATATCATTTGATTGTATACATGTATTTAATTAACATATGTACCCCACTTTTAGATTATTGTAAGCCAATGGGCTAATATATCTTTACTAGCCAAGATACACCAAGTCATGAGGCCATGTTCAAACAATTGTCACCTAACTTATGATTGTGAACAAAATAATTAAGAGAACATGTTTATAAATCCTTAGTAAACACATGAATAGTTTAAAATTCCATCTCGAGGGAGGGATAAAGAGGCTCTTCTAGATAGAGATAGAGATCTAGATAGAGGGAGAGCTCAACATATTAAGAGAGATGATCTATGAGAGGTAGAGATCTAGATAGATGGAGAGAGACATTAAGATAGATATAGAGGTAGAGATCTAGATATCTTAGACTAAATATTCTCAATTTTAAAAATATGTATAAATAAACTTAGGAAAGTTAAATAAACTTGTTAATTCTTTTATAAACTCTAAAATGGTGAGTAAATTTTAATTATTGATCTCTTCATTTTGCAATAAATTTTAAAACAAAGAGAAAAACGATTACTTAAATTAAGCATGATTAGTTAATTGTTTCATATGGCAATTCATTTAATTAAAAATTTGATAATGATTTAAATATCATCAACTAATCAGTGTATATCATATAAATTAAGCTCTTACTACAATTAGTAGGCAATTAAATTATTCTTAGTTATGATAACTTTAAGGGTTGACAATGAGTTAATTTATTGCAAGCTTTAAAATTTCAACTAGGGATAATTATATGAGCAACCATTCTTGTTAGAGTAAAGGTTTTAACTTAATTATGTTGATTAAGTTACCTTTATTCCCTTCTTAAGATTTCACTTTAGTTTGCATAAAGTGACATTTAATAATTATATTAATTATTAAATGTTTTCCTATTAGGGCTTCTTTTAGGGTTTTTCCTATTAGATTTCTTTTAGGGTTTTCATGATCTCCTTTTTATAAAGATTGATCTCATTGTATATTCATCATATTGAATTCATTTTTGTTTTGATAAGATAATTTCTCCATTTTTCAGAGCTTCAAACCCTTGTTTGTTTTCTCCATCCATTCTCTTCTTTGTGATAGGTATCCATTTGCATGCAGGTGTTCTTGGAGTCTGAAGTTGGTTTTGACAACTTCTACATGGTATCAAAGCTTTCCTACTGCATGTCTGTTCTTGTTTGAAGAATTTGGAGCTATTTGAAGCTACAAGGTTAGATCAGGCATTCACAGTTTTGGGGTTTGCATTTTTTGATCCAGGGAATCACTTGCAATTTCAAAGCATTTTGAGTCCAATTGGACCTTGCCATTGCATCCGTAGCGGTCCAAAACCCTCTAAATCGACTGTTCATTCGTCCATTTTGGACAAAGTCGATTTGAGGGGCAAATTTTTTTTGGCCGTACGGTCGTCCATCTACACCTTGGTAAAAAAATCGCATTTTTTATTTTTCGTCCAAAATTTTGGATTCTATTTTGTCTGATTTTTTTTTGCAAAAATTGTAAATGCAATTTTGATTTTTTATTAGAAAAAAAGGGCAAAAAAAAAAGGCCTTTTTACGGCTTGCTTAGGCCTATCGGGTACCGCTTGCGCAGGCAGGGATAGTACCCAAGGGTACCACCACCTGCCATTATGGCAAGCGGTGGCCCTTGGGCACCGCCCCCTGCAACGGCTGGTACCACATGGGTACCGCCCTGCCACCTTGGCAGGCAGTGGCCCCATGCGGACCCCTCCGCCTTTTTTTATTAATTTTATTTTTCAAAAAAATTAAATTTGTAATTTTTTTTTTATTATTAAAAAAAAAAAATTTTTTTATTGTAATAAGCCCTATTGCGCTTTTGCGGTGACGTTCGTTTGGCCGTCAAATTTAAGCTTGTCTTTTTGCTACGACGGTTGTATGACAGTCAAATTTAATGCAGCACTGGCTTTTTTCCCCTTTGGAGTTGTTTTCTTCCAGAGGCCGTAACTTGGGCATACGATATCTTTTTTTGGAAAACGAGATATCTTCGGAAAGTCGGTTCTGTCAAATTTCTAGTGGTGTGGGTTTCATCGCTTTATTTTTCTGTTGGTGCATTCTACAATCAGTTAAAGTCAAAGGAGCCTTTTTCAGTCCCGAGCTCATAACTTCTGACCTGTTTCTCCGTTTTTCATGATCTCAGCAACATTGGAACCATATTTTCGAGCTCTTCAGTTCCATCCATGCAATTTTTCTAGATTTCACTCCAAGTATATTTTATTCAATTTTTTGTGTTTTCACACTTTGGTGAATTACTTGGACATATTTGCTCTTGGAAACTTTTTGTTTGCATGAGATGCTTCGTTTTTTGCTGTTCTTCATGTATTTCCAATTTTTTTGTCCTTTGTGGGCAATTTAGAGCATCATTTGTAAGCAATATTTTATGTAAACACACTGAGATAAAGTGTCACACTATTGTACATGCATTCTTTGGGGATTTTGCACATAAGGTTGTGCCATATTTTGTACTCGCACTGTATTATAAAGTGTCATGGGGGGTTGTGTAGTGCCTTTGTTTTTCCATCACACCTTTGTCCGGTGAGTGTCCCTCCATGACGACAGTGGATCCATATGATTCCAACCTCATGCATGCGTGCTTTGTTTTGCACATCTCTTTTTTAGTTGTAGGTGCTTTCTTGCGCACTTTCAGATGTTGTATCTTCTCCTTCATGCACTACAGGGTGTTTCACACCATTTCAGTGGATCTGTCAGGCTCTCCTAGTTCAAAATTATGGGGGGTGTTATACTGTTCGTGCTAATGCTTCCTTGGCTTCACCTTGGAAGGAATCTTTCATTCTCAGTTGTTGTCTTCTTGACAGACTATTGGTACTTGTGCCATTTGTATCTTCGTTCCAGGTGTTTGTCTTTGTTTGCCATTTGATTCGAGTAGTGTCGTTTGGGGCATTCATGTAGATTGTTGTCTTCTTGATCCTGATCATCTTATCTTCAGAGGAGGTTCTTTAGCACCATAGCAGTCATCTTTCGATAGTTGTTTGCATTTTTTTCTGCTTCAGTGATTTTCTTCATGGCTTTCTGCATCTCTTTTTGGAGTAGAGCTTTTCCCATGAGGTTTTCTCTATTTCTCCACTTTACAGAGATTTGGTTGTATTTGGGTACCTGATCTGGCCTAGTTGTCGGGACCCATGTTTGCCTTCTTGCATTGTAGTTACCTTTTCTTTCTTGCATTTGTTTGTAACTGCACTTTTGCTCATCTTAAGGGAGGGTGTTAGAGTAAAGGTTTTAACTTAATTATGTTGATTAAGTTACCTTTATTCCCTTCTTTAGATTTCACTTTAGTTTGTATAAAGTTACATTTAATAATTAATTATTAAATGTTTTCTTATTAGGGCTTCTTTTAGGGTTTTTCCTATTAGGTTTCTTTTAGGGTTTGCATGATCTCCTTTTTATAAGGATTGATCTCATTGTATATTCATCATATTGAATTCCTTTTTGTTCTGATAAGATAATTTCTCCATTTTTCAGAGCTTCAAACCCTTGTTTATTTTCTCCATTCATTCTCTTCCTTGTGACGGGTATCCATTTGCATGCAGGTGTTCTTGGAGTCTGAAGTTGGTTTTGACAACTTCTACAATTCTTTCATAGTTAGACTTGAAAGTTGGAGTGCTCAATAAGTCTTACAAGTGTCTTGGGAGGCTAATCCATAAATGTACTTCCCTTAAGGATTTTTGTTTAGAT
Source organism: Sequoiadendron giganteum (assembly GCA_007115665.2). Classification (NCBI taxonomy): domain Eukaryota; kingdom Viridiplantae; phylum Streptophyta; class Pinopsida; order Cupressales; family Cupressaceae; genus Sequoiadendron; species Sequoiadendron giganteum. The sequence continues at coordinate 599,384,856 of CM021108.1, read as the reverse complement.
AATTAGGTTTAAAAGGTGTTCAACATGGGTAGGGAGTGAAGTTGGTCTATCTCACACCAAATGTGTATCCTTCTTATTCTCACAATCTTTTTGTGTACATAAGTAGTATTTGAATGGTAGTATTGTGTTTTTTGTGATTGAGTTAATTTTTTTGGTGGTTGTGTTATTATTTAATCAAGAAAAAAAGGTTGTTGCACTTCAGTAGGGAAAAAAATTGTGCATGACATCGTAATTACCAATTGTGGGTGTCAATAATCATTTCTATAGTATAAATATTTTGATGGGTATTTAGGTGGTTAACTATTGATATTTTCTTATTTGCAATGAAATTTCTTCATATGGAATTTGGGAAATTATATCTTAAAGCACCTTAGTGCACAGAGAATTATCTCAAAGAATGTACAATGAGATGTAAGGAAATCTTGTTTCAAACATATGAAAAGGGAAGTTTCTGAGATGGAGAGAGTTTTATAATCTTCAAAAGGAATATTTTTTAAGACCAAAATCCTTCAAAATGGGGGTGTGTGATCCGTAAATGGATCTAGTTTATCAATAAGTCCAATTATTCAATTTTAGTGACTATATGGAATGCATGGACATAGTTTTGGCATCATGAAATTAGTTGTCTTTGAAGACAAAAAATAGTACTAAAATGTTTATAAAAGAATAACAAGTTTATTTAGGTATCATAAGTTGATTTTAATTATTTCTCTTTAAGGATTAGTTTTATGGTTGTAAAAATGATCAAAGACATGCATATGCTAGATCTCTCAAATATGATGATGTAAATCTAGATTTGTTTTAATGCTCCCAAATTGAAATATTAAAAAATAGAAAAGAAAAGATGCATACCTTGTTTTCATCTATAATATCTTTGCAAGCTTTCTTCACGTAATCTTTGTGCCTCTTCCATTGAATTCTTTCATGCACTCATATTTTGTCTTATCCTTCTATTTCCCATCTCCTTCTTTGTAAAATATTGCTTGACAATTCCTCTCTCAAATGTTATCCTCCAAAGTCTACCTTGTAGAACAAAAATGCAAATTTATCTTGCTTATATATTGATTTACAAAAAAATAAAATAATAATAATTGTTAAATTTATGTATTGAAATGATTTAAAAAAATCACAGTTTCAATCCAGAAATTTAGCAATTGATTATCATGGACTATGGAAACTTTAAAAAAAAAACAGTTGTTAATATTAATTAAGAAAAAATAACTTCCTAAAAAGTAAAAATAAAAGGTCGGCTAGGCCTTCAAATGAAGGTTGTCCGTTATTTTTTAAAAAATTTACAAAGCTTCATTCGAAGGTGGTCAATGGTCACATTATGTATTCCATCTTAGGGTCTTCATTTGAAGACACCTTCAAACAAAGGCCCCTTTGAATGAAGGGGCTCCTCTTCGTTCAAAGGTGCCTTCATTCAAAGGGGTATTCGAAAAAAAACCCTAAATTTTCACTTTCCACCCACTCTTGCAAATTTGTGCATTTTTTTAGCTTTCAAAGCTCGAGTTGAAGGTCCAAATGGAATCAACTTGACAAATCGAGTTCCAGGATCGTAGTGATTGGAACGAGCTTTCCAACAACTATAATTTAAGTATATTATGATTTTTTTTAGTTTTATTGAACATAGGTTTTTCATCGAACATCAAGTTCTTTGTTCTACGCATGTGAAAAAATAGTAAATTAGTCAAAAAAAATTCTAAAAAATATCTATGCACTAGGTATTGATGTCCTTGTTCCAAAAAAAATGAATTTTGATACATACAAAACAAGTTATGCGCGTTGTAATGCACTATGTCTAAATTATAATTTGTTTGACTTCAAAACTTAATTAAAAGAAAAATATTCAACAAAACGTTATCAAACCAAATGCAAAGACTAGATATCGATGTTACCAACCTAAATTCAAAAGAATCAAAATTTTATCCTTTGTAGAAAAGAAGTTATGCATGATGTAATACACATCACTTTTTAAAAATATTGTTTACTATTAAAAACTAGTTATCAAAGGAGATGCAAAAAAAAACTACAATTTAATTTCAATTTTTTTCTTTAAAAATACATTTAGAATCTACAAACAAAAATTCACAGATCACTAGTTTGCATCATCTTCAAATTCCTAACACTTTAACTATTATAGGTGTTAGAAAGTGAAGATTTAGTTCAAAATGTTGATTTCAATGCCAAGTTTGGCCAAAAAATGTAACCCATTATTGTGAGATGACCCTAAGGCTTGTCAACTGACATTATTGAATCCACAAATATACAAAGAAGAAGCAGGAGAAGTTGATTCAATCTTGATTTTAGGCAACAAGTCAATGCTACATACATTGAGAGCCGAATTGATGTCAACGAGAGCACGCGTAATGCCAATAGTGTTAATATAAACTATTATCATTAAAGGATCCACTTGCTTATGTACTTTCAAAGGTAGGAGTTCATACAAATGGAATGTAATATTCAGTGAATTTGCACGAATATGATCCATTAACGAATTAACATCCATTGTTCTAGTGAAAGAAGGCAAGAGGATATTTTCCAAGGCTTCTTGAAGCATACTTTTGTAAATAGGAGAAGTCTGAAGCAAATCCCAGAGTGAAATCTTGGCAGGATTAACACTAAGTTGCTCAACAAGATCATACTCACTAGGTGGCTTAGTTGCAGGTTTAGGTACTTGAAGAAGGTGATAGAGAAGTAGGTTGATTAAGATTTGTTTGGTTCCTTCTAGTATTATAGGTATGGGCTACTGCTCTATAAGATGGAGCCTTAGATTTTATAAATCTCATGTAAAGGTCTGGCATGTCACTTGCGAAAAGAACCCCATGAATAGAATGAATTCTTTTAGGAGATGGGCTAGCCAAAGTCATGTAAATGATCGGTCTCTTAGGCCTTCGACAGGCAACAAAGACTACAACCACATTTATGAACTCTTCGACTTGTGAAGAAGAAGAATTTGATGAAGATATTTGTTTATCAGATTTTTGAATAGGAGATACCTCTAACAAATCATTTAGGGCATCATCCTACATGTCAAAATATTGTTTAGAGAAAGCATTAATAAAAGCATTCAAATTTTGAAGAAAAAGATCCAACATGATTTCCTTCACATCTAGTTCACCAAAATGTAGAGGAGATTCGCTACCCTCAAGAAGATAGGGTCTCAAGGAGCAAATAGCCCTTGATTACCTCAGGGATCAAAGCTTAGGTGAAAACATAAAGAATTAAGATTATTTGCACAACTTAATTAAACAAAAGCTAAATTACTAAGGACAATAATGATAAAATCACTTAATTATAGAAGTTAATGACAATATCAGAATCTCTAATATACATAAATGGAAAGCACATAAGTCACAGATTTTACCCCTAAGAGGATTAAGCCTCAACCACAAATGACAATGCATTGTGGGAACGTCTATGCCCCACGATGTCGTCTTCTTTGGTGAAACAAAGAATAAAATCTTTAAATCTGCAACGTCCAGCCTATCAAATCCATACATCTACACACAAAATAGAATAGGAAAAATTTTGGGGGTTGTTTCGGGGCTTGCCTCATTCAAACCCATGTTTTTCGTGTTTCCACCTCCATGGACAGCTAGATAGATAGAGAAAGATAAAAATACATGAAATGTAAAGACGTGTGATAAAAACAAATCCCACAAAGGAAGAGAACCCCCACCACAATTATAAAGACATGTAATAGAAACAATCCCTGCAAAGGATGAGAACCCCTATTACAAATAGAATAGACAAGATCAAATAGATAGCACTAAATAGACGAGACAAGAAAACAAGAGAGTGTTACCAATAGCTTGTGGCTCCCCTCTTGGTTTGATAGACGTGACAATCTTGCGTGCAAGAGAGCCTTGATTGTTGCTTGAGAGAAATCTAGCAAAGCTTCGCTATGGAAAAAAGAGAGAAAGAATGAATGAAGAATGGAGTAGAATGGGAGAGAGAGCGAGATTGAGCAAGAGAAAGTGAGAATGAATGAAGAATGGAGTAGAATAGGAGAGAGAGCGAGATTGAGCAAGAGAAAGTGAGAATGAATGAGAATGAAAGGGAAAAGTGGAGTTTTGTGAGGTTGCATGGGTGGGAGGAGCTGTTACATCCATGTTTTTGTCACAATGACACATTTTCTAGGCAAAGGACACAAAATATTCTCATTTTAATCTCAAAACGTTCAAGGAGGCTAGCACGTCACAAGCGCGTCACACAAGTGTCATGCTCAAAACTTTGCAAGAATGAGGCATCCAGGTTGTTAGTGCTTCAACGTTGCCTATGAAGTTGGAATCGTGAAATTATGACATAGGTTTTTGTCATAAATGTGGTGGGATAGGTGTGCATGTGTGAAATTTCCACGGGGTGTAATTTTATGACACTACACTTGGAAATCATGCATATCAAACCCCCTTAGGTGAAACCCCTCTAGGCTTAAATCATTTGTAAAAAAATGTGATTCAAGAAAAAATTGGGAAGTCACACTAATGTGAGATCAACCAACTTACACACAATTTTCTTATCAAATTGTTATCTCTCTTACCCTAGTAGTAAAAAACTATTCCAATTGAATATGAAAAAAAATACAAGCTATACTAGCACTTGCACCAGGGGGGGTGCAAGGGTTACGCCGATAGAAAAATATATATAAGTAAAGATGGAAAGAAAGAGCAGTGTAAAATATATAATTTTTGTTTGCATTATTTACAAATTGGAAGCTAAAGTATTTTCTTATGCCCAAATGTGCTCAATGGAAGGTCTGAGTCATTATTTACTTTTACCTAAATAGAATCATGGATATATGTTGTGTTGGCATCCCATTGACAATATATCCACTGACATATTAGCAGATTTGTAGGGGATGGTCCTCAAGTAAACAATCCGCTTGTTGACGATAAGCTACTGGCGGTTTAAGCTTTTCCTCTCCCAACAGTTTCCAAACTCTAAGTTAGCCAATTATTAGAGCGCACAAATCTCCATTGCCACAACATAATCTCTGATCAGCATCTCACCTTAAAGGCTTCCAAATTTGGTAGACTGAAGGCATCCACTGGGGAAAAAATGATAGACAATAAAGATATATGACCTTATTTATATTAAAATAAAGATATATTTTGACTTATTTAAACAAATTATTTTATATATCTTTGACTAATGCAGTTATATTTTAATAAAGAGATCACTATACTTGTATCTTTTTGTTTTAGAAGTTTGGACATAAGTATAAAAAAGAATTCATACGTGCAAGAGTTCTATATATTTTTCCTCCATTGTTTCTTTTTTATTGTGTGAACTATGAGGTGCACATAGCTGAAATCATGATTAAGCAAAGTTGACATGATGGTGTTTCATTTAGCAATTTGATATTCTTAGTCTTGTTTCCTTTGTCTATATGTTTTTGTTTTAACATAATGAGGATTTGCATGAATTATTTTTTTAAGTTGAATAAGAATTGCATATTGAATCTTCTAACTCCTACTTTTATTTTTAAATTGCATATAAATAATGATCCTAATTTTAACCTGGCCTTAACTCTATTCTTATATCTAATTGAAAACATAATGTAATCCTAAACCGAAGATTAACACTAAGCCTAACCTAACAATAACTATAAATGTAGCCCAAACTTAACCCTAATCCCATATCTAGTTGAATACATAAACCTAAATATTTTATGTTATTTTAGTATTTGTTATACAGTATACTATTTATATTATATTAACATTTATTATATAATTTATAGTATCTTACATTATATTATATTCATATTAATGTCACATTTATATTAATTTATATTATATTTTTAATGCATAGCCAAAGCTTTTGGGGCAAGGCAATGGCTACCCAACCTACAAAAAGGCATGGAGGAAGCCATGTGCATTCGATGGCTCATGCCTGCCCGTGCAACATTGTATCTAACGGTTTCCGTACATTATTCATGTTGTACACAATAGTCAATCAGGCAACATTTACTTTTTCCAACCAACCAATTTAATGTGTCAAAAAGTGACGAGTACCTCTAGTCAATCTAATTTTTTCATTCATGTGTGTTGTAATTTTTTTCATTCTTGTGTGTTGTATGTGAAAAGTAATGTTAATTTATATATATATATATAGGGGAAAAGACCCAATTGCCGCCCATGATCCAATACCCGTTCACTCCTTGTTCACTTGACCCCCCAATAACCGTTTACATTTTAGTCATTACATTGTTTTAATTATGCAAATAAAAATTTACAAATTACACCAACATATGTTCACTACTGAATGTGTAGTTGACCAAAAAAAATAAAACACATTGAAAACTATTGAAAACACTTTAAATTTTTGTGGGTTTTTATTGTTTGTTTAATGAACAAGTACTGGCGAAGTGGTAAAGATGTATGGGACGAAGGTTTGAAAACACCCTTTTCGAACACCTTTCGCGTTACGAATTCCACAAGGCGTGTTTTAAATACCCAGAAGCCAAATTTTTCTTTTTAAGGTCCTAACTCGCTTATGAAGAAGCCCAAAAAGAAAAATTGAAATCGGACCTATTTTGCACTCTGCACAAATGCACGAAGTTAGTCCTGGCAACTACTGGTACATCTCCCCTATATATATATATATATATATAATATTATTGTTATCCTATTATTATATATAATATTATGATAAATATTAATGTTTTATTTTATATATATGTATAATTTATTATAATATTATATATTATTTTATTAATATACTTATAATATATTATATTATCATTATCATATATAATATTATAATTAATATTAATATTATATTATTATACTTGTACTAATCTATGTTAGTATTATATCTATAAAAATAAAGTAAAAATAAATTATTAGTATATTAACATAATATTTATTATAATAATAATATATATTACTATTTATATTTTTCATAAATAATAATATAAAGTAAATATAATAATATATAATATTACAATAGTACTATATACTAGAATATGATACTTATAATTTATTTTTATTTTTTTTACACTAATAATATATTATATATTAATTATATATAAAAAATAAAGTAAAAATAAATTTTTAGTATATTAGTATATTAACATAATATTTATTATAATAATAATATATATTAGTGGTTTATATTTTTAGTAGTCATAATATAAAGTAAATGTAATAATATATAATATATTATATAGTATTATATATAATATGTTTAGTATTATATATTAGTATATAAATAGTAAAATTATAGATAATAATGATATATTATTATAATATAATAATGAATTAAGAAGAAAAAATGGTTCGCACTGCTCCAAAAAATTTCAAAACCCTTCATGCGTCTACCGATGGCGATTTTCCTTCAGGTGGTGTGGGGAAAATTGATGGTCAAGGTGCTTCATCCTTTCCGCGTCAATCCCTGGATGCACCCATTTTGCAGGCGCGGGGGTCTTTGTTGGCTTCGGGTGCTCACGGAAAACCTGATTCAAAGTCATTTGTTGCGCAGCGGCTTGACTTTAACGCTGCCTTGGGCTCTTGTGCCTCTAGTGCAATGGTTGGTGATTCTCTTTCGCCGCTGGGTGCTCCTGCCTGTGTCGTTCCTTCCCCTCTTGTCTTCCACCGCTCATAATCTATACCCTAAATTTGTCTCGAAGCCACCGCTCGCGACAGAGAGGACTACTTGAAGGAGCATGCCCTAATTTGTAGATTCATGAAATTTTGGCCGAAATTATGCGACCTGCACTCTTGGATAAGCAAAAATTGGAAAGAACGCATGGAGGAGGAAATCTACATTTATTCTTGTGCGAAGGGTTTCTTCATTCTCGAATTTGAATCACTGAATGACAAGGAGTTGATTTTGAATGCTGGCCCATGGTTCTATCAAGGCGATTTCCTATGCATCAAGCCATGGTTTCCTTCCTTCGATCCTTGGTCAGATTCATTCTCCTCTGCATTTATTTGGGTAAGATTGCCCTACCTACCTTTGCAATTTTGGGAAATTGCATGTCTGAAAGCAATTGCCAATGGTCTAGGAAAATACCACTGCATTTCCAAATAAACAATCAATTTTGAAAATTCTACCTATGCCCGCTTATGTGTTGAATTCAATTTAACCAAAGGCCTTCCAAAGGAAATCTCTTTGAAAGTTGGGGATCGTCGTTGGAGGCAGCCTGTAGATTATGGAAAGATCCCATTTAGATGCAAAAAATGTTTTTCAACTACTCATTGCACCTTCCAATGCAACAAGAAGCACACTTATGTGCATAGTAATGGAGCCATTGGGTGTTCTTTGGGTGTCGGTTTCGTGGTTGGTGATTCGTTGGGTGTCGGTTCCATGGTTGGTGATGCCCTTCTCTTGCTGTAAAGCTAGATTCTGATCCTACGATTTCGTGCCTACGACCCTCTGAGTCTATGGTGATTCCTGTAGAATCATCTTCTGTAGGATCGCTTTCAGAAGGAAATTTCAAGGATTTGAATTCCACACATTTGCCTAAACAAGCTTGGATAGAGGTCAAGCGAAAGAAATTTCCTTCTGCCAAACTCCAACATTCAAGGTCTTTAGGATCTGCATTGGCCGGAGTGAAAAACTGAAACCATGTGATATGTTTCACACCCATTTGGGTGGGTGGTGTTTCTTGTGTTTGTATGGTTTTTTGTTTGTCAAGTAGGATATTTGGTCGACACAGTTGTTGACATGTCGCACCCCTTGTGGCAAGGGTATGCTTTTAAACTGTTCTTTTGTTTGGATCTTATAATATGAGAGCTACCCCCTTAGTAGCACTTACCTAAAAATAAATAAAAATAGTATATTATAATATACATAAATAAATATAATAGTATACATATTATTGTATTATTATACATTAATTATTTAATTATATTATTATACTATTATTATATACTAGCAATATCATAATCTAAATATAAATATATATTAATGTACTATATTATATGAATATAAATTATTATTTTAATATTAATATAATATTATTATATTATATTAATAATATTATTATATTATATTAATAATATTATTATATTATATTATATATCAATTGTATATTATATTTATTATTATATATTTAATATAGTATATAATCAGTATAATTAATACTTATTTATTATTATTTTTACTTTATTAGTAGTATACTATATATATAGTATATAATATTATTTAGTATAATTTAATATTAATAAATAATAGTATACTATATTATTAACATTATATAATTAAATATTATATAGTAATATAAATAAATTATACTTATATAGTATATATTATATAATAGTATAATAATATAATTATATACTTAATGTATAATATAATAATAATATGTATATAATTTTATTTATTTATGTATATTATAATATAGTATTATTACTATATATACTTGTATTATTTATATACTATATAGTATTATAATGTATTATATATTATTATATTTACTTTATATTATTATTTATGAAAAATATAAATCAGTAATATATATTATTATCATAATAAATATTATGTTAATATATTAATAATTTATTTTTACTTTATTTTTATATATATAATACTAACATAGATTATTATAAGTATAATAATATAATATATTATTAGTACAAGTATACTAATTTATAGATTATTATAAGTATAATAATATAATATATTATTAGTACAAGTATAATAATTTATAGTATATATAGTAAATATAATAATATAATATATTATTTATATAAAAATAAATTATTAGTATCATATTCTAATATATAATGCTATTGTAAAATTATATAGGATTATTATATATATATATAATAGTATTATACATATAAATAAATAATATAATATTAATATTTATTATAATATAATATTAATATTTATTATAATATTATATATTATAAATATATTAATAAAATAATATATAATATTATAATAAATTATACATATATAAAATAAAACATTAATATTTATCATAATATTATATATAATAATAAGATAACAATAATATTATATATATAAAAACATTACTTTTCACATACTGGACACAAGAATGAACAAATTTACAACACACATGAACATGAATGAAAAAAATTAAATTAACATAAATGAAAAAATTAAATTCGTTGGAGGTACTCGTCACTTTTTGACACAAAGTAGTTGGCTGGAAAAAAATAAATAGCATGAGCCATTGAATGCACATGGCTTCCTCCATGCCTTTTTGTAGGCTAGGTAGCCATTGCCCTAGGGCAATAGGTTCATTTTAAATAGTTTTAAATTATCTTTTTGAAGTGGTACCATCGAGCTACGTGTATTATGCTCACAACCTTGGGATGGCCAAACCTAAACGACGTAGGCTCGGAAAGTGTGGAACCCATGACTATAAATACCCAAGTAAGAGGCAGAACAAGGGAGTGTGAGAAGTGAATTATGGAGGAAGATGGGGGAGTAAATAATGGTGGTGTGGAGGAGGGGTTGGTCCACCAGGGGAAGCATAGAAGCATTTTACGGCTGGGGAGGTGGTGCACGATGTTATAATAGGGATTTTCATTACAGACAATCATTATTAAAATTGCATTAGCTAATCGAGCATTTGTTTAAAAAAAAAACATAAATATGTTGCAGCTCAACACCAATCAATGGAATGTTAGAATATTTATATTTTACACTTATTAATTAGATCACATCGGTTTAATTAATTAAGTTGTTTTTATTAATCTGTTTACTTAAGCTATCTCTTAGGTACATTATAATTAATATTTATATTAATTATTAATGTGCAACCTAGCTTTTCCTTGCTTTAGGGTTTCGTTCATCTTTTAAGGTCGAACTTGTAATTATTGTTCATCATCTTAGAATATAATTTTTTGCTCTCTCTTCTTGAGTATTTCCAAGCTCTGCTTTTTGTCTCCTTCAACTTCTCTCCTGTAACAGGTTATTTGCATGCAGGTGTTCTTGGCGAACTATGGATTTGTCTTTCTCAAATCCTACATGGTATCAAAGCGGACCTGTTGCAGCTTGTTCATGTTTGAAGAATTTGGAGCTACAAGGGTTGGATCAAGCTTTCACAGTTTTACAGTTTGATTCTCTGTGGATCTGGGGGTCGCCTAATTTTTTGGGCATTTTTGGACAAAACAGACCTCGCCATTGAGTCCGAAGCATCCAAAAACCCCTGTTTTCATATAAAATTTGTCTATTTTGGCCTTTGTCGACCGAAAAGGCAAAAAAAAATTGACCCAAAAGCCGTACGGCCTCAAGGCGCAATCTTCGAGAAATTATTTTTTTGAAAAAATCAATTTTAAATTGATATTTTATAAGGTTTTTAAAAAAACCTTTAGCGCCTCCAGTATATTTGCAGGTCGTCGCCCGCCGGCCACTGAGCGGCCACCAAGCAACCACCCGCCACTCGCTTCGACCAACGGAGCCACCCAACAGCCGCCGGCTTGGTCACCACCAGCCGGCCACCGGCCAAACACCGGCGGTCCGCCCAAGCGCCACCAGCGCCCAGCCCCGGCGGCACCCTACACCCTAGCCACGGTCATATGGGGAACCAAGGGCTGCGCTCCAGCTCCTACACACCAGCCCCCTGGTTGGCCATGTGACCAGGGGCCGAAGGTTTTTTAGCCCTTGAGGGCTATGCAAATTTTTTTTTACCCTTTTGAGCAACTTGCGCTAAATCGGGCGTAAAATGGGTATTGTTTCTCGGTTTCACGAACGAAAATATGCGTCGGAAAGCTAGTTCCGAGTTTGTTCTGATGGTGCAAGAATTTCCTCAACATTTTTTAGTTTGCATGCAGTTTTTCGCAGTCAAAGTCAGATGATTTTTCTACACTCCGAAGGGCATAACTTTGTCGTTTTTGCTCCCTTTTTCGAAATTGAATAGGCGTTGGAAAGCTATGCATGCGCTCTATTCAGATCTACTATTATTTTCTTCAGAAAATTTATCAGGTACACAAGTTTCAGTCTAAAACCGTTTTTTCCTTTTTCCTATTTTTTCGTTAAAAAAATCTCTACTGGAGTTTGGTTTTTTGCATTGTGGGGGGAGTTTTTTTTCTTGCTTTCTGTTATCTACTTCAGAAAACCAAAAACTCTTCATATCAAACATTCATTAAACCTCTCCAAACATGGCCGAAAACACTTCTACTGTTGAACTTCTCACACCGCATAACTACCATACATGGAAGACATTCATGACACGTCTTCTCAAATCAAAGGGGTTGTGGTCCTGTTTAGATACGGTTCAACCAGTTTTGACCAGACCATTTGAGATTATGCAGCATAGAAATAAGATGGATGAGGCTATGGGTTTGATTTCCTTACATGTTTCAGACAGCTTGTTGTTTCATCTTGATGCATGTAATAGTCCTCTTGAAATGTGGACCAAGTTCAATGATTTATTTGGTACCATCAATTAGTTTCGTGCACTACAGATTGAAGCAAAGTTGACTTCACTTGTACCTGACTTTTTCCCCTCCATTGAGGACTTTCTAATGAAATTCAAACAACAGAGATCTCTTCTACAGGGTTGTGGTAAGGTTAACACTAATACAGAGTGTATTTACCTGATTTTGTCAAAGCTTCGTGGGAACTTTCAAATATTCTCATCTACCTTCTATTCCACTATGGATGCCTTGGGCAATCGATTTACCATGCCTACTTTTGAGGTGTTTTGTGATCGTTTGACACAAGAGCAAGCCAAGATATCACAATTGGATGCTCTCACAGGATCACCGCACCAAGCATTGGTAGCACAATCATCTCAGGGGAAGCAAAAGCAAAAACATAAACCACATACCACAGCGCATTGGAAGGATTCCAGTTCACAAAACACTTTTGATTCACCTTCTCCTAAGGGGGAAACATCGAAGAAAGATAGACCTAAGTGTGTTTATTGTACTAAGTCAGGACATGATGAGTCCAAGTGTTATGAGAAGAAGATAGATGGATATGCAAAACAAGTTTCAGATTTGACAACTCTTCTTGAGAAGAACCATATTCATCACTCTTCTTCATCTACTTCAGGCGGGTCTTCTTCTTCACCATCATTCCAGATAGATGGACAGGCCCCACATAAGGGTCATGCATTATGTGCAACCACCAGTTCACATTCATCTAGATGGCTACTAGGATTCAGGTGCTTCACACCATATGGCATCTTCTCAGGACATGTTCTCATCTTTCGAGGCTGCATCCTCACCACACATATTGATGGGTAATAACACTTATATGAGTGTATGTGGGAAAGGTTCTATCGATATTGATGACGGTACATTCAATGATGTACTATGTGTTCCATCTTTGTCCACTAACCTTCTCTCCATCTATCAGATTGCTCACAGTGGGACAGGGAAGACAGTTGAGTTCACACCTGATTCAGTGCACATCAGAGACATTCAGACTGGCAACATTGTTGCAACAGGGACAGTTGATCATTCTTCCCGATTGTATGCATTTACACACTTTGGTCCACCATCTCCCTCTCTTTCTAAAAGAGAGCATGCAGTATCTGAGGAGAAGTTCGGTCACTTGAACTTATGTGTTCTTCCATCTGTTCATGAGACTAGTGTTGAGACTTCTACACCTCTTCCTCCTGTTGAGATCACATCTGTTCAGCAGGATTCCTCTTCAGTTGTGACTGACATTGTCGCTCCACTCATCGAGCCATCAAGTGCAGTTGTTGAGGCCATATCAGAGGATATTCCTTTCCTCACAGATGACAGATTCAGCACACCTGTTATCCCTTCTTCACTGGAGATTACATTTCAGGATCATCTTGAGTTGTTTGATTCACCATTCTATTATTCAAACACTCATTCTCCAGTTCAGTTCTTCAGTGAGCATCATCCAGGACTACCATTTTCACCTCACATCCAGGGATTTCCTCTTCCTCGACTATTGGATCTGTTTCTTCCTTCGAGGAGACACATTGGTTTGATCATTGGCACAGGGGTTCTTTCATTCTAGGGGGCTTTGGAGTCTCCACTCTCTCTCATGGGGGGGGTATCTGATTGTATATTTGCATATGTTCTTGAGAGAGTCTCTTGAGACATTCCATTTGTACTTTCTTTTTTGCATCTCTTTTTGGAGAGGAGTTTTTTCCCACTGGGTTTTCTCCTTTTCTCCGTTTCATAGAGATTTCCTTGTATTTGGGTACCTGATCTGGCCTTGTTGCCGGGACCCATTTTTTTCCTGCTTTCATAGTGTGCTAGGTTATCTTACCTCCCGAGCTTCGCTTAAGGGGGGGTGTTAGAGTAATTATATTTTACACTTATTAATTAGATCACATCGGTTTAATTAATTAAGTTGTTTTATTACTCTTGTTTATTTAAGCTATCTCTTAGGTACATTATAATTAATATTTATATTAATTATTAATGTGCAACCTAGCTTTTCCTTGCTTTAGGGTTTCGTTCACCTTTTAAGGTCGAACTTGTAATTATTGTTCATCATCTTGGAATATAATTTTTTGCTCTCTTCTTGAGTATTTCCAAACTCTATTTTTTGTCTCCTTCAGCTTCTCTCCTGTAACAGGTTATGTAACAGGTTATTTGCATGCAAGTGTTTGTGTTCTTGACAAACTGTGGATTTCTCTTTCTCAAATCCTACATGGAAAACATTTATCAAGACATTTGCATTACAGTTTGGTCGTGTAAATGAAAATTAGGTCTACACGGTGCCAGTCAAATGGAGGACAAACCGACGTCCAGCAACCAATAATATAGAAGCCGTTATATGAAAAATAAAAATATGTAAAACTACATGCCAATAAAAGTCCATGGAACTGTGCGTCCCTATTGTTGTGACATTTTTATTCCACGTCACAGTAAGTAACGGTGCAGGGAGAAGACATGTCCTAGGTGCATGAATCCCGCCTTTCGTTCACCAGTACACTCCACGTTGGCTATCGGCATGCATTATTTTGTGTAGACGCTTACACAAATCTTGCATTTTGAAATGTGTTCATTATGAATAGAGTGAAAGCAGTTGTGGGCAGACTGGCGTAGAAGCTGTTCACTATGAATAGATTGAAGCAGCAGTTTGACATGCAAAGGACACGACGAACAGGAGAAGAAACCGAAGCAGCAATATGATAGTGCCGGCTTAGCTGCAAACTGTGATGAAGAAAATAGCTGAATCCAAACCAGAGTAAATCAAAATATCTGAATTAAATCTTGCAAAATCAAATCTTACAGAATCAAATCTTCTTATTCTAGAATATCTATCATCCAGGTTTTAATCCCCGATATTTTCATATCCTTTCTCTACAGTTGATGATGACCTCCATGCTACAGAAAACCAGAATGGCCTCTATTAGGCTGACGGCCATATTATTGCAAACTATAATGGTGAGCAATTCGTTGTCAATGGTCAAGAAGGGAAATCATCTGCGATGAGCTCGAGTCTATCAAATGCCTGCTCAAAGACACCGTTGGGGCCGGAAGGGCAAACTGCAGTTCAAGGAGGAAATGACTACATAAACTTGAAGACTTCCTTTACGAGGCTCTTTATGTGTTGGAGGACACATCTCAAGCTTGCCTTTCCCATTACGTATTGGGTGGTAAGATTTGAGTGTTTAAGGAGAGAATAAGCAGCATCCATAAAAGTTCAAAGTATCTCAAATATCTCAGACATGGATGCCACGCCCCCTTCCATGTTACTCAGTGAAGGTTCGTTATTGAATAGAGCAAAAGCAACTGCGCTGATTGTGGAAGCTACATCTCAAATACAATCCAAAAATTAAATCAAACATATCAAACTAGAAATAAGCCCCTAAACATAAACAAAAAAACCCTAATCATTTGAAGTGCCCAAGATTAGTCCTTACCTTTAAGGCGGCCTATTTTCTCCAAATCACAGTTCTGATCTCTCTTATCCTTAGCAGGATTTAAAACCGAAGAAACCCCAAGAATAACACAGCTCTCTAGAGTCGTCCCAAACTCTGTCTTCCATTTAAGCAGGACGCCATCTTCAATATGCAGTTCACCACCAGGCAGTTCAATGCTTAGATTTTGGACCTCTTTGAAACTCTTTGAAACTTCACTGGGAGAATGATGGGAAACCTCTGGAACCGTGGATTTCTTTGGACCCAAGAAACCTTGCAAATCCTGTAATGGCCTTAAAACGCTACCCAACATAAACCTCATCAGGTGGCTCCAAATCCCCCTATTCTTGGTACTGCTGCCGCCGCTGTTTTCATCGCTTGAAATCACACAGTTCACCTTAACAACTACATTTTGTACTTGTAGGGCTATGCTACAGAACCTCTTTGATACTGCGCGACACCGACGTAGAGCCTATATATTTATATAGGAGTAATAAATTTATAGCTCCAGAATGTCGGTGAAACTCTTATTGTGAGCGCTGCTAGAGTCGGCAGGAGAGCGGTGGCAAAGGTGGACAAAAAATATCTTTCAATTTATTGCAATCTGCAATCTGTAATGAATTAGATTGATACTGCATTTATTTAAAAGATTGCAATCCAATCTTCCAACAATTTGCATTTATTTCGTAGTATTGTAGCAAACCTGAAAGTTGTTTTCTGAACAGGTATAATGGCCTGAAACGGTTTGACGGAGTGTGAGACAGGTTTCAGTCGAAACCTCACACCATATATAGCCTATCGGCTAAATACCATAAAATCTTATTAACTAAGTTGTTTAAATTACATTGTCGCATGGTTTATCATATAAGCTAGAGTATTAAACTCCAACCCCTACAATTAAGGATTAACCTCATAACAACCACACAAACTACTTCTAACAATGTGATAATGATAACACAAGTAAATCAATGTTAAAAAAATCAAATTCTTTGTAGATATTATTATAATAACCCTTAAATAATCTAATAATATATAAAGTATCAAAAAAGAGACAAAACTTACAAAAAGATACATCTCAAGTTAAACGTTTTTATGATCATGATCAATGTCATAGTAAAGAAAAATAGATGGAAACATCTCAAAAGAAAGGACGTGAAACACACATCACAACAAAATTTTAAGCGTTATATAATACTTTTGTTTGTAGAGAGACAATGCATGATTATACCTCATTGTCATCACCACATGAGCATTGAAACATCATAGAGGATACTTACATGGGGGAATAAGTTAAATATTTGTGAGATTAGTGCATTATCAAAATTTTCTGATAGTCTTGGTTAATCTCTTCATATTTACCATTTGTTTTCTTTGTCACATCTTATAGTATAGCATTTTAAATGCTACGTTTTTGTTCCTTGCCATGCTCTCACTTGATCTTGCCACTTGAGGAGAAAGATATGCTTACATTTTGTAAGTTCCATACATTCACATTTCTCTCATTGGGGGCATCATTGTCACATGTTTCATCACTTTGATCAAACACACAATATATCTCAAATATGCATGTTATATTTAGTTTTTAGTTAAATTTTAATTTTTTATATCATTATGTTATTTTACTAAATTTTTAGTTCGCAACTTTCATTTTCATTTATTCTCTCTTCCTCAACTTGTGGGCACTCCTTCATAATACACAAAATTTGAAAGGGGCGTATAATTTACTAAAAAGGTTTCTAGTTTATCATACTTAATAGGTTGGTGCTTTTCTTTTAACAATATAACTAATCAGGTTTCTACGCTTGATTTTTTCAATTTCTTAGTTTGCTAGATTCAAAAACTTTATATCCTTTTTATCATAGTTATTTCTTTCAATTTTACTTTAGTATGTTTACTCATTTACTTTTGCATGAACACCAAAGAGGGGGGGAATGCAAAGGAAGAAATGTATATTTCACACTTTCCTCTGTCATTTTTGTCACTTTGTGTTGATGTCATACATTCAAAATTTTAACACCCATTTTGGTTCTTTTAATGCACCACTAACCTCAAACCTAAATCCAACACTTTGTTACGCTAAAACATCTAGCTTAAAGCCTCGCTGAATTATTTCTCAAGAAATTTTCCATTCTAAATTCAATCACACCTACAATCTCATCCCCTATAATGTAGATCATAAGTGTCCCCTAGATTCAAAAATAAAGATTTTGAATTCCAAGGTCAACAAACCTAGGCTATGATAATTATTCATAAGCATATGGGGAGAAACATCGAGTTGCTTGTCTAGGGTTGTGTATTTAAACACATCATCCTATATCACTTTCAAGAATAGAAGGTTAGTATGTTTCCTCACAAGAATCAATTCACATTAAACTCAACTAATATCAACCCAACTTACATTGATTTCAATTGCATCAGACATAACTTAACAAATCAACATCTACTAATTTTTAGTTTATCTCTATTTTAATCTTCATTATTAAAGGATTACTAGAAATTCATTTATCACTCGCAATTAGCATTAGATTCAATTTTCATTAAACATCAACTAATCAACATTCATTGCCCTCTTTTATCTTTTCTCAATATTGAAAAAATCAGCTTAAGGGCTTGACTATCATCAAGGAAGTTTCATACTTTTCTATGTACATAATAGGCTTGTAATGATGGTCTTTAACATCCCACTTTCTTGGAACATAATATAATTGAATTAATTATTTTATTTCCTTTAGCTCAGGTTCATTGCACATCTTCTATCCTCTGATGGAGGAGTATCAAATCACCAATTCTCGCTTGTTCTCTCATCTCCCATGACGTGTTGTTGGGAGGCATTCCCCCTTCAATTTTTTTTGTTGTCAATTTAGATATCGTTGTGGCTACCGTGTCTACGCATAGGGATTTTGATGGGGTCATTGATGTCAACATTAGCTCACCTTCTACTCCTATGGCCTTTTTTCGGGTCAATAGTGTCTCCATTGGCTCGCCTTTTGCTTATGGGATTGTGGGTGAGGGTTGTGTCCCCCATCTGACACTTACTATTGTTGCTAGTGGTTGGAGCTTTGGTTATTTGGCTAGTGTTGTTGTTCATCCTCTGAGGGTGAAATATCATCCTCTTGTGCCAAATCCTCCCCAATGGTGGTTTGTGGCTTGGATGTGGTAGAAAATGAGGATTTCTACCAACATAGGGTTCCAGTGTGCATATTTTCAATCTTTGGCCTTCTCTTCTTGACCTTCACAAATGGGTGTTGGCTTCTTGGAGGCCTCTTGTGGTTGGTAAGATTGAGATCTTCCCCTTTTCTAAGGGTTTTTTATTGCTTCCTTTGCCTCTTTTGAAGACAAAAAATTGGTTTTGGGAGTTGTGGGCTTGGGGGGGGGAACTCTTTTCATGAAGCCTTAGTCAACCTCATTTCACTCTCTTATTGAACCACTAATTGTGTGTCCAATGTGGGTTAGAATCCCAAACCTCCCTTTGCAGTTTTGGGAGGTTTCATTCTATGAGGCCATTGGCAACTCTATTGGTCACTTCTGGAAAGTTGACAATTCCACTTCCTATATAGGGCACTCTACTTTTACACACATTTTGGTGGATATTGACATATCCAAGCCTCTTCACAAAGATGTGGTTTTGATGGTTGGGGATAAGCCTTAGACTCAACCTCTTGATTATGAAGGCCTCCCCTTCAAATGCCATTGATGCTTCTTTATTGGTCACCAAGCTACGACTTGTCCTCTCTCACATTGTAAGGGCTTTGCTATGTGATGGAAGGATGCTACCGAAGATCATTTAATTATTCATGCTTATGATTCTTTATCGAATGACTCCTCTCAAGGAGTGGGCAAGTCTTTTGCTTCTAGTGCTACTCTCACATGGCGCTTGAACCCTATTGAGAAACCCCTATCTTGACCTCACAACCTAATCTTCCCTTGGCTTCAAACCAACTCCAGACTAGTCATGTGGTGGATGGCCTCACTTCACCTCATCATTTCTTGGTTCTCTCCTCCTATGTTTTTGGGCTCTTTGTGGGGGAATCCCCCCTTCTTCCCCTTGTGCTAAGAATTTGGATAGTAATGTTTCATGGACCATTGTAAGAATTAGGAAGAAAGGTCTTCCTAAATCACATCCCCAACTCATGTTCGAGCATTGGGTGAGAGGCCAACCCATTCTAGGTCTATCATTGTCTAAGTGGGACCCCAAGGTCCCCAATTTTTTCATTTGTTTGTTGTTGTTCTTTGCATCTTGGTTGATATTGTTCGTCACTTTTGGTTTTGTTGTTTTTGGTTGTATCTAACCATCTTGGACTTGTTTTTCCTTGCTTATTACAACTTTGTTAAGGGTCTGAACCCTAGTTTCCCAAGCTCTTTATTCTTTGGTCTTTTGTACAAGGGTTTGGTACCTTTCAAAATCCCTACTTACCTTAATCAAAACACCCCACTTTCTTAGACACAAATATACATCCAAGAAAACATTTTTAGAAAGTACCAAAGGAGACTTTGTAGTAGACAAAAATTGCATGATGTAAAATTGTCAAAACACTAGATTGTAGGTGTGATCCAATCCCATGCCCTAAGATTCTCAAATTTCAAACATCTTAAATCTGTAATTTCATATCCATTATCAATTTCCAAGTTAAAGACTTTTCTTACAACACTACATTAGTCAACATCTACATCACATCAAATTCCATGTAATCCATAATTCCACCCAAATCAATTTTAACATATTTTTTATTTAAATTACTTAATCTATCAATTTCAATTACTTGGTCTTAGATTTTAATCACTGAAATTAAACTAACTAAATTTATGTAAGAAAATCAGAGTTTAATCATTTAAATTAAACTAACTAAATCAATGTAAGACACGTTTTATTTCACTGCAGTTGTAAAATCATATGATATTAAGTTTTGCAATTCCAACAATTGAAAGTCTTTAAAGAATAAAAATAATCGTGTGGACAAATAGGGAATTGAATTTTGTATTATTATTATCTCCTCATGGAGGTTGTAGATGGTTTTATTATTTATTTTGGTAAGTGGGGATGTCAATTTAGGGGGCCTATCCTTCTTAGAGAAGATTTAATGAATAAACCAAAATCCATTCCATTTTGTAGCTTTCAAAAATACTCTCAAACTACAGCTAAACTTATCTAGAACTTAGCTATAGGTACTAAACATTATGTTTTTCAAATCCAAGTATGTTTGTTGTCCTTGCAGAGATGAACTCTCCAAGGTTGATGTTGAGTGGTACATCAATTGCAAAATTAGGCGAAAAATTCGAAGTAAGAAAGTGGAGGCGGCATTGGATAGGATAGCCAGTAGGAAAACACAAATTTGAAAGATATGGGACAAAGTAGTTGGATGTAGAAAGTTACACATCACAGAGATATTGTCCCCTAACCATTCTATATTTTGTAGGTGATAAACTTACAAGCCAAAGCTAGCTAGCAAGAAACTCGCCAACATGTTGTAGGCAAGAAATTTATCATGAAACTCATGGCGAATTTGTTCGAAAAACTTGTTTTTCCTGTGCAAAAATATAGGCAATGGGCGAAAACTGGTTGGCGCAACTCCACCAACAAGTTGTAGGCAAGAAAATGGTGGCAAGATTGTGCCAAAAAGCTAGCATGCCTATGGAGAAAAAAAAGGTAGTAAGCATAAAACATACAAAATTCACTTTTTATATTTCCTCACTAAAGCAATTGTTCCTTTGAAAGGGCATGTGCTATGAACGTCTACAGTCTTAGAAGGCCTTAATTTGGATTTGGTGGCAGAGCCCATATTTTTGGTGGATGAAATTTGTAAAATATTATAATTTATAATCATATGACACTATGATGTCATTGAACATGTTTTCTGAAGGAAAAACTACACCTAACTTCTGTAATTCAGTTTTATACATGTTTTTTAAGATTATTTTACAAATTTATTGTTTTTAATGTTTTGAAATTTTCTGAAGTTTTTGAAAGTTCAAAGACAAATTTTAAGCCTACCAAGTTTTTAAAAATTGTTTTCCATTCCATAAATAAAGGAAAACTGCACTTGACTTTTGTAAATTCAGTTTTATGTGTGTTTTTTAAAATTATTTTACAAGTTTGTGTGTTTTTTAATATTTGAAAATTTTGTCATTTTTTATCAGCCCCCGAGACCAAATCGAATTTTAGGCTTGTCAAGTTTTTTCCAAGTCTAAGATTTTGAACCATGTTATAGCTTTTAGGTAAGATGTAGATTTGCATAAGTTGAAGAGGCTTTTGCAGTGAACTTGGGCACTTTGTTTTCACACCTTTCTTGGAAGTTTTGTTTTTGCAGTGAATATGCAACTTCGCAATTTCCAAATCCTTATCTCTTGTTAGGTTAACTCATATAATTTGTCAAAGCACTCGACTTGATTTCACAATTGATCATTTCTACAACTAATTGACTATATATTTTGAATGAACTGCAAACCTAATTGTAAGACATGTTTAATGTATATCTAAACGGGAGATAATGGATAGTACACAATACAATCATAATCAAACCCTGTAGAGAAACCAAGGATTGGAAACTGAAGTAGTGTTGAAGGTGTTGATGGGTTGATATCAATGGTTTTGCAGAGTACGAATTAAGAATGTAACATCTGGTGACGGAGAACAGTGCAAACAAAACAGTAAGGATGGCTTGCAGCCATTTCTATAGTTCCTTGTTGATGCTTTTGAAATCAATAATAATCATACAATCTAGTGACATCAAAACATGAAAGAGTCTTCCTCTTATAACAAATGAGAATGAATCAATTTGATAGAGTTTATGATGCTGAGAGTGCCTTTGCTCTCCCCCTAACCAAGTCTCTCGATAATGCTGATCAGTTCTTTCGTATTAACCCCATGAAACACCCTGCTTCTAAAAAAAAGTCAAACATGCTAACCAAAACAAAAAAGTAAAATAGAACCCAGATTCACCAAATCGGAATACATATGTGAAGACTAGAAAGAAACAGAGATTGCAACAAGCATTGATATTTTTATTAACCAAAGTCTTCGTAGCTTCCACAAAGCTAAATCCTTCTTCAAATCCAAAGCTTTCTCCTCAAACAAAACCACCAAATTCACCTCAAGAAGAAAAAACAAAAGCCAAAAATAGAACTGCCAAATCCGACTGTTACAACCTAAAAATACATGAACAACTAAAGTAGGATAAAACCGATGGGTAGTGGGAACCCATTAATTAATCAATGGTTACATTATCTTCCTTGTCTTTGAAAGGTTTTGAATCTCCTAGTTCAGAAGGGTATAATTTTGTAAATTTCATGAGATCTTCTTCAATGATCCAAGTGTTGTTGGAATCAGGTAAACCCACCCATTTTACCAAATACACATTATTCTTGGATCTTCTAGCAGCAATCTTAGTGTCCACTATCTTTTCAACTTGCTCTCTTTTTTATCGTGGTAATGCACTGGTCAAGTCTCTCAACACATTTATATCAGAAACTTGTTCAGGACCAAAATGGTAGGGATAAAGATCTGCAACATTGAAGACAGGACTGATATCCAAATCTTCAGGTAAATATAATAAATGGGCATTCTCACTAATTTTCTTCAGTATTTTGCATGGTCCCACTTTCCTAGGTTTTAATTTGTTATAAGTGCCCTGAGGAAATCTTTCTTTACACAAATACACCATGACTTGCTCACCCTCCTCGTATACATTCTCTCTCTGATGCAAATCAGCATTCTATTTATACTGCTCATTGGTTAGTTGTAGTTTGTGCATCAATTATTGTACTTCCTGTATATGTCTCACAAAGTCCACTACATCTTGACTAATCCATTTCCCATTGGGAAGATCAATAAGATCAACAACCCCCTTAGGATTGTTTCCCAAAACAACTTGTAAAGGAGACTTACCAGTGGACCTATTGATGCTTGAATTAAAAGCAAACTCAGCATGTGCCAAAATCAAATCCCATTGCCTTGGATTCTCACCAAGTATCGAAACAAATTACCCAAACTCTTGTTTACCACCTTGGTTTACCATTTGCTTGAGGGTGATAGGCTGAACTATACTGCAATTAACTATCAACCTTTCTCCACAAAGTCCTCTAAAAGTGACTCAAAAAATTTGTATCTTGATTATTAGTGATAGTTTTGGGCAGTCCATGCATGCAAACAATTTCATTCAAAAACAAATCAACCACCTTACTTGCATTTGTAGTCTTGTTGCATGGAACGAAATGAGCCATCTTTGAGAACCAATCCACAACAACAAAAATAGAAACATTTTCTCTCCAAGTACAAGGTAATCCCAACACAAAATCCATGGAGATGCCAATCCACGGTCCCTTAGGAATAGATAAGGGTTTGTTGTCCTCCTTTAGAAACTTGGAAAACTCTATATGTAGAAACAAACTTATTTACCTCAGTGTTACCCAAGGACACGTCCCCAAGTCTAAATCCCCCCATCCCCATCCTGGAAACGTTCCAAGGACAGGGGATAGCCAGGGGACAGCAGCAGTGTACTATGTTTAATATCACATAGTGAATTCTGAATTTTGAATGCATATTGAGTATTGACAATGAATTCTTAACACAAATGTTATATGCTAAGTTTCTATAATGTATATATGCATGCTTTATCCATGTTTTCATATGAATATTTAAAGTTTCCTTGTATATTTTAAATTTTCCTATATTTTATATAGTCGTCCCCCCGCCATCCCCAAATTTGGCCAAATAAATCGGAAACTTGGGGACTTGTCCCGCCGTTCCCTACTGTCCCTGTCTCGGAAACTTGGGGTAACACTGATTTACCTCCTTCCTTAACTGAGGCCAACAAACTTTCTCACTTACCAAGCTGTAAGTTTTGTCCCTTCCAAAGTGTCCCCCCAAGCCATTTGAATACATTTCCCAAATCATTTTTTCCCTTTTAGATCTTGTGGGTATACAAAGTTGGAGTCCTCTAATTGAAAATCCACATACCAATAAGTAATCTTCAAAGAATTTACTCCTTGCAACAACAAGAGTATTAAGGGCAGCAATGACTTTGCTGAAATAAGGATTGGTTGCATATTCTCCTTTCATTTCCTCAAACCCAACAATCTCATTAGTCATCGAGACAAGTAAATGACGTCTCCCACTTAAAGCATCAGCCAGCACATTAGTTTTTCCACTCAAATGTTGAATCACAAATGTATAATTCCACAAAAAGGAGACCCATGTACCATGTTTATGTGATAATTTGGCTTGAGATTTGATATATTTCAATGCTTAATTGTCTATCAACAAGATGAATTCTCTATGTAACAAGTAGTGTCTCCACTATTTCAACGTTTGGACAATAGCATACAATGCTTTATCATAAGTATCATACCTCTTTTTGGCATCATTTAGTTTCTCACTAAAGTAGGCAATTGGCTTGCCCTCTTGACTCAACACACCCCCAATGGCTACTACTAATGCATCACACTCAATGGTAAAAATATTCTCGAAGTTTGGTAAGACAAGTATAGGGGCTTATGTCATCTTCTTTCTAAGTTGCTCAAAACTTCTCTCAACTACTTGAGTCCAAGAAAAATATTTTCCTTTGGTGCAATCCTATGTTACACCGACGTCGGGGACGGGGGGACAAGTTTCCAGGATGGGGGGACAAAGGGGCCTCAATTTGGGGACGGCGGGGGGACGGCGGGGGGGCAGGGGCTGTATATACTATATACTATACATATGGTACTTAAAATGCTAATTATGAAAAGATGTATAACAATATACTTGAACATTGAACATTAACAATGAACTAGTGAATAAACCATTGAACATTGAAGTTTTCAAATTTGAAATTAGAATACTCAATACTACAATGTAACAATTGTCGAATCAGCAAATGGAAGATTTCTATTTTATGATATATCATAAAGATGATTACAATGAGTAGCATGATATGAATATCAAAACAAGTACAAACTACAAAGTCAAAATGCCAAAATGTAGTGAAGCAGGCGGAGGCCTCTAATCATCCCTTGGGAGGTTGGCAAACTCCTCATCACTGGAACCACTAGACTCCCCTAGGTCAAGATCTGCCAAAGGAACACCAACCAGCCCTAAATCTGCAACATCCTCATCCTCATCAATCTGTGATGGCTCCTCTGGCTCTACATCCCATCATGCTGTTGGGCTCTCCTTGTACACACGTGTCCTGCAATCAGTGATACGCAAGGCACTATGTACAGTCACTAGCTTCTCTGCTCTCCTAGAGGTAAGTCTGTTCCTCTTAAGAGAGTGGATGAAGCTATAAGTAGACCAGTTCCTCTCAGAAGCTGAAGAACTAGAAACCTGAGACAACACACGAATGGCTAGTGTTTGAGTCAACGATTTCTGTCTATGACAAGTCCACCACAAAATCGGATCCTCCTGTGCCAGAGTTCTTATATCCGCCTTTGCTGCAGCCTTGTAACCCCTAAGAGTAGCAAATTTTGTCCACTCAGTGTGAATGTTGCCAGCATCTTCAGCATCATACATCCTATCAATGCACTTGAAGAACACTTCTTTCACCTCCTCATCCCGAATCGGTGTAACTCTACCAAGCCTAGGCATGTACCACTTCGGATTCAATGAATAAGCAGCCATGTGCAAGGGAGTGTTTAGGCTATCCCATCTGCGCTGAATAATAGGCTGAATGTAAACATTGTAGAATGCTAGAGTGAGGTCCTTCTCTCGCACAATTGCCCTCATCTAGCCAAGCATCGAATCAATGCACTCATACACCTCTCCAAGGTTAGGTGCATCCCCATCCCCATATCTGATGACTTGGACAACTGGTTCAATGATGGCAACAATATATTTTGCATCATTCCAAAATCCATCACTCTTCACTATCTCCTTCACCCTCTTCCCCTGCTCTGTCCTGGCCCCATCCCACCGATTCCATTCTTGCGTCATAACCATGACTTGCAGTGGCTCTTGCAACTCAAGCATTCTCTCCATAAGAATGAAATAGGATGCATATCGGGTCTCAACTGGTTTCAAGAACTCCTTCTTCGCGAAGCTCCTGAAGATGGCATGTGAAGTGTGGTGGTTGCAGATATACATCTGCACATCTCTAGCATTGTTGACCACTCCTCTAATCCACTCAATCTTCCCCATGTCCTTGAGTGCATTGTTCATGGCATGCACACAACATGGAGTCCACCAAATATGTCTGTATGTTGTCTCGATAAGCCTCCTTGCAGCTCTGCACACATGTGTTGCATCTGTCACTACTTGGACCACATTTTGTGGCCCAATCTCCTCAATAGCTGCCCGAAGGATCTCAAACTGAAAATCAGCATCTTTT
Organism: Sequoiadendron giganteum; assembly: GCA_007115665.2. NCBI lineage: Eukaryota > Viridiplantae > Streptophyta > Pinopsida > Cupressales > Cupressaceae > Sequoiadendron > Sequoiadendron giganteum. Next base: position 599,357,775 of record CM021108.1, on the reverse strand, counting down.
CGATGCCCTGAACAATCAACTGCCCTGAGAAAGAATGGGCCCTCTGAACATGTAACTATGATATTGATGAGTGGACGATGCCTAATGTCCATCCACCCATCCATAACAATGTTGCATCCAGAATCCTCCCAACATGCCCTCATCGTCTCCATCAATGAACTGATCTTGGTATAGTTGTTATCCAAGATCGTTGTCCTCAATTTGTGCTCACCTGGTGGCACATATGATGGTCCTCCCTTCGCCACCATCGACATCATCTCCTTATAATAAGGAGATCGAGCTACATGAAATGGGATTACAATGGCAAAAAAGAACTTGCCAATGGAATCATCTATCTGATCCTTCTGGTGCACATTAAATAAATCAGCTATGGGGTTAGGCTAATTTTGTATCCTGCGTTTCCCCTTGCCCTGTTGCGATTCAGGCATAACACTATAGGTGGATGAAGGTCCTGAGGCTGCCCCTGACAATGTTCCTGCTCTAATATGTGGTTGCCTCTGCATATGCTGCTCCTGAATCTGCTGTATAGTCTGAATATTTTGCCTACCAGACAAGGTAGTAGGCATAGGAATTGCCACGTCATTTGGAACACCCCAAAGCTTGTTGAACTCAATTATGTATTTCATATTTTTAGGGTCCTTCAAAAAAGCACATGCTCCCACACCTTTTCCTGGCCAAAAGAGGAAGTGAACATTAACTCTGGTGATGCTCCCAAACCAATCATCACCACAAATGTTGCATTTCCATTTTCTCGTACCACCAGATGATGATGTTGGGGCTGTTATTCTTGTTGCAAATTGTTTTAGAGGAGATTTGGGATCATAAGGACCCCTAGCCCACTCTGCCAAAAGCTGAGAGGGGCAATCAGTAGCAACTGCTGCACTAGCTATGGAACTAGTTTGCCTTTCTAGATTTAACCCATGTTCACCCCCCTCATTGTGCTCATCCTCATGCTCGGGTTCATATTTTGAATGGCTTGCATTATGAGAATGAGTTTCCAATTCCATCTCATCCTCACTCATTTCATGACTGTGGGAGCTCATTTTGACACTGCATTTCACAAAATGAAAAAAAAAATCAATAAACACATAGTTTCAACCTATGCCCTACTTTAAAATTAAAAAAATAAAACTCTATATTTTAAATTTTAAATTGCAAAACAAACTGAAAATCTTAACTAATTTAGAAAATGAATCAACAAGAATTAGAAATGAAACAAGAAAATGAAACAACAAGAACTAAGAACTTAGAATTTAGAAATGAAAATGAGAAAATTCAAAAAACTAAAACAATGAACATTGAAAATCAGAAAATAAAAGAAAAAATCAGTTCAAAACCTTACCTTTTGATTGAAAAATCTCTTCAACAAGCTGAAGAATCTTCCTCCTCTTCTTCTTCTTGCTCCTTGACACTCCTCTTTCACTTGCGATCACTCCTTTCACTCCTCCAATCACTCTTTCCTCAGCTCTTCACTCTTCTTCTTCTTGCTGTAGCAGACAAGTAGAAATGCAAATGTGAATAAAAATGAAGTTAGAAGGGGCTTTTGATAGCATAGAAGAGTGTAGATGGGCCCCACATGCCCTTAGGGTTCAAATAGAACAAAAAAACAATTAAAAAATGAGTGTTTTTAATTAAAAAAACGGCCTTTATGACTGTCCGCCGCGGGAGACACCTGGGCATCCCCGAGACGCTTGAGGGACGCCCAGGCGTCTCCCTCAGCGTCTCGGAGACGCTCGAGGGACGCCCAGGCGTCTCCCTCGGCGTCTCGGAGACGCCGGTGCATTTTGGCGTCTCTGGCGGCGGGGGAGCAAAATGGTGGCGCCTCTGGAGACGTGGAGATGTCGTCCCCACGTCTCCGGGACGTCCCCGTTCCGAGAACGCTAGGGCCTAGGGGGGGGGACGCGTCCCCGGGATTCACTGGTGCAATCAGTTGATGGAGCACATACTTTGCTAAAAATAATAATAAACCTCTTATAGAAGTTTACTAACCCTTGAAAACTCCTTATTTTTGTAATACTTTGAGGGATAGGCCATTCAAGTATAGCCTTAATCTTTTCAGGATCCACACTTACTCCTACTAAAATCACATTTCCAAGGAAAACCAACTTGTCTCTACAAAACTCATTATTTTCAAGATGTATAAACCTTTCTCTTCTAAGTGTATCAAACACAATTTGAAGGTGTTTCAAATGTTCTTCCATGCTCTTGCTGAAAATCAAAATATCATCATAATAGATTATGCCAGATTTTCCAATGTAGAATCTAAATACTTGGTTCATGGTGCGCATGTAAGTTGCAGGGGCATTTAGACATTTGGAAAGGCATTCTTGACCTTGAATGTCGTCTTCCATCCATCCCCTTCTTGGATTCAGATTTGATGGTAACCACTTCTCAAATCAACCTTGGAGAAAATATTAGCACCTACCAAACAATCTAACATGTCATCCATTCTAGGAAGAGGGTACTGATACTTTACTTACTGTGACCTTGTTGATGGCTCTAGAGTCCACACACATTCTCCATTTGCCTCCCTTTTTATGAGAAAGTGAAACTAATGTGTTACAAGGGTTCACACTCTCCCTTATGAGCCCTTTTTCTTTACAATTCACAAATTTTCCTTTTCATTTTTTTCATTTTCTTTCAAAGATAATCAATATGTAGCTTGGTTAGGAAGCTTGGATCCTAGTGTTGATGTTGTAGCTTCGGGCTACATACATCTGCCTTGCTTGTTGAACAATAAATTTCATATAGCCTAACGGCTATTCATTTATTGCATTTATTAAAGTGAAGAGGCGCTTCACTTGGCAAATTCATTTGGGTCGACTTCCTTAATGTAGCCGACCTAATTAATTAATTATTACTATTTCTTTATGAGGCCGACCTTCGTCACATGTTTTGTATAAATACAAGGTGATGATCATCAAGTTCATTCATTCATATTCACATCTCTAGAAGAAGTTTGCACTTGAGCAGCAGATCATCATAATGGTGCAGTAGATCGAATTCAAGGAGAAACATATTCATCTTGTATTTTCGCATCTAGGAGAGGTGCTATTATTCATAATTTCATTGTATCAAATTCGGCATTGTGTTATGCCTGAGTTGTAAGCAGATTTCTGCTCTTATTCCTGAATATATAAGTGATATATTTGTTGGGTTTTCCCCTCAAGTTGGAGGGTTTTCCTAGGGTATCTTGTGGTGTTCATTGTCTTATGTGCTGCATTTCTATTTATTGAATTTCTTATCATAAAACTAACATGGTATCAAAGTGGGTTTAAAGAAGATCGTGATCAGATTTACATAAGCAGCGCTCTCATCCACTCTTGTTCTCATCTTCTTGCATCTATCTCACCTTCAATATGGTGAACGGGCTCAAGATCGAAGATAGTCTTGAAGGTGCTTCCAACTTCACCTCTTGGAAGTTTAGAGTGATGCTTGCAATGGAAGAAAGTGAACTTGTTGAGTTCGTGGAGGATGAAGTTCCTAAACCTTCCGATGAAAATGAGAAGCCTCAATGGAAGAAGAATGGCACTAAGGTGAAAAAGATTTTGGTTGATTCCGTGAAGGACCACCTGGTGCCAATTATCTCCAAGTTGAAGACAGCAAGAGAAATGTTCAAAACCTTGGAGGAAATGTATGAGTTCAATAACACAAGCAGAGCTCTTGCCTTGAAGCAGCAGCTTCATCATGTCAAAATGGCGAAGGAGATTTTGTCATGTCCTTCTTCATGAAGATCACTGAATTGAGAGATCAACTCTCTACCATTGGGCATATGGTTGATGATAAGGATTTGGCCATGTTGGCTCTTAATGGTCTTCCTAAATCTTGGGAACCATATATCCAAGGCATTAGTGCAAGATCAAAGCTACCTAAGTTTGGTCGCTTGAGGGCAGATTGCATTCAAGAGGAATCGAGATTAGCAGCAAGAGGCAATGGGCAAAATTCTACCAATGAGGAGATTCATGTACTTGCCGCTCAATCTTCGAAGAAGAGAGGAAGAGAAGGTAAGAAAGGCTACTTCAAGAGGAATAAAGATAGAAGATCTGATGGTGCTCCTGCATCTAAGAAGAAGGATCTTTCCCACATACAGTGCTTCAGATGTGACAAGTTTGGTCACTATGCAAAGGATTGCCCAACTAGACCAAGTCAGCATGTTTCAATTGCGGATGTGGGTGAGATCTCTCCTCTAAAGGATTCAAGTGAATTTCTATTCTATTCTACCTTATCAAGCAATGTTCCAACAAATAACAACACTTGGTTGATTGATAGTAGCGCCTCTCGTCACATTATTGGATTTAGAGAACATCTTTCAGATTTGGTGATGAGAGATACAAGTGTTCAAGTCATAATTGGAGATGATGCATGTTATTTAGTGAAAGGTGTTGGGACCTCCACTCTTCACTTAGATTTTGGCATCTCCTTACAGTTGAGTGATGTACTATTTGTACCACACATCAAGCGGAACCTTATCTCTATTTCAGCCTTGGAGGACAAGGGATATCAAGTTGCATTGTCCGAAAGTAAAGTTCTTGCATGGCCAAAGAACTCTAGCATCAAGTCAGCCCGAGTGATTGGTGTTCGGCAAGAATGTCTCTACAGACTTTCCACTCGTCCACTATAGGCTTTGTTGCATGATACATCAAGTTCGTGTGAGCTTTGGCATAGAAGACTTGCTCACATTCACTTCTGAGTGCTTCCAACCATGGAGAAGATGGTCACCGGCATTCCTAAACTCAGCCAGGAGCATGAAGGTACTTGTCGAGGATGCGCATTAGGTAAGAATACTAAAGGACCCTTTCATAGTAGTGAAAGTAGATCCAAATGCATTCTAGATCTTGTTCATTCTGATGTGTGCGGTCCAATGTTTGTTGCTTCTTTGAGTGGTTTCTTGTATTATGTAATTTGCACTGATGACTACTCTAGAAAGACTTGGATTTATTTCTTAAAGACTAAAGAATCTAAGGAAGTACTTGAGAGATTCAAGGAATTTAAAGCTCAAGTAGAGAACTTGTCCGGGAAGAGGATCAAAGTTCTGAGATCTGACAACGGAGGAGAATACATCTCTGGAAGCTTTCGTAACTTTTGTGTTGAAGTTGGAATTAAGAGGGAGTTTTGTGTTCCCTACAATCCACAACAAAACAGTGTAGCAGAAAGGAAGAACAGATCTATTGTAGAAGCAGCTAAGGCCATGATTCATGATCAGGATCTGCAAATCTTCCTTTGGGCCAAAGCTTCTAAGACAGCTGTGTATGTTTTGAATCGAAGCCCTCATCATATCTTGGAGAACATGACTCCTAAAGAAGCTTTCACAGGTGTGAAGCCTGAAGTCAGCCATTTGAGAATATTTGGTTGTCCTGTGTATGTTCATGTCCCTAAAGATAAAAGGACAAAGTTGGAACCATCTGGCAAGAAAGGAATATTTGTGGGTTACAATGAGTCTTCAAAATCCTACAGGATTTACATTCCAGGTCAAAAACTAATAGAGATCAGCAGGGATATTACATTTGAAGAAGATGTTACATTCAAGAGATCTAAAGGCTCTCACATGGAGATAGACAATGAAGACCAAGAGTCTCCTCAGGACATGGAAGTTGACCATACTCCTAAGATTCAGAGGGAGGCTATTGATCCTAAAGAAGAAGATGATCCAGTTGAGCCTTTGGAACCTACTGATGGGCCTACAAACATTGTTATTGGTCGAAAGAGACCTCTATGGGCTAGGCAAACAATGCAGGAGGCAGAAAAGTTTGCAGCCCCTAGAGGAACATTTAGAGAAAGCAAAAGACCTCAGAAGTTTTCAAGCTATGTTGCATTGATGAGTCAAATCATTGAGTCTGAACCTTCCAGTGTTGAGGAAGCTACAAGTCAGCAAGTATGGAGAGATGCTATGGCTGAAGAATATCAATCTATCCTCAAGAACGATGTTTGGGACATTGTACCTAGACCAGAAGGCAAATTTGTTGTATCTTCTAAGTGGCTTTTCAAGATCAAGCAGGAGGCTGATGGAAGCATTGAGAAGTACAAGGCTAGATTTGTGGCTAGGGGGTTCTCTCAGAAAGAGGGAATAGATTATGAGGAAACATTTGCTCCAGTTGCTCGTTATACCTCCATCAGGACTATCATTGCTATTGTAGCGGCTAAAGGATGGAAGTTACACCAGATGGACGTGAAGACAACATTTCTAAATGGTGTAATTGAAGAAGAGGTATACATTGAGCAACCTAATGAATTTGAGGTTCATGGGAAGGAGTCTCATGTTTGCAGATTGAAGAAGGCTTTGTATAGCCTTAAGCAGGCTCCTTGTGCTTGGTATGAGAGGATTGATCAATACCTACTGAGCTTCGGCTTCTCCAAGAATGATGTTGATTCAAACCTGTACTTCAAGGTAATTGATGGCGAAGCATTGATCTTGGTTCTCTATGTTGATGATCTATTTCTTACTGGAGAAAAACACCTCATTATCAAATGCAAGAAGGAGTTGGATTCTGAATTTGAAATGAAGGAGTTTAAGTACATGCATTACTTCCTTGGTTTAGAAGTATGGCAGAGGCCTAATGAGATCATTCTAAGTCAAGGGAAGTATAGAATAGACATCTTGAAGAGATTTGGTATGATGGATTGCAAATCCATGTCTACACCTATGGAAACCAATTTTCAAAAGTTAAAGGAGGCTGCAGCTAGTTCAAATATGGTGGATCCTACTATGTTCAGGTAGTTGATTGGATCATTGATGTATCTAGTCAATACTAGACTAGATATTTGCTATGCAATGAGTGCACTTAGTCAGTTCATGTGTGAACCAAGGCAAATACACCTAGTCACAGCAAAGCATATCCTGAGATACTTGCGTGGCATAGTTGGGTATGGCTTGAGATATTCTTCTGGTGTGGACTTGAAGCTGCATGGTTATACTGATTTTGATTGGGCAGAGTGTGTTGCTGATCGGAAGAGCACCTCTAGATGTTGTTTTAGTTTGGGGTCTGCTATGATCTCCTGGTGTAGCAGGAAGCAATCTTCAATGGCACTGAGCACCGCAGAGGCCGAGTACATTGCAACGTGTGTGGCAGCTCGAGAAGCAGTGTGACTTCGAGCTCCTTGCAGGAATGTTTGGACATCATTGAATCCGACTGTCATTCATTGTGATAATCAAAGTTGTGTGAAGCTTTTTGTCAATCCAGTGTTTCATGATAGAACCAAACATGTTGAGATCAAATACCACTATATTAGAGATATGGTATTGAGGAAAGCAATCCAATTGAGATACATTAGCACTGATGAGCAGACGACCAACATTCTCACCAAGCCCCTCTCCAGAGTAAAGTTTGTGTACTTCCAAGACAAGCTTGGTATTGTGGAGAATGAAGCCCTAGCTGAGAGGGAGACTTAGCTTCAGTGATCTTTTGTGATTTTCTATAATGCATCTTTCTCTGTTAGAGAAATTTGAGGTGTAAGCCCTTGTTTTCCACCCTCTAGGAGTAACCATGGTGGATGTCATGTTGAGAGACTCCATGACAGCATCATGTGAGAGAGTCTGTGATGATTTTCTTGTACTTGTGTTTATTCACCCTCTAGGAGTACCCATGGTGAATGTCATGTTGAGATGACGACATCACGTTGAGTGATTCCGTGATGGGCACTTGTGCACATATGCTTTACCATTCATGGGCGTAGCCATGATGGTTGATATCATGATTGAGTGAATCCGTGATGAACTCCTTCCACATATGGGTGTAGCCATTGTGGGTGTCATGTTGAGAGATTCATGACTTTGTGTATTGGAAGTATTCCTCCCTAGCTAAGAGGGAGTGTTGATGTTGAAGCTTCGGGCTACATACTTCTGCCTTGCTTGTTGAACAATAAATTTCATATAGCCGTCATATAGCCTAACGGCTATTCATTTATTGCATTTATTAAAGTGAAGAGGCGCTTCACTTGGCAAATTCATTTGGGCCGACTTCCTTAATGTGGCCGACCTAATTAATTAATTATTACTCTTTCTTTATGAGGCCAACCTCATGAAGAGTCACATGTTTTGTATAAATACAAGGTGATGATCATCTCATTTGATCATCAAGTTCATTCATTCATATTCGCATCTCTAGAAGAAGTTTGCACTTGAGCAGCAAATCATCATAATGGTGCAGCAGATCGAATTCAAGGAGAAACATATTCATCTTGTATTTTCGCATCTAGGAGAGGTATTATTATTCATTGTATCAAATTTGGCATTGTGTTATGCCTGATTTGTAAGCAGATTTCTGCTCTTATTCCTGAATATATAAGCAATATATTTGCTGGGTTTTTCCCCTCAAGTTGAAGGGTTTTCCGAGGGTATCTTGTGGTGTTCATTGTCTTATGTGCTGCATTTCCGTTTATTGAATTTCTGATCATAAAACTAACACCTAGTACTAAGGCAATATGGTGTGTAATACCTCATGAAGGAGGTAAACCAGCTAGTAGCTCTATTGGAGTTATATCAGAATATTCTTTCAACAACTTTTGCATCTTTGGTGGAGGCTGGATCCTACTAGGCTCCTTTGCTTCTTTTAGGCATAACAAATAACAAGTTGATCCTTGGTCTCATCACAAAATTTCTTATAGCTTGTTAAAACAAGTGATGAGGCTAGCATTTCAAATGCATCCTCTTCTTTTCACAGTTTTAAGAGAGTTTTCTTTCATTCATGTTGAACTTCATAAGTATTCTCCCTACCCTAATGGATTACATTTTGGTCCTACTGCCAAGGCCTAGCCAACAACAAATGACATGCATCCATTAGCACTACATCACAAAGCAGTTCATCCACAAAAGGGCCAATTAGGAATGGCACAAGACAAGAATTACCTACAAGCACATTATGATCCCTCTTTAACCAAGAAATCCCGTAGGGTTAGATTTTGGAACACAAGCAAGTTGTAATTTGTTAACCATTTCTATATTCACCAAATTAATGATTGATCCACCATCTATGATCACCTTACATACCCTGTCCTTACATTTGCATTTAGTTGAGAAGATGCACTTCCTCTTCCAATCAACTTTAGGGGTTTCTTTGTGTCCAAATATTAAGGTTCTTCTCAACATCAAGTTCTCTCTTGACTCAGCTTCAGCTTCTTATGACAAAGGTTTTTCTTCTTTTTGGACTAACATCACCCTTTTGGGGTTTTGAAGGCAATCTATAGCCTTGTGGGCTTCATCACAAATAAAACACTTCAAGGGCTTCCACTCCCCAAAAGGCGGTCGTCCATGTCCTCTACCCCTAAAACTACCCCTTCCTAGTCCTCCTTTAGTAGGCTTGGAGGAACTCCCTCTTCCTTTGCTTTGGTAGTTATCACCTCTCTTACTCATAAATCTGCCCTTTCGGTTTAACTTCTCCTCTACCCTTAAAGCATATTTGTAGGCTTCATCCATCATAGGTATTTTCAGCAATGCAAGGTCATCCTAAAATTGCAACTTTAGTCCATTAACATACCGATCTGCCACTTGCCCTTCACTCTCTTGTGCATTTGTTCAAATTTGAAGCCTCATGAACTATTCAGTATAAGCCTTTATTGACTGATCCTTTCGTTTCAAAATTTGAAATTCTTTAAACATTTTTTATTGATAACCAGAGGGCAACATTCAAGCTCTCAAATGTTTTAGCATCTTGGGCCAAAGCCTAATTTTCTCCCACCACTATATTGTATACGACTTATACTTGGATGCAACAATTTTCACTCTTTTTGAATCATCCTCATCAATGTCCTCCATCTCAAAGTACTCCAACTCTTGGATCCAATCTAGAAATACATCTAGATTGAGCTCACCTTTAAAATAAAACATATCAACATTTACCTTGGAACTTTGGCTTTTTAAGGCTTCAATAAGCCTTTCCATAGGGTCTAATGCATTAGCAACATTTCTAGAAAGGCCTGCATTCCTCCTACCCCTTCCTCCTCAATTCACACAAACTCCCCTCTAGGCCATCGCTAACTACTCTAATACCAAAATTGATGCAAAGAGTACCTTTGCTCTCCCCCTAGGCAAGTCTCTCGATAATGCTGATCACTTCTTGTTTATAAATCCCATGAAACACATTGCTTTTGAAAAAAAAAAAGAGTCAAACATGCTAACCAAAACAAAACCCAAATTCACCAAATCAGAATACGTATGTGAAGAATAGAAAGAAATAGAGACAACAGTAGTCATTGATCTTTTTATTAACCAAAGTCTTCATAGCTTCCACACAACAAAATCCTTCTTTGAAGCCAAAACTTCCTCCTCAAAACAAAACTGCCAAATCTTACAGTTACAGCCCCAAAATATACGAACTAAAGAAAGATAAAATTAACAGGTAGTGGGATTACATTAATTAATTAACGGTTACATTAGCGTCACTTGTGTACTTCCTTTTTTAAACTTGTGTTGGAATAGCCTTTTGGTCTACAAAAGACAAGAAAGTGAAATTGTTAAGTGAGGGAAGCTTGTGAGGAGGAAGGGGAGTTAAGCTTGTATGAAAATTCCTATATAGTCCATACTCGTGTGTGTGTGTTTCTAGTTTGAGCAGAGTATGTGAAGGAGTAAGAAGTCAAATCTTTGAAGGTTAGATTGTAATGTATTTGAGTTGAGATGAGTGTAGATGAGTGGCATATGTCAAAGTTATTTAACGTAGTATTTGATGTAATGAGTTTATTGTAAAGCAATGAAGAATTAATGTCATTTTGATTATGAACATGGGTATGTTTTGCTTCCATAGTGTACTCTCATCGATTGTGTGGTTGATTGGTGTTCATTCAATCCTTGACACATATATCATGATGAAGATAATGGCTGAGCCAAGTAATTTGAATTGCAACAACAAAAAACAATGATATTGTTGAACAACACTAGGTATCAAGGAAACAAACAAGTGCTTCTCCAACCTCTATGCCCATATCCCTTGCATTTGAAAGGAGTTATTAAGTACAAAGTCTAATGATTATCCTTATCAAGGAATTCACTGCACCAAAATTTAACACTTGTGCAAGACATGCTTGTTTTTTGAAAAAATAATATTTTCTTTTCTCTCAAAACAAAAGAAGAAAACATGCAAAAATCGAGCTCTCAAGTCTTTTTGCATCTTAGGCCAAAGCTTGACTTTATCTTTTCCTAGTCTTCTTTTTGAAATCTACATGTTCTCCCATCACAAGGCTGCAGTTAAAAAGAAATAAAAGGAAAGGATGTCAAATATTTGCAGTTAAAATGAAAGAAGTTAGGGAATACAAAGAAAGTATATATTTTGAGGATGTGTTAATGCACACATAGAGTAAGGAAGAGGAAATGGAAACTGACTCTAAGGAAGAAACTTTTTCTGAAAAATATCCCTACCTTCGGGAATACTAGGATGTGTTTCCAGAGGAACTACCTGGGTTACGACCAAGAAGGGTGTTTGATTTCTCTATAGATTTAGTTCCAAGGGCTGAACCTGTTTCTAAGGCACCGTATCATATGAGCATCGTGGAATTAATGGAACTAAAGGCACAATTGCAAGAATTATTGGATAAAGGATTGATTCGACCTAGCGTATCACCTTGGGGAGCACCAGTGATATTTGTCAAGAAGAAAGATGGAACACTCCACTTATGCATAGATTACCGTATGTTAAACAAGCTCACCGTCAGAAATAAATACCCCTTGCCCAAAATAGACGATCTTTTTGATCAAATGAAAGGGGCAGCAGTGTTTTCCAAGATAGATTTAAGGTCAAGATATCACCAACTAAGATTGAAAGAAGAAGACATTCATAAAACAACCTTCAGAACTAGGTATGGTCATTATGAATTTACAGTTTTGCCATTTGGACTCACCAATGCCCCAGCTGTGTTTATGAACCTAATAAACAGTATTTTTCGAGATTGTTTGGACAAGTTTGTGTTGGTTTTCCTCGACGACATTATTATCTATTCCAAAAATGAGGATGAACATTTTCAGCATCTCTGGGTGGTTCTTCAACAGTTGAGAGAACATAAACTTTATGGGAAATTATCAAAGTGCACCTTCTTCCAGAAAGGGTTACAATACTTGGGACATATAATATCAGCTAAAGGCATAATAGTGGATCCAACAAAAATAAAAGCCATAGAGGAATGGCCAGTACCGAAAAATGTGCATGAGGTTAGAAGTTTCATGGGATTGGCAAGGTATTACCAAAAGTTTGTAAGAAAATTCTCTAGGATCACCCACCCCATTACCTCCCTTCAAAGAAAAGGAGAGATTTGAATGGACAGAGAAATGTCAAGAAGCGTTTAATACATTGAAGGAGAAATTAACGACTGCACCAATTTTGGTTGTACCAAATCCTAATGGTCATTTTGTAGTTATAACAGACGCGTCAGGTGATGGTTTGGGCGGAGTATTAATGCAAGATGGGAAGGTAGTGGCTTATGAATATCGGAAGTTGAAGCAATATGAGCAGAATTATGCACCTCACGATCTAGAATTAGCAGCTATTGTGCATGCCCTATAAATGTGGCGATATTACTTTTAGGAAAGACTTTTGAACTCAAATCAGACCATCAAGGTTTAAAGTATATATTCACACAACCTAATTTAAATGCTCGCTAAAGGAGGTGGATGGAGTTAATTTCAGATTATGATTTTGAGGTCAGTTACATTAAGGGCAAGGAGAACAAAGTAGCTGATGCACTGAGCCAACAAAAACATATAACTTCCATGGTGTCAATCAACATAAATTTTAGAGCTCAAGTATTACAGAAATTGAATGAAGATGAATTCTACCTGCAAGTTCGTGAAGCTCTTCGAGCAAACTCACAAGAGCCTAAATATGAGGGTTTCCAAATTGAGGCAGATGGACTTTTGAGATATAAGGGTAGGATGTATGTACCCAACTCGACAGAATTAAGGAAGCTGATATGGAAGGAGGTACACACAACACCATACTCAGGTCATCCAGGAGTAACCAAAATGTTGGCCGATGTTAAACCATTATATATTTGGAAGGGAATGAAAAAGGATGCAACCAGGTTTGTTGCAGGATGTTTCGAATGTCAGAAGGTTAAGGTGGAGCATCAGCACCTGGCAGGATTGTTACAACCCCACAGTGTACTAGATTGGAAATGGCAAATCATCAATATGGATTTTGTACAGGGTTTACCGATGACGAGGAGCAGACATAATGCTATACTGGTAGTAGTGGATAAACTCACTAAAGTAGCACATTTCATACCCGAAAACTTGACAGATAGGGCTTCTATGATTGCTCGAAAGTTTGTGCAAGAAATTTTGCATCTTCATGGAGCTCCAAAAAAGATTATTTATGGCAGAGATGTTAGGATGACATCCAAGTTTTGGAAAACTCTATTTTCTACTTTGGGAGCTCAGTTAAATATTAGTACATCCTATCATCCTAAAACAGATGGGCAAACGGAAAGAGTAAACTAGATTTAGGAAGACCTACTAAGAATGTACTGCATGGACCAGCAATATAAATGGGGAGAATATTTACCATTGGTAGAATTCGCTTATAACAATTCATATCAATCAACTATCAAAATGGCACCCTTTGAAGCACTATACAGGAAGTGCATAACACCTATCAATTGGAACAAAATGGAGGACAAGATCATTCTAGGACCCAAAATGCTTCAGGAAATGGAAAAACAGGTTAAGATAATCAAACAGAGGTTGAAAGAAGCTAATGATCAGCAGAAGAGCTACGTTGATGCAAAACGAACCCCCAAGCAGTTTGTGGTTGGAGAGAAAGTTCTCTTGCGGGTGAAACCTCAGAAAAGCTCTGTCCAATTTGAAAAAACCTCTAAACTAGCCCCAAGATATGTAGGACCTTTTGAAGTCCTAAAAGTTATCAATCCTGTAGCATACAAAATTGCTCTACCTCCGGCTCTCGCCAGATTGCACAATGTATTTCATGTGTCCTATCTTAAGAAGTATTATGCAGAATTTGACCATATGATTGACTAGAATTCCTTGTAGGTGCGAGATCCTGGGGTGACCACAATAGAGCCACTCAGAGTGCTCAAGGTACGTAAGCGTAGCTTACGTAACCATGAGGTGGTACAATGCAAGGTCCAGTGGGACCAGTACTCAGAGGAAAATGCCACATGGGAGGATTATGATGAAATCCTTCAGAAGTTCCCTTATCTGTTTATGAACAATTAAGAACTCTATATATATTTATGATTTTGGACCTGAATTTATAAATGAACAATCATCGAGGACGGTGATTCTTAAGGGGAGAAGTATGTTACATCCTTTCTGTCCTGAACAAGATTGTGACAATGAAATTATGGTCGTTATGTTAGTTGTGATTAACTACTTTTCATGAGAATGTGAAATTGGGAAAAGAATTTTTAATTTATATGTTGTAATTGCAAATATGAATAATTTTCTTATATATGTGAAAAGTGAATGTGTTGATGAGTTTATATTTAAATATATATATATATATATATGTCAAGAACGGTCTAACCCTAATTCTTTGTCAAGTGGTTGCAGGATTGCCAACACCTCGAGGGAAAGAAAAATATCATCAAGGAGAGGTCATAGTTAATAAAGGATCAAATTATCATCAAGCCTTGAGTCAATGTAAGATAACTATATCGAAGTCGTAACCTTAGTTGTAAATCACTTAATTAAATTATAAAAAAACAAGTCAACTTAAATTATATATCATCATTCTCCTCTTAAACGCATTTGGTAATGTAAAATGAAATTAAATAATTATTCAAAGCATTGGAATATCTTTTAAAAGACGTGAGTTTGAGATGAGGCAAGATCCGTTTATGCTTGTGGCGGTAACCTCCGCCACCCTGGCCTCTTTTCTTGATCGAAACATTTAGAGAGGAATGCATGCAGACTCATTCGAGTAGTCTTGTTTTGTCTTGGTATTCTTTTCTCGTCATTCACCTCTTCCTCAACTTACTTTCTCCTTTTTCTATATCGGCTTTCTTCTGGTTTGGTATCCTCATTCAGTTTCCACACTCATCTTGTCTTGCATTTTCATTTTCCACTCTTTTTTTCTCCTCTCTAACAGTCGACTTCCTTATCGAGTGGCGATCTTGGTTTTATTTCTTTTGTCAAGCATAACGTGGGAAAGCATTGTCATATTGTTTGAGTCTCCAGTTTCAGGTGGAATTAACTTGATCTCTTGCGTAAGCCATTCTTTGTCCAGTAAGGACTTCAGTGACATCGTCACATTTGTCCAATTCATTTGGAGGGAAGAGTTCAGAGCTTCTTCGAGTTTCAGACCTTCATAACCAGGCACGTAAAGAGAGTCTTTAAATTTGTTAAAACTTGGCATCGAAAAGATCTATACTTGTTCTGATAACCATCATGCATTGGAAAGTAATTTCTTTGAATTTCTTCGTCTTGTTGAAAGTATAATGGGACCGGTTCTTTACTAAATCTCTGGAACTTTTCCGATACAAGACTCTTTCTTATTATGAACCTGTATAGTTTATTAATCTTGCATTTGAATTACTCTACCTTAATTATTTTTGAATCCGAATGTTAGCTCGAGCTTTCATCATAATGCTATGTGAACTATTCCGCTAGTGTCTAAGCTGAAGCTTTCTCTATACTTTGTTCTCTTAATTTCTGAGTTGGAATCGTGCATATTCCTCTTTCCAATCCGAGTCCATTTAAAGAAGTATAAACGTTAAAAAACTGAAGAGTTTCTCAATAATGACAATTCTCTCTCTCTTTTTTTAAAATGTTTAAATTAAGCAGTTTAATCTTAAATGAAGTGAAAAGATAATGAACCAAGTCATTGTAATATAAACCCTTGAGTCAAGTCCTTCATGTTGAGCAAGGGTGAGAGTGTTGATGGCACAGGTGTGCCCATAAACAATAAATCCTTGCCAAAGTTATGATGCTTAGATTAAGCATTTGTTAGCTATCAAGAACCAGATATACCCCTAGTCAAGATGGTCTTTCTAGTTAGGAGTACCCTATAGTGAAGGATCGACCAGGGTAGTATAGGTTCTTGACAACAAGCTCAGATGGCACGATGGTATTTATGTGATTCTTTGTTGACTACCCTCGTGAAGGCCCGAGTTTCTTCAGTTGAAGAAACACAGGAGACCAGTAGGTCTTTGGTTGGGCGGAAAAGCCCTTGATATTTTTTTTTCCCTTGAAGCCAAAGTCTTGCTCAAGTATTCCAACAAGAAGCTTTCATACTGTACTTTCTTGTAGCTCTTTCTCTCTCACTTGATTTCAGTTATATTTACTTTAACATATTTATTTCATAGCTGTAATAAATGCTCTTTTCATTTCGAAAGTAATGGAAAAGTTAGTTATTAACAAACTGTGGTTTTTCGATTATATAGACTGTTAATTGTTTCTTTTCAGCTGAAATCGAAAAACTAGAAGTTAGTTGATGAATTGTTAAAGTAGTTACTGTTCAGATTATTTATCTTTTCTGTTCGTTATTGCAAAGGAAACTCTAGTAAGGAAACTAGTTAGTTACACTTCAGCTGAATCTAGTAGTTAGTTACCATTCTTAAACTGTGGATTAGTTAGAGTGTTACACAAACAACCATGAAACCCACATACCCAACATTCACATCCATCTCTCTTTTTTTGATGTTGCAACAAGCAACAAAATTCAACTGTACTAAGATTTTTTCTAAAGTTAATGTCGAAGCCATTCTAAGAAATGGACAAGACTACAGGACAAGGTTTGGTCATTTGGAAACTAAAGCAATTAACAATTAATTTATTAAACCTATGTGCCCCACTCTTAGATCCATCTCTTTCTTTTTTGTTGCAACATGCAACAAAACTTCGAATATACTCAATTTTTTTATGAGGTAGATGTCAAGGCCAACTTAAGAAATGGACAAGGCTACAGTAAAAGGGCATTCATTCAATTCCATCATATATGACACTCAAATTCATTTTAACACGATAAATCATTCATAGAAAATTTTGAAGGTTCCATCAAGGTTCATGTTTTCTGAAGATAGATATTCATAACTTTAAAATGGGTGGCATTTCCCTTTAGTTGTCAAAGGCAAAATAGTTACTAGTAGTTTTACCTAAAGGTGAAATAGTTACTGGAAGAATATCCATCTAACAATTGAAATAAATTGCATCTAGAAGGTACAATATTATCTCTGAACCCTTATTTAGTTCCAGCACTTATAGCTAATAAATGCATTAAATTTCTTTTAAGAATATCCACAATATAATAAGGAAAACAGAGGTTCCTATGCCCCAACAAATGATCCCAGCAGCATTATATAGAAAATTTTATGTGCTATTATCTTCCCTGTGTCGGAATCAAGATTCATCTTTATCCCTCAGAAGTCTAATCTAAGCTACATAGAATCCCAAACATCTCGTTTATCCTCTCTCCAACACACAGTAACAATATTAAATTTATCCAAATCATATTAGAATTCCGTTTACATGGTATAGTAAAAGTATAAATGGAATTCAATTGCCTGGGTTTACAAAGGAAAAACTGGGAAAAAATCAGGGACTAAGTCACTAAATAACAATGTACTAGTTATAAAAATAGGGAAAAAACTAATTTTGTTATTTCATGTCAAATATAGTTTGTGCAGATGTACAGATAAAAACATACGTTACACATTATAAAAATTGCTGATTATTAGAAAACTGCATTGGACTATTAAAATCTATTTTACTCACACTTAAGAGGGTTTATATAAAAAGCGTAGAGCTGGCCCTAAAACAGTAAGCCATTCTGATAGGATGCATGACCAATTTTAGGGGCAGTCCTGACTTTTTTACTTAAATCCTCACTTGGATATAAATTAAACCAAAAATCCTCTTTGTGCTTTAAAATTTAACTTCCAAACTAGATCTATTCAAAGTACAACTTAAAGAAAATTTAATAAACCTTAACCTTACACAAAAATGATAAATTTGCCTTCACTTTGTATTTTTGTCTCTAAATGTAAAAATGAGCCAAAGGAGATATATATATATATATATATATATATATATATAAACCACTTTTTGAAAAACTTGGGAAAAACTAAGGAGACCTTACCGCAAATTTGGTGGATCACGATTACTCAGAGTTAATCGTGGGTTTTTCAAAGTGTAGTTTTATTTTGATCCAAATAATATAATAATAGAATATGGAGCAATATAAAAGCTATTGTTGCCGCACAGAAATGCCTGTAATGAAAATTTTAAATCATAAAATCATTCCAAAACATATTGTGTTATGTTTCTTTCAAAGCGCAGCCAGTTAACCACACTCCATTTTTTGGAGCAAAATAAGCAATGTTGCAGAACAAGTAGTGATCAAAAACTGTCCATGATTACTGCTCAATACCTCATTAGTTGACTAGCAACATTAAAAGTCTCTTCAGTTTCAACTGTAGAATGATCCCTCATGCACAATTTTCAACAAGTCAAGTTGGCACCTTTACAAAGTTTGTGAATTCTCATGTTCCAACAAATGAGGCAACCACATCCTCAAAGCTGATAAGATGGATACTAAACTGACGTTCTATGATTTTTTGCCCAAACTGGACAGAGCAATGCCAGTAACACTGCCGACAAATGTATTAGATATCTTTTTCATTTACTGAGAAGAAACCAATGCAATTAATTACAAACATAATGTGTATTCATCTCAACAACTTGATCCTGTATTTATCTCAACAACTTGATCCACCTAAACCATAACATTGTTGCTTTGTCCTCCCAGGAAGGTGGGATTTTTTGTCAGATTTCAGTAACATAGTCTGATGTCATTTGTTTTTCATCTGTTTACCATTTGCCTTTCATCTGTTTACTACTTGATCCACTGAAACCATAACATTGTTGCTTTGTCCTCCCAAGAACGTGGGATTTTTTGTCACGTTTCAGTAACTTAGTCTGCTATCATTTGTCTTTCATCTGTTTAGCATCAGAAAGGTTTGTGTTTCCCCTTGCTGCTTGAGCTACAACATTTATTACTAAATTAAACTACTGGAGGAAAGAAACATTTTCTCTGATTCTTTGAATCATTTAAATAGAAAGAAACATATGTTCCACCAGTTCTCCTCTTAAGAGTATGGGCAAAGGCTAAAAGTGACTCTTCAAAGTAACTGCAAAATACCAGATATGGCAATTGAATAAGAAATTAGTACAGGAATGGGTACAGGAACAGAGACAGGGACTGAGAGGTGGTAGGGCCACAGATGGAAGCAGGGACAGGGATGTGTCCGTGTTGAACATATAATACCACCCATGTTTCTTCACCCCAAAATGCTATCTTTAAGAACTACAGTTACAGCTCAGCTAGTTGGCAGCAAGGTATGCACAAGTGCATTTAAAAACTGAAACCTGCTGAGCTATGATTTTATGCTGATAATTGGCATAGTTACACCACCCATTCTCATCAGCGAAGATTTTAATTTTGCCAAAGGATTGCTGTAACTAGCAACTTTAAACTTCAATTAGCGGCATATTATCATCTTCTTTTCAATGTTATCTTTAATGCATTGATAGTTCTAACTCCAGAAGGAAGATATATTTCACAAATCACAGAATTATAAAGCATGAGGATGGGAAAAAGATAAGTGAAAGTCAGGCACATTACACAGAATTAAACCAATATATTGTATAGTTAAACAATAGAATCAATATATTTTATTATTATTTGATTGGAGATTCATTTCACAAAATAGAATTGCTCGAAAATTGAATACCAGTTACATGATGATAAATTGAATGAGGAGTTGTAAAGTACAATCCAGAATCCTCATTTCAAGAATCGCAAAGAATCAGTTATCTCTAGGAAAAATGAATAATAAATGTCGAAACTGATCACCAGTGAGTTTAGGGAAGTTTCATACTGACCACTAAGGTTTTCTTCTATTTGAGGCCCACCCACCTCAATGACGTGAAAAATGGAGATGAGGCTGGGTTTAAGCCCCCACCAACTTTAATATTATGGAAGCCTCCTCAGTCCTCAGCCCTTGCATATAAGCTGAAAGGAAGCATACCATTGTGTCAAAGTATTCCAGTTGAAAGAAAATTATAAGGCAGAGAGAAGTTTAACTCAACTATCCAACATGGTTAAGTCTACGGAATGTCAAACTTCTCAAGCCTTTTCAGTTCTAAAGCGTGCATCCAATACAAGCAAAGTCACTCTTAAGCTGCAGGTTGTTGTTGCGACTCAATGAGAAGAGCATTCAGCATAATCTGCACAGCAGCTTCATAAACAACACCCCTGTAATGCATCCCATCATCAGTACAACTGGGTCCACAACCCTGACTCAAGCCCCCCATATCAAGCAGTACAAGAGGCCCCCCTGCAGGTTGCAATAGATTGCTTCTTTCAAACTCTTCTGCATAAGAAGCACACATTTCCCTGGTCATCCTCTGCCTTTTGGCCGCTGTATTCAGCATTGAATTAACTAGAGTCGGAAGACCCATCCAAAACATGTATGGCGCATGGACAGTAGAACCAGCATCTATGCCAAGTTCATCTGGCAAAGACAGAGGCAAAAGAGAAACCACTGAATTCTTCACCCTCCTAAGCCCCTCACCATAATGACTGGCATTGGTTACATAAAGCATGTGCCATAATCCTGTCCCCATGACAAGAACATCAGGATTAATTCCACCTCTTTTAAGATCACCCAAAAACCTGGTCAAATTCACTGAAAAAGGTGCCCAAATAAAATCTACTTTCAACCCCCTTTCCTCCAAAACAAATTTAAAATCACTATGTCGTTTGAAAAGCTTTTCTTTAACGGGTTCCGCAGATCCCAACACTAATTCCAGCAGCGACAAGACCAGAAACCGAGCTTCCGAATCTCCAGCCACAACAATCCACGAGCCATTAAGGAGATCAAGGGCATCAGCTCTGATCAATTTTTGAAATTGGCATCCAGATGAAACAGCCTGGTAATTCCAGTGCCATGTTCGCCCATAATTAGCCCCAATTGGCCCTATTTTCGCTGAAGAATTAATCGCAGTCGACCCTACTTGTGTCAAAGAATTAGCCCCAGCTGCCCCTCTTGCCCCCGAAGAGCCATCCCTCCGTGGCCCTATTTGTGGGGAAGAACTATCCACAATTGCCCCTATTTCCTCTGAAGAATTCGACAGAATTGTCCCTCTTTGTTGGGAGAAATCAGCCCCTACTTCCCTTAATTTTCCTGGAGAAACATCCCCGATTGCCCCAATTTGTGTAAGAGAATTAACCCCGGTTGTTCCTATTTTCCCCGAGTAGCTAATATTCCTATCAGCTATGTCTTTTTCTTCCCAGTCTATCTCATTAACTACTGATAGACAGGGGAATGGGAGTTTTGTAGGAGAATTTAATGTAAACGAAGAAACAATGTCCTCTAGATTAGGAAAATAGGGCATAAGATGTACACCTACCGCAAGAGTTATGAAGAGGGTGGCGCTGAAGAAGAGCATTCTGTTGCGGCTGAGGTGCCATCCGGCCATGCCCATCGGAACAAACAACACAATGCAAGCAGCCAATACGCCCGCCTGGACTGCACCCAAAACCATTCTTCTTCATTCACATTCTGAATACCATCTTTGCAGGATTCAAAACACGGACTTTCTTCTGATTACAAACTAGATTTCCCTGAGATTAATAAAAGGCTTATAAGTAGGCATGCATTTTTGAAGTGGTGATTGTAAAGCTTACTTTTGATTTTCTATTATTACGAGGTAACGGTTGGTATGCGGCCATAGATCCAGATCTGATTGAAAATAGATGTGTTAGCTTGCTGTTAGATTGTCCATTTCAGTGACAAAGTGAGTTTACTTTTTTAAGTGCAAAAATGTTGGGGGTTGTATACCAACTCAAGGTTGGTTCTGTACATGGAAGATGGTGAGGAAATAGAATGAAGGATTCAAAATGTCATGAAACTTTTATCTCAAACTATATATAGATTTGGAATGAAAATGTCATATGAAACTTTTATCTCAAACTATATAGATTTAGAATGAAAAAGTCATAAAACTTTTATTTATATACAAAGTTTTTATCTCAAATTAGTATATGTGTTTTAAATATGTATGTATAGAGTTAGTATGAAGGTATGTCTATTGTATGGTAGAGATCATATATTTATAAAATGTGAAGTATAAGTTTGAAATATTAGTTATCATATATTGTTAGGAGTGAATTGGAAAAGTATTATTTGTATTTTTACATTAATATCCACATAGATTAGAAAAGGGATTTGACTTTTTGTTTAAGAATTTTAATATTTCATATTTTATCTAACACACAACAAATTTCAAAGGTGTCTTTCAATGTCTATTTATCTTAAAAATATGTACAAGCAAAGACAAACAAGAATAAAGAACATAAAATGTTCAAAGATTAAACTGTAGGCATAACCCAACCTTGAACACAATCAATTTGCATAGCACATCATCATAGCCTAACAAATATAGATACAATTCCATAATTCTAAAATCTAATCGTTGAGTTTGTCATACAACAAAATCTTTATAATTGACAACCCTAAATCAATAAAGAGCTAAGCAACATCTTTATTTTATATTTGCTAGTGTTAGTTCATATTAACTCAAGTCTCATCATTATTCATTGCATTACAATGTATTAGATCCTAATTTAATTTTAGGGTATGTTTAATTTGTTTAATTTGTTTTACCTTAGGGTTTAATATTCATTTTTTTTAATTTTCTAATCTTTTTTTTATCTCTTTATCAAATCCAAAACTTGTGTGCTTTAATTGTTATTTTTACTTGACCAACCATATATTAGGGTGATCTCATATTCCCACTTAGCAAAGTCTTAGGCTTAACAATTATTATGAAATTGTGATAAATCATCATAATTAAGATTTGTTGACTTGAAAACCTCTAAGTTGTGGTGGAGCTTGAATTGAATGATAGGTTTGCCTAGACAATCTTTGGCCTTGCATGCTTTTGCATGTCATTGTATGTGACATATATGAATTCTCTTTTGTTTTTTAGTATATTTTCTTTGATTTATTATTGGTGCATGAGAGTTTTGATCATTTATGGTTAATTCTAGCAAGGGTCCAAGTGGAACTTTGTATTTTCTTGTAAGGATGTGGTTCAAATGGATGATGATTCATCTTCTGGACATATTAATACAATTTAATTTTTTGATGCAAGTTATGCATAATGCCAGTGCAACTCACAAAATGGAGACTCATTCCCATTTGAATGGTTGTTTGCAAAAGAAGGAAGAATGGCCCATTGTAGTTATTAACCCAAAAATCATTGCAAAGGATATGATTTATCTTTCAAAGCATGCACTCATTCATAAGTTAATGGGTTGTAAAGCTACTTTTCCCTTCTTAGAAAATTGGGCGCATACCCAATGACAGCTTGAGGGAGATATGGAGGTTATCTTGGCAGCTAATGGATTTTTTGGAAATTAGAGGGAAATATAAATTAGACTTAGTAGGTGGATTATGAATCTCTTCCTTTTCATTGTCACCTTTGTCATGATTATGGGCATCTTCAAAGCAATTTTCCAAAATAGTTTTTTGATACTTTTTCTTCTCAGCAAGGTGTAACTAAGGTACCAACTTTAAAAAATGAGAAAGGGAAAGCCCTGGCTATTTATGATAAGCTTGAACCCAATGGGTTTATTCTTGTTAGATCTCGTAGTAAAGTAAGGAGCAATATGTATCAAAAGAAGGATTCTTCTAAAGGAAAATTGAGTAATAGATTTCATATTTTAGAAAAATTTAAAAATATTGATTCTTATTTAGTTGAAAAACCTTTATCTCACCAAGACGTGGCTCTTCGTGATATCTCCCCACCTCCACCACCAAAGGTTCAACTACCATTTGTTGAGCATGTGTTACTTCAAGAAGTGAATGGTGGTAATCATTTGCCTTCTTCATCTAGTCTTGATGTGAATGCTTCAATTCTTATTCAAGATGTTTTAGAGGTTGATGGCTTCTTTTGATTGTATTTTACATGATGCTACACATGATTTAGGAGTTTCAAATGGGGGTATTTCTACAAAAGAAAAATACCCCATTGAATTTACAATAAAAGAATATTAGAAAGAAGAAAAATGTTCAAGAGAAGGGAAAATATCAAAAGAATCTTTAGTTGAATCTGGAGTGCTTCATGTTTTAGATTCAAACTTTCTTCAACTTCATCAATGATTGTTTTTTCTTGGAATGTTAGGGGTTTGGGCAACTCCCCTAGTCAAAAAGTTGCTCATGATCTCATTTGTCTTCATAATCTTGATATGGTTTTCCTTCAAGAAATTAAACTTTATGTGGAGGAAATATGTAGATTAATTTGAAAAGGTAGTCAATGCCAATGTATAGGTGTGCAAGGTTTTGTAGAAGTTTTAGCTTGTTTTTGGAATCCTCATCAAATTACACCTTCATATTTGCTTTCTTGTAAGCATTTTATATCTCTCATTGGTACTTGTTTTGAATCTAGTAATCAGATTTTATTTTCCAATGTTTATTCTCCAACATATTTTCTTAGCAAGGTGGCTTTATGGTCACATATTTGGTTTGTATGTTCTATAGCTTATTTTGTTCTTTGGATTTTATCTAGGTACTTTAATGTTATTCTTTCTCATGATGAAAAACTTGGGAGGTTACAAAGTCTTGATTCTTCCTCAGTTTTATTCTGTGAGAATATCTCTTTTCTTAATCTTTTGGATGTTAATCCAAGTGGAGGCAGTTATACTTGGAATAATAGAAGATGTGGTGCGGCTTCCATATTTGAACATCTTGATAGGTTTCTAGTCTCCACTGATTGGATGGGAGACAATTAGGTAACCACTTCTAAATTTTTACAATGGCATGGTTTTGATCATTGGCTTATTAAATTTGCTTCATCTCTCTTCTCAATTCCTAGAAACCACCATTTAAGTTTCAATTAATGTGGCTTCATGACCAGTCAATAAGAGATAATATGGAAAGTTGGTGGTTGCAAGGAAAGCCCTCATTTGGTACTACAATGTATTCTTTTTCGAAATAGATTCAATTTGTAAAGATTAAGCTTAAACAATGAAATAAATTTAACTTTGATAACACTTTTTTGCAAAAGAGACAAGTGCAAGAAAAGTTGAATGATATTACTTTTTAGATAAGAGAATTTGGTATGACTTTTGAAAGGTTATTGGAGGAATTTTCTCTCTCAAAAACTTCATGAATGGGATTTCAAGGAGGAGATTTTTTGAAAGCAAAAGTTTAAGATTACTTGGCTCAAGGAGGGTGATCAGAGTACCTCTTTTTCTTTATAATTCGATTAAATATAGAAGAAGTGGAAATGTCATTTCCTCTATTGTCTCCTATCAAAGTACTCAATTAAATTCTTTTTAGGAAATTAATGATGAAGCTATTTATTTTTTTGCTACTTTATTTCATGAAAATGGTAAAGTTTCAAAACATGTAAAAGAGTTATTCTTGATTATATTCCCCCATTGGTTATGTCAAAAATCAATAATCAACTAATGGCACCCATAACTCTTACGAAATATGAAAATATTATTTTTTAAATGAAGAAAGGTAAGGATCTTGGCCCTAATGGCTTTCCCATTGATTTTTTTCATAATTTTGGATTATTGTAAAAGATGATCTTTTAGAGGTGGTACATGAATCTTAATACTAAAAATAGATGTTGTGAGACCTTAACTGTACCTTTTAAACTTTGATCCCAAAGAAATTTGGAGCTAGTTCCTTCAATTATTTTCATTTGATAGCTCTCTGCAATTATGTTACTTGGAAGATAATTATTAAGTTGATGGATGGCCATCTTAAGATGTTAGATTTTTTG
This sequence comes from Sequoiadendron giganteum, assembly GCA_007115665.2. Lineage (NCBI taxonomy): Eukaryota > Viridiplantae > Streptophyta > Pinopsida > Cupressales > Cupressaceae > Sequoiadendron > Sequoiadendron giganteum. Next base: position 599,332,037 of record CM021108.1, on the reverse strand, counting down.
ATATCTTCTGGGTAGGGAGGTATTGTGAAGGGGGGCCAAATTCTTGGTGGAATAGTTATTGCTTTGGAATCTATCCATTATATGGGTTCTTATAAGAAAAAGATTATTTTTATCAAGCTCGACATGTTTAAGGCCTATGATAGGGCTTGATGGTCTATTCTTTAAAATATTTTTTCAATATTTGGATTTTGTTCAGAATGAATTGATTGGGTTATAATTTGTGTGACTTCTTCATCCTTTTCAGTTTTGATTAATGGAATCTCAAGAAACACGGTGCAGACCTTAATCCATAGTTTAGATGTAACATGCCCAATGTTCTACCCATTGAACTTTACCATGTTTTAACCCACATGTGAACAAATATATATATTTTTTCTTTTATAATTCAATAATAAGATGCACATTTGGAATAAATCCATTCCAAACTCCCACTGCATTTCAATAATAAAAGATGCATATTTGAAATTAATCCCATTTCAAATTTCCATTACATTTTCATAAAGTGCATTACATAATTTCCAAGTAATTACTATCTATTGCATAATCCCATGTAATGATAACATTTTTCCAATTTCTCAATAAGAATAGAGATACATGTTTAGATACATAGCTTCCATGAGCTTAATGAAATAGATATACAATCAAAATACAATGATCTAGATGTCCCCAATTTTGGTGCATACCTCCTAGATGTCCCCATTAAATGGTGCTATTTTCTAGGTGTCCCCAAACTGGTACACGTCCTTAAATCATGGTTGCTAACTATATGAGAGAGAGCATCACTCAAGAACTTTATGCCAACCACAGACTTATTGCAGTCCCCTGCACATCTAGCTAACTGGTAAGATGGCCCTACCCTTCAACGAAGAGATTGGTTTAGCAACCCCATAATCATGGCCTTCCTAAGCATAGTGTTGTGTCCTACATATCTAGAGCTACCACACATTGGCTACAACCTACATGTATGATTTCCTGCCTAGTATGTAATCTTGAATAATAGTGAACTAGCAGTGTAAATAATGGCTACTTACACTACTTTGGCCAAAGAATTCAACACCCAGTACTTCAAGTGAAAGTCATCCGTTCACCCACTCTTTAGCTCGATTTGGTATTGACCATTCACAAACATAACAAATTGTCCAACAAGTTTACTCCCTTTCCCATGGATTATCCTAACCTCAAGAATAACCAAGTTTTAACAAACTTGACATACTAGGTTACCCCTTCCCCATGGATTATTCCAACCCTAGGTATAACCAAGCTTTAAAAAACTGGCAAACTAGGTTAAACCCTTTCCCATGGATTATTCCAACCCCTGGTATAAGCAAGCTAACCATACATACACACATAATAAGTGATCAACTAGGTTACTCCCTTTCCCATGGATTATCTAATCCCAAGAATAACCTAATTAACCACCTGAATAATCATAACGGCATAACATTAAATGACTCCATTTCAAAAGGTATGATCTCATCAATAAATGACATCAATTCAAAATTATGATCTCAATAATAAATGACTTCAATCAAAGTATAATCTCATCAATAAATGACTTCAATCAAAAGTGTAATCTCATCAATAAATGACTTCAGTCAAAAGTATAATCTCATCAATAAATGACTCCATTAAAGAGTATAATCAAAAATCAAGTGATCATAAACAATCTTAAAACCTCTACATTCATATGACTCAAATATTCACATGTTTACAATGTTCACCTCATTTGTATATAATCTAGAGGACACTAACCTAAGAGAAGTTTGTGTTTTTGCACCTACAAGTCCTCTTCTCAATACGGCTTTGGATTGCCGGAACGTGAGTCCTCTTCTAGAATTATGTGAATAGGAATATACTCTTAATCAAGAAATAAGAAAATATATTTTTCAACCTTAATGTTGAATATTGATATAACAATCAAGTATACACCCCAACCATAGGGAAAAGACTCTCTTCCTACTCCCAAGGAGATATGAGTAATCAATCAAGTATAGACTATCCACATGATTTGCATAATATCACAACCTATCAATGATGACATGTCTATCATGCCATCATTCTCGTTGTATTACTAACCTCATTATTCAGAAAGGTTTACTCAACTTCATAAGCTAACAATTTCAAGATAGCACTTCAATGTAATATTAAATTCTCATACTTCACAACCTATGCAACTTGTGTATAGTCTTAAAAAACTAAGTATGGTTCATAATAAAAATATAACCACTCAAATTCTAATATATATAATATATATGTATTCCCAAATAAAAGGGTTTCACCAATTCAAGACTCAACCAAGAGTCACACAAGATTATTCCAAACTAGGAAATAAACCGAGTTCATAAAAACAAGCTTATTATGCATTCAAAATCATCTTTCCACAAATTATGACATTTAAATAACATGTCAACATAAAGAGATTAGAGAAATAAAAATCAGCATGCCAGGAAATTATAGCTCCAACTAATATCACTACTTTCCAAACTCATTCTCCACAAACACACTTACTATTCCTTCTAAGCTCAATCTATCTTTGAACTCTAGCCTCTTCTCAAAGAACTCCCAGCAATTGCAAATTCACAAACAACTCTTTTTCTCAGCAAAAACTCTCAAAAATACACTTGCACAGAAAACTTCAGCAGAATGACAGATAAAGAAATCAGAATGAATAATTGTAACAAACGGTAGAGAGAATGTCTTTATATATACTAAAATCTGAGCATCCTAATGCTACAAATAAGCTACTAAATCCTCCACCTTTCAACTCCAAATGCATCAATTAACCTCAAGAAGTGAGATGTGGTTGTTCAAAACACTAGTTTGCAAACACATATACAGTCCAACTTCTCTGTTATAGTTCAGTCACTCTTTTCTTAGTGACAATAATGATTTAAACTCAAAAATGCAACCTACAGGTTTCCTTATTGCAATGTAAGTCGACTACCTCAGCTAGCTTGTCGATGAAAACTAAGTCATATGCCCTCTCAAGGTTGTGCATTGGTTTACGATGCAACAAAAGGACCCTATCTACTCACTCACTATTTTGGCGCTGCTTCATTCACCACATTATGTTGTGTGTGGCTTGCTCTTTAATTCCTAATTGCATTATTCTTGATGTTATTTCATACATTTACCTTTATCAATAGTTGTGCCCCTTTTGTAATGCCCTCCCCAAGATTAAGCGAATAAAATACTACAAAGTAACTAAATAAGAGAAGTCAGTAATTAAATAGAACAATTAAAGATAAACTACTTAATTTAAACTTGTCTAACATTATGGATTTAATAGCAATAATGATGAAGTCTTGCACACTCCAAAAGAATATTTTTCAAGTTAGATACTTTCTCTACTAATCCAACAATTAAATTTACAAGAGGGAATGATAATAATAATAAAAATATTAATGATAATGTCACTAAGGAATTTCGTAATCATTACTTTATGATGATTCTGATAATGTATACACCCAATGTTAATACAAACAAAACAAATGACTTTTCATTTTTAAAATAAAACATTACTATTCCAACTTTACGTTAATTGTCAACATCATTTCTATCCATTTAAACTACACATAAACATGGAACATATTTTGATAAGGTTAGTATTAAATCTTCACAATAACATTAAGTTAACCCCCAAAAGATTTTTTTGCCATTAAATTATAATCAAATAGTACATCTAAAATTGTTAGTGAAGCTAAAATCAAGATTATATAAAGGTTGAGATTTTTAATATAATCAAATACTAAAGATGCATTGTAAGTGGTGAATCAACTTCAATCTATTTACCTTTCTAAGTGAGCTATTTAATGCCTAATCATTAAAAATGAAGACAATAATTTAAACAATACTTTAAACCAATATTACAAGCATAAACCTACAAGAAATAAGCTAACAAGAACTATACCATCCAATATTGAACACACTAACGTTATAGGACTAATAACTCAACAACTTGAGATTGATTATGTATATTTGTAGTATACACACACAACTAAACATATACACATAATTCATGACTATTTAGTTTGTTAATATTTGTTAGTATATGTACTTTTATGGATTTAAAAGATTTAATGTTATAATTCACAAATTAAATCTTATTTTTTTACTTCATAACTCTACCCAAAATATTATTCTTCTTATGAAAATTCTTAGGTAATTTCAATTACCAACTTTTCTTACTATACCTAGACTCTTCTATGATAAGTTGTTTAAATCACTTTGATATAAATTAAAATATTCTTATTCTTGGATTAAATGGAGATATTGTTCATCCAATAATAAACCAAATAAATAATTAAACTCTCTAACAAGAACATAATCCTAAAAAAGAGGATAAATAAAATCAACAATTTGGAACCAATATTTCTAAGCACTATACAATTAAGGCTCTTAATGGATAACTAGAAACTAATTTAAAAAAAAAACTAACTTAAGAATCCATGTAAGGGTTTTTTCTCATGTTTCTATATTTCTCATTAAAAAATTCCTTCATATATTTCTCTTGCCTACATGATACCCTTACTTGGTTTCACTCAATTTGTTTTTACTTTTAGTTTATTGTTTTAGTTTCAAAATAGGATACGATAATGTTTTCATCATAAATTATATTTGGTTTACTAGGTTTCTCTGATTATTGGATATGTTTTACAAATATTGGATTTCTAAAAACCCTTTAAATTTTATCATCTAACTATTTGTCTTTCATTCTGTGTGAACAAATTTGTAGGACTATTTTATGACAGATTTTTATTGTGAATAAGGATGTCAATGTTTTCTTAATAAATCATAATTGGTGATTTTGGTTAATATAATTTATGAATATTTTTTCTTAGATTAATAATAGAAAAACCCATTAAATTATATGTTTTAATCATATTTTTATCAGTTTTTATGATCAAATACATGAAACTACTTTTAAACGAATTATTGTTTGGCATAGGGGCAACAATATTTTTACCTCAACAAAACCAACCTGTTTCTCTCTTGAAATCCATTGGCTGAAAATTTTAAGATATTCTTTCTTATTCAACACATGTACCTAAAATACAAAGATCCATAAAGAAGAAAAAATAATATAGGCCAATGGACTCTCCACCCAACCATAGGATTGAGATTCAATCCACCCCTGAGCTAGGGTCACATAGCACTTCCACAAAATTACTTTCCACATAGGATCCACAACCAACGTGCAACATATAACATCCACATAACTAAACTTGACACATTACAACCACTAATCACAAGGATTCCTAGACAAGTTTACACATTACATACTTTGCATATCACAACATCTTGCATTCATATTTCTTTATTTTAACACACAAAAAGGGTATAAATGAAATTAAACTAAGAAAGGTGGAAGACTCAACCAATGTGAACCCCAAGACACTTCTTGCAGCCAAACAAGGGATTCAACATCAAATTTCACATAGATTTTTTTATAAGCAAGATCAATATGACAACAAAATCATTACAAATCAACAAAGATAGATAACTAAAAGGTTAGACTTCACCAAGAAAGTTTTCTAACTTGTAGAAAAATCTCTCCAAGCAATCTCTTTCAATGCTCCTTCCTCTTCACAAACATGGCAAGAACTCAAAAATTAAAAATGAAAACCAAATATGAGCTCAAGAACAATCCAAAAAGCAAAAGAGAGAAACCCCCTCCTCCACACAAATAGAGAGAATAAATAGAAGGGGAAAAGGCAACCTCCTTTTCAACTTCCCAACAACCCTTTCAACTCCAATTTTCGTCACTTTTAATAAGTGAGTAATTAGAGTGGGTTTTAGACTTTATTAAAGGGGTTTTATGGAATAAAAATACCCCTACCCCACAAACCTATCACCTAGGAAACTTTTTAAACAATTAAGACCACAAAAGGACTTCATAAAATATAAAATAAGTGACCATAATAATAAAGTGGCTCACGGGACTAATAAAATGACTTTCACATACACACAACCCAAACCACACAAAACAAGGTTAAATCACATGCCCATGACAAGACTAATATTTCACAAGGATACAATAAAGGAAGTAGCTATGTGACCCCCTTATCAACATTGGCCAATTTTACCTGTTTACTTAACCAAGAAAGTGTGTCAGTATTACTCATGATTAATAATAATTGAAACAAACGACATATGAATTAAAAATTATGAGAATAATAATCAACTAGAAAATTAGACCCACTAATCTACACAAGTAACATACAATTTAACACTCCTTACTCGCATGATACCTATTATGGAGTCAAGGAACAATTGAGTGAATACTATTTGTTATCAAAATATCAATTGATGAGCTAAAGGGGCTCTATAATGAATGGTTCATAAGGCACAACACTTGTTGAAGGTTTTGCAAATGGGGTAGCAAGCTAAGTGGGCTTAACCTTGGGGGAAACTCCGTGGTTAAGCGCGCTTGAGCTAGAGCAGTACTGGGATGGGTGACCTCCCGGGATGGACCAATGCTTCACCTCTGTGAGCATCACCTAGATGTAATGAGTGTTAAGTGGACCATTCATTATCATGAGAGATGGGTTCTTGTGAACCACTACTCATGAATCATGGGTCAATGAGTTTGACTTGAAAACTACACGGTTGAATCCTGATAGAATATCATAATTTGACACGCTGTGGAAGAAACCTCCTACTTATCAATTGATGAGCTAAAGGGGCTCTATAATGAATGGTTCATAAGGCACAACACTTGCTGAAGGTTTTGCAAATGGGGTAGCAAGCTAAGTGGGCTTAACCTTGGGGGAAACTCCATGGTTAAGCGCGCTTGAGCTGGAGCAGTACTGGGATGGGTGACCTCCCGGGACGAACCAATGCTTCACCTCTATGAGCATAGAATGAGTGCTAAGTGGACCATTTTATGGGCTTGTGAACCACTCATGAATCCTTACACAGTTGAATCCTTATAGTAATATCATAATTTGACACGTTGTGGAAGAAACCTCCTACTTATCAATTGATGAGCTAAAGGGGCTCTATAATGAATGGTTCATAAGGCACAACACTTGCTGAAGGTTTTGCAAATGGGGTAGCAAGCTAAGTGGGCTTAACCTTGGGGGAAACTCCGTGGTTAAGCGTGCTTCGACTGGAGTAGTACTGGGATGGGTGACCTCTCGGGATGAACCAATGCTTCACCTCTGTGAGCATCACCTAGATGTAATAAGTGCTAAGTGGACCATCCATTATCATGAGAGATGGGTTCTTGTGAACCACTACTCATGAATCATGGGTCAATGAGTTTGACTCTAAAACTACACGGTTGAATCCTGATAGCAATATCATAATTTGACACGCTGTGGAAGAAACCTCCTACTTATCACCACTTATGTCAATAGAATATTTAACTTATTATGCATACTACTATAAGTAACATTAAATATCAAAAATTGTCTTCATAATCACACCTACTCACACCTATAATATGTAATTACCTAATATAATGTAATCCACTTAATATACATAGTAATATTACCAATAACTGAGCATATTGATCATTGCATAATTACGTAGACAAAGAATGGAACTCATCTGACTATCACAAGAATTCGCAACAACCGCTAGAAAGGAATTAGTCAAGAATATGAACTACTTCATGGTGTAGCAACAACCATCACTCATGTGTACTATCCAACATGAAAGAACATAGAATATAACATATAAATCATTAAAAACTAATATGATCAACAAGGTCACCTTCCTACAAATAAGTTACTAAATTTGCCACCTTCCTATTCCAAATGCATCGACTAACCTCAAGAACTGAGATGTGGTTGTTCAAAACACTAGTTTGCAAACACATATAAAGTCCATCTTCTTTGTTATAGCTGAGTTGCTCTTTTCTTAGTGACAACAATGATTTAAACTCAGAAATGCAACCTAGAGGTTTCCTTATTGCAATATAAGTCGACTACCTCAGCTAGCTCGTCAATAAAGACTAAGTCATATGCCCTCTTAAGGTTGTGTGTTGGTTTATGGCGCAACAAAAGACTCCTATCTGCTCACTCACTATTTTTGCGTTGCTTCATTCACCACATTATGTTGTGTGTGGCTTACTCTTTGATTCCTAATTGCATTATCCTTGATGTTATTTCATACATTTACCTTTATCAATAGTTGTGCCCCTTTGACCCAATCTAAATGCCACCATGTGGTTGATTACAATATAATTCATAGCCATTAATCGTGGTATTATTTGTCCAAACTCCTACTCTTAGCGTGGCATCTAAAGTAGAGTCTTGTTTACTTCATATTAAAGTTGTCTTCATTCATGTTTCTATGTGGAAATTTTCCATTCAAATAAAGCTACATTCTTATCAATCAAATGCATTCACTAGCGCAACAAACTAGCACTTCATTTTAGTTAATTACATGCCTTACACAATGTATACCATGCACCATATACTAGGTGTTCAATATTGCAAGATTATTCTCTCCACCGCATATTTAAAAAATACGTGGAAATTTTCCATTCAAACAAAGCTACATTCTTATCAATCAAATGCATTCACTAGCGCAGCAAACTAGCACTTCATTTTAGTTCATTACATGCCTTACACAATGTATACCATGCACCATATACTAGGTGTTAAATATTGCAAGAGTATTCTCTCCACCGCATATTTGAATATATGTGTAGTATTTGGCTTATGTTGTGATTAAGTTGGTATACAATTAAAACATTGTTTGTTTCATGCAATAATAACCTCTCATATGCGCAGCATGATGAGGGCTATACCGCCCAAACCACACAAAACACAACAATAGATATCAACACAGAAGATGTGAGACATAAAATAACCCACTTTCAATTATTTTCAAAAAAATGAAATTATAGATTCAAAACTTACATGCTACAGCCTCATGGGCTTGGTTCATTACAACAAATCAAATCTGAAAGAAAACTATTATTTAGAGCCACAATCTGCACTAATGGAGCCATCTTCTACAACTCCCACTAAACCCTTTTTATTTTACCTAATAACCGCCCTAGAATGTTCTAGAAAGTTCAACTTTCCCTTTTGTTTTGGTGCCAAAAGTCTTGCCGTTTGATTTTTGGCCCAAGAAGAAATTTTAATGAAATTCACTTTTTAGAGGGGAAAATTCCCGGGGCCATAACTTTTGATTCGAGTGTTTGATTTGCTATTATTGCATATCGTTGGAAAGCTCTTGAAGAAAAGAGATCGCGCAAACCCATCGTAGGTTGGTTCAGCCACTTTTCAAGATGTTCTGGGGCCTCTAAAGTTTTATATTTGAATTTGAAGTTGCATTGGAGAAATTTCCCATGACAAAAACTTTAATTCCTCCCAAACCGTTGAAGGTATTGAGGTGATTATTTCCTGACCAAAAACAAATTTCAACTCTACTCCTTCAAGTAAATTTTCAAGTCCATACGAGCCTGTTTAGGCTGACTTACTAAAAATAGTAAGTGACCATTTTTTGCTATTTTTGACTCCTGACTGTCTCATGCCCCTTAAGTTCCATCATAGAACTCAAAACAACTAAAGAAAATAATTTTTTTGGGTGATGCAAGATTGCCCTACATCGCTAGATGCTCCTATATCAAACACCCAGGGTAATTTGAAAAGTGGCCCTGTCACTTCTTAGGAGTTAGAGGGAAACCAAGACGGTTAACCTCAACCTCAGACAACCATGATGAATCTTCAATAGGCCTTCCTCTCCATTTCACCAAGTAATCTGCATATTGTCTATTTCTCGTGCTTCTACCCACACGGCTATCCAAGATTTCTTCTATCTCTTCCTTCTCTAAAGTAGGTGCTAGAATTTTCCACTATTCTTTTATCGTCCCCTCCTCTGTATCACCTTCATGATACTTTGTCAAATCAGCAATTTTGAACACAAGAGAAATGTTTATTCCACTAGGAAACTCTACCTCATAAGCATTTCCTGAATCATTCTTCTTTAGGATCTTGCATGGTCCAAACTTCTTCATCTTTAACTTGTTGTATGTACCAACTGGAAACCTTTCCTTTCACAAATGAACCATGACTTCATTTCTTACCTGGAACTCCTTTTACCTCCTTTTCTTATCTGCCTGAGCCTTATATTGTGAGTTTATCTTATTGATATGTTTTTTCACCTCTTCGTGCAAATTCTTCAGGTGCTTAGCAAAATCTTCAGCCTCAACACTACTCTTCTCCCCCTTATCCATCTTTCTTAGTTCAGAGCTAGTTCTTGGACTACTCCTATACACAATCTGGAATGGTGATTTACCAGTGCTCCTATTGATAAAATTATTATAAGAAAATTTTGCCTATGGTATAATCAAATCCCATCCCTTAGGCTTATCTCCTACTAAGCATCTTAGCAGGTTACCAAACTCCTATTCACCACCTTTGTTTGTTCATCAGTCTGTGGATGGTGTGTAGAACTTAACTTCAAATATGTCTTCAACTTCTTCCATAATGTCCTCCAGAAATAACCAACAAATTTGGTATCTTTGTCTGAAACTATACTCTTTGGTAGACCATGTAGTCTCACCACCTCTCTGAAAAACAACTTTGCAATATGAACAACATCACTAGTCTTATGACATGAAATGAAATGTCCCATCTTTGAAAATCTATCCACCACCAAAAATATGGAATCATGTCCTCTCTGTGTCCTTGGCAAGCCAAGAACAAAATCCATGCTAATATCCTCCCATGGCCTCTCAAATACAGGTAATGGCTGATACAATCTAGTATTTTGATTTGTCCCTTTCGCCATCTGACATACTCTGCAACTTTGTACAAACTTCTTCACATCTTGTTGTAACTGTGGCCAATAATAATTCTCACTAACAAGAGCAATGGTCTTATCTCGATCGAAATGTTCAGCTAATCCTCCACTATGCTTCTCCTTGATTATATTCTCTCTCATAGAACTCCTTGGAATGTACAATTGGATTCCTCTAAACAACATCCCATCTTGGATTAAGAAATCCAACCATCTAATCCTATCCAATGTAACAGGTTCCAAACAAGCCTTCCAAGCTTCTGCAAAGTCTGGATCTTCAAGATACAAACTCTTGATTTCATTGAACCCAACAACCTCTATATCCATCTCTATCAACAAATTTTGCCTTCTACTTAAGGCATTTGCAACTCTGTTTGACCTTCCACTCCTATTCTTCAAAATAAAAGCATAACTCTGCAAAAACTCAACCCATTTTAAGTGCCTTTCATTTAACTTTCCTTGACTATTGAAATACTACAAGGCATGGTGATCAGTATATAAAAAAAATATTTTGGCAACAAATAGTGTCTCCATTTCTTCAAAGCTTGAACTATAGCATAAAACTCCTGATCATAGACAAAATATTTCTTCTTAGCATCATTCAACTTCTCACTAAAATAGGCAACGGGCTTACATTCTTGACTCAAAACAGCTCCTATGGCAGTACCACTAGCATCACAACCTACTTGAAAGACCTTATTGAAATTTGGAAATGCCAAAAAAAGTTTCTTTGTAACTTTCTTCTTCAACATATCAAAACTTTTGGCTACTACTGTAGTCCACTAAAACTCTTTTCTATCCCCTCTAATCGCTTCAATTAGAGGTGTACAAAAGCTATTGAAATTTTTAATAAAGTTTTTGTAAAATATTGCTAGACCATGAAATGATCTTACCTCTATAACATTCCTCAAGGTAGGCCATTCAATGATATCCCTCACCTTCTCCAGATCCATTTTAAGACCCTCTGTTGAGACAACAAATCCTAGATACACCAACTCTCTCCTCACAAAATTGCATTTATTCAAATTAATTAACAACTTCTCATCCCTTAGCTTCTCAAAAACTCTTCGGATATGCATCAAGTGCTCCTCCAATGTCTTACTGAAAATCAAAATATCATCCAAATAAACAATAACATTTTTCCCTAAAAAATCTTTCAATACCTCATTCATAAGCCGCATAAATATGTTTGGTGCATTGGTTAGCCCAAAAGGCATGACTAACCACTCATACAAGCCCTCCTTGGCTTTAAAGGTTGTCTTCCATTCATTTCCTTCTCTAATATGGATCTGGTGATATCCGCTCTTCAAATCTATCTTCATGAAGTACTCAACTCCACTCAAACAATCCATAATGTCATCCATTCTCGACAAGGGAAATCTATACTTGATGATGATCTTTTTGATGGCTCTAGAATATGTACACATCTGTCATTCCCTATCCTTCTTTGGTGCTAGTACTTCACGTACTACACATGGACTCAAACTCTCTCTGATCAATTCCTTTTGCAACAACTCTTGCACTTTTCTGTTCAACTCTTCACTTTCTACTGGAGTCATACATAGAGTTGCCTTATTCAAAAAAATGGCTCCAAGAATCAAGTCCATCTAATGACTAATCTTTCTTACCGGAGGCAAACCTTCAGGTACATTATCTGAAATAATAGCTTGAAACTCATTCAACAAATCTGAAACCTCTACCAGTACCTCAGTAGTATCTTATTTGTCAATTCTAGGGATTAATGCAAAACACATATGCTCATGCCTCATACCTTCTAGGAACTTTCTTCCATCAACCAAACAAATTATTGCATTACTGCATACCTTTTCTTCTGCCTCTTTCAAGGGCTTCAACTTATGATAAACCTCATCCTTTGTCAAAGAATAGGTGTTGGCATGTCCATCATGTATTGCTCGTCAATCAAACTACCATGGTCTGCCTAACAACATATGACAAACATCCATAGGCATAACATCACACAATACCTCATCATGGTAATTTCCAATCTTGAACTTTACCAGACATTGTTCATTTACCAACGCTTTATGGTCCTTCTATAACCAAGCCATCTGGTATGGGTTTGGATGCCTTCTTCTCTCCAACCGCAACTTACTAACCATTTCTTCTAAAACAAGGTTATCATTACTACCTCCATCAATAATAGCATTGCAAACTTTACCTTCACACTTACATCTGGTACAAAACAAATTCTTCTTTTGAGTTGGTTCCTTCTCCTCATTCAGCAAGGCTCTTCTAGTAACAAGAACCTCTCCTCTTTTTGCATCCTCAGAATGTGAAGACTCAACATCTTCATCTACATGAGCAACTCATGCATTACCCTTAGGTATTCTATTCGTCCTTCCTTGACATTGAGGAAACTCATAGGCTCTATGTCCTTCTTCTCCACACTGGAAATAGGTTCCATGAAAGCCTCCTCTTCCTGGTCCTCATCCAAATCTTCCTCTTCCTCTTTGGTCTCCATTATTTTGATCATGAGGACGATAGGTGTTATCTCCTTTTTGGTTTTGGTTGCTACTAGAGCCTTCACCCTTCTTTTGGTCTTCATTTTGACCTCCATATGACCATCCATTGGTCTTTCCTCCACGGCCTCCACCTCGTTGTTTGTTCTCGAACCTCTTGTTCAGTCATTCTTCAACCTTTAGAGAAAATTGATCAGCGTCCTCAATGGTGGTCATTCTTACCAGTGCCAATTCTTCATGTATGCTTGGCTTCAACCCATTAATATAATGAGCAACTTTTTCTTTATTCACCTCAGAATGTTTTTTCTGAATTAGGACCTTGTGAAATTCCTCTATGTATTCTTTCACCATCCTTGTTCCTTGCCTCAAGCTCTACATCTTCTTGAGCAACTCCAATTCGTAATCGACTGGAATAAATTATTTCTTCAATTTTGACACCATTCTATCCCATCTAGAAATTTTATCTTTCCCTTGTCTTCCTCTTTCTAATTGGACCTCTTTCCACCATATACCGGTGTGACCTTTCATTTTTTTCTTTGAAAACCTCACTCTATGAGGATCTTCAATCTCCTCAAACTCAAAAAATTCCTTTATGTTATTGATCCAATCAATCAATTCTTCAGGATTCAAACTTCTACTAAAAGTTGAAACCTTCATTTTAGGTCTCTTCCAAATGCTTGAGATCGCTCGCAGCAATCTTCTTTCTCTAGGATCCATTAGATCCTGCTCCTCCTCTTCCATTTCCTCTTTTGTTTCATCTTCATTGTCATCTTTGTCTCGTTGCACATCTCTTCTTCGAACCTCTTGCTACAAGGTCTCTAATTGCCTTCTAAGGGATCTGATTTCATCTTTAGGCTGATCTCTTCCTCCTCCACCTCGGCCTCTACCTCTACCATGTTGGGCAATTCTTGAAGGCATCTTGAACTCAACCCACACTCACAGGTCCTGTTGCAACTGCCTCATGTTCGACACTCTGTTATAGGCTTAGGAACTCCTACTCTGATACCACTTGATGAGGCCTACACCGCCCAAACCACACAAAACACAACAATAGATACCAACACATAAGATGCGAGATAGAAAATAACCCACTTTCAATTATTTTCAAAAAAATGAAATTACAAATTCAAAGCTTACATGCTATAGCCTCATGGGCTTGGTTCATTACAACAAAATCAAATCTGAAAGAAAACTATTATTTGGAGCCACAATCTGCACTAATGAAGCCACCTTCTACAACCCCCACTAAACCCTTTTTATTTTGCCCAATAACCACCTTAGAATGTTCTAGAAAGTTCAACTTTCCCTTTTGTTTTGGTGCCAAAAGTCTCGCCGTTTGATTTTTGGCCCAGGAAGAAATTTTAATGAAATTCACTTTTTAGAGGGGCAACTTTGTAGGGCCATAACTTTTGATCTAGGTGTTCAATTTTCTATTATTGCATATCGTTGGAAATCTTTCATAGAGATCTACAGTGCTTGAATCCACCATAGGATGGTTCGGCCACTTTTCAAGCTATTTTGAGGCCTTTAAATTTTTATATTTAAATTTGAAGCTATATTGGAGAAATTTCCCAAGACAAAAACTTTAATTTCTCCCAAACCGTTCAGGGTATTGAGGTGATTCTTTCGCGACGGAATTTTTTTTTTAGCTCTGCTCCTTCAGGTAAATTTTCAAGTCCATACGAGGTCGTTTAGGCCGACTTACTAAAAATAGTAAGTGACCATTTTTCACTATTTTTGACTTTTGACTATCTCATGCCCCATAAGTGCCATCATGGAACTCAAAACAACTGAAGAAAATAAAGAAAATATTTTTTTTGAGTGATGCAAGATTGCCCTACACCACTAGATGCTCCTGCATCACAACATATGATCGATTTGTTATTGGCTTTATACAAGCCTATATCACCATATGGCTCGTGCTTTAAATATATGCCATAGTCACTTTATATCACTTTGAATATATAACAATATATATTACTAATATATATATATATAGCTTCGATAGTTATAATATATATATATATGTTATTTAAATCTATTAATCATCAATCATAAATATATATACATTATTTTAACATCCATTATAGACACATATATTTACATATTCATCGATCGATAAATATATACCAAATGTATATATATATATGTCCAATCGGTATCCTTATGTGTATGATGTATTTGTGCATGGATATGCATAAGTATTTCTACTTCCATATAGGCATGCATGTATACATTCATTATGCATGAGTTATCGTTTTCACACACACACACACATAATATATATATATATAATCATTAATTAACATATTACATAAAAACATGAAGAAGAACTCAAAGTCAAGATTTAATCACGTAATTCAAACATAAGAACAATCATGAATCAAGACTAAAACCAAAACCAATCCAAATCATTCTCAAACTATGACCAAGGGTTTACTTACTAATTCCTAAACTAACTCGACTGAACTTGACCAACTAGGGTGTGAGTGTGAGATAGCTCAAATAGGCATATTAGGGTTACCGGACCAAGCTCTTCTCCTAAGTGATACTCCCCCTCTCTTACCTAAGGGTTTGATTCCTTCCTACATCCAACTTAGTGCATCACAAAGGTAGTTAGTCGTTCACATGAAATTCATTTGCATCATAAATCATTTACATCATCAAAGCATTAAAGTAATCATATTGCAATACATATTCCTTCATCATATTTTCCATTAGTATATGCAAAACATAATCATTCCTTAAAAAGTAATAACATCTTAATGCATATTTAAATATTTCATTCACATATCAAAGTCATGATTTACATTTATCACCATTTTTACTCATGAAGGTAAAAGTAACTTGGCAACTAAGAGACGGGATGTAACATTAGACTTTTTAGATCTGGAAAAGGAGTTTAATCTAGACTAGCCAATTCAGGCTCAAATTCACAGTGCAGGTTCCTCTTTGTATCTTAGTCTCAGATCTAAAGCTTTTTTGTAACTTTCCATTTTCGTCTGTAGCAATAAATTACATTTTTCAGATCTAGGATTATATGTCAAATTGGCTTGTTAAATTAACATCAAGTTTATCATCCTCACTACTCAAGACAACATAAACCCTAGAAGTTGTATCTCCCTTGTGGCAGCAAGTCAATCATCAAACCCTAGTTGGTTTTTATTTGAATGTTGATTCAAAGTGAAAAGTAGATAATCCTAGTTAATCTAATTGGATCTAGGATCGCTTTTCCTACTCAACAATATGCATATGTATACACACATTTATTCACATGTACACATATATATAAGCACACTATATGTTTGTTAGAGGTATTGCAATCATATCAATGTGACGTGATATCCTTATGAGCATATTTTACTTTTGAGTGCATGTTCATTTTCATATTTTATCAAAATGCATAGACAAAGAACAAGTTATTGATGCTACATTTTCTTGCCACAATTTGCGAGCATAATTAGGTATACAAATTCAATAATGTGTAATTTCCCTTGGATTTATAATTCTTTTATTTATCTTCATTAAAATACAATATTAACAATAGTAGCATTATTTGTAGAAAGATAATATATGAGTTCAATAATTCTAAAGCTAGCATATATATCTCAAATATATCTATCTAAATGGCATTGATCAATCTCCCCTTTTCATTTTATTGTTTTGATGTACCACCTTAAAGTTTCCTAGGTGTGATGAGGTACTAAAGGCATTTGTATTTGTCATTGAAATGTAATATTTTCCCTATCACATGCATTAACATGCATCATTATTCCTTATTATCATGGTGAGTTGTGGTTTTGACATGTTAAGCATTGTTGTAGGTTTGGATACTTCCCAAGGGCCATCAACCCCTTTGAGGGAATTTAATTTAAGGCACTACATGAAGAATTTTAGGCTTTGTGGGATGATAACCAAAATTTGACCTTGTTCTACAATGATCTTCATGTGATGATCAAAATTCTTCTTGTGTCACATGAATGGGACTTTAGAGGTCCAACATGTAATTAAATTTGGTGGTGATGTAACGCCCCGCTAAGGGACCCGGTGGATAAACACAAAAGACCTCAAACATCGTGCCAATAATTTATTTTTAAAGAAACTAAAGTGACACTAACTAATGCAAGTCAACAAATTAACATGGATGGCATCATCACATTAACATCATATCATAATCACATTATGACCTAAAAGTAACTTAAATCATAGCCCACTTACACACCTATCCACCATGGTCCCCTAACGTCACTAGTATGACAAATCTACACTAACTAAACCTATAGAAATACATATGATACACTAAGAACACATCCAACCAATTCTTTGAATGTAAATTAAATCTCATACACCAAATTATATATGATAACATAACTTAATTATAATTAAACCTCATCTAACACTATGCCAATATGAACCTAATCCTAATCAATGCCATGAAATAGGTACACAGAGATATATCACATCTACTACTAAATTAAGTTCATATGCATCATAAATACAACATTCCTACGTCAACCTTTCCATTACATAATAAACAACAATAAATATATCTTCAGTATTACATCAATTCATTTACATTTCCTTTACAAGAATGCTACAATGTACAAGATTCATTCATCTACGAGGTACATATATATAAAATACATATTGGACACAATTTTCTTAGAAATATCATTTGTACCATAAAACCAGCTCTAGAATGAAGTGGAAGGAAAAATTCTCCATGTTGCACATAAAATGTACCACCTAAGCAAGTAACAAAAACAGAAAGTGGTTGACACTAAACATCCAAGGGAGACTACCTAAAACAAGAATCAACCAAAAATCACAAGGACTTTCACAAAGACTTCCATATACTTCCAGAGGCCCAACACATAACACAAACAGATAGGAAACTCAAAAGCTGATCATTATACCACAACACATACAATGAAGCACATTACATCATTTGTACAATCTTATAACATGATAGCCAACTTTAATTTCTCTTTCTCAGCAGTTCATAATCAGGACCAGCAATGCATAACTTTGGTACAATTGATCCTTACACAGTACAAAAGCCCCAACACAAGATTTCACAAATAGGAAGGGATTATCAACATACAAATAGTAAACACATTCAAGCATAGAAGGTAAAACACAATACCGATCCAAGGATAGAGCTATATCCTCCTATACAACCTTCGAAACTGAGCTAAATCCCTCTTGACAACAGTCAAGTCTGCCAACCATAAAACAGTCAAATCAACTCAAAATCCAAATCCATTAAAAACCCATTTCACATTTGACCCTCAACTACTCAACAACATGAGCGAAATTGACCAACAATGACTCAAAATTTCACAAAATGAAAAACAAACAAATGACTCCCTTAAAACCCCTCTTTTCGACATACCCGATTATAGTCAAACATCAAAATGAGAAACCCAACATATAGCAGCATTTCATCACTTGAAAGAAACACTTCAAAACATTCAAATAAAATATTCTATAACATCCATATAAATCTCTATAATTTAAAACACAAAATTATAAATTAAGTACATAACCTACCTCAAAACATGAAAAATTTGAATGCAAAAAGCTAAAAATTTGAAAAAGCTTTCCAAACCCAAATCTCTAATCCAAAGCACGATCAGAAATCAAAATTCCAAACAATCTAGCAAAAAATCCATTCCCTCAAACCATAATTGAAATCCAATTCACTCTCCTCCAAATTTCAATTCAAAACCACTCAAATTTTCCCAAAAACCTTTGAAAAATTACTTCAAAATCATGTAAAATCTCTCCATTTTCTCTCCATTCTCAAACCCTCAAAAACGCATAATTTATCACCCCCAATCCACACAAAAGAAAATTCCTTTTTTCACAAACTTCCAACTCTTTCATCTGAATTCCCATTTCCACACACAACTTCTCCACTTGCCTTTAAATCTGTAATGATTCTATGAATGGATGCAACCCTTTGAAATGGATACAACCATTTGAGTAATCATGTCTTTCACTAACAGATATGTCTTAAACCCTTACAAATTGGGCTTGAATGATCTTCTATATTCTCTTAATAAAATCTTCTTGTGTTTGTTATGATGTATCTCTTTTTTCTCACACCTTCACGTCTACACATATCTCATTCTTTCTCTTTTTATATCTTCACTTCAAATGAGAAGATGTATCTTTTTGTAAGGAGACATTCATTAGAAAAGACACAACCTTTTGACATGATTGTTGCCTTTTGGAAACTAATTCCAAACCTTTCTAATTTCTATTTTTATTGTTCTTTATACACTATTGATAGATATTTTTATATCTTCATTACTTTAATCTTCTATCTTCTTAAAATCTGATGTGTATTTAATATATCCTTTTTTTTATCTTCCACTTCGACAAGAAGTTTCAAAAATAATTAATTAATAAATAAATTCCAATTCCAAATTCTTTTTCAATCAAATAAATACTAATTAATTTTTAATTCCATTTCTCAATAAAAATGAACATTATTCAATAAAGCACAATTAAATAATCAAATTGTCATTTTTCCAAAATCAATAAACAATAACATAATGATAATAAACATAACAAGCAACAATAATGAACATAATGATATGCACATAACAACCAATTAAAAAAAAATAGAAAATATGCGTGGGCAAGAGAAAGAACGCGAACGCGAACGCTCTACAATGGTCAAATGGGAGGTTTGTGGTTGCGGTTGCGAAGGTTGTCGCTGTTGGGGTCCGTGTGCTTCCGACTGGTGGAGTGGATGGGGATTCCCCCTCTGCTCCTGGTGGTGATGACGGCTCTGTTCCTGCTGCTATCTCTGGTCTGGGTGGAGTCTTTGCTTCTTCTTCGGCGACCTCATCCAAGTTAGTTCCACGCTCTGCTTTGGATCCGTGCCCTGCTTTGGCATGCTTTGCCTCGGTTTTGGCTTCTTCAGCGCCCCTAGCTGCTTCTATGCATTGTGTGGTGGGGAGTGGTGTCCCCGACCTCTCTCCCGCTGGGGGCTCCTGTCCTCCCCCTACCTTGGTGCCTGTGGCTGGTCCTGTTGGTGGGCTTGAGGGCTCTGCTCCTGCCCCTCGTCCTCCTATTGTTGGGTGCTTTGTGGGGAAGGCAAAATCCTTTTTTGATGCTGCTCGGGTGGGTGCTCAGCCTCCTTCTCATAGGTCTCTTCCTTGTGCCCGGGACTCCCCTATGGTGGTTTGTGGTCCAGAGATCGTAGAAAATGAGGAGTATTATTTGAAAACGGGTGTGGTCTGCAGGTTCAATGGTTTGTGGCCATCCCTCCCAGACCTCCATGACTGGGTGGCGGCTTCCTGGAAGCCCTTGGTTGTTGGGGAAATCGAGCTCTAGCCTAGTGCTAGGGGCTTCTTTATTGCTACCTTTGGCTCCCCACTTGAGTGAAACAGTGTTCTAGACAGAGGGTGGATGTGGGGTATTCATTTGATGTCCATCAGGCCCTGGTCTCGTTCTTTCAACCCCCTTACGGAGCCGTTGAACACCAGACCTGTTTGGGTCCGGCTGCCAAACCTTCCTCTCCAGTTTTGGGAGGAATCATGCTTCGAGGCCATTGGCAATACCATTGATCGATTTTTAATGGTGGATTCTACAACTAGGGAGTTTGGGCATACCACGATCGCTCGGATGTTAGTCGATCTGGACATCTCCAAACCTCTCTTTGGGGATGTTGTTTTGCTAGTGTTGGACAGACCTTGGAAGCAGCTTCTTGACTATGAGGGTCTCCCCTTTCGATGTCGGAGATGTTTTTCGGTGGGTCATCCGGCCTCTGCCTGTCCTCATGTCCGTTGCAAGGGCATTGCAACTTGGTGGAAGGATGCTCTCTTGGATCACCTCACGATGGGCTCTCCTTCGGATGCTTCTTCTATGGGGGCTGAAGAACATGTTTTTGATCCTCTACCGGACTTCCCTACCATGGAACCACTTTTGGAGCGTTCTGTTGACGCTGGTAAGATTGTGCCTGACCGTTCTTCAGCTTCTGCTGACGCTGCTCCGTCTGCCCTCTGTTGAACGCCTCTATTGTTCCTTTGGATGACTCGATATCTGCTACTCCATTGCCGCCTCCTTCGTTGCTTGTTGGATCATCTCCTGTGGTGACTGGGGTCGAGCCACTCCTCTCTCCTTCCCCATTGGTTCTTGATTCCAAGCCTCCCTGGTCGGTGGTCCTTCAGAAGAAGAAGGGACTCCCCCTTTCTGTTGCTGCTTCTTGGCCCAAAATTCGTGGAGTCAGCCTTGACCCCTTTGTTTCTGGGGTTGCTTAATTCCCTTGTTTTTCTGCAGCTATCTGTCAGCTATTTTTCGTTGTGCCTATAGTTCAAGTTCTGTTTGAACTATGTTTTCCTTTGGCCTTTTCGGCCCTTTGTGAAGGGTACGACACCCTGTAAATGCTGCTTATCTTTTCAAAAACAACCAATTAATATTAACACTTAGCAATAGTAAATAATACCTTTACATAAATAATTATAATCCAATATCCCCTCGCACCAATAATAATGACATACATAGTAACATTATAACACATAATAGTCTACGCACATTAACATAATACCTTATTGGTGCAAACCCATGACAATATTAAATCACCTCCTTCACACATATAATCATAGTAATATTAATAACCAATATTCACTCACACCAAAGAATAACCATAGCAATATATATACATATATATAATAACATTAAATCACACTTTAACACACATGTGACAATTATAGTTACCATCAACATATCCGACCTAGAAGCTAACTTCACTTAAATAGGTCACAATCAAAGACTAAGCATAAACCACAAAATAACTTCTTACTGAAAGGAGACCTTCACATCAAAACATAAATAATGAAAACGATCACAATAGTGACTAACCTGCCTAACCAAAGGACTTAGCACCATTTGAATTGAATCCATACTCAAAGCTAGACATTGGAGTCACACAATCACATAACCTAACAAAAACATTCACACAAGTGCAACACTCCAACCATAGGGTATAGGAGATCGGGCATTGTCCCATGACAACCCGAAAAGGTGGTCACACACTGAATCAATTGTCCCTAATTGGAGACAATGACTAAGGTTAGGGTATAACTTGGGCCTAGATATTATCTCCTCAACCACCATTGGGATTAGAGGCACACTAAGACCTGCTAATTCAGGTGGAAACGTAGTCTAGTACCTGTTCACTCAAGCATACAAGTTAGAGCACATATTCATAATAGTCAAAGCACTAGGAAAGGAACTCTAGTAATCGTATCTCATTCCCGTATGTCCCCCATACGTCCAATGGTACGACGACGCCCTTTACACTTATCCTAACAACATACTACTACATCACCTAACTATCCAAATAAACGTTTGTGTGTTCTTTGTTTGGGAGCTATCTTCTGGGGGTTTTGTCAGCACAGTTGTGGTTTCCAAATGGCAAATGGACTATAAAGCCTATTATCTTGGCTTGGAGCCTGTTATGGGTGGTTGGCCTAGAAGATGGAGCGGTTGTGCTGCTCAAATGAGGGTGTTGTTTGAGCTTTGTTCTATGCTGAAGATGTTGAGGGTTGGGTGGCTTTTAGAGATAATCTTGATGACCCAAGTGTTGTTGTTGTTGTTGCTTGCTAAGGTCTTCCTTCTCACTGTCGTCTCTTCCTTCTCTCTGAAGGTGAAGACTTCTCCTTTGGAGGTGGAGTCCTCTCCCGCTTGGGGTGAGGTGTAATCAACAGTTGAAGGTCTGTTCCTACTTTTCCCATTGAGGGGGATCCCATTTCTATTAAGGTGGAATGGTGGTGTGCTGGAGTGTTATGGTTGTGGTGGGTTGGATGAGCTTGGTCTTGTCTCCTATAGAGGTGGAGAGAGAAATTGGTCTTTATGGAACATGCTTGGTGACTCGTGTTCCTTTCTCTTGGGTTTTTGGTCCCTACCAAAACCTGGTTGTATTGGGTTGTTGGTCCCGTCAAAACCAATGGGTTCAAGATCCATGTAGTTTCTTAGTTTTGTGTTGGACAGCTGATTTCAGCTGTTGGCTTGTCTTTGTTTTGTTGTTGGGCTTTATTGTTTTCTCTTTTGGCAGCTTGTCCACCCTTGTTCGGGTTTCGGGTCCATTCAAAACCTGTTTCTCCTTTTATCAAAAACATAACAATATGCATCATACTCACAAAAGTACTAATAGAAGCTCATGTTCCATCTTCATCTTCAGGTTCCTTAGTCAAACTACCTGCACATCCAAAGTGAGAATGGAGGGGCACTACAGGTGCTTGCAGCTAAGCCCTACACATGTGGCTATTGTGGCTCAAGGTTGGAATCATTTCTAGATGGCTATAGATGAATCATTGGTTGGGGGCTTACCTTTCTATAATTCTTTGTTTTATTTCCTATTTTTTCATTTATGTGATGAGTGTTGGTTTGGCTTCCTTGGATTTTAAGTTTTCTCTTAGCCCTTAGTCTTTTTGGGAATTTCTTTTGTATTAATTTTTTTCTCATCCTTCCTACTATTGTAAGGATTTTTCTTTTCTCTCTTCTTTTATTACAATCTCTAATTGGCCAATGTTATAGTTATGTTGGTCCTTAGTGGACTTTTGTTTATAACTTTTTGATATTTGATAGGCAAAGGCATTAATATATCCCTCTATTTATATCAAAAAAATTAAACTTGAAGAGTTGTTTTAGTTTTCTATATGAATTTTAAATTTTATATCTATTTAAATTATTAATTTTACACACTAACATATAAATAGGTAGATAGATTAAAAAAGATGAAAATATTTTTATTTAAAAAGGGCTATTTTTTGTTAGTGAAAAGTGGTTGTGGGGACCACACCCTTCATAATATAAAGCATAGAAAAATATAGGCATTACTCCTTACAAGAGTGCAACCATTACAAAACCTTTACACCAATTGATAAGCAATATCATTTATATCTAAACTATATTTAGAAGAATAGACAATCCTCCCTAATAATAGATTAATTATAATTATACTAAACTATTACCCATATAGGACAAAACTGACAAAATTTAGCAACTCTACATCTATACAAGTGTTTTCCACCCCAAGTAGGATCAATGCCTCTTCATCATCTTCCACTAGTATTGTAGATGAGCAATCAATAGTAAAAAAGGGAGCGATAGATGTGACACATTTTAGAAAATTAATGTTAGGCCCCATTCACTATCCACAAATTGTCTTAGAAAGTCCTTAAAGAGGGATAATAAATTGTGTCTAGGAGTTGAAGAAAACCCTTCCATTATCTTCCAAGAACCAATCTTTAGGGGGAAACCTAGACCTAGGACCATCTCCTCCAAAACCATCTATGATCCCTAATGCCATCATAGTCAAATCAAAATCATGGATATTTTCCTAACTCCATCCTTTAATTTTTTTGCATTTAGAAGCACCCCAACAAGCATAGAAGCCATGTTCATGTTAACTCTATGTGTATGCTTTGCTATAAAACTTTCTCTCCCAAGGCACCTTGTTCACATGCAACATAATCAAAACTTTTATCTTGGAGATTTTCTTCAAGAATGTATATATTATTGCCCTCAAGAATGCAACTTGCCTTCATTTTAGACAAGTTGCATAAAGGTATCCACCTCCTTGTAAATGAACAGTTGATTTCTCCAAAGTTGAGGGGTCTAGAATGAAAATTTTGGCTTGTAGGTTGTTATATACCTTGACTCATTTTGGAATGATGTATTTATTCTAATGTGGTACTCGTAGAGCCATGTTTTACTCTCCTTTGTAGACATTTCACATGCCTAAAGCAACTACCATCAAGGATCATCATAAATGTGAAATTCCCTTCCAAGTAAACCATATAAGAGTTCAAGCTCTCTATTAACTTTTATTAGTTCACACATTGCGATATATTATTGTTTTATATGTTTCTATAGTAAACTTGAAATCAATTGATTCCCATGTCCCACCCTTATATTGAATTATACATTCTTCCTTCTTGTCAATCAAATAAGTTGCCAAAAAATTGCTCTTTGTTAATCTTTGAAGATGTGTTATTTACTGAGAATATTGCTAAGAAGTTCATCAGAGGCCATGCTCTTTGTAGTATATTATTTATCTTCCATTTGGAAAGCCTCATTTGTAGATGGCATTGATACTCACCATATAATCTCCTTCTATCTACATAATACAAGCTCCAAAAAATTCACAAACCTAAAGGCCAAGGAATGTTTGTCCCTTCTTGTAGGTTACTTCAAGTCTTTCCACCTCTATATGAGCTCATTGTCCCAAGAGTTGAAGGAATTGTATTTTGGGGGTTGGTTCAAAACTATGGCATACACTATTGGTAACAAAATAATCATTAAATTTTAATATCAATGGGAACATAATTTCAACTATTTTATTTTATGTACAATAATGCATATAGACTGTTACTTGTGGATTCAATTGTGTAAGTTTTACATCAACGTTTTAGATCACATTTTGTGATCCATCATTAGGATGTTAAAGAGCTTAAGGAGAAGAAAAATCTAGAAATGATGAAAAAACTCACACAATCAAAACCAAAAACAACAACAATCAACATTATGAATTGTGAAAATTCAATATCATTTAATAACACATGTTAAATATATAATTATCTCAAAAATTTAAAAATGTTAAAAATGAAAATAAATTATTATTGTATTTACTAAAATACATAAATATTTCAATAGTTTTATTACTAAAGTACATAGTTATGTTGTTACAACTCATTATTCATAATTTTATTTGTCAAACTGTGAAAAAAACTTGTTTGATTAATATTTGAAATATGATATTCCCACATTCCATAATAGTTTGTTACAATTTTTTTCATTAAACCATGTTGATATATTTTGAAAATCAATGTCATGATCCAACTTTTCCTGAAAATGTTTATTTATTTTATTTTATTGTGTTGGTTGAGGAGTTTTTGTGAACATAATTATGCAATTACACTCTACCTTTGCTCTCATTAGGTTACGCTTCTCATATAGTAAAGTTAAACTTACAAAATCAAGAAAAAAAAAATCTCAAACATGCAATTTGTAAATCAATTCCTTCATATAATTCGTTTGGAAACATGAAGTCAGAATTATACATGAAAATTTCTGGAGAGAGCCGGTCAATCTAAAATTTAATGACAGAAGCCGGGCATTGACCAATGCTCTCTAAATTAAAAGTCTGAAATTTAGACATCACGTTTCCTTACTACTTCCACCATATGCTTCCTCACTGTCACATATTGTGTGGCCTTTCCTACAGTTAGCTTACCTCTCACAATCATGGTCTAGATTGTAGAATAGTAGTTATGTCTAATGGCCAAGAATGCTCACCCAAAAAAAATATACACATCACCATGTCAATTTAGGGATGAAATTATCTATCAAAAATATCGAGATATTGCGTATTTGACTAGATCTACCGAATCTAGAGTATTTTTCTTTAGAGCTTATCCCAACCACCAAAGTGACCATACATGTGCTAAATCTATATGCTGTAACTTATTACCAATAATGAAAGTTCTCTCTCTTATGGAATTGACTCAATTTTCTGAGGAGGCATTATCACTACGATCGACTGCAATTAGAGTTAAGAGGCCAAGGAGGCATTAATGGGCTATATCTAACTTTTCTCACCATCTATCTACACTCCATACCTTCTACACACCACTCATAACTTGAAGGTCGAGAGCAACCATCCATAGTTGGTAGCCTTTCACTCAGTCTAAAACCATGGTATGCAAGTTATTTTGTCACTGTCTTTCCTCAATCCTTGAGGGTCATGTAGGTTAGAATGGAAATTGCTCTTGTGCAAATAACTTAACCACATTATAATAAACCTCCAGAAAGGAACCATTTAGTGACTTTAATACATAAAATGTCTAATTCTCAACATACAAAGATTCACATAACTTTGAGTATGATATATAATGTTTGTGTATACAAATAAACAATGCAATGTTGAAATACACTGAATAATTTAGTTTTCCGACCTTCATGGCCCATATGGTTCATAATAAATTTGGATACTCTCTCTTCATTGCCATTTTCGAATTAGGAATAATGAAACAAAAATTGACATTCCTTGCGTAATTTTTTGTCACCTTTTTATTAAAAGCAATCAAAACAGGTAAAACATATCAAATTAAGTGAAAGATGAACAATCAAAATGGAAACCTTTGTTCGGTACACCTCTTGAGACTTGGGTAAGAGTTGCATACCTTCTGAGAAGGACAATTTGGGCATTGATGAGAGCAATCTTGCACAGGGTTGTGCTTTCTTCATCCTCCTCCAGTGCAACTGACTCATGTTGTTTTAAATCTCGCTAGTGCTTTGTTTGCCTATATCCTTATCCACTATCTTATAGCTCCCAAGTGTCTTGTGAAAGTGTATAGATATTTGTCTATGTAGTAAATCCACCGCTTTTCTATATTTGGATATTTTCGTAGTCTTTTGCTACTTTGCATTTTTGTTGTTATTTGTGTATCAATCTGAAAGTAATTATTCTGAAATGACTTGTTGATTTGATTGCTTTTATAACAACTATGAATAGATTTCCACTGACCTAAACAATGCATGATAAAATCTGTTATGCTGATGTCACTACTCTGGAAATGTGTAATCAGGGAGTTCAATTCGAATGGGCTAAATCTACAGGGAAGTGGGCATTCTTTCTTTCTCCCGGTACATTTGTTCTGTAAGGTTTGGTAATCTAGAATTAGGAGATCATCATTCCCACGTACAGCTTCTTTATCGGAAGCTCATTTCGGCTGATAACTTTAGAATTTAAAGTTTCATGCACATCTTGTTGAGAGGAAAACTGGAAGGTGATACGTTGAATATATAAAGAGTCGCTGAATTCATTGTACTTCATACCCCTTGAGATTGTTTACTTCTCTAGTTTCATGGTGCCTCACTTGATACCTGCATTGAGTGGCTTCGAGTTGCTTAGTAAGATACATTCAAAATACAAGACGTTCATGTAGGTATCTTTGTCTATAGGAATGCAAGACAGACAAATTAGAACACAAAAATGTGGACAAAACAAGGGATACATTGATAAAAACGTGAGATAAGGGAGAGGAGTGTCGTGCAAAGACGTTGACAAGGGGGTGCAAGCATGATTTATGGATAGAAGGATGGCAGGGCGCAGAACAACTTAATAGATGGAGTGGGACACAAGCTAAAGACTTGGGCAAAGAAAATTTAAAAAAAGGCCTTGCTTCATGGGAGTGATTAACATAATATTGATGTAGAGAGAAACACTAAGGCTTGTTTTTAGTTTGATATTTTTATGAACACTATTTTTTAAATTTGTAAAAATATCAAAATTAAGATTTTTCATTGATGTGATTCCAGGTTAGCAAGGCTCTAAGCTCCCTGGAACCTTTTTTAATCAGATATTGAAGTTAAGTCAACACCAGTGGCTAACTACAGAAAACACAGCATTCTCTTTTCAATGGAAAATCAAAATATCATCACCACCATAAAGGGGCAGAAGAGAAGACCAATGAAATACTCTTTACTAGTATCTATAATTAATCTGTGGATTACTAAGTCTATTTTCCTTACTAAATGGTTCATGAAGAATTTCCATGTTCCTTGCAATAAGCTGTTTAGTAGTTTTCTTCGTTGCTCTTAGTAATAATTATCTGTTTCTTTAAGTATCTATCTGCCTTTATCCCTCGGCCTCATTTGTTATTTTAGAGGACAAAGGACTTTTTGTAATAAATTCTCTCTCTATTAAAATAAATCATCTTTTTATACAAAAAATAAGAAGCCCATTTTATCAAATGTCACTTAAATTTAGTCATTCACAAGTTCTTTTTACATACGCGGAAAGGCAATTTGAGTGGATTTATGGGGATATGATTCCCATTATCGACCCTAACAACTCTTATGCAATGTATCATAAAGAGAGACAAGCTAACAAGGCCATCCCTATGTTTTATTAAGAAAATAATCGAGTGGAATTAAGCTGCATGGCATGGAAAGACCGCGGAAAGAGAAAACATTGATTGATTTGGCAACGAATAAAAGCTTTGTGTGGTATGAATTCCAACTATATCAACCACTGGGGTTTAAAGGGAAACTTGCAGATTCAAATCCTTTCACCCCAATTTGGCAAATCGAAGGTTAAAAAAATATTTGATTTTATCCATCCTCTTAACAACAGACTGAATACATTTCTTATCAGATATAAATGATACTCCCTAGAAATCTTGTTCACTCCCATCAATTACGTTGGGACATCCAGGAAGCCAACCAAACACTTCTCCAGTAGAAACTCCGCATTCACCCAAGCATGATATTTATCTTCCAGAATGTCAAGGATACAATAGACATTTGAACCATCTGATAAAGCTACATAAATAGTCTATAAACTCTTGTTAGTGTCCTAAAGTCAATTAAGTTTGCAGAGCTAACAAATAATCAGCAACACTAGGAATTTGATAGTAATCAATAAAAATAAATGAAAAATGAGAAATCAAGAGGATACTGAAAAGGGCAGTGCAATCTTTTCCAGCAGCCTTCATCAACATATCCACACCTGCAACATCATACATCTCTCATAGTACACAGTATTGAATAAATGTGCAATAAACAGTTAATAGAATAACTTGCGTGGAGAGTTTTCTATTGAGCTCTGACGAGCCATTAGTTCTTATGTTGATTATACAGACCAAGTGCAGCAATTAACCATTAACTTGTAGTAAATCAAAGTTTCAAACTTCTTGCAATTAAATGTGTGCAACATTGTGAACAATCTAATGCCAGAAATTGCTTCCCATCCCAACTGTGTTAGAAACCAGGTTTGAAGAATACTGCTGTGGCTGCCAAGAGATGTAACCATTCTAAAAGGTGGGCATTATTACATCACAGCAGTAACCATTCAGCATGCAGAAATGCTGTCTTTACATCCATCTATTCAATTTAAGATCAACAGCAGCAGCAATAGCTAACAAAACTATTTTTTTAACTGTTAATATAATATAATGATTATTATTATTCAAAAGGCAGCAAAGAATATATTCCAAGGGGCACCAATCAGAGATTTTTTTAAAGGTTTAAGTTTCATTCAAAAGGCAGCGATTCCCAATATGGCCAGCGATTCATAAAGACAACAGTAATCTATTAAAAGGCAGCGATAGAGATATTAATATATCACAGGCAGTAAATAAAAAGATAACAATCAGTAACTAAAGAAGACATCGATTGGTTTTGAATAATGAATCAATTTTTGTATCTGGTTTTGATTGTGTTTGTGTTTTTGTCATCCTTGATTGATATCTTTAAATGGTTTTGAATAGTCTATGTCTTTTTCCCACCATGGGAATATAAAGGGAGATCATATTCCAATCAAGGAAGAAGATAAAAAAGGAACATCGATCCTCATAAGATGGAAAACAGCATCCAGCAATAAAATAGATAGATCAAACCAAGGAGCAGAAGTACTTATCCAAAAAGAGCAGTGATCAGTATCCCAAGAAGGAAGCTGTATTAAAGTTAGATTGGTCTAATTCGCAACAACAGTCTGAAGATATATATACATAATCTGCAATAATTCTACTTTCTACAAGAATGGTGGTATGAATAATAGAATCAATAATTGTGGTGTGATAATGTGAAATGCATATTCAAAATCATTAATCTATCTATAACCTGGCAAGCACTCATGTGGAGGAGAAGAGGAAATGCAAAGAAGGGGAACAGATACGAGATCACCATCTAAGTAGACCACCCCATGCTGGATGTCCAATGTGCTTGCCACTCGTGGCCAAGAGGGTGAGTGTCCACTCTTGGGCTTAGATAGTAGGATTTTTGGGCACCCTATTGTGATTTCCTTTCCAACTTCTACGATGGTTGATTGTTGGAAAAATCACAAGTCATAAGAGGATGAATAAGGAAATATATGAATAGGGAGGGCAGATACAAGCACCCTACTAGGTAGACTACCTCATTTTGGATGTCCAACATGCCTGCCACTTGGGGCCAAGAGGGTGAGTGTCCGCTCTTGGGCTTAGTGTGGGGTTTGCCTTGGGCCAACCTATCATGCTCCCTCATTCAAATTTTTTGTGATTGAATACTAAAAATAAGTATAAATGTAACATGGCTTATCTAATGAGTTATGATGATTTTACCTATTTGTACTCATATGTGTGATTATTAACCCTAATAGAAATAATTGGATTTATGAATTATATATATGCAATATTGTCTGATATGATTGCAGGACCTAATTCAGGATTTATCTTGTTAGAAGGCATTTAATTGGTAAGTTATATCTCTAGCTATCTGACAATTCTTATTTTAATGGAATTTGTGATTCTAGGGCAGATTTTAGGGTAATTCTCAAATAGGGGACATTACATCTTCGACTAAGAGCCAAGAACTGAGGGGTATCCATTCTACCAAAGTTGCCCAGGGCACAATCCTAGCCTCGTCCCTTATTTATTGCACCTCTAGGGAATTTGAACTATGATGGATAGCTTTTCACAATTTTTGCTGGCTGCAAGATTTTTTTCCAAAACCCTAACCCTAACCTGATTTTTCCTGATTAAATAACAATTTTTTTAAAACATTTGTATCTTTTGGTTTGCCAATTTGATCCCAAGAACAATTTATAAAAATGGCAGATCAATTTTTTTTCATCTGGCTTGTCTTCCACTAACATCCTTGAACCATCTACATATTGCACATGAAATGTATTTATGGTATTTCCATCCCCTAGATCATTCTCAAAATTATAAGAATGCGACAAATCTTTCGGTGGTCGTGGAAGCAATTACTACTGTAGCATTTATACAAGATCAGTAAGACTGCCTTGGAATTGCCAATATTAAAAGTAAAATTGAACCCTTATTCACGCTATGGACATATATCTTCATTCATGATAAAAGACTTGTGAGCAGCAATAATAAAAATTTCATACCTCCAGGATGAAACTTCATATAAGGGGAAATGTTGTATACACAGCCTTTAAGCACTGTCCAAACATCTCCTTCACTTTTGTGTTGTTTCACTTCATCCATAGAAATTAGCCTTCTATTTGACTGTCCCTTGAGCCCTGCAGCACTGAAAAATTAGTAATTTCACCTTAACTGTTGTCACATTTTGTTCAGTCATCAATGCATTTATTATTATACATAACTCTGAAATGTTTTCCCCTTTCAGATTCTGTACAAGTTAAATTTCAGCATAAAATGTATTTAAAGTTTTAAAAAGCAATATTTCACTAATATGGTTTACTCATAAAAATAAGGAAACTTCAGTGACATACTTCATTAGTTACAGACTTGTAGTGGTGTTCTATCACAAGCTTTCACACGTCAAAACAGAATGAAATGGAAACTGCAAACGACTAAGAGATACTAAGAGCAATAATATAATCATCAAGGGTATGCGTCTAAGTTGCCGAATTGGGTACGGGTACGGTACGCCGATACAGCAAAAAAAAAAAAATAGGGGTGGGTACGTTTGGGTACGTCCGTACATAAAACATATAAAAATCATAGATATAGACATATATGCAGCCTAAAAATTAAAAACAAGAATTAAATTTAAAATACCACATATCATACATATGCTAAAATAAACTTAGAACTACCATAATAAATATACCATTTTCGAAAAAATTAAAATTATTTAAATTAACATTTAAAATTAAATTAAAAAAATATAATAATATATTATAGTCTATTATAATAATAAAATACAATAATAAATAATTTAAGTTCTTAACATTTACTAATTTACATCTATTATTATATTATAATAAATTTTAAAATTGAAATTTAATTTTTAAGCTTTAAAATTAAAATACACAATATTTAAAATTTAAAATTAAAACAATAAATAATGAATATAAATTAAATTATGATATTATATTGCATATATAATATATATATTAAAATTTATAATATACATTATACATATACATATAATAACAATTATAATTTATAAATTATAATATAATTATAACTATTAAAATTTAAATATAACTAATATTTAGGAGATGGTGCGATCCCCTCAACAAAAGTTAGCGATCTAATTAGTGATTAAAATTTAACTTCAAAAGTTTTAAACATTTAAAAGAATGAAAAAGAAAGAAACGGAAAATAAATGAGATATCAACGCTTCGTCCTCCTCACTTCAGATGCCGTGCTTGGTCTGCAACCGCCGGCCGAAGATTTCCTGCCATCGCCGCCTGAGCTTTCCTGCCCTCACACCAGCAAACAAACTCGTCGCCGTTGTCTATTTTTGCAGAGAAAACGACCTCAGAAAATGAGAACAAACTCATCGTGTGTTATAACGCTTTAGGGTTTTGGGTTTTTTTTTTAACATACGAAAAGGAAAAAGGTAAAAAGAATTCGATCCCTGCGCTGGAAAAACGCCACGTCATTCCAAAAACGCCCAGATTCGGCAAAAAATCACTGTTACATTTCAGGCTGCAAAATCACGATTCTTGACCGAATCCACAAGGATTCCATGGCGTACCAGACTCCGAAACGTCCCGTACCCGGAATCGGCAGGGCAAGTGAGCGATTCTTGTAACTTAGGTATGCGTAGATGGTGGAAAATCCAAAGCCATTACTTAATCCAGCACAAACCTTGGTTCAAGACATCGGAGTCATCTTAATTTTGAAACAGATATCAGAAATTTCTGAGTTCTTACTGTGTACACGGTGGACATTCTGAAAATTCAAGGATTATAATCTGTTTCTTACATTTCCTGCCTTGCAAAAAGAGTTTCATGTCTTGTCAAGTAAAACCTATTAGAACTGTGACACTGTCACAAGAGCTCAAGTTTTATGATTTAAATAAAGGCATCAGAACTGATTGACCCCTTTTGATCAGATTTGATGGCCAAACTGTTTCTGGTAAGAACAAGCAAACAATTGTCACAAAAACTGACAGAAAAATATATTTAGAACACTTTTCTTGAATAGATGAGAGGTTGCTATTGTAATTAATGATGGTCTATCCTTTAATTCCTGCATACAGTCCAGTAACTCTGATGAACTTGTAACTGACCGGAGATAACAGTAAATTGTTCAGGTGATCAACTGGACAGCTTGAATTTCACAAATGAAAAGTTGTAATGGATGGCATGTCAGCATGTTGGCCTGTAAAAATGCCCATGAACATAATGAAAGAATGCTGACAACTTTGTATGAACATGGGTGTTGTAAGTATCATCAACTAAGTACTTGTGTGTGCATGCATGTAATTGACCGGAGATAACAGTAAATTGTTCAGATGATCAACTGGACAGCTTGAATTTCACAAATGAAAAGTTGTAATGGATGGCATGTCAGCATGTTTGCCTGTAAAAATGCCCATGAACATAATGAAAGAATGCTAACAACTTTGTATGAACATGGGTGTTGTAAGTATCATAAACTAAGTACTTGTATGAACATGGGTGTTGTTAGTAATAAGTATCATCAACTAAGTACTTGTGTGTGCACGCATGTACATTTAGTTCCAGTAAGTTGTCTAGACTCCGGAGGATTTGAAATTTTATCCATATGTTGTTTTAAGCCCTGCAGATCTTCTCCCAAAAGAGATATATAACGCTCACATGTGCTTTTTTGAATGTTTTCACTTTCATGACTTCATTCTGCAATTGACTCCTTAAAGGAATCAACATGGCCATTGCTTTCGATTATTGCTGTCCCCTTTCCTCAAATTAGTGAACAACTATATTTATTAAAGTATCCTAAGGTCAAATGCGCATTGTAAAGATTCAAATAAAGTTTATTTACACTTTACTTGAACCAATCACCTTTTGAATTGTAACAATGTAATGTGAAAGGTTTGCATGTGTAAAGCAGTGTTCCACGGGGACGCGTCCCCCCAGAAAACCCCGCATTTCTTAGAGGGGGACGTCTAGGAGACTTGGGGACTTGGGGGAGACGTCCCCCCACCAGGCCACCACCAACGCCACCATCCCACCACTAGTGTCGCTGTCTCCAAGATGCTGATAGGACTTTGAGGACATTGGGGTGTCCTCAAGACGTCTAGGGGACTCCTAGTTATCTCCAAGATGTATAATTCCTATACTTAAACATATTTTTATAACTTTTTTTTCAATTACTATATGTATTTCAACACCCTACTGCCCCCTCGCCGCCGTCCCCCTGCCGTCCCCCCGTCCCCGTCCCCAAAACCCCGTGGAACACTGGTGTAAAGTAATATTCTCAATGGATTGATTTGTAATCCAGGGATTCTATTAATTCATTAGTAGAAGCCCGCCATTGACTTTGTGAGAAATTGAACTTAGATTTGAAAAGTTTAGTTACTGATAAGTTTCAAGAGATAATTGGGTCAATAATGTGATTAGATAGTCACAGTTGTGAAGCTGTTAACCAATTACCTAACCAATCAAACAATTCAAATTGTATAAAACAGATATGACATCGATAAGTAGGAGGAGTAGGAGGTTTCTTCATAAGGCATAACACTTGCTGAAGGTTTTGCAAATGGGGTAGCAAGCTGAGTGGGCTTAACCTTGGGGGAAACTCTGTGGTTAAGTGCGCTTGAGCTGGAGCAGTACTGGGATGGGTGACCTCCCGGGACAGACCAATGCTTCACCTCTGTGAGCATCACCTAGATGCAATGAGTGCTAAGTGGATCATTCATTATCATGAGAGATGGGTTCTTGTGAACCACTACTCATGAATCATGAGTCAATGAGTTTGACTCGAAAACTACACGGTTCAATCCTGATAGCAATATCATAGATATGACATCAACAAAAAGGAAAATTGGGAGCAGTGACAAAACCAAGCCATCTCTGTCTTGAATTCTTGTGAGTCACTATTTTAGTTTCAAATAAAGAATGTTATCTTTCATTTATTGAACTTGCATGAGTAGGGTTATTATGAATTGATGCTACAGCACATTCAAGCAATTCCCTTACCTGTGTAGAGTTATAGAGTTATTTGTTTATATAAAATATCCACAATCAAGGCTCTATATTTTTTCTCTTGCTACTTTGAGCCATTGCTAATGTATCAATTCACGGGAATAGTAAGATGATGTAAGTTTCTTTATCTCTTTATAACTAGCACTAAGCGTTATTCAATGAAGAATTTTGACCCCTTTGAAGGTTCATCTTCCATGCAATCCTATTTTGGTTGGGTTATAAAGTCATTAACTGACGCATTTACCCATTTGGTAGTTTTACTTTTGTCTGATTGGTCAATGGGATTCTCTGTATATTTGCTAACTTGATTCATTACTACTGTGGTGAATACTAAAGAAGGCTTTACAAAACTGTTATAATCAGTATATTCCAATTCAAGAAGGTAAGCAGCATCTTAAGCTGGAGAAAACTTTGGCTCCTTATGTTGATGGATCACTTTGGGCCATCAAACATTACTAGAAATTATATTCGCTAAGAAGAATAAATTGTTATCCATCTAGACTTCATGTAATTTCACCCAACTGTACTTTCTGTCAAGTTGGCAATGCTACTCTGGATGCTTTAATGGCTGGAGACTATTATTTGATCACATACATGTGACTGCAACCTTGAAATTCTAGAATAGCTTTAATGTGAATAAGATGGTGTGACGTAAAATTGGTTTCTGAAAGGACTTGTTACAGGCACCAATGAAGACAAGTTACAGACACTTTTACTGGGACTTCATCTTTACAAGGCTAAAAACATATCAGACATTCAAATTAAAAATGACTCCATGATAGTCGTATGTGCAGTAAAGAATAGAAGTACACCTAATTGGAAGTTCAGAAATATTTTGGAACAGATTTGGCCAAAATTGGATAGGTTGAGCTCATATGTGATACAACCTGCTACATAGAGGGTAATAAAATAGCTGACACATTGGCCAACTACACTATTGAATATGCTGGAAATTATCATTGCCAATAATATTGATGCATGAGAAGGGATAAGTTTGATGGACAACTAAAACTAAAGAATTAAGAGATGTCCATTATTATACTGACAGACTAATCCAGGGATAAGTTTGATGCAGCCATTGACACGTATAATATTGAACTCAGTGATGACGATATTAATGGGGTCTTCACGGTAGCAGAAATGGCAACATCAGATGGCATCATACAACTTGTAAAGGCAATTCGAGAGGGACTCATGAAGGCATCCCTCAAACACTCCTGGAATATTCTCAACTGGAGTGGCAACCTACTTCCAGAGCCCAGATGTGAACATGTGAAACAAATTGCTAAAGGTTTGAATTTCTTGAGGCTCAGTGTTCCAAACAGGGGTGGCTACAATTCTCCTTCCAGCAGCAAAGAGTGAAGGATATGTGATTGTGGTCTTTTGTCCTTTTGTCCTGTTTGAGAATTTTGTATCCAGATCTGTGTGTCCTCTTTGCAGAATCTGTGTAAAAACTTTAACAGCCTCAACAATCCTGGTGCCTGGCCCTGTAATGTAATCTTTGTTCATATTTAATATAAAAGGAGCTGACCCCAAGTCAGCATCTTGCATATCAAAAAGGAAAAAGCATAAACATAAAACAAGTCTACAACATAGTTCTGACTTCTCAAGAAGAGGCGTGCACATATTTGTAACTTTGACATATCTATGCATAGTGCATACTTACCACTACTTTTGGTCAAAAGGGTAAGTAAAATCAAAATGTACAACAAAGCACCCAAATTGACATTTTTAGAAGTTAGCACATCAGGTAAATGAAAAAAGTTGATGTGAAATGACTAAAGCAAAGAAGTATACGATTCCATTTGATTAGACCCAATGTAGGCACTACATATTCTCAAAGATTGATTCTAGATGGTTGATATATTCAAGTGCGTTTCCCCAAAGTGGACAAAGGAAAGACATTTCTCGCAATAGATTGGCAAAACTGATGGCTGCATTATCACTTAATCTAACCTTCCATGCCCTGGCAACCTGCAATAAAAATCCAGGACAACCTTGTCTAATATCTCTCTGGTCAAGAGATGTGTTTAATACCCCTTTGCAGATCAATTGGATTTATCAGCAAAACTACCTAAATATTTTTACAAAGACACTTTCAATTGCTTCAAGATCTTCTCTGTTGTGCCGGGTAAGGCCGGTACTATGGCAGGTGACCCCGAGACTTAATTTAAAGGTAACTAGTCAAAATATGTTATGAGTTGGATCAACCCAAGTCAGAAGAAGAATCACAGAAAGTGCAATTGTTCATTACCTACAAATTCCTTTTGGCATCAATGTCTAGTCCATCATACAGTAAAAATTGAATTTGTGATGCAAAAAACTAAAGAGGCATGATAAACACATCTGCCTGGCTAGTAAGATTACAGTTCTGTTTGAACTTTGGTTGCCAATCATGGTTACACCTATTCATACTAGTTCCCTACAGGTTTCAACCAGTCAGTTGGAAATAAACCTTCATTACAACCTTTGCAGAAAGCCAGGTAGGACTAAGGGGTTACTGTTGGTTTCTTGAATCTTCAAATATCTGTACCATTAATAAAGACAAAGGTGGTTAAGGCCAGTGGATAGTTGAATAGTTGCTTTCAAGGCATGGTGTTTACTTCTAAACAGATAATCAGACCTCAACTCACAAAATTATTTTACAGGCAATGATTGGGCATCATTTACATCAACCAAATGCAAGCTCAGCCTATGAGGTTCCTTCTCTTTAACAGATGTTTGTTATGGTCTAAAACTATCATTCATGGTTTTCTCGTGCTGAAAGGAAAATGGAGAGCTTGGTGAGTTGCCTCTACACCTTTAGGGCAAAATTTCAGGACCTTCCAATAGCTTGGATCTTTGTAAAAGAAGCATCTAGTCACTTATAACAGCAGAACATTCATTTCATTTGTACCCAGCCTTGATTCTTTCTGAAAATGTTTATACTTAGATCATTAAAATGTATGTTTTGGCAAGTAATCTCTTCAAACATGAGAAAGAGCAATAAAGTTTACATTAATCATAATAAGGTGAGAAGAAAGATGCAAAATTAGTCATTACTGCCATTTTAATGCAGGATTAGAGCTGAAACTGGCATTAGTATGGACTGCCCTAATCACTCAAAAGACCAAAAAACGATAAAAAGATTAGGGACCACAGAATAAGATTAAAATATCAGAGTGACCCAAGGCACAGATCATTCGTCAGCAATCTCTGGCACAAGGCAATTAGGATGGGGATGCAACAAATCAATTCAGATAACTTTAAACAAGAATATAAGCATAAGACGCAAGCAAAATTGTAAGCAACACTTGCTGAAATGAAAAACAGAAGATTGGGCAATTAAGCATGGTCAATTTTGGAACATTAAAAAAGTAGAGGGAGGAACAAAAATACAGGAAAGTATACACTTGAGAAATTTATGCTTTGTTAAGTTGTATATATGCACAAAGGAGGATCAATAAATCTTCAACCAGGATTATCATGTATTGTAATAGCTTTTCGAAGAACAAAACATTGTCAGATGAGGAGAAAGTTTTTGAACAAACAAAACTCAAAAGGTTCCTTAAGGATGAGAAACATGCAAGATTCTCAATCACTAGAATTAAAGATTGAATATTCATATCAAGAATTGTTTCCACTTTTTCAGATTTTATTTTATGGTACTTGTTATTAAGTATTTCATGTCATATGGATGTAGTGGTTGTGAAAATTTGTCATGGCCTTATTTGCAAACATGATAAAAATTTAAATTCTAATTGTCTCTACTTCTGCACCTCCACAATTTCATGTCCCCAAAATAAAATACTAAAGTATAAAAATAACTAAGCATTGAGATGCAAATAAACAAATAAAATAAATAACAAAATACATATTTAAAAATATAAATACAAATATTAACAATTTAATATATAGTTCCCACGGCTGCTAGGTGGGTGGTATCGGACTTGGTGTTGTCCGGTGACAGGTGTTGGACAGCATATCACCTAGCTGGCGCGGTATGGGAGATTGGCGGTGGGGTGAGGAATTAATGAGCTAATGCATGAGGTGCTGTTTGTGCGGTGTGTGCATCATCTAAGGACGTCGGGCAGTACCAAGCATCTGATTGACGTGACAATACCATTAATGTGGCTCGTTTGTTGGGTTCTATAAGGTGGCGAACGGGCGGTGTCTGTTTCAATTTGGTTATGCTAGTGTGTGAAAATTAAGGTGGCGATAATGGAAATGCCCATCCAATTGATGGTGACTCAGAAGTTATGGGCTTTTTTAGGCAAGATAACGGAGAATAGATTTCATTCAGTCTTTCAAGGATTGGGATCCTCTTGTGTTAGGCACTGTGGAACTGGTGTTGGGGAAAGAGTTCATGGTCTCGACAGAACGTTATCACACCAATGTGGATATTGCATCGAGGTTCATGGTGGCTTTGTCGGATTTGGAATTGCCGAAGGCTCTGGTGTTGTTGATGGCTCAGAAATTGATCATGGTGGATCTCCTCGATGGGGTTGAAGAGGTCATTATAATCGTAGAGTTGGGTGTTAGCATGCCTCATCCGCGCGACTTGGTCAGAGCGTTTCTGCCCCACATCACTGTTAAGTGTTACCCCTTCCTCCTGGACGTCAAGTGTTGGGATCTCGAACTGCACAGAGAACAAGTGGCACACAGGGTGGAGTTTCTAAAAGTGTTCCTGTATTTGGAAGCGTCGTCGAGCATTGAATAGAAAGAGCGCTTTCGAGAGGGGCTGGTGGACAAAGGGGTGCTCGTGGAATGAGGTGGTTACTTGCGCTTCTAGTGTTTTGGGTTGGTAATGTCGTCAGTGTGGTTTGCTACACAAGTATGAAGTTTTTTGCTATTTCTATTTGGGGTTGTTTTGAGTCGGGTTCAGGCCCTGATCAGTGTTTTGGGGGGTTGATGGTAGGGCTACAATCTAGGTGATGGCGGTATCTGCCATGGATGATCAGTCTCGTGGTATGTTTGGGTGGTTTGGATGGGTGGTGGGTTTGGGTGGTGCCTCTAAAATCAACCACTTCAATGGAGGAATGTAACTTTTTGCAGAATCAATGAAAAGACAAAATTTATGTACTAAAAAAAATATATAGTTATAATTATCATAATATAATATTATAAATATTATAAAATATATATATAACTAATATAAATTTATAAATATAAAATAAGAAACAGATAATATAAAAAATGTAAATAATATGCATGGAATGGCAGCGATTAAGTGATAAATAAACAAAGGCAAAGATCCATTAGAATTAAAGCCAAACTTATAAGGAGCGCTGCCTTTAAAGGTGGCAACGATTCACTTAAGGCAGTGATCTGGGTAGGGGGATGTGTCCCTTGCCTAGAGAATAATATAGTGGACAAATCAATGTTCACCTCTGTATGCATTTTTCTTATAAGATAATAAGAGTATTTAATGAAGGATTGTCTCGTGATTGAATCTGAATTATGTTGACTGTCTGAAACCCGCCCTATGGGTAGGGCCCGGGGTGAAGTGGTATGGGCCAAAAGAGCCACTTACAACCTCCGCCCAATTCCTCAAGAAGGAAGGGCCATGGGTGAAGTGGTAGGAACCCAAATCGCCCACTTGCGACCTCTACCCAATCCCACAAGGTGGCAAGTGTCTTTAGGGGCTGAGGCATTGATGGGGAAAGCAGGTACAAGACGCCAAGGGGGAGGGTTGTGGTATACACCATCTTAGGCTTGGCATATGGCTTCGAGCGGACCCATCATGTCCCTTCTCCCAATTTCTTAATATGTTTGCATTGTTGATAACCTCTAGATGTGATGCAATTGTCTAACTCTAACAAGTATATATACATATTTGCATATATTGTTCATGTGGTGAGTGCAAGATTCCAATCCAAGATTACATCATTAAAGAGATATTTATTTAATAAGGTGAAACCCTAACCCTAGTTTGTTGCAATTTGTGATCAATAGGCAAATTCTAGGGCAAATTATAGGGCAAATCAAGAGAGGGACATTACAGTGGTATCAGAGCATCTTTCCTGCCATCCTGTGTATACTTCATGTATTACGTGTATGCTTCATGCTTCCTATGTATACTTCATGTATTACGTGTATTCACGTGTATGCTTCATGCTTCCTGTGTATACTTCATGTATTACATGTATGCTTCATGCTTCTTGTGTATACTTTATGTATTATGTGTATTCATGTGAATAATTTGCATACCTTGTATTCGAGCGTATACTTTGTGGCTTACGTGTATACCTTGTGACTTGCGTATATTCAAGCACATACCTTGTAACTTATGTGAATTCAAGTGTATACCTTATGACTTGCGTGTATTCAAGTTGTATACTTTGCAACATATGTGTATTCATGTGAATACTTTGTGACTTGCATAAATCTGTATGTATACTTCATGACTTACGTGTATACTTTGTAACTTACGTGTATCCACAAGAATGCTTTGTGACTTACATATATTCAAGTATATACTTTGTGACTTACTTTGTGACTTGCATATATCCATGTGTATATTTTGTGACCTACATGTATTCGTGCGACTATGTGTATACCTTTCATATACCTGTGACTTCAAGTGTATACTTTGCAAATTACATGCTTTGTGACTTGCGTGCACTAATGTGTATACGTGTATTCATGCAACTTACGTATTTAAGTGTATCCTTTACAACTTACATGTATTCATATGTATGCTTTGTGACTTCGTGTATTCGTATGTATACTTCATGTATTATTCACATATAAGCTTCATGCTTCTTGTGTATATTCTATGTATTACATGTATTCATGCTTCGTATTTATATTTTATGTATCACTTGTATCTATGTGGTGCTTCAAGTATCTTCAACAAGATGTGTTCTTATGATTACTTTATGCTTAAAATTTATGGAAGTGTTAAAACTTGTATGTCAAAATGCTTCTGGAGTGAGAAGCCCTAACAAATTAACTTATCTAAATTTGAATTATTATTAGTATCCAAATGCAATAATGAAGAGTTGTAGCTATTTGAAGTGAAGAGGTGTAACTCCCTCAAACTGGTGATATAAAAGGGAGAGCATTTCATCTATACTCTCATTTGAAGGATCCAATTAAGGATAGAACCTTCAGTAATTTTGCAAGAGACTTAAATTAGGTTCTCAAAGATAGTGAAGATGTGTGAAAGGATGTAACTCCAAATGTGAAAAGCTGCAACCCTTCAAATACCAAAGACTCCTTCAAAATATAAGAAGGGGGAATCACCTCCCTGAAACCATCGATAGGAAATAAATCTAACCCTCAACTAGAAGTAAAGTATAGTTATCGAGGGCAGCCCTGAAGGATGGTGACTCCTTAAAGGAATCAATTCATTGACATTCAATAAGCAATCACCCCTCATCAAGAAATCAAGCCATCAAAGTATCAAAAACTACTCTAATAAGGAGTAAATTGTTTTGAACAAGACCAAATGTACAAATCAAGTTCATAACACATACCCCACACTCATAGAAACAATGGCAATGTATGGATCAACCTTGTAACTTTCAAAGCTGATCCAATCCACTTCTATATGTAATATCTGGAATGGATCACTTCGTCCAAAAGTCTTCGTTTCCTAAGTCCTTTCCTTGATCAAAGAAAATTCGATGTTCATGATAAAAGATCAAGGATATCAATATCATGATACCAATCAAGTTACACCCAAAGTCACTACATAAGTTAAGGGCCCATAACCCACCAAATGCTAGAATCATTCTCACCTCAAACTTGGTTTAAATACCAATGTGAAATGAAGGGAAATTGACAACCTATGGTGAGGGACACCTAGATCCTTCACTCAAATTAGGCTTGCACAAAGGATCCTATTATTCACAACATTCCCAAATTTCCATCATGATGAAGGATGCAAACATTTTTCTATTATTGATTTCAACAAAGGGTAATGAAGAATTTATATCATTGCCTAGGACCCTTGCGGTGATGAGATGAGAGAAAACTTGTCTTGGTGTTGCGAGTTGCTCTCATACTTTAAAGGATAGAACTACCCTTATTAGCGAGTAAATATACTAGCAACAACTCATTCAAGGACATCATTGTGGGCACCACAACATAAACCAATTACCCCTCAAGAAGGGACAGTGCCAAGAGATTACAAGTCTTAGTTGTGGTTGCTTGAGGACAAGCAATCTTGGGTGGAGCGGACTGTCATGTCCCCGAAATAAAATACTAAAGTACAAAAATAACTAAGCATTGAAATGCAAATCAACAAATAAAATAAATAACAAAATACATATTAAAAAATATAAATACAAATATCAACAATTTAATATATAGTTATAATTATCATAATATGATATTAATATATTATAAATATTATAAACTATATATATAAAACTAATATAAATTTATAAATATAAAATAAGAAACAGATAATATAAAAATGTAAATAGTATGCATGGCATGGCAGTGATTAAGTGATAAATAAACAAAGGCAGAGATCCATTAGAATTAAAGACAGACTTATAAGAAGGAGCGCTGCCTTTAAAGGTGACAGCGATTCACTTAAGGCAGTGATCTGGGTAGGGGGGACGTGTCCCTTGCCTAGAGAATATTATAGTGGACAGTTATGACTCTTCCACGGGAAGGAATAAAAAGGGATGGGTTTCCCAAGAAGAAAGAAACGGAAGAGAGAACCATGAGGATTTGAGAATAAAGAACAAGACATCGAATGATATCTGCATTTCAGGGAAACTGGACACAATCAGGTTTAAAGGCAGTCATATGATCAGCTATCGAT
The DNA here is from genome assembly GCA_007115665.2 of Sequoiadendron giganteum. Classification (NCBI taxonomy): domain Eukaryota; kingdom Viridiplantae; phylum Streptophyta; class Pinopsida; order Cupressales; family Cupressaceae; genus Sequoiadendron; species Sequoiadendron giganteum. The sequence continues at coordinate 599,287,120 of CM021108.1, read as the reverse complement.
GACAGAAATACAAGTATGATTTTAGGAGGATCAATAGCAGAGATATAATATGCGATTTAAAAGATAAAATATACAGATCTCGAAGAGATATATGCATCAAGGAAGAAATATGGTTAAATGAGAAATATATGAAGGCAAATGATAAAGCAATAAGAGAACAATATCTTCGGAATATTAGAACAGATAGATCAAGGAGAAGAAACATACAAATCAGAAAGACAAAGAGAATCAGACCCGTGTATCACAACAGGTTGCTATTATTGGATATAGACATAATCAGGAGCATATCGAATCTCCCCTATATTTAGGTGTATTTCTGCCATTTATTACCTTGCATCTATATAAATATGGCCCTGCATAATAAAGGAATATTAAATGTGTATTTGTTGCAAATCAATGTTCACCTCTGTATGCATTTTGCTTATAAGATAATAAGAGTATTTAATGAAGGATCATCTAATGATTGAATCAGAATTATGTTGACTATCTGAAACCCACCCTGTGGTTAGGGCCAGGGGTGAAGTGGTAGGGGCCAAAAGAGCCCATTTGCGACCTCCCCCCAATTCCTCAAGAAGGAAGGACCAGGGGTGAAGTGGTAGGAGCCCAAAGAGCCCACTTGCAACCTCCGCCCAATCCCACAAGGTGGCAAGTGTCTTTAGGGGCTGAGGCATTGATGGGGAAAGCAGGTACAAGTCGCCAAGGGGGAGGGCTGTCCCTCTTAGACTTGGCATATGGCTTTGGGCAGACCCATCATGTCCCTTCTCCCAATTTCTTAATATGTTTGCATTGTTGATAACCTTTAGATGTGATGCAACTGTCTAACCCTAACAAGTATATATACATATTTGCATATATTGTTCATGTGGTGAATGCAGGATTCCAATCCAAGATTACATCATTAAAGAGATATTTATTTAATAAGGTGAAACCCTAACCCTAGTTTGTTTCAATTTGTGATCAATAAGTGAATTCTAGGGCAAATCAAGAGAGGGACATTACACACAACAATGCAAAAATGAATGCTTATATATTGCAAGTTTTTTTATTGTTGACTGCAGTAACAACTAGTTGGCAACATAGATTAGCAGTCTTATTTCTTCGACTAACTGTAACTTTCCAATTTTATATGTACTGTCACCATAAGTTGGCTTGCACACTCTATTTAGCCTGTTTTCAGTATGCTGTTCCAACTCTGTTTGCCTAAAGCAAATAGATATAAAAGCATTTTAATTAAGTAATAATTTTCAAAAAATGGTCCTAAATGATTGAAAAGCAAGTCATATGTGATGCAGAATAGATGCATGAGAATCACACAAGACATAACGTTCAGCAAATGCCTGATATAGAAGCCAATAAACAGATTTTTGTATGTGGTAATGGCTTGTACCTGCTACGTCAGGATTCGCTTGTGTCAGTTTTAGCCAGTCCATTTGGCTGTATCCCTTTTCAAATGGAACCTTCACTCGAGGTACTGGTTTTTTAATAATAATAGGTTTGACTAATACTGTTGTTTTTGGATCAGTGACCTCTGCATTTGCTGTGCTTTTAATTTTAGGAGCAGGCACCTGGAATATTTTCACATCTTCAATTGAAGAAACTTTGGACTCTACATTTTTAGCGCTACCAGACACATCATCTATATGAAGGTCAGACACTTCATCCATACAAAGGTCAGACACATCATCTATACGAAGGTCAGAAACTTGAGGCATGGGTTTTGGTGATTCCAGTTGATCCACATCAGGGACTGAGTTGACCTGCATGGAAATTATGCATGTTAGTGTGTTAGTGCATGATTATCTGGGCATCGCTGAGAATTTCATATATTCAATCATACACATATCCTAGACCTGAAAAACAAAACAAGCAAAAGAAATTTTCCATGATCTCATTAAGAATGTATATGATCTTATTTAGTTTTCTTGAAGCGAGATACACAGCATTTCAATTTAGTGTATAGCCCTAACAAGAAGACCCATGTGTTCAAAGCCCTGTCAAGATTCCACTTCCAGTAGGGCCTAGAAATTATGACTTATTTTGATGCCTTCTAGCCTGCGATTATATTCATAATTGGCTCTTTCTTGTATTAATGATGATCTTAAGCACTCCCTTATGTGTAGAATCAAAGCCAGTATTAATTTAGAATCCCATTGACCAACACCAGTCATTTGCAGACATGATTGATTTCCTTCTTTTTAATTTGAGAGTGCAATTTTATTATTTGTAAAGGAAATATAAGAGTCTGAACAATTTATTGTAGAGATGAACTTGCCTGACAAAACGAGAAGTCAAAATCCTGATCCATTTGTTCTCAAATACCCCTTTGATCCTTATAGTTGGAATAATATGGAAAGAAACAGAGGCACGACTGTGAATGCTCTGCACAAATGCCATTTCTTGTAGAGTTAGGTAGAGCACCATAAATATGCATCTCATGTAAAAAAGCATGTTTAATATTAAATAATGTCAACTTGTGAAGATGTACATGGTGCGACAGATAGAGAAAAACTATCAAATGACATGTAATATGATGAACCAATTAAAAGAAGGTAATGGGTAATGTTTAACATAGATTATAACCTAAGGCAAATGGACTAGAACTGCAATAGTAAAATAAATCTTGCCATCAATACAAACTTCAGCTCACTTGCCGATACATCTGCGGAAAGGGCGATACAAGAAATCATGGAAAAAAATCAAGACCCAACCAGTTTAACATTTCAAGGATGAATTCCCACTCTATCCAATCATATACTATTTACAGAAAGAGGCCTCCTATCCTGTTTCAAGTGCTCTTTACAACTTTCGTAGGCAGTGATGAGAAAATCCAAAGTAAATCATCCTTTTATTAATCATGTTTTTTAGGGCCTGGGCGCAAGCAATCCTTGAGAGTATCTTCTTGAGTATGTTAACAAGGAGATTGGTGAGAATTTTGAAGAGATGCTTGCACTTATAATATATCTTCAGCAATATGCCAATAAGTATAATAAACTTAATTAGCAAATTTCCATGACTCATAATAAAAGGTGTACTAGATGGCTAACGATGACATACAATTCAGTGATTCACCATCTTTTCCCTCATGCTTCAAACTCAGACAGTCTCCTGGCACATCTTGAGAAGTTTATGCAAAATACAGAACTTCCACTATAACTCGCTAGGATCAAGGATGTATCCAGCCTAGTGAACTTTCCATCACTTGCAAGTTGCATGTCGTAGCAAAAATAAAATAAAATGAATCTGTATATTTGTTGGAGGCTACTCAACATTAGGGCCAAAATACAGGTTCCGAGCAGTCACCAACTTCTTAGTGTCAATGTTGCATATGAATTAACTCTTATTAAGGTATTCCTAAGCTATCCCAGGATTCTGTATGCATTGTCTTGAAACTTTTAGGAGCAGATATCAAGGAAAGAGACAGAAGTGATATTGGTTAGTCAACCATCAATGTGACTTCCTGGCCACACTTACTCAAAGATTAAAATATCCAACCAGGCCAAACCATGGGATGTATAGGTATTTGAATTCTTATCGGTACCAACATATCTCCTCTACCTGTCAGTGGATATGGGCTTTCGAATGAGAAAGGGAATTAGCCCTTATTTAATACTAGAATCCACAGAACTGATTGGCAGCTATATGGATAGTCAAAGCTGTTAATTCATGGCTGATGGGAAAGTGAGCAGTGCACATCAAGGAGAGTCCTTTCTAATAGAGGCAGCAATGTCGGCACAAAGGAAGTTGGAAACAGATGGATTCTCCAAAGGAGCTTGTACGACTGCACAATTCTGCAAATAGTTCCTCGAGGAGAATGAATTTCAGATTCAGAGAATTCTTCCAGCTGTCCCTCTCATAACTGAATAATAGGGGTTAGATGTTGGTGAAAATGCAAGTGCTTATTAGTTTTGTAAAGGTCGGGACTTGTGTAATGGTCGGCACAAGAATTTATTAGCAAAGAAGATTTTATCATGATCGGTTCTTCTGCCCTACTCCTCGGACTTTTTTTGATTGATATTGATAGGCTCACCTTGTAGGCTGACCTTCGGTGTTTTTCTTTTGGCAAATACTAAATTCCCCTTCTGTGGCCATGCCAGGCTTCGATTTCACAAACAACGGACTTCTCTTTTGTCAGAGACATCCTGACCTTACACCCAGTCTTGGTCCATAGCAGTACACCACACCTATAGTTGGATGCACTATGCTACCGAATTTCAACACTTAACATGTCTCCTGGGAATGTGAACTGGGGGCTCCACTATTAAAGGTCCGCTGATTTACAACTTAAGCTTGTCCCATTCAACTACTGATTTTCTAATCATGAGGGTATTTCTGGAGGAAAAAAATATTAATGTCGTGCATGAGGGCAACCAAATTAATAACACATACCAATAAACCCAACCACCAATTACCCTAGTTTCCTTGATATATCCTCACATTACAAAGAACCGGGAAAAAGAAAAGCATCGTTCCTTCTACACTAAATTGCTCAATAGCACAGATATCTGAGAAATATGTCGATGTTTTTATTAACCCCACTAGCGGTTTCGAAAAGAAACTCAAAATGGTCTCTGTTGTTTAATGTGAGCTAAAAGTGGTGACAAGTGCAATTCCCATAAATACTATAACTAGCAAACAGGAAAGTAAAGGAATTCGCAAGCAAACATGTATAAATCTACTAATTGAAGTGCTTACCAGGGACTCGCCGCTGCAACAATTTTAGACAGACTGTTTCGTCGAAGCAGCAGATGGTATTTAGCGGGAGCTGACTGTTTTATTTGTTATGAAAGTACGGTCAATGTAATTCGATCTCTTAGCGTTTTTTTCACGTTTTGATATGGCGCTGTTATCGAATATACCTATATGCTTTGTCGTCAGCTAGGTATAAGTGATAAAAAACAATTTGTATATAAATCACTTCCGCAGAGGCCAAATTTGATGGCCGTATGACCGTATTTAAGCAGTTTTTCCCTAAATTACTATCAAAATGTAGGTCACGTCGTCATAAACTCTCAAGGATTGCAGCTACATGTATAAGCTATGATGTCTCGTCCTTTTACCCTGTTGTGCCTTAAGATTTGAAGGGCCATTTTAAGTGGATAAGTGTCATTATTAACATAGAAGGTTGATGTAAATTTGGCTAGGAAGTTTAGGGGAAAAGCTAACTCCTAGACAAAAAGCACCTATGTATGTAACATGATATCGTACCCCTCATCCCACGCGATGGACAAAACAGCTCCAATGGAAAAGGTGGTATGACAGACGCATAGCAATCGACAGAAAAATTTGACGGTCAAATGTTAACTCTGTCGTGTTGTTGCCTGTCCCATCATCGAAAAAATGTGTCAACGTCGGTGGGTTTTTTAAATCATATTTCGGGATGGACAAAAACCCAAAAAAAACATGGCATTCGAAACCATTATTTGCAAATATCAAAAAGCCCAGATGAGGTCCCATTTTCTATAGCAACGTTTTGGTGGAGAGCAACAACAAGGAGTTGCAGGCGTTTGGAGCTAGCAAGTATGTATATCTACTTGAAACATTTGTCATTTTGATATTCTACCTAGGAACTCTAAAGAAACGAATGGCTTTTCGTTGCGGGGTTACGATTTATGTGATTTTCTATTGAGGGTTTTTTAATTTTTGTTTCTTCCCGTCTGTTGGTTTTGAAATTTTGTGCTTGTCGAATGAAATAGCTGACAACCCATTGTGGAAATATGAGTGAAATATGTGAATAACGTTTACAAAAACCAAAAATCATGCAAAATATGTTACGAGGTTGGAAAACGCAACGTGGGTTCTGCAATGAAATGGTATATTGTGAAAACCATATAAAGCCCAGAACGTCGCCATTGTTGACATTCTTATTTTGAACGTTACAGGGTTTTTGTTGGGGAAAGAGGTATTTATTTGAAATGCAAGGTTGTTAATTTTTTTTGTGTCGAGGATTTTTTAATTTTTGTTTCCTTTCCTCTCGTATGCTAGTTTTCAAAATTTTCCATTGCTGAATGAAAAAAATGACAACCCATTGTGGGAATATGAGTGAAATTACTGAATAATGTTTATAGAAAGCAAAAACCATGCAAAATATATTACAAGGTTGGAAAACGCAATGTGGGTTCTGCAATGAAATGATAAATTTTGAAAACCACATAAAACCTAGAACGTCGCCATTGTTCACATTCTTATTCAGAATGAACAAAAAAGCATAAAACTTGGCATTCAAAATCATAATTTGCTAATAGCAAAAAGCCCAGATGAGATCTTATTTTTGCCACCATTTTATACACTCTCGTTATGGAAAACACAGTCTCGTAAAACTCTGATTGTTGTAAAACCCTTTAGAAGTAACAACCCAATTGGTTACTAACCCCTGACCTCAATTTGGTATGTTTTGTGATTGTCTGGAGAACCTTTTGTTATTTAGATAGTAAGAATGTAATGAAATTGGAAAACAGTAGGTATTATGAAACCTGCAAGGCACAATGTTATAGATTGTTTGCAATGTTGGAAAACACACTGTCCCATGTCAGTTAACTCCTACCTACCTTTCTTGGACATTTGGTCATGTCTTCCAGTACAGTCCACTTTGGTACAGTCCAAATGTCATTTCACTTTCTTCATCTGATTGGAACAAAACACCCTGACGGAAAAGAAGGTTGGATGGACAAATTGCACCGATAGATGTTCAGATGTTAACTTTGACCTGTCGTAGCATGTCCCATTGCCGGGAAAACGTGTTAGCGGTGGTGGATTTTTAAAATCATATTTTGGAATGGACAAAAACCCCCCAAAAATGTGGCATTCAAAACTATTATTTGCAAATAGCAAAATGAGATGCCAAGAATGTAATGAAATTGGGAACACAGTGTCATTATAGATTGTTTGTAGTGTTGGAAAACACACTGTCCCATTTCAATTAGTTTGATATGAAGAGTTTTATTTCGTTATGCTCCAAGAATGTAATGACTTGTCCACTTTCAAATTTGTGAACAACTCTTTGCTACAATCCAAATGTCATTTCGCTTTCTTTATCTAATTGGAACAAATAAAATGCTCGCATTATTTGTAGTGTTGGAAAACATGTTGTCTCCTCTTAGTTGGTGGGAAAACTGACCTAACGACACCATTAACTCCTACCTACCATTTCTCAAACGTTTGGTGTCGTCTGCCAATTTCGTCAGTTTGATCCCTCGTCTGGCAGGCCCCGCACTACGATGTCTCATCATGTTATGTATATTTCAATGTATATTTTTTATGCGTTTTTGTATGTACATAGGTGCTTTTTGTCTAGGAGTTAGTCGGCTCCTATGCGGAAAGAATGTAATGAAGTCCACTTTCAAATTTTTGAGCAACTATTTGGTACAATCTAAATGTCATTTCACTTTCTTTATCTAATTGGAACAAATAAATTGCTCACATTATTTGCAAAGTTGGAAAACACACTATTTGCTCTCAGTTCTAGAGGGTTTTACAACACTATATGGGTTGCTTATTTCTTAACACCTTCTATGGAGACAGTGTGTTTTCCAACACTGCAAATAATATGAGCATTTATTTGGTCGAATCGGATGAGGAAAGTGAAATGCCATTTTGATCTCATGTTATATATATAGGTGTTTTTTATCTAAAAGTTAGCTTTCTCTTGATTGGAACAAATAAATTGTTTGCATTATTTGCACAGTTGGAAAACACACTGTCTCCTCTCAGTTGCTGAGGGTTTTACAACACTATATGGGTTGCTTGTTTCTTAACACCTTATATGGAGACATCATGTTTTCCAACACTATAAATAATGTGAGCATTTATTTGGTCGAATCAGATGAGGAAAATGAAATGCCATTTCGATCTCATGTTACATACATCGGTGCTTTTTGTTTACAAGTTAGCTTTATCTTGATTGAAACAAATAAATTGCTTGCATTATTTGCACAGTTGGAAAACACATTGTCTTCTCTCAGTTGCAGAGGGTTTTACAACACTATATGGGTTGCTTGTTTCTTAACACCTTATATGGAGATAGTGTGTTTTCCAACACTGCCAATAATGTCAACATTATTTTATTTGGTCGAATTAGATGAGGAAAGTGAAATGACATTTTGACTGTACCAATCAGAAGACAAAAAATAAATAGAAATAAAATGCTCACATTGTTTGCAGTGGTGGAAACACATTGTCTCTTCTCAGTTATTCCCTCATGAAAAGTGTTGGTTTTGTACACTCCAAAAATGTAGTGAAGTCCACCTTGATCTTTTAGAACAATTCTTTGGTGACGTAAATATGGCATTTCCCTTTTTTCATCTAATTGGAACAGATAAAATGCTCTCATCATTTGCAGCGTTGGAAAACACACTATCCCATGTCAATTAGTTCATTATGAAAAGTTTTGTTTCGTTATGCTCGAAGAATGTAATGAAGACCACTTTGAAGTTTTTGAATAACTCTTTGCTACAGTCCAAATTTCATTTCACTTTCTTCATCTGATTGGAACAAAATAAAAAAACTCGCATTAGTTGCAGTGTTGGAAAACACATTGTCTCCTCTCAGTTATTTCCTTATGAAAATTTTTTGTTTTGTACACTCAAAAAATGTAATGAAGTCCACCTTCATATTTTAGAACAACTCTTTGGTGACGTAAATATGACATTTCCCTTTTTTCATCTGATTGGAACAAATAAAATGCTCGCATTATTTGGAGTGTTGGAAAACACACTGTCGCTTGCCAGTTAGTTTGTTATGGAAAGATTTTTTCGAGTACTTTGGAGATAAATGAAAAATTCTATTTAGAAAACTCACTCTCCTATGTCAAAATTATTATTTATTATTTGTTGGCAACATATATATATATAGTATGCATTGTTGGAAAACACAATGTCCCATGTCAGTTACTTTAGTGCGAGCATATTTTTTGTTCTAAATTATTTTTTGCATTTATTTTTAAAATCATATGAGGAAATTGAAATCCAACTTTTAGTGTGAGTAAGAGTTGCTTTAACTTGTGAAGGTCAATGGACTTGACTACATTCTTATTGTCTACAAAACTAAAGGTTTTCATTACACTCATGTTGTCTACATGTAATGATGTGAAACTAATAACTTGTAATTTTCCTAGGACACGGAGCACCCAAGTTGTCTTGTCCATAAAATATTTTTCAAGAACTTCCCCAATATTATTGTCCTTTTTAGAGAGAGTAGAAAAGGAATTTCAATAATCTTCCTCTTCAAGCTCAACTTTTGATGCACTTCTAATCAATGTTGACCACAATTTGGCTAACTCCTCTTCTATCTCATTGAATCAAAATTAGAAAAGCAGAGTTATCCAAGGTGTGTTCGTAATTGAGTGGAATGCAAATGTAAAATTCGCTTGAAGAGCAAGAATATTCAAATTCCTATGTATTGTTTTTGAAAAGGATAATAAGTTAGGGAAGTTCAAGAAAAAAATTTGATGGACAAGACAATTTCGTGCAATGTGTCACAAGAAAATTACAAGTTATTACTCTGGCAAGTGCCACTTATGAGGAAGCTTCAAAACTAATAAATAAAATATTTATTACAGTTCATAGTGGAAAATATATTGTTTTGTAGAAGTTATTCATGATAGAATTTACTTGTTCAACTCCATCCATAGCAGCATCTCTAATTGTTTTTGCATGCAAAAATTGTTGTGCAATACAAAAACTCTTCAGTTTGTCCACTTGTGCATTGCCATTTTCCTTTTGCTTATACTGCACATGCACCTTCATCAACTTCTCAAGAGCATGGAGGATCTTTTCAGTCAGTACATTATGCATCTCACTCAACCACTCTGCTTCTTTTCAAGTGTTTTTAGAGAAGATTCATTTTTCATTCCATGCATTCTAGTACTTGTTGCCTCTGGTTATGCGTTGCCATTTTCCCATTTCACATAGTGCACATGCTCGTTCGTCAACTTCTAAAGAGGAGGAAAAATCTCTTTAGTGAATACATTATCTATCTGATTCACTTTGGTTTGTTTCTTTTCAAGTGTTTTTAAAGCAGAATCCTTTTCTATTACATACCATGTACTACCTGTTGGTTGAGTTTTGCATTACCATTTTCTGATTGTGCATATTGCACATGCACCTTCCTCAACTTCTGAATAGTAGGGAGAATCTCTTCACTCGAAACATTATCTTTTATCTATCTCATTCACTGTGGTTTGCATAAATTTTGAAGGTGATCTTCATTATATTCTTATTGTGTACTAAACAAATATTTTTCATTACGTTCATACGATGTATATATAACTTCATGTTGGAAAACACCGAGTGTGTCATCAAATTGAGGTGAGAGGTCACAAACCAATTGGGTTGTTATTGCGTTAATCAGAAAAGGTTTCAATTACATTCTTACTATTTTTTGAAATTCCTAGTTGGATAACACTGGGTGATAAAACCTGCAACCCACATACTGTTCAAAAACCCTTTACAAGTAGCAACCCAATTGCTTAGTCACCCCTCACCTCAATTTAGTATTTTTTTTGTATTCCCCACCTACAGCTCCTCTCGCTCCTGTGCAAGCCACAAGGCCTAGTTTTATTGGCCGACAGGAGACCAGACGGTGTCGTTATCTTCTTCCTATCGTTTCTCTAATGTTTGATCCCGTACGTTGGTTTTGTTACTTTTATCCCCCATTTGGCAGGCTCCGCACTACAACATCTCGTCATGTTATGTATGGTTTCATGTGTTTTTGTATGTACATAGGTGCATTTTGTGCAGAGATTAGTTGTGTCCTATTAATTCTTACTGTGTACTAAATAAATCTTTTTCATTATATTCTTACTGTCTATATATAAGTGCATGTTCGAAAACACTGGGTGTGATGAAATCGAGTCGAGGGGTGACACACCAATTGGCTTGTTACTGTGTTGATCACAATTTTTTTTAATACATTCTTATTGTTTTCTAAAATTCTAGGTTGGGAAACGTTGGGTGTTAAACAAGTTGTAACCCACATACTATTCTAAAACCCTTTACAAGTAGCAACCCAATTGCTTACTCATCCTCACCTCAATTTGGTATTTTTGTGGTTTCCCCACATGCAACTCCTCATTGTGCTCTTCACCCTCTAGGTTTGAGCATGGAGATTGAACCACATAGTGTTATCCAATGTGTAATGATTTTGTGCATTATCATATTTAACCAATGTGATCACTTGCTTTTTTTGGTCAATCAAGGTGATCGACAAGGTTTTCATCGACTTCTTAACATTTATTCTTGAATAGTCGATGCACATTGTGCTTTGCAACCATAGTGTCTTGCAATAATCTGTATTTTTTCAATTATTTGTACAAGTAATGAAATAAACAAAAGTTTGACAGTGGTGTGTGGTATCTTTCTTGTGTGTCTTGTCTGCCCTTATTGATTATGCAAGTTATGCCCTCTTTCATATTCCAGGAGAGATGAGTTTGAGATATATATGAATGAACGTTCATTGCTTCACAGTTCCAACAAAATGGAAAAATGGAAGATATAATTGTTGATATATATTACAAGTGTTAGTGGCGGGTTAAATTGGAAATTAATTTCCCATCGCACAGATTAATATTTTTATTTATTGACTGTACAAGCTGGCATGTTGTAGTCAGCACACCATGTAATCCAATATCAGTGAAGTTTGGAATGAAGTGAATTATTTGTAGCACCAAATGTCTTTAATTTTCCAATTAAATCTATCGCTAGCACGTGTCTCTCTTCCAGGTGGTTGATATAGGCGAGGAAACAAAATAAGGGCAGGTGGATTGAGAAGGATGCTTCAGGAGACATGAAGCTTATGCAGTAAATACAGGTGATTCTGGCTACCACTGCTTGAATCACAAGTGTACTAGACAATTAAATTTCCAAAAAAAAATTGCATTTAGAAGTTATGATTTATATAGGGATGGGATGCTTATTGTGGGGAATGCAAACAATTTGCACTTTAATTTAATTAAATAAATGTTACATTATTGTGTATGTATTATATCCCAAAATTTTACTTGAATCATGTTTCCTTGTCGAAGAGTGAGTGTTGCACGGGAAATTTTTAAAGCATCAATGAAGGGTGATACTACATCCTTTCAATTATCCTTCTCATAATTGATTTGTGTTAATTTGAGGTTGATTTCTGCAACACTACATCGATATCATTTATCTTCCAAAATAGAATAGGAACCTTTGGATCCTTGGTAATTAGATCGGATATATTTTTAAAAGAACATAATATTTGTGATTTTACATTAGAGTAATTCTCCTTTTAAGTCATGTACATTTGTTTAGTTGTGAAGCATTATTGCATAGTTGGGTTTCATAAGGTTGTGAATAAGGAACATTTTTATTCTAATTATTTTTACTCAGTATAATATACCATACAAACTACAAAGGTGAGGCCATAATAACACAAAAATGGCCATTAGGCTTCCCAAATTTTGTAAGGGAATTGCTCTTTTGTAACACAATGCAAAAGTTATGAAAACACAATGTGTTTTGCAATGTAGAAGCCTCTTTACAAATATGAGTTTTCCTTGTTGCCACTTTGGAGGTTTAGAAACACTTGATGTGTTGTCAATTATGCAGATGCGTATGCTAAAAAGACGCACCTATGTGTAGAAGTTGTCAAAACCAACTTCAGAGTCCAAGAACACCTGCATGCAAATGGATACCTGTCACAAGGAAGAGAATGGATGGAAAAAACAAACAAGGGTTTGAAGCTCTGAAAAATGGATAGATTATCTTATCATAACAAAATAGAATCGTGAATATACAATGGATCAATCCTTAAGAAGGAGATCATGAAAAACCTAAAAGAAACCCTAATAGGAAAATATTTAATAATTAATATAATTATTAAATGTCACTTAATGCAAACTAAAGTGAAATCTTAAGAGAGGAATAAAGGTAACTTAATTAACATAATTAAGTTAAAATCTTTACTCTAACACCCCCCCTTAAGGTGAGCAAGACTGCAGCTACAAGCATGTGCAAGAAAGCAAAAGTAACTACAATGCAAGAAAGAAAACATGGGTCCCAACAACTAGGCCAGATCAGGTACCCAAGTACAAGGAAATCTTTATGAAACGGAGAAAAGGAGAAATCCCAGTGGGAAAAAACTCCTCTCCAAAAAGAGATAGAAGAACATGCTGAAAGAAACATGAAGGAAGGAAGGCCTCATAAAGACCCCCCAAGGACAACTTCCTTCACCCCAAGTATAGAGCGCAACTGAAGATAGCACGGCGATGCAAAAGGCTTCGTGAAGATGTCTGCAACCTGCTCGGCAATGGGAATATACTCCAAGATGAGAGAACCATCCTTAATCAACTGTCTGATGAAATGCATATGAAGCTCAATGTGCTTCATCCGTTGATGCTCCACCGGGTTGCGAGAAATGTGTATAGCACTCTGATTGTCACACTAAAGAATAGTGGGACTATCAGGAGGAAAACCAAACTCAGTCATCAACTATCAAAGCCATAAAATCTCCTGACTAGCGAGCACAACAGCTCGGTACTTAGCCTCTGTATATGATAATGCATGATCAGTCTGCTTCTTGCAAGACCATGTGATAGGACTAGAGCCAAGACAGAAAACAAAGCTAGAAGTAGACTTTCGATCATTGACATCACCAACCCAATCTGAGTCAGTGTAGCCAACAATGTGAGGATCCCCTGATGTGTAGTGAATGCCATAAGAAATGGTTCCTTGAATGTACCTCAAGATACATTTGGCAGCTTGCCAATGACTCTCATGAGGATCATGGGAGAATCAAGAGACAAGGCCAACCACAAAGGAAAGATTAGGACAAGTGTGAGTCAAGTACAACAAACTGCCTATAAAGTGTAGAATCTACTGAAGGAGTGGGGCAAGTAGTAGTCAAAACAATCCCTGACTGAAAAGGTGTGGGGGTAGGCTTGCAATCAAGCATGCCAAAGCATTGAAGCATATCAAGAGCATACTTTTGTTGGTAAATGGAGATCCCATCGGAAGATTGAATCCCCTGAAGACCAAGAAAATAGTGCAAAAGACCGAGATCTGTCATCTCAAACTGCTCCATCAAAGCTTGTTGAGCATGTCAAATCATAGAGGATGAGCTACCTGTGATGAGGAGATCATCAACATATAGCACAAGAATCAGGATCTCACCCTCAAGATTCTGAATATAGACGGTGGGATCAGAATGACAACGTGTGAAACTAGTGGAGAGCAAAAAGGAGTCCATCTTCTCATACCAAGCCCAAGGGGCCTGTTTGAGATGATCTAATGAACGTTGAAGTCTGCAAACCAAAGAAGCATCCTACACAAATCCCTAAGGCTGCTCCATATAGATCTCCTCCTATAGGTCACCATGCAAGAACGCACACTTCACATCCATCTAAAAAATGGGCCATCCCCTAGAAGTTGCAAGTGATAGTACAAAGTGAATAGAATTCATCTTGGCGACAGGGGCAAATGTCTCATCGGAATCAATACCCTCAACCTAGGAGAAACCCTTCACAACAAGACGTGCATTGTACTTATCAATAGAACCATCAACAACATACTTGGTGCGATACAACCATTTGCACTGAACCATCTTTCTGCCCTTAGGAAGAGGACAAAGATCCCAAGTACTATTCCTCATCAAAGAAGAGTACTCCTCCTCCATAGCACTATCCCACTCAGGGTGACTTGTCGCCTTTTAAAACTTCTAAGGATCCTTTGAAAGAGCATGACTCAAAAGACTAGAACCCGCAGTATGAGAACGGGTGCGACAAGTGTCTGAAGGATCACCTGCCATAGATCCTACTGCCTCACAGTAAAGTGAGCCCATTTGGGCATCTAAGGTGGAGCAAGTGGAGGTGGAGATTGGGGATCATCAACATACTCATCAGAACCATCCTCAACATAATCCTGAAGAGCTGCAGTGGGAGTAGGTAGTGAAGTAGACACTGGAGACAGGGTATCCACTGTGGGAAGGCGCTCATCGAATTGGACATCTCGTCGAAACAAGACCTCTATGGAATCAGGATCAAACAACCTATATGCCTTAACATCCTCACAGTAGCCGAAAAACATGAGGGGTTGACTCTTCCACTCCATGGCTCTCCTTTGAGCATCAGGAATAAATTCCCATGCCTCACTACCAAATACTCGAAATGATGAAACATCAGGCTTGTGATGAGACCAAGCCTCCTCAGGAGTCATATGTTGAATCGCCTTGTGAGGCATCTGATTCTGAATATAGTTGGCATAATTAACTGCCTCAACCCAAAAGGATGAATCCATGGACCTGGACTGAATCATACAATTCGCCATCTCCCGTAAAGTCATGTTCTTTCTCTCAACGACACCATTCTGCTTAGGGGTGTAGGGAACAGTAAACTTATGTTGCAAACCATGCTTAATGCAAAAATCTTTGAAATCCTGATTCACATACTCCCCCCCATTATTTGTACATATCCATCAAATAGAAAGGCCAGACTGCTTCTCTACAAATGTTTTGAAGATTTGAAAGGAATCAAAGACATCATACTTGTACTTAAGAAAGTACACCCATGTGCGTTTGGAGAAGTCATCAATGAATGTGAATACATACTTGGCCCCAAAAAAAGGAGTGGAAAATGATATGAGGTCACTATGAATCAACTCCAAGGGTGCCAAATCACGAGTGGCTCTTCCCTTCGGAAAGGGATCCCTGTGATGCTTGCCAAGCACAACCATGACAAACACCGTCTGTGTAGGAAATCTGTGGAAGACCAAGAACAAGTGCTTGTGTACTCATCTACTGAAGATATTTGTAATTGACATGGCCCAAACACTCATGCCAAAGCTTACTCACTGAATCTGCATGTGCTATAAGAGATGAACCTGTACCCTCAGAAGGCTCAAATCCATCAAATCTATAAAGATGAGATGCAGTGTCAACAATCCCAATAGCCACAACTAGATCAAAGTCATGGAGATCCTAAATAACCACATCATGTGGTGAGAACACAACTGTCTTACTAGAGCTAGAATGGAAAACCTAATAAATGGACAGGAGGTTTGTCGAGATGTCAGGAACAACTAGAACATCCTGTAGAGTGCCCCCATCCAAAGAGACAAAACCTGAACCCAAGACTGAAAGCTGTGTAAAGTCACCCATTGCAATCTGTGAAGTACCACAAGAGTCAAGAGAAGTGACCAACTGCTGAGTGTGAGTCATATGGTGAGAAGCACCAGAATCTAAAATCCAAGTGGACCCATAGGTCGATGTTCAAGCAGTGAGAGCATGCCCTTTCCCTATGGAAGGAGAAGACGACTGAGGTGAGGAGATGTGATGTTGTTGCATGGCTTCCTCTAAAGCCTCTAGTCATTTCCAACACCTGGAAATTGGATGTCCTTCCTTGCCACAAAAGTTGCAAGTGTCTCCTGATTTTTGCTTAGTCTTGGAGGAAGACTCACCAGACTTTGAAGATTTTCGTTGTTTTGGATTAAGTGGTGGTTTGGAATCAGCCTTAGGAGGTGGTTTGGAGGAATGCTCACTATCTGTAGAATCTTTCTTGGGCTTCAGTTTTTGCTTCTATTTCTCCTTAGATGACTGAGCAACCAATGCTTTGTTCTTTGATCCTGAGAGCATATCTATCAGAGAAAGTTGTGATTGCTCATGAGACAAATGCTCACAAAACACATCAAAGGTAGGCATGGTAAAATGAGTACCCAGGCCATCCATGGTGGAATAGAAGGAAGAAGAAAATATCTGAAATGGACCACGAAGCTTCAAAAGGATCAAGTAAATGCACTCTGTGTCTGACTTATTCTTGCCACAACCCTATAAAATAGTGCGGATAGTTTTGAACTTGTTCAAAAAATCCTCAATAGTGGGAAATGATTCAGGTAATAGTGAAGTCAACTCTGCCTCAATCTGTAATGCTCAGAACTCATTAATGATCCCAAAAAGTGTCTCAAAATTCAACCACATGGCTCGAGGAGTGAGCAAAGCATCAAGGTGAAACAAAAGACTGTCTGAAACGTGCATGGATAGCAAACCCATAGCTTCATCCATCTTGTTCCTGTGCTGAAGAATCTCAAAAGGATGCTGCAACTGAGGCTGAACCTCATCTAAACAAGACCACAACCCTCGTGACCTAAGAAGCCTCATCATGCGAGACTTCCAGGTGTGATAGTTGTGTGATGTGAGTAACTCAACTAAGGAGTCTGCCATGAAACCCTACACCTGAACCTGCTTGTGTTTTTTATTATTATGTGATCTTTCATAATAGACAGAAGATGCAAAAGGGTTTGATTTTTTTGAGAGTTTTGGTATTCTGGTTTTCTGATATAAATGATAGAAAGCGAGAAAAAAACACCCCCCAGAAGAGATGGTGGTGGCAGCTCGGTCATGGCCGGCGGATAACTCTGGTGGCGGTGGCCGCCGGGTGGCTCACCAGTGGCGTGGCCTGTGTGAATGGGCAGCACCAAAAATAACAAAAAAAACTAAACCCTAAACCCTAAACCCTAAATTTCCTCCCTGATCAACTATAGCCAAAATCAACGAATGAACATTCGATTTAGGGTTTTTTGGATGCTACGAATCCAACGGCGAGGTCCGTTTCGACCCAAAGTGAACCCAAAAAATGAAGTATGCCGGATCCACCAAAAAACACCCTGCAAAACTGTGAATGCGTGATCCAACCCTTGTAGCTCCAAATTCTTCAAACAAGAATAGGCATGCAACAGGAAGGCTCTGATACCATGTAGAAGTTGTCAAAACCAACTTCAGATTCTAAGAATAGCTGCATGCAAATGGATACTTGTCACAAGGAAGAGAATGGACGGAAAAAACAAACAAGGGTTTGAAGCTCTGAAAAATGGATAGATTATCTTATCATAACAAAATAGAATCATGAATATACAATGGACCAATCCTTAAGAAGGAGATCATGCAAAACCTAAAAGAAACCCTAATAGGAAAACATTTAATAATTAATATAATTATTAAATGTCACTTAATGCAAACTAAAGTGAAATCTTAAGAGAGGAATGAAGGTAACTTAATTAACATAATTAAGTTAAAACCTTTACTCTAACACTATGTACATACCAAAAACACATAAAACCATAAAACTGTAAATAAAAGCATACATAACAACATACATGGAAACAAAAAGTGAGGAAACTGACAGACAGGACCAAATGTCCAAGAAATGGTAGGTAGGAGTTAATGGTGTTATCAGATCATTTTTCCCGCCTCCTATTGGTCGATAAACATAGGTGCCTTAGCTTGGCCGTGAAGTTTCACTTTCATCCACTTTTTTCTGGCGCAAGAAAATTGGAAGGGGAATGGCATGGACATTTTTGGTTTGGAGAAAAAAAGGTGAAAATATTATTTGTTTCCAGTCTACACGTTGAAAGCTGAAGTTTTGAGTGCACGTGGAGGAGTTGGAGGAGAAAACTGACCAAATTGAGGTGGCGGGTACTATCCAATAGTGTTGTAGAGGATTTTACAACACTATTTGGGTTGCTTGTTTCTTAACACCTAGGGTTTTCCAACATGAATTGAAAGAATGAAGTGTGTACTATGAAGCACACAATGTGTTGATGATTAATAGAGTCCCCCTTAAATGAGAGATGTGTTATTTGATAAAATAGAACATCATCTATACGTTTGTATATTTGCATTTCAATACAAAGGTTGGGTATAAGTAAAGGTAGGCTTCAAAACACATTGTGTTTTCCAACATGCACTACACAACCTTCACCACTTTCAATGCTCGTTTATTTATTATTGACAATAACGAAAAGAAATTGGTGTTCTTGCTATTTTTAATGCACACCTACATATACGGGTTTAAAAACCATAAGGGCTTGGCTATGTTGTGATGTGGAGGTTGAAAAATGTAGTGTGTTATGAAGCATGCAATTTGTTATATACTTGAAACTTAAACACAACAATGGAAGGTGTGATTTTGAAGACATTCATATTGTTTTGTAACATTCCATGTTGCAAAACTGTACATGTTAAGAAGCAAGCAACCCACTGTGAGACAACCCCTTACATGTAAACAAGGAGATTGAAACAACTAAAAACCCACATTATGTTTTCCAAAATACAACTATTTTGTGCACTTTTTTTTTCAATCATCTGAAATTTAAACACAACAATGGAAGGTGTTATTTTGAAGAATTCATATTGTTTTGTAAAAATCCATGTTGCAATGCCCTACATGTTAAGAAGCAAGCAACCCACCATGAGACAACCCTTTACATTTAAACAAGCACAGTCAAATAACTGAAACCCAACATTGTGTTTTCCAAATTGCAATTATTTTGTGCACTTTTTTTTTTCAGTCATGCGAAATTTAAATGCAATTTTTTCCCAAATTAAAAGTCCTTATAAATTATGAAAGGGATTTTCAATACATTCAGACTGTCTATATTATGAAAGAATTTGAAGACATTCTTTTTGTTTAGTAAGAATGCATGTTGGAAAACCCTAGGTGTTAAGAAACAAGCAATGCATATAGTGTTGTAAAACCCTGTGCAAGTGAGAAGAGACAATGTGTTTTCCAACACTGCAAATAATGCGAGCATTTTATTTGTTCCAATCAGATAAAGAAAGTGAAATGAAATTTGGACTGTACCAGAGAGTTGTTCAAAAATTTGAAAGTGGACTTCATTACATTCTTGGAGCATAACAAAATAAAAGTGAAACTCTTCATAACGAACTAATTGAAATGGGACAGTGTGTTTTCCAACACTGAAAACAATCTATAATAACACTATGCCTTGCAGGTTTCATAATACCTAATGTTTTCCAATTTCATTACATTCTTGGCACCCCATTTTTCTTTTTGCGAATAATGGTTTCGAATGCCATGTTTTTATGGGTTTTTGTCCATTCCAAAATATGATTTTGAAAACCCGTCGGTGTTGACACATTTTCCCAATGACGGGACAAGCCACAACATGTTGGAGTTAATGTTTGACTATCAAGTCTTTCTGTTGGTGCCATTTTTCCGTCTGACCTTCTTTTTCATTGGGGCATTTTGTTCCAATCAGATGAAGAAAGTGAAACGAGATTTGAACTATAACAAAGTGAAATTTGAAACAAAACTCTTACATATTCTGCATGGTTTTTGATTTCTCTAAATGTTAATCGGTTATTTCACTCATATTTCCACAATGGGTTGTCAGTTATTTCATTGCAAAATTGCAAAATTGCAAAATTTCATATTTCTTGTTCCTCTCTAGCAACCTGCAAAATGTCGTTGTGGAAAATGGCTGCAAAAATGGGACCTTGTCTGGGCTTTTTGCTATTTGCAAATAATGGTTTTCAATGGACCACCACATTTTGGGCTATTTTTCCATTCCGAAATATGATTTTTTAAACATGATAAGTGTTATGATGCATTTGACATACATTTTTGTAGGGAGAATAGCCTCGTCCCGATTGCAGAAGGTGATCTCCTTGCAACATGGCTTACACATGATAATGTATTGCCCTTCTTCAGGGATAAGACATGTCCGATTATTATTGCTAGTTGATTTCTACATTCGATTGTGTAATAAATTTTGCATCAACATTTTAGATGAAACTCCATGATCCATCATTAGGACGAAGAAGAGAGCATAAAAGGTGATGTTGATGGTCTCTTCTTCATCCTCATCTTGGATTATGGAGTTTGATCTGAAATGTTGATGCAAAAATTCTTACACAATTGAATCCATAAATCAACTAGCAATAATCAATGTGGATTGTGGAAAATTGATATCATTTATGTTTGATTATGTTATCATTTCAAAGACATGTTTTTTTCAGGGATAATAGCTTGAGTTTACTATATTTTGTAGGGAGATTAGCTTCTTCCCTGTAATTGTGCGTCACTATTCTCCCTAGAAGAATGCATGTCAGAGGCATCATAACATACAAAAATGAATTAAAACATACAAAAGTACATACACCACATGATGGGAGTGTATTGCAAAAAATAATTGGAGGCTGGAAAACACTGTGTGTTGTGAGTTCTTTCATTATGCACATTGAAAGTTGAAGGTTTGAGAGAACGGGGTGGATTTGCAGTTGTGGGATATATAAAAGCATCTGAATTCAACTGAGGGGTGAGTAACGAATTGGGATGTTACTTGTGAAGGGTTTGTAAATGGTATTCAGTTTGTAGGTTCAATAACACCTAGTTTTTTCCAACCTGCAATTACACATTGTTGGCCTTGCCATTGTATGAAAAGTTCGACCTGTCAATGCCTGATACAAGCATTAGATAAGACCTCTATAAAGACATGGCAACATTTCATGACAACTGGGCATCTTTGGAGCTACTTTGCAATATTCACAAAACAAGCTCTTCTCTCTAGCACACATCACCACCTCTTCCACAATATCATCCACTCAAGTCCATGATGTCGAAAGATGTCATCGATGTATGATGGGGAGAAGTGCATGTTTTGGAAATGAGAAAGGTATGCTTCAAAGTTGGCCAATTGTCATGAAATGTTGTCGTGTTTGCGGAGGGGGATGGGGAGACAACCTTGTGTGTTTTCCATCCTGCAACTTTTTTTGTGCATCTTTTATTCCAAATGTACAATATTGAAATGGAATGTTTGCTGCGAGTAAGGGTTGTTATAAAATATGAAGTTGAACTTCAATACACCGTTTTGTTACAGTCTACATAACAAAAAGTGTTGTCTTTGAACAAGATTTGAGAAGTGAGGGAAAACCCCTCAGTGAGTGTTGTCTGTGTGATTCACGGTATGGTTTAACCACCTACCATGCATCTTATTTGATGCTTGTATCAGGCATTGAGAGGTCAACGTTTTCATGCAATAGCAAGGTCAACACACATAGACAATATGAATGTAATGACAACGTTTTGGTTACATACGCAGTAAGAACCCAATTGGTTGGTCACTCACGTGAATTTGGATATTATTATGTATCCTCTAGCTACAATTATATTGACAGTATGAATTTCTTGGAAGCCTTTTGATTTTTACATGCTAATAATGTAATGAAGTTCACCTTCAAAATATATAATAACTCTTACTTACAGTATAAATTGTATTTGAATTTCTTCGTATGGTTGAAACAAATAAATGCACAAAATAATGGTAGATTGGAAAAGACAACGTGAGTTGTTAGTTGTTTCATTCTGCATATTTAAATTTAAACACTTGAGAGGACGGGGAGGACTTGCAAGTGTGGGCTACATTCGGTTGCAGGAAAGTTTCTTAATGCCCTGTATTTTCCAATTTCATTACATTATTGCTATCTAGAAAGATAAATGTTCTTAAGACAATCGCAAAACATAACAAATTGAGGTGGGGCAAGTAGCCAATAGGGTTGTTACTTGTAAAGGGTTTTAGAACAGTTTGTGGGTTGCAAGATTTATAACACCCATGTTTTCCAACCTAAAATTTCACATAACAATTTGAATGTCTTGAGAAGCTTTTCTTATTTAGATAGAAGGAATGTAATAAAAGGGCACCTCCAAAAATTACAGCTGTTAGTTATGGTATAAATTGCAAATTAATATCTTCATGTGATTGAAAAAATTAAATGCACAAAATAATTGCATGTTGGAAAACATAGTGGGTTGCTTGTATACTGTTTTACAATACCATGGGTTGTACATTTCATAACACCATCTCTTTTCCAGCCTACAATTTTGTTGATAGTAGGAATGTATTGAAAACCTTTTTTATTTAGACACAAAGAATGTAATGAAAGGCACCTTCAAAATTTATCACAAGTCTTAAGTAGAGTAAAATATGCATTTGAAATTCTTCTTATGATTGAAAAAATATATGCTTGCTTACTTCTAATGGTGCAATAAATTTTGGAACTTTAAATTGTCCATAGCACTTGCAAAAATTTTATAGTAAATATAGAAAACTAAGCATGTGTTATGTAAAAGGGAATGTGCTTCATACAACGAAGAATGTTGTTGAGGTGGACAACACACCTGAAAGGGTGTCTAGTGGCACATCTTCTTCAGGGCGGTCACATTCCCCAAACATGCAAGTAAGATCCAGTAATTATAAGATGCAATCAAATGTATAATTTTAATCTCACATAAGTGGTTATGATGTTGACTAGAAAGCGGGAATGTTTTAATCAGGAGGTAGCAATCGTGATACAGAGGAATTCCCCTCATTTTAGGAAAATGTTGAACCTTGAGGCAACAACGTGTTCGGTAATTGATTGTGAACTTCCAATTTCCCTTTGAATTCTAATGTGTCAATCAAAATGCTTTACAATTTTAGTTAGAAAATATCATGTTTTTTACAAATATGTTGATTTTGACAATATATCGTTCCTTTGATTCAGGACAATAATTAGGGAGATCAACACGCTCTTGCCATAGTCCATGATAACGAGGAATAGAGTGCAAAGGGAGACCCTAAGGATGGAGAGGGATGCAATGAAGCACAAGGTGATGTTGTGAACAAGAAGGTAGATATAATAACTCAATTATTGCATCGTTTAGCTGTGTGTATGTGTTGTGCATTCAAATTGTTTTAATATCAAATATATTAAGCAATTTTGTTTTCCAAATTTGTTGTGCAAGTTGTTGTTGGATACATAAGAGAAGTGGAGAGTGCTAGATATGTATATTATTGTATTGTAGAAGAATTTATGAGAAAATATCATGATTGGAGAGTGTTCAACATACATAGGATTCATCATCACCACCTTCCTATTCTCGTGACAACAAAGCATGGTCGAGCTGCATCGAGGGGGAAGCAAAATGCCCCCCTCCTCCGCCTGATAAATTGAAAGAGTACCTTCAAAAGAAGGTGGAAAATATGGAGTACCAAATGAATCTACGACAAAATCTCTAGTAGAAGCGTGTTATTCAAAGTGACTGTCAAAATTATGGGAAACATAGCCTCCTTCAACTTCCCTAGGAAGGAAAGGATGAGGTGAAGAAGTGAATGGCGTTATACAACAGTGAGGAGAAAAATTAGCAGAGAAGGCAAAAAATATTACAATTGCAGGAGAGAAATAGAAAGGAAGGAATGGTAATGTTGAATTGAACTGTTAAATCTGAAATTTGGTTGATTCATATTTTATGTTCTGATGCATACAAGGTTCACTTAAAACATTAACTTACTTGACATGATAGAGTGATGATCGAGAAGCGGTTCCTGCCGCCAACAGAGTAGTGTTCATTCACTAGAGGAAGTTGTGCCCAAGAAAGGGAAAGATGATGTTGTTCCTCCCAACTCGACATCTAACATTCAGAGGAAGCCTCATACACGATTAAAATTTTCAAGTCACCCTCTAAAGAAGAAATGAGAACAAACGGTGATCTCAAAATATTTTGTTTAATGTTTGTTTTGATTATTTGAATGAATTGGTTAGATGCATCTAAGTTTGATGTGATGTTTCAATTCCTCCTATTACACAACAAGGATGAACAATGAATTTTTTCCCTCGAGTAGGTTATTTTTGTATTGGACGATGAAGCAGTTCCCACAGAAGCACAAGATGATGTTGTTCCTCCCAACCCCTTGTCTAACATTGAGAAGAAGAAGTGTGTACGATTTAAAATTTCCTCATGCCCTCACAAGAATAAATGAGTACAAACGGTGATTTCAAAATCTTCTATTTGATGTTTATTTTGAATATTTCAATGAATTGGTTGCATGCATCTAAATTTGATGTGACGTTTCAATTCCTACTATTATAGGTCAACGATGAACAATGGAGTCCTACCCTCGAATAGGATACTCTTGATTTGGAAGATGAAGTGGATGCCATGGAAGAACAAGATGATGTTGTTCCTCCCAACCTACCATACAACATTGAGAAGAAGAAGAAGAAGGAGCATATATGGTTCAAAGTTTTCTCAGGCCCTCACAAGAAGAAATGAGTAGAAACGGTGATTTCAAAATCTTCTATTTAATGTTTATTTTAATTATTTCAATGAATTGGTTGCATGCATTTGAATTTAATACGACATTTCAAATCTCGCTATGGTTTAAAGCTTCCTCACGCCCTCACAAGAAGAAACAAGAAGAAACAGTGCTTTCAAAATCTTCTATTTAATGTTTGTTTTGATTATTTCAATGAATTGGTTGCATGCATCTAAATTTGATGTGAGGTTTCAATTCTTGTTATTATAGGGCAATGATGAACAATATAGTCCTACCCTCGAATAGGATACTCTTGATTTGGAAGATGAAGCAGAGGCCATGGGAGAACAAGATGATGTTGTTCCTCCCAACCCGTCGTCTAACATTGAGAAGAAGAAGAAGGAGCGTACATGGTCAAAAGTTTCAAGGTGCCTTGACATGGAGAAACTAGAAGAAATGATGAATTTCAATTCTTCTATTTAATGCTTGTTTTGATTATTTCAATGAATTGGTTGCATGTAGCTGAATTTGAAGTGACGTTTGAATTCCTAGTATTACAAGTTAGGGATGAACAACAAAGTTTTGGGCTTGACCTAATTGGCCATGTGGCTGTAATTGAAATCAGAGAGGCTAATAGAGATGGACATGCAGATGGGGAGAGCACTGGCCTACAAGTGGGGTAGGGAAATAAAGATGGACATGGGGATGGTAAGAGCACTAGCTTGCAAGTGAGACAGGGTAGCAAAGATGGACATGGGGATGTGGAGAGCACTGGCCTACAAGTGGGACAGGGTAAGAGAGATGAACATTGGGGCGGGGAGAACACTGGCCTGCAAGTGGAATAGGGTAACAAAGATGGACATGGGGATGGGGAGAGCATTGGCTTGCAAGTGGGAGAGGGTAATACATATGGACATGGGGACGAGGAGAGCATTGGCCTATAAGGGGGAGATGGCAATAAAGATGGACATGGGGATGGGGAGAGTATTGGCTTGCAAGTGGGAGAGGGTAATAAAGATGGACATGGGGATGGGGGAGAGTAGTGGCTTGCAAGTGGGAGAGGGTAATAAAGATGAACATGGGGACGGGGATAACATTGGCTTTCAAGTGGGAGAGGGTAATAAAGATGGACATGCAGATGAGGAGAGCATTGGCTTGCAAGGGGGAGATGACAATAAAGATGGACATGGGAACCAAGAGAGCAGCGACCTGCCATCTATATCGGTAACAGACCCAACACACTTCCATTATTTTGTTCTTATTTCTTTATGAATCCTTTAAGAAAAATGATTTATGTCAATGATGTTTCCATTGCAACCAAATCTTGTGGATGAACAAATGATAGAGTTCAAGGGAATCACTTTTAAGGTCGGTGATCACGTTGATCTTTGGAGGCAGTGTAAATGGGCTTCCAAAGGCACTGTACATGTTATTAACAGAAAGGCTAAAACCCATGGATTTATGCACCCAAAAAATTGTGTGAGAGTTAGCATTGTTGAGGCCATTGCTAGTGAGCGCTATGTTCCTTTTCCACATTCTGGCGTAGAGACCATCGAAGAGTGCGTGGGCGGCTTCGTGCTATGGAATCTCTCTGAGATGAAGCATTATGTTCCACAGGTACACATAAACGATATGTTGTTGTATATATCATACTACCTTATATTGTTTCCATCCATACATTAATTGTGACTAATTGTTTGTTATAGGGTCAAGGTGTTAAATGTGCCAAGGAGAAAACACAGTTTATGAAGAAATCTATTTTTTCACGTTCATCATCTGTGAGGGTTCGTGGAATTGGAATTACCCCTCCTGACGTACACAAGAACCCTAAGAAACATGCCATATATTACGTAGGCATGAACTCAATTGCAAAGAATAGGCAAAGTAGGATATGATGAGACGGGCTCATAATACTGATTTTGCATTATGGGTTTCATTATTTGATTATTGAACAATTATGGTGTAGAGATATACCATTTTCATATGTTTGAACACTATGTTATACATTTCATATCAAACTTTTCATGGCCTTCTGTAATTATTTGATTATTGAATAATTATGGTGAACAAATATACCATTTTCATATGCTTGAACACTATGTTGCTATACATTTCATATCAGAATTTTCATGGCCCTCTGTGATTATTTGATTGTTGAACAATTATGGTGAACAAATATACTATTTTCATATGTTCGAACACAATGTTGTTATCCATTTCATATCAGACTTTTCATAGCCCTATAATTGTTTTGTTGTGAGCAAGAATGTAATGAAGTTCACTTTCAATTTCTAGAACAAGTATTTCATTGACTGTATATGGCATATTTCATTTTTCCATGTGATTGGAACAAATTAAATGCTAGCATTGTTTGCAGTGTTGGAAAACACACTGTCCCCTGTCAATTATTTTGTTACGAGAAGTATTTGTTTCGTTACGACCAGTAATGTAAATGAAGTCCACTTTGAGTTTTAGAACAACAATTTGGTAGAGTGGAGATGACAAATTTCCTTTTTATGTGATTGTAACAAATAAAATGCTTGCATTGGTTACAGTGTTGGAAAACACACTATCCCCCGTCAGTTATTTGTTTATGAAAAGTCTTTATTTCGTATGCTCCCAAAATGAAATCAAGTCCACTTTGAATTTTTGTAGAATGACTATTTGGTAGAGTGGAAATTTTGACATATTTCCATTTTCCATGTGATTGGAACACATAAAATGCTTGCATTGCTTGCAATGTTGGAAAACACACTGTCCCTTGTTAGTTAATGAAAAAAATTTATTTCTCACACTCCAAAAATGAAGTGAAGTCCACTTTGAATTTTAGAACATCAATTTGGTAATATGGAGATGGCAACTTTCCCTTTTTCACGCGATTGTAACAAATAAAATGCTTGCATTGGTTGCAATGTTGGAAAACACATTGTCTATTGTCAGTTATTTGCTTATGAAATGTCTTTATTTTGTATGCTCCCAAAATGAAATGAAGTCCACTTTGAATTTTTAGAACAACTATTTGGTAGAGTCGAAATGACATATATCCTTTTTCCATGTGATTGGAACACATAAAATGCTTGCATTGATTGCACTGTTGGAAAACACATTGTCCCCTATGAGTTATTTCCTTATGATAAGGATTTATTTTTGACGATCCAAAAATGAATTTAAGTCCACTTTCATATTTCATGAAATGTCTTTTATTTTATACGCTCCAAAAATGTAATGAAGTCCACTTTCAGATTTTATAACTAGTTGGTTGAGTAAAAATGGCATTTCCTATTTTCATGTCATTGTAACAAATAGAATGCTTGCATTATTTGCAGTGTTGGAAAACGAACTGTCCTATGTCAATTACTTTGTTATGAAAACTTACTTATGTATGTGAACTTACTTACAAATGTAAGCACATGCAATGAACACTTTATGTTCTAGAGATTGTAACAAAACAATGTATTGAAGTTCAACTTCATATTTTATAAGAACTCTTGATTTCAAGAAACATTCCATTTCAATATCGTAATAGGTTTAGAACATAAGATGCACAAAAAAATTTGCATGATGGAAAACATACATGGTTGTCACTCACTTCTCAATTCCTGTTCAAAGACAATAGTTATTGTTATGTAGACTATAACAACATAATCTATTAAAGCTCAAATTTTATATTTTATAAAAACCCTTACTTTGAGAACACATTCCATTTCAATATCATAATACGTTTAGAACACAAGATGCACAAAAAATGTTGCATGATGGAAAACACATAGGGTTGTCCCTCACTTCTCAATTCTTGTTCAAAGACAACAATTACAGTTATGCAAATTGTAATAACACAGTGTATTGAAGTTCATCTTCATATTTTATAAGAACCCTTACTTTCAGGAAACATTCCATTTCAATATCATAATAGGTTTAGAACACAAGATGCACAAAAAATGTTGCATGATGGAAAACACACATGGTTATCACTCACTTCTCAATTCTTGTTCAAAGACAACAATTACTGTTATGCAGACTATAACAACACAATGTATTGAAGTTCAACTTCATATTTTATAAGAACCCTTACTTTTAGGAAACATTCCATTTCAATATTGTAATACGTTTAGAACACAATATGCACAAAAAAAGTTGCATCATGGAAAACACACAAGCTTGTCCCTCACTTCTCAATTATTGTTCAAAGACAATAGTTACTGTTATGCAGACTGTAAGAACACAATGTATTGAAGTTCACCTTCATATTTTATAACAACCCTTACTTTCAAAAAACATTCCATTTCAATATCGTAATACATTTAGAACGCAAGATGCATAAAAAACGTTGCATGATGGAAAACACAGGGTCTCAATTCTTGTTCAAAGACGATAGTTATTGTTATGCAGACTATAACAACACAATGTATTGAAGTTCACCTTCATATTTTATAAGAACCCTTAATTTCAAGAAACATTCCATTTCAATATCGTAATACGTTTAGAACACAAGATGCACAAAAAAAAGTTGCATGGTGGAAAACACATAGGGTTGTCACTCACTTCTCAAATCTTGTTCAAAGAAAACAGTTTCTATTATGCAGAATATAACAAAATAGTGTATTGAAGTTCAACTTCATATTTCATAAGAACCCCTACTTTCAGGAAACATTCCATTTCAATATCGTAATACGTTTAGAACACAAGATGCACAAGAAAAGTTGCATGATGGAAAACACACAGGGTTGCCACTCTCTTTTCAAATCTTGTTCAAAGACAACAATTTCTATTATGCAGACTATAACAAAATAGTGCATTGAAGTTCACCTTCATATTTTTTAACAACCCTTACTTGCAGCAAACATTCCATTTTAAAATCGTCATATGTTTGGAACACAAGATGCATAAAAAAATTTGTAGAATGGAAAACACACAGGGTTGTCCCTCACTTCTCAAATCTTGTTGAAAGACAACACTTTCTGTTATGCAGATTGTAACAAAATAATGTATTGAAGTTCACTTTCATATTTTATAAGAATCCTTACTTTCAGGAAACATTCTATTTCAATATTGTAATACGTTTAGAACACAAGATGCACAAAATAAAAGTTGCATGATGTAAAACACACAAGGTTGTCACTCACTTCTCAAATCTTGTTCAAAGACAACAGTTCATATTATGTAGAATATAACAAAACAGTGCATTGAAGTTCACCTTCATATATTATAACAACCCTTACTTGCAGCAAACATTCCATTTCAATATTGTCATATGTTTGGAACACAAGATGCACAAAAAAAATTACAGGAGGGAAAACACACAGGCTTGTCCCTCACTTCTCAAATCTTGTTTAAAGACAACACTTTTTGTTATGTAGACAGTATCAAAATAGTGTATTGAAGTCCACCTTCATATTTTATAAGAACCCTTACTTTTAGGAAACATTCCATTTCTGTAATATGTTTAGAACACAAGATGCACAAAAAAAAAGTTGCATGTTGGAAAACACACAAGGTTGTCACTCATTTCTCAAATCTTGTTCAAAGACAACAGTTTGTATTATGCAAACTATAACAAAATAGTGCATTGAAGTTCACCTTCATATTTTATAACAACCCTTACTTGCAGCAAATATTCCATTTCAATATCATCATCCGTTTGAAACACAAGATGCACAAAAAAAGTTGTAGGATGGAAAACACACAAGGTTGTCCCTCACTTCTCAAATATTGTTGAAAGACACCACTTTCTATTATGCAGACTATAACAAAATAATGTATTGAAGCTCACCTTCATATTTTATAACAACCCTTACTTGCATCAAACATTCCATTTCAATATCATAATACGTTTGGAACACAAGATGCATAAAAAATATTGCAGGATGGAAAACATACAGGCTTGTCCCTCACTTCTCAAATCTTGTTCAAATACAACACTTTTTGTTATGCAGACTGTAACAAAAAAGTGTGTTGAAGTTCACCTTCATATTTTATAACAACCCTTACTTGCAGAAAACATTCCATTTCAATATTGTTAAACTTTTGGAACACAAGATGCACAAAAAAAGTTGTAGGATAGAAAAGACACAGGGTTGTCCCTTACTTCTCAAATCTTGTTGAAAGACAACACTTTTTGTTATGCAAACTATAATAGCACAATGTATTTAAGTTCACCTTCATATTTTATAACAACCCTTACTTGCATCAAACATTCCATTTCAATATCATTAAACGTTTGGAACACAAGATGCACACAAAAATTTGCAAGATGGAAAAGACACAGGGTTGTCCTCACCTCTCAAATCTTGTTGAAAGACAACACTTTCTTTTATGCACACTATTACAACACAATAAAATGCTTGGAGAGAAAAGAAGTGGCAAAAAATATGCCTACAACTGGAACTTGCAGCTTAATATAGAGCATATCTGGTAGTCCCTGCTTGAAGAATTGCTCCTTTTATAGATAAATTTACAACAGAATCACTGCATGATTTTGAAGCTTCTCATTAGTTGATGATAACAATTTCACCATGTATAGAATAGCTAGTACCCCTTTAACCAAAACTCTATCCATCTCACAGTCATTAAGCATTGATTTTTGGCTTTCAGTACCCCTCATGACTATAGTTGTGATTGCCTTCTCAACAAAAATAAAAAACATACTGTCACTATCTTTCTTGATTTGGCATCATTGAGTTTAGTCATACTTTTTCCTGTCACAAGTGGCCCATGGAAGAACATATTGTGAAAAGGAAATTCAATAGACTTTGTGTTTATGGTTTCTTTTCCAAGTTGTGGAGTTCTCTTGAATGCTTCATTTATGTAACACAAATATCCATCCAACTCCTTCCATTGTACTGTGCAGTTTCACATAACCCCTTTGTGTCGTGGATTACAAAATCTTTGCAAAAATGGCTTATAAACCTAAGAAGAATACATTTTATCATCCAGTCATGTTGCAATAATAGAGAAAATTACATTGAAATAAAGATATTAAGGATCTTAGGACAATCATAGAGGCAAATTTCTCTTATTGAATTAGCAAGATTAATAAGGTATCATCAAACATGGCATTGGGCTTATTAGATCTTCGCTGCTTTGCCTTAATGACTATCCTCTCTGTGAACAAAAAAGTGCATAAATATTTAACTTAAGATTCACATTTTATAACAATTTTGAAAATCATTTTTATATTTTATAACAACGCCAACTTGCAGCAAACATTCCATTTCAATATCATAATATGTTGCGAACAAAAAATTCACAAAAAAAGTTGCAGGATGGACAACAAAAAGGGTTATGACAATGTTTTGAAATGTTTTCAGATTTGATCTCAGATAAAAAATTCACATCACACAATCAAATGTAAAAACATTTTGAGTCAATATTATAGATTGTGAAGAAAATTACAAGCCACATTTAATACTGCTAACACTGAGAACTACGTCAACCATTTATGAACAGGTATAATTTTTGCATTTTCAACATTCAGAAGAATTTTCCGCACTTTGATTTTCAAGGTAAAATTGACACCATACAACATTGGCACCCCATAATATGCATGTAGCAGCCTGAATGATGGTTTAATACTGTGGATCTCAAACCTGACAATGTGGTTGAATTTGAAGACGACCAACAACCATTCCTCCACAGGACCCATGTGATTGCTAATTAGAGATCCCCCATTAAGGAATCTCATAAACCTCATGCTCAGCTCGTTCATAAGATTGTGCTTGTGTATGATTATAGTTGGTTGAATGCATACCTTCTAGATGCATCCAGCTAGGAAAAGGTCTCGAATTTCCCGGTAAAGAGACATTAGCCAATCACATAAATTTACAATCTCTATTTCTAGATTGTAATATTGAACATCCATGCCTATTTTTTCCCATACACCAAAGATGTTGTTAAAGAAGTGAGCATAATTATGGTAGTTCAAATCAGTGCACTTTGGCCCTTTTCTATTGATTCTCCTTAACATCTTTTCCCGCAACCTGTACGAGAGACTCAATTCTTCAATGCAAGCAAGAATATTGCATGGAAGATAAGGGTGGTATTTGGTCAACCAACTATCCACCCATGCTCATGAACTATGTGACATATTCTATAAAACTTGAGCAACAAGTGCTGAAATGCCTAAAATGAAAGACAAAACAACTTTTTTAGAAGGTACAACTGCATTCTCTAAGTAGAAAGACACTATCAATGCAATTGAAACACTAAAAAATAAGCAAGAAAAGTGGAAGATATAGATAATGTTTTCACTGAAGAGATTGTACCTATTATTTGTAACTTAATGAAGCAACATGTGCAATATCTCCAATGGGTATATGACAATGCATGACTGGAACAACAAGAGCTAAAATGCCTGAAATGAAAGACAACAAAAATTTCAGCAGATACAACAACATTATCTAATTAGAAATACACTCTGAATGCTGGTTTCTGTAAATCCAAATCAAGGCCTAATTCTTGCATTGGTTATGATAGATAACAACAGAAAGAAAGAAAAGCTAATATTGAGGAAAAAAGAGAACAACAAACATCAAAAAGTTTATATTTTATTATTTTTCAAAAAATGGAGTACACTTGTATATTATGTGGCCTGCTAAACTTTTCTATTTATTCATACTTAAATAAAGAACGGTTCCAATACAATGAAAGTGGTTTCAAAACAAAAAGACTCAAAATAGAATAAACATCTAAAAAAGTCATTGCATGTAACATGCATTATTCTGATTGGCAAAGACTGACATAAAACAAAAGAAGAAGACCAAGAATAGAAGAAACACATGGAGTAGTGCAACATCAATTACCAACAACTTCATTACATTCTTGGACTGTAGGAAACATTAACATTTTTAGGATGAAATAGGTGACAGGGAATAGTGTGTTTTCAAACATGGAAAACAATGTGAGCATTCTATTTGTTGCAATCAGATGAAGAAAGGTAGAAAGGATATTTGGACCGTACGAAACCGTTGCTCAAAAAATTCAAAGTGAAATAAAACTTTTCATAATGAGCTAACTATGTAGGGACAATGTGTTTTCCAACAGTGCAAAGACTATGACCATTTTCAATTGTAATGAAACAAAAGTTTTCACAAGGAACGAAGTGACATGGGATAGTGTGTTTCCAACAGCGCAAATACTATGACCATTTTCAGTGGTAATGAAACAAAACTGTTCATAAGGAACAAAGTGACAAGGGACAAGTGGAGTAGGATGTACTGGAATGCCTAGAATGAAGAAGGGAACTACTATGAGTACACTTGAAAAGAAGCGAGCAATGTGAAAGAGATAGATTAAATTTTGATTGAACAAACTCTTCTTGCTCTTCACAAGTTAAGGAAGGATTGTTTGCACTATTCTTACCTACAGACGAAGGCTCACTGAAGTATTCTTGTGTAATCCTTAGTAACTCTTGAAGAAGCAACAGAGTGAACACACGTTGGCCGACATTAGCCTATCACCATAGCCAAATTTTTATAAGGAACCATGGTATTACATAATGTCATACCAAAAATTGGACTTACCTACGCATAGTTATTAAATTTGAGCCATAACTTCCATTGGGTTTACACTCGCGAAAGACAGTCGTCAACAAGGACTCATTTTCCCAAATTGGAATACTGAAGTGAACAAAAAAGGCCAAAAAAGAAATTAGAAAGTTTATGACATGGTATAAGCACATACTAGAAAAAGAAATCCCTAATACCATTTCCTATTACAATATAGAAATTGAAATGTGTTTTCTCATAGTTGCCTGTATTAGATGTTGTATCCTTTGCCACATCCATAACAACTGCTCCTGAAGTCTCACATTACATATTGACTTGACATTGAAGTTATTGCTTGTGGAGAAGGGAAATGAGTCATATAGAGGAGTTCAGTGATCTGACTGTTTTCTAGCACGCTTTGTATGACGGGTTGCACATTGACGACGGTCCTTTCTTGCACTAAACCATGGATGCATGTGAATGTTGCTAGTTGCAACTTCATCAGGATCGGGAATAAATTCAAACGATAATGCATTTGATTGTTGTAGGTACTATAGAAACCTCTACACGCACTATGTATGATTGCACCTATTGTAGACATTGTGGTGGTGTACGCATCACTTTGTTCAAGATTTAATTTGTGTCATTCCAAATAGACATTTTGAGCACATGTTCATCATATACATGTTCATCATATACATGAGTGATAGAAGGATCTTGCATAGGCGTGAGAAGATTAGGATTATTTTCTTTGATGCCCCTTTATGACAATGTCTCGTTCAAATCTATCCCTCTATGAATTGGTTGACCTCCCCCATCTAAATGAGCACATAGAAGAAACTTGTAGGCAAAATAAAATGCAAAACACAATTGACTCCCATAAATTAACACAATTTGAATTGAAATTCACTTACCATGGACCACCCCTTCAACGATAGATGATATTTTAATCAAGTTAGCAACCTTCAGGACATGTTTGCAAGTGTTCCCCTGCAAAATCCAAGGCACTCACAAACAAAAAGGTGCTCCCCAAATTTCCAAACAAGGTAGTGGTCAGACCTACTATGAATTTTCACCCAGTACCATCCAGGATGTATTTCATCGAGAACACAGTGATCGTCTGAAATTGCCTTGGCCCGCTCCACACTAGATCACATATTTAAAAACTTATAGTTCGTCAAAAAACCATAGTACTACAACTTTTCCTTTTTCCTATAGAATGCTTCCATTTACACACAAGTGTGTAATACAAATAGTCCATTATCCTAGTGTATTTATTAGAACAATCACACAAGTACCAAGTTTTGAGTGCGCAATGGTACAAATCAATGGATGCATTTGTATCTTGGTTGGCATGTGGGAATAGTCTGAATTTTTTGCCCACATGGCTGCGAAAAAAATATTGAATAGTCAATTAAACCACAATGTATTATAGGTAACACTGAAGAATGTCTTGTTGAAGTACTCTAAAAATCAGGGCTGATCATTGAACTCCTCAAAGAAATAGTTCAATAGTTGAGTGACGTTATCTTCGTTGTCATTGATTACCATCATGATCATGCCAAGTCTGCGGAAGATGTCCATTTCCCTTTCCTTGGTTGCATACTTATTTACATTCTTCAACCAAGCCCTTTTAACATGCCAAAGACATAGCAACACACAACATTGAAAGACAAACCTAATATACAATAAAAACGATATTATTTATTGCTTATCTACAAGATAAAGTGGCATTGAAAATAAATAGAAAATGAGAAAGGTACACAAATGAAAAAAGAGATGCACATACTATATGGCTTGGATTTCTAAAGTTACGTCATCAATAAAAAATGCATTGTTTCTCTAGTCGGGTTCGTCTCTTCTTCCATGGTCATGCAATACGTGTAGCCACACATAGATGTACTCAATCTTGTTTTGTGTAGAGACTACCCACGCAACTAGCACACTACTCTATTGCTCGTCGAAAATGAGAAAACTATACAATGGAAACTATAGACATAACAAATCAGCATGAGCATTGTCAGTTTTATAGCTAGCAATATCATTGAAAAGACGAAGAACTATTTATCATTGTTTGTAAGGCCTCACCCCATATTTGTTAGTGGAAAATGTAGAATCCATCGAGATGACTGAATTGTGCGAGTGGCTAACCATCTTATCCAACATCCATGGAGTCCAAACCCTAATAACGAAAGGTGTATCATTCCCTTTGGGCCGTTGAAAGTAGAAGAAGTTGTCAAAGTTCTGTCTATTCAACATCATGATACTTGTCGAATCAATTTTGTGTTTCTGTGTGTGAGTAGAATACACCTTTCACCAGGAACTCATCACATCCTTTCTTCTCAGGAATTGATCTCTCTTTAACATCATGCCACAAAAGACAAGATCGTTGATGTGTCTATCCATTATTGCATTGACACTGACGTCCATGAGAAAAGGCTTTCAATATAGCTTTTGCACTATGTGGATAGATTAGAGGAAAAAATAGAATGCCTATATCCACTTGTGTCATTAATGCCATGGAAAAATTCACCTTTTTTATCGACGTGGAACATTTCTTTGTAGATAATATAGGAAACATCGAGTTTGCCATTCATAACCTTTACCATGAAGTGGTATTGAAAAACTTGCATTTGTATAAATGTCTTATGTTGTTTCTTCTTTGGATGACGCTGGTCTCTGAGGTCTGTAGGACCATATTGACACCAGTAGCTGCAAAGAAGGCATAATCTCATCACCTTGAAGCAAGAGAGAGTAAAATATCATTGGACCATACAAATGAATGTTGAAAGATACAAACCTACGATACCAAATTGTTTTGCCATATTTTTTTGTCGTCAAGGGGATGCGTGGTGGTAGGTTGTATTTTTTTCTTCTCGATAAATTTAGTTTCAAAACCTTCAACGGACATTTCATTGCGAATGAAATCATCAAGTCTCATACGAGGAATTGTTGTGACAAGGTTAGGGACCCCATCCTTCTTGACAAAAATAGGATTCCAATGCAAATCGAAAGAGGAAAAAGGAGAGCCTCCATTTTATACATCTTGCACATCCAATTTGTCTTGCTTCTTCCATTTCAAACCTTTCCCCATTCTAGGAAAGGATAGAATTGGATGAATATTTAAAATTACTGTTGATTGTGTTAAGAAAAAGAAAGAAATCATTCATTGAATGTAAATAGAATGTGCTTACATTGTTGTCACCCACATGAAACCAATAGGAGGTTGCCGACTTCAACTGAGGAAAATTAAAGGTGTAAGATTGAATCAAGCTATGTATAAAATATAACACAAATGTGGGCTGGAAATTGGGCTGTCTATCTCAACATACAAGTGGACATAGACAACGACAACAAAAAATGACAACCAAAAGCTTTGATGGCATAGAGACCGCAAGTAAATTCGCAACCCCGCATGTAAATATAACAAAGATTTCAGAGTATATGGGGTGTACAAACCTCTTTTACTTGAGGATCCATATTGTGATATTCGGCCTTTCGTTTGGTGTGACTTAAAATGAGGGAAAAAAGCACATCTAGCAATTGATGAAATAAACAAGCGAAGGTTGAACCACACGATGAGTGGTTCAACCTGCAACTTTGTATGTGGCGTAGGAGTGTAACATGCATAACAGTATGCAATTACTTATACAATAGCAACAACAAATGTATTATTGTGGGAAGATATGTTGGTTGTGTTGTGTGTGTATGTGTTAAAGCAGAGGAAGGGTTAGAGGGCAACCAAAACCTTTGATGACAACCTTGTATGTAAAAAGAAAAAGTGCATCCATTGTTGCGAGCAACGCCAAAATGATAACATGTTTGTTGCATCTGTTAAAAAAAAGATGAATTAGCAATGGAGAGAATGAGGAAAGTTCGAAAGGTGTAAAATATCCTATGAACCATGATGTAAGCGAATGCAGGTTGGAAAAAACAACGTGTAGATGAACCTCCAAGCGGACTTAAAGACCGCAAGTAAATTCACAACCCTGCATGTAAATATAACAAATATTTTAGAGTATATTGGGTGTAAAAACCTCCTTTATCTAATGAGGCATGTTGTGATATTCAACCTTTCCATTTCACATGAGTTAACATGATGAGAAAAATCACATCTAGCAATTATTGAAATAAACAAGTGAAGGTTGAACCACATGATGAGTGGTTCACCCTAGAACTTCCTATGTAGCATACGAGTGTAAAGTGGAAAAGAATATGTAATTACGTATACAATTGCAACAAAAAATGTATTATCTTGGGAAAATACGTTGGTTGTGTTGCGTGTGTATGTGTTAAAGGAGATGAAGGGTTGGAAAGCAACCAAAACCTTTGATGAAAAAGAAAAAGTGCATCCATTGTTGCCAGCAATGCCAAAATAATATGTTTGTTGCATATGTTTAAAAAAATATGAATTAGTGATGGAGAGAATGAGGAAATCCTGAAAGGTGTAAAATGTCCTATCAGCCATGATGTAAGTGAATGCAGGTTGGAAAACACAACATGTAGATGAACCTTTATGTGGACTTAAAGACCACAAGTAAATTCACAACCCCGCATGTAAATATAACAAAGATTTCAAAGTATATGGGGTGTACAAACCTCTTTTACCTGAGGAGGCATGTTGTGATATTCAACCTACCATTTGGCATGACTTAACATGACGAGCAAAAGCACATCTCTAGCAATTCATGAAATAAGAAAGTGAAGGTTGAACCACACGATGAGTGAAACTTTGTGTGTGGCGTATGAGTGTAATGTGCATAACACTATGCAATTACTTCTACAGTTGCAAGAATATATGTATTAGGGAAGATACGTTGCTTATGGTGCATGTGTATGTGCTAATGGAGAGGAAAGGTTAGAGGGAAACCAAAACCTTTTATGACAACCTTCTATGTAAATAAATGTGCATCCATTGCTGCCACCAATGCCAAAAGAATAATTTTTTTTTTTGCATCGATTGACAAAATCATGAATCAGTAATGGAGTGAATCAAGAAAGGAATAAATGTGTAAATTTTCCTATCAACCATGATGTCAACCAATGCATGTTAGAAATCAAAGTGTCTACTTGAACCTCCAAGTAGACATAAAGACCATAGGTAAAATCACAACCTCACATGAAAAAAGACTAAGACGCCATAATAGATGGGGTCTATAAACCTTTTTTACTTGAGCATGCATGTTGTGATATGGAGCCTTCCATTTATGGTGACTTAACATGACCAAAAAAAGCATATATGACAATTCATGAACTAAAAAAGTGTAGGTTGAACATTTGGATGAGAAGTCCAACCCACAACTTTATATGTAGCCTATAATCGTAACGTGAATAATAACATGTAATTACTTCTATGGCTGCCAAACATCTTTGAACATAAAACTAAACATGACCAGCGAAAGAACATCAAGCACAAAAGCAGAAATTCCACCCTTCAGCTTACAACAAGTAAAAATATAGAAATTAAAACCCTTAGTGTTTTCCAGCATGCCTATAGTTTACTAATTTGGGAAAGTTGAGATTCAATTTTTAGTGTACCTGAGACTTGTTATGTATTTTGAAGATGTTCCTTTCATTACATTCGTATTGTGTAAACAAGAAAAGGTTTTCATTGCAATAATATTGTCTGTATAATCGGAGGTTGGAAAATACAATGCGTTAAGAAACCTGCGACCCACATAGTGTTGAAAAACCCTCAATGTATAAGAAAGAAAATGGTTGGTCACCCCTCAACTAAATATGGTTAATTTTATGTATCCCTCAGCTGCAAATCCTCTCCAAATTCTCCACCCTTTAGCTTTGTACAAGCTCAACAAACTAACTCGCAATCCACTGTGTTTTCCTAGCTGCCTATATTTTAATGATATGATGAAATCGAAACACAAGTCATACTCTAAGTAATAGTTTTGGTAAATTTTCATGGTGCCCTTTCTTACATTGGTAGTGTAAGGTTTTCATTACACTCATTTTGTCTATTGGTAATTCAATGTTGGAAAACACTGTGGCTTGAGAAACCTGAGATCTTACTAATACTTCAAGAGGCAACGGGTACTAAAATGTATGAAATGAATAAGGAAACATCCCTAAAAACACTTGAAAAAAAGAAAACCAAACTGTATGAGATATATAATGTATTGACTGAAGAGATTCTTCTTTCTCTTGATAATTTGGGGAAGGAGCATTTGAAGTATGTGCAATGCGCAAATGATAGTGCAAAATTGGACGCAATAGGTACTAGAATGTATGAAATCACAAAGGAATTTGTTGTAGAAATACTTCAAAAGAAGCAGACCATAATGAATGAGACATATATTGTATTGATTAAAGAGACTCAGTGTTGTTGAGAATATTAGGAAGGTGCATGTGCAATATCCACAATGGGCATATGATAGTGCAAAAGTCAAGCAACAAGTGCAAAAAGTATGCAATCAAAAAGAAATCTTCTCTAAAAACACTTGAAAAGAAGCAAACCAAAGTGAATAAGATAGATAATGTATCAACTCGCAATATTTTCCTTGCACTTGAAAACTTGACGAAGGAGCATAGTACAGTATTTGCAATGGGAAAACGCCAATGCAAAAGTGGATAAAGTCAATAAATTTTGTATTCCATATGAATTTATGCAAGAAAAGAAAGTGAGAGATGATACTATAAGTGGAGTTGAACAAATGAAGTCAAAGATTCTTCAACTTGAGAATTCCATGGAACAAATACAAGTTGAAATAGATGATAATGAAAAGGCAAAAACAGATCTTAGAGTAGAAAAAGAGAATCAATTGGCTTGAGACATGAAAGCCATATGTGAAAAGGTAGACAAGTTTTGTAAATAACTTATCAAAAAAAAAAGATGTACATTCTCTAATCACAAAGACACTCTTAAAGCTACTTAGCAAAGAGCGGCTGCAAAGCTACAAAAAAGTATTGAAGACATTCAAAACTCTATCCAGAAAATGGATGTTGTTGTCCTAAGGGTTGATGAGGAAGCAACTGCTCCAAAGCTACAAATAAAAGATATGAAATAGAAGGCATAAGCTCATGAAAATGAATGCCAAGGGGTTGATAACAGGTAATAACAATGGAGATGAGCAAAAATATGTAACTGGTCAACTTACAGATGCAAAAGCAATAGTTGGAACTACTGAAACTGAAGTAAAACAACATAAACACTACAATTAACCACTTGGAAAATAAATTAAAACATTCAACAAAAAATTTATCATCGAAATAAAAGGATTTTAATTAGTGGTGTTGACACACAAGTGTAGGATAAAAGACAAATTCATTTGAAAAAATAAACACAACAATGGGATGCATGATTTTGAAGACATTCATATTGTTTTGTAACATTCCATGTTGTAACACCATAGGTGTTAAGAAGAAAAAAACCCACCGTGAGACAACCATTTACATTTAAACAAGGAGATTCAAATAATTGTAACCCAACACTATGTTTTCCCAATTATAATTATTCTGTGCACTTTTTTTTTCAATCATGGAAAATTTAAACACAACAATGGAATGTGTGATTTTGAATACATTCATATTGTATTGTAACATTCCATGTTGTAAAACTGTAGGTGTTAATAAGCAAGCAACCCACCATGAGACAACCCTTTACATTTAAACAAGGAGATTCAAATAATTGAAACCCAACACTATGTTTTCCAAATTACAGTTATTTTGTGCACTTTTTTTTCAATCATGCAAAATTTAAACACAACAATCAAATGTGTGATTTTGAAGACATTCGTATTGTTTTGTATGTTACAAAGCCATGGGTGTTAAGAATCAAGCAACCCACCATGAGATAACCCTTTACATTTAAACAAGGAGATTCAAATAATTGAAACCCAACACTGTGTTTTCCCAATTATAATTATTTTGTGCACTTTATTTTTTCAATCATGCAAAAGTTAAACACAACAATAAAATGTGTTATTTTGAAGACATGCATACTATTTTGTAACATTCCATGTTGCAAAACCGTAGGTGTTAAGAAGCAAGAAATCCAACATGAGACAACCCTTCACATTTAAACAAGGAGATTCAAATAATTGGAACCCAACACTATGTTTTCTCAATTACAATTATTTTGTGCACTTTATTTTTTCAATCATGCGAAAGTTAAACACAACAATGGAATGTGTGATTTTAAAAAGCATTCATATTGTTTTGTAACATCCCATGTTGCAAAAACGTGGGTGTTGAGAAGAAAGCAACTCACCATGAGACAACCCTTTACATTTAAATAAGGAGATTCAAATAACTAAAACCCGACATTGTGTTTTCCAAATTACAATTATTTTCTGCACTTTATTTTTTCAATGATGCAAAAGTTAAACACAACAATGAAATGTGTTATTTTGAAAACATGCATATTGTTTTGTAACATTCCATGTTGCAAAACCGTAGGTGTTAAGAAACAAGCAACGCACCATGAGACAACCCTTCACATTTAAACAAAGAAATTCAAATAACTGAAACCCATCACTGTGTTTTCCCAATTACAATTATTTTGTGCAATTTTTTTTCAATCACATGAAATTTAAACACAACAATGGAATGAGTGATTTTGAAGACATTCATACTGCTTTTTAATATTCCATGTTGCAATTCCCTACATGTTAACAAGCAAGCAATCCACCATGAGACAAACCTTCACATTTAAACAAGAAGATGCAAATAATTGAAACCCAACATTGTGTTTTCTAAATTACAATTATTTTGTGCACTTCTTTTTTTCAATCATGCAAAAGTTAAATACAACAATGAAATGTGTGATTTTGAAGACATGCATACTATTTTGTAACATTCCATGTTGGAAAACCATAGTTGTTAAGAAGCAAGCAACCCACCATGACACAACCCTTTACATTTAAACAAGGAGATTCAAGTAATTGAAACCTGACATTGTGTTTTCTAAATTACAATTATTTTGTGCACTTTATTTTTTCAATCATGCAAAAGTTAAACACAACAATAAAATGTGTTATTTTGAAGAAATGCATACTATTTTGTAACATTCCTTGTTGCAAAAATGTAGGTGTTAAGAAGAAAAGCAACCCACAATGAGACAAACCTTCACATTTAAACAAGGAAATTCAAATAACTGAAACCCAACACTATGTTTTCCCAATTACAATTATTTTGTGCACTTTATTTTTTCAATCATGCAAAATTTTAAAAACACAACAATGGAATGTGTGATTTTGAAGACATTCATATTGTTTTGTAACATTCCATGTTGCAAAACCGTAGGTGTTAAGAAGAAATAAACCCACCATGAGACAACCCTTTACATTTAAACAAGGAGATTCAAATAACTGAAACCCAACACTGTGTTTTCCGAATTACAGTTATTTTGTGCAATTTTTTTCAATCATGTGAAATTTAAACACAACAATGGAATGTGTGATTTTTAAGATATTCATATTGTTTTGAAACATTCCATGTTGCAAAATCGTGGATGTTAAGAAGCAAACAACTCACCATGAGACAACCCTTTACATTTAAACAAGGAGATTCAAATAACTGAAACCCAACACTGTGTTTTCCCAATTACAATTATTTTGTGCACTTTATTTTTTCAATCATGCAAAAGTTAAACACAA
Organism: Sequoiadendron giganteum; assembly: GCA_007115665.2. Lineage (NCBI taxonomy): Eukaryota > Viridiplantae > Streptophyta > Pinopsida > Cupressales > Cupressaceae > Sequoiadendron > Sequoiadendron giganteum. The sequence goes on along the minus strand of CM021108.1, from coordinate 599,243,203 downwards.
TAATGAAATGTGTTATTTTGAAGACATGTATACTATTTTGTAACATTCCATGTTGCCAAACTGTAGGTGTTAAGAAGCAAGAAACCCACCATGAGAAAACCCTTCACATTTAAACAAGGAGATTCAAATAACTAAAACCCAACATTGTGTTTTCCCAATTACAATTATTTTGTCCACTTTATTTTTTCAATCATGCGAAATTCAAACACAACAATGGAATGTGTGATTTTGAAGACATTCATATTGTTTTGTAACATTCCATGTTGCAAAATCGTAGGTATTAAGAAGCAAATAACCCACCATGAGACAGCCCTTTACATTAAAACAAGGAGATTCAAATAACTAAAACCCAACACCGTGTTTTTCAAATTACAGTTATTTTGTGCATTTTTTTTTCAATCATGTGAAATTTAAATACAACAATGGAATGTGTGATTTTGAAGACATTCATACTGTTTTGTAACATTCCATGTTGCAAAACCGTAGGTGTTAAGAAGCAAGCAACCCACCATGAGACAACCCTTTACATTTAAACAAGGAGAATCAAATAATTGAAACCCGACACTGTGTTTTCCAAATTAAAATTATTTTATACACTTATTTTTTTCAATCATGCGAAAGTTAAACACAATAATGAAATGTGTTATTTTGAAGACACACATACAGTTTTGTAACATTCCATGTTGCAAAATCGTAGGTGTTAAGAAGCAAGCAACCCACCATGAGACAACCTTTCACATTTAAACAAGGAGATTCAAATAATTGAAACCAAACACTGTGTTTTCCCAATTACAATTATTTTGGGCACTTTATTTTTTCAATCATGCAAAATTTAAACACAACAATGGAATGTGTGATTTTGAAGACATCATACTGTTTTGTAACATTCCATGTTGCAAAATCGTAGGTGTTAAGAAGCAAGCAACCCACCATGAGACAACCTTTTACATTTAAACAAGGAAATTCAAATAACTGAAACCCAACATTGTGTTTTACGAATTGTAGTTATTTTGTGCACTTTTTTTTCAATCATGTAAAATTTAAACACAATAGAATGGGTGATTTTGAAGACATTCATACTATTTTGTAACATTCCATGTTGCAAAACCGTAGGTGTTAAGAAGAAAGAAACCCACTATGAGACAACCCTTCATATTTAAACAAGGATATTGAAATAATTGAAACTCGACATTGTGTTTTCCAAATTACAATTATTTTGTGCACTTTTTTTTCAATCATGCAAAAGTTAAACACAACAATAAAATGTGTTATTTTGAAGACATGCATACTATTTTGTAACATTCCATGTTGTAAAACTATAGGTGTTAAGAAGCAAGCAACCCACCATGAGACAATCCTTCACATTTAAACAAGGAGATTCAAATAACTGAAACCCAACACTGTGTTTTACCAATTACAATTATTTTGTGCACTTTATTTTTTCAATCATGCAATGAAATGTGTGATTTTGAAGATATTCATACTGCTTTTTAACATTCCATGTTGTAAAACCATGGGTGTTAAGAACCAAGCAACCCACCATGACACAACCCTTTATGTTTAAACAAGGAGATTCAAATAATTGAAACCCAAGATTATGTTTTCCAAATTACAATTATTTTGTGCACTTTTTTTTCAATCATGCAAAAGTTAAACACAAAAATAGAATGTGTGATTTTGAAGACATGCATACTATTTTGTAACATTCCATGTTGGAAAACCATAGCTGTTAAAAAGCAAGCAACCCACCATGAGACAACCCTTTACATTTAAACAAGGAAATTCAAATAACTTAAACCTGACATTGCGTTTTCCAAATTATAATGATTTTGTGCACTTTATTTTTTCAATCATGCGAAAGTTAAACATAACAATGAAATGTGTTATTTTGAAGACATGCATACTATTTTATAACATTCCTTGTTGCAAAATTGTAAGTTTTAAGAAGCAAACAACCCACCATGAGACAACCCTTCACATTTAAACAAGGAGATTCAAATAACTGAAACCCAACACTATGTTTTCCCAATTACAATTATTTTGTGCAATTTATTTTTTCAATCATGTGAAAGTTAAACACAATAGTGAAATGTCTGATTTTGAAGACATTCATACTATTTTGTAACATTCCATGTTGCAAAACCATGAGTGTTAAGAAGCAAGCAACTCACCATGAGACAACCCTTTACATTTAAACAAAAATATTCAAATAACTAAAACCCGACATTGTGTTTTCCAAATTGCAATTATTTTGTGCACTTTATTTTTTCAATCATGCAAAATTTAAACACAACAATGAAATGTGTTATTTTGAAGACATGCATATTATTTTGTAACATTTCATGTTGCAAAATCGTAGGTGTTAAGAAGAAAGCAACCCACCATGAGACAACCCTTCACATTTAAACAAGGAGCTTCAAATAACTGAAACCCAACACTGTGTTTTTCCAATTACAATTATTTCTTGCACTTCTTTTTTTCAATAATGCAAAACTTAAACACAACAATGAAATGTTTGATTTGGAAGACATTCATACTGTTTTGTAACATTCCATGTTGCAAAACCGTGGGTGTTAAGAAGCAATCAACTTACCATGAGACAACCCTTTACATTTAAACTAGGAGATTCAAATAACTAAAATCCGACATTGTGTTTTCCAAATTACAATTATTTTGTTCACTTTATTTTTTCAATCATGCAAAAGTTAAACACAATAATGAAATGTGTTATTTCGAAGACATGCATACTGTTTTGTAACATTCCATGTTGCAAAGTTGTAGATGTTAAGAAGAAAGCAACCCACCATGAGACAACCCTTCAAATTTAAATAAGGAGATTCAAATAACTGAAATCCTACACCGTGTTTTCCCAATTAGAATTATTTTGTGCACTTTTTTTTTCAATCATGTAAAATTTAAACACAACAATGGAATGTGTGATTTTGAAGACATTCATACTATTTTGTAACATTCCATGTTGCAATTCCCTATTTGTTAAGAAGAAAGTAACCCACCATGATACAACCCTTCACATTTAAACAAGGAGATTCAAATAACTGAAACCCAACATTGTGTTTTCCAAATTACAATTATTTTCTGCACTTTTTTTTTCAATCATGTGAAAGTTAAACACAACAATGGAATGTGTGATTTTGAAGTCATTCATACTGTTTTGTAACATTCCATGTTGAAAAACCATGGGTGTTAAGAAGCAAGAAACTCACCATGAGACAACCCTTTACATTTAAACAAGGAGATTCAAATAACTGAAACCCGACATTGTGTTTTCCAAATTACAATTATTTTGTGCTTTTGTTTTTCAGTCATGCAAAAGTTAAACACAACAATGAAATGTGTTATTTTGAAGACATTGTGTGGTGTAAAATAGTGGATTAATTAGTAAAACTAAACACACATCAAAGAAACATATTATGTAAAAGGAATTGAAATAACAAACTAAATTGTTATGACTATCCTCTCAAATCGTCTCATTGTCCTCTATTCTCAGTGATCTCTCAATTCATGCTCTCAGATTTGTATATTGCACATGAATCTACAAGATGACAACCTAAGAAACAAGATGATATATGAAATGCAAAGCTAAATGCCAATATCTACATGTTTTTGATATTTTTGATTGCAATGCTAAATGATATGATGGAATGTTGCTATATTCAAAATGATGCTAAAATAATTGTTGTGATTGAAGATGCAATTCTAAATAGAATGATGTATGGAAATGTAACAATTAATTTGTTAAAACTAAAATTTCCATGATAACACTAATATGAACTAAAAATACCAAATGCTAACTAAAATGCTCTCAATTGCTAATGAGATTTCTGCAACATAAGTTTATGATCAAATCCATTGTTTAAAAGTTGTAGAATTGCCTTCTATTTATAGATTTTTCCAAGCTTTGGATGAGATGGCAGAGATGAATGGTCGAGATTGTGATCCTGGGATATCAACGGTGGAGCAAAAAGAGGTTGGAGGAATTCATGGAGGCTGCTCCATTTGGAAGAGAAAATCTTCCAAGTGTCAAAGAGCATCAATTGAAGGAAGGAGCCATGTGTCTCCTAGGAGCTTAGAAGAATATTTCTAATTTATAAATTAGAAATAAAATAAATCATGTGACATGTGATGATGTGGAGGGCGAGTTGGAGGAAGTTAAAGAAATATTGAGACATGTGCCAAATTTGAATTAAAAATTCAAATTTAATGAGGAGGGGGATTAACTAAATGACAAATTATTTAATTCATGCATTTAATTAATTTAAGAGGGAAAACAATTTTTGAAATAAAAGAAATTAAGGGATGAACTATACAAATAAATTTATCAATTTATTTATATGAGTAGAAGAATTAGGATTGACTAATTAAATATCAAGTATTTAATTAATTGTGCTCCATACCATTTTTATGTGTATACAGACATGCATACTATTTTGTAACATTCCATGTTGCAAAACCGTAGGTGTTAAGAAGCAAGCAACCCACCATGAGACAACCCTTCACATTTAAACAAGGAGATTCAAATAACTAAAACCCAACACTATGTTTTTCCAATTACAATTATTTTGTGCACCTTTTTTTTTCAATCATGCAAAATTTAAACACAACAATGGAATGTGTTATTTTGAAGAAATTCATATTGTTTTGTAACATTCCACTTTGGAATGCCCTATGTTTTAAGAAGAAATCAACCCACCATGAGACAACACTTCATATTTAAACTAGGAGATTCAAATAACTGAAACCCAACACTGTGTTTTCCCAATTACAATTATTTATTGCATTTTATTTTTTCAATCATGCAAAATTTAAACACAACAATGGAACGTGTGATTTTGAAAAAAATCATACTATTTTTTAACACTCAATGTTGCAAAACAGTAGGTGTTAAGAAGCAAGCAACCCACCATGAGACAACCCTTTACATTTAAACAAGGAGATTCAAATAACTAAAACCCAACACTGTGTTTTCCAAATTACAATTATTTTGTGCACTTTTTTTTTCAATCATGCAAAATTTAAACACAACAATGGAATGTGTGATTTTCAAGACATTCATACATTTAAACAAGGAGATTCAAATAACTGAAATCCCACACATTGTGTTTCCCAAATTACAAATTATAAGGTGTTTTAAAACTCTCTGCCTGCAACCGAATTGCTTAGCGCCCCTCACCTTGATTTGGTCAGTTTTCTCCTCCAAATCCTCCACGTGCACTCCAAAATTTAACTTACAACGTGCAGACTACTAAATAGCACTTGAATTTGGTCAATTTTCTCCTCCAACTCCTCCAAATGCACTCAAACCTTCAGCTTTCAACGTGCAGATTAGAAACAAAATGTGTTTTCACCTTTCTTTCTCCAAAAAAAAAGGCCCACGTCATTCCCCTTCTAGTTTTCTTGCACCAAAAAATAGCGGATGAAAGTGAAACTTCACGACCAAGCTAAGGCACTCACCTTTTTCGACCGACAGGAGGTGGGAAAATCGACCAGATGGTGTCGTTAACTCCTACCTACCATTTCTCGAACGTTTGTTCTCATTTACCACTTTCATCACTTTGAACCCTCATCTGGTAGGCCCTACACTAGGACATCTCCTCATGTTATGTATGTTACCATGTATGTCGTTGTGTATATTTTCATGTGTTTTTGTATGTACATAGGTGACTTTTTCTTGGAGTTACCCAGCTCTGAAGTTTAGAGGATCAATTTTATTTTATTTTTAAATGAAAAGATTATATACTAGCATATATATATTATTTATAAATAATATATTTAAAAACGTCGAGACTCGAAGTGTTTATTGCTCTTCTATGTGTTATAAAATAGACGTCTCAAGAAAGATATCTCTCGAATTTTTTATATATATTATTTATAACACTAATTGTAATTCTAACCATAACTATAATTCTATCTTTGTTCATGATTCTATCTCTAACACTAACCCTAATTCTAATGACAACTATAATTCTAACTGTACTACTAATTGAACCCTAATCTTAATTGTAATTAAAACCTAACCCTAGTTGAAACCTTACCCTAACCTATCATCAACCCTAAGTCTAACCCTAATTGAACCATAACCCTATTTGTAGTTGAGTCCTAACCCTAACTACAGTCGTAACCCTAACCTTTACCTCAAACTTTATTGTATAATCCTAACTTAACCCTGACCCTAATTGAACCCCACTCTAACCTTGACCTTAATTAAATCATAATCAAGAATCCTAACCCTAACATATCCTTAACTCTAGTTGAACTCTAGTTGAGATCTTTTGAACCCTAATCCTAATTGAATTATAATCTTAATTGATCGTTAACCCTAACCCTAACCCCAATTTATCACTAATCCTAATTGATCCCTAACCCTAACCCTAATCCTTTATGTAATTGAATCCTAACCTTAATTATAACCCTAATTTTTATTTTTACCCTAACCATAATTCTAACTCTATTCATAATTCCAAGCCTCATCCTAATTGAACCCTAATCCTAACTGTATTGAAATTCAACCCTAGTTGAATTCTAATTGTAACCTTAAACTTGATGCTAACCCTAACCTTAGTTGAATTTTAATTCAAACCCTTATCTTATTTCTAACCCTAACCATAATTCTAACTCTATTCAAAATCCTAATTCTAACACTAACCTTAATTCTAATTATATCACTAATTGAACCCTAACCCTAATTCTATTTAAATCTTATGTTTATGTGTAATAATAAGTTTATTATATTTTCTCTATTTAATTTTATGATTTAAATTGATTTTAGATGTGTACTTATCATGAAAAGCCTTTATATTAGATTTTATATTTAAGTTGTTATATTTTTGTACAATAAAATCTTTAGTAAAGACTTAAATTCATAATGTTCTTTTAAGATATATATTAATTTTGAATGAAATATAATATGAATGAGCCCCCACATGTTATCAGAGTTGGTTCGAGTCTTGGGTTTGCTCCTCGAGGTCTCGGGTTCAACTCCCTGGCTCGTATATTCCCCCGCCAAGCACACTTGGGGGTGGTGCTGGTTATCGTGTGGCCCCAGGGGATTAGTCTCACCTCAAGCTCGCCCCATAAAGGGAACTTGCTGGGCTTGAGTCGCAAGGATACCCCTGAGATACCAAAAAAATAAAAATAAAATAAAATAAAATATATAATATGAATGATTTTTCTTTTTTGAAATATTTTCATTTAAAAAAAAAATTAATATTTTTTTGTGTAATAATAAATTTAGGATATTTCTTTATTATTTAACTTTCTAATTTTATAATTTGAGACATTAATTTAATTTAATTTATTTTCATTTCTTTTTTTTAAAGAATAGGCAACTATCTATATTAAAGTAAAGATAAAGTTACTTATTCACAAAAAAAGATGGGTGGTAAAAAGGCACACCCCGAAAGTCACATGGGCAACACCCAGAAAAACAAAAATAATTAACCAGTCACATGGGCCGAACCTGTAAGTCCATGATTACAGAACATAATAAAAAAGAAGGCCATTAAGTTGCCAGAGTAGTGCTAGCAGAGCCAGGAGGGTCTCTATCATCCATGTGTTTCCCCCATACATTAACAAGGTCTGAAGTGACTTGAGGAGGAGCACCCCAGCCATCGTCATCATCTTTTTTCTCTTTATCTTGGCGAGATTGCAAGCACCAGACGTGGAAATTTTTTGCCAATATCTAACCACCCATAATAAGAGGCAAGAGGATCATCAGAGGGCCACACAGAACCACCACTACCACTCCTTGAAACAACACTAGAGGGCCACCCCTGGCCATCCCGCAGTGGAGGAGAGTGGGTACGTTGAGGAGGGCGAGAGTCCCGCCAAATAGGAGGCTGAGAGTGGGGACGCACAAAGCCATTCCGTTGTCGGCCTCAAGAAGGTGACCGACCGCAAGAAGAGGTGGGAAAAACGGGGAGCCGAGCAATAGTACACGGGGCATTGCCCCAATGGTCCAACAAAAATTGGAGGTGAGTAACCTCTAGTGCAACTTTGTTAGCTTGCACCTGAATCTGTAAGAGCACATTAGAACAAATAATAGCTTTAACATATAAAGATACATTAATATCCATTTGAGAATGAGAAAATATGCAGGCATTTCTGTCTTTCTAGATATTAAAGAGGATTATCACCCTGAAAGTGTGCCAAAGTTGGGTAAACTTAGCAGGGATTCTAGGCAAATCTCCCAATAGAACCATATGCCAAGAAAAATGCTCCAACCTAAAAGGCCGAAAGAAGTCATGAATCCAAGTCCAAATTTGTTGATCTCTAAGAAAAACCAATAAAAGATGCTTAAAAGTCTCAGCTTGCCCACAAAAAGGGCAGTGAGGGTGCTGGACCCCCAAGTGAACAAGTTGAGAGCCCACAGGCAAGCCTTGGAAAATAATACACCAAGCAAAGTGGGCAAGCTATAGACTAACACTTGCAGACCAAGTGGCAAAAAATATTTTACGCTAGACATGAGTAGAGGATTGGAGTAGCCACCTTTGGTTCAAACTTTGAATCATAGGAAAATGTGGTGAAAGCCACCTGTAACCAAGCCAAGGCTTGTAATTCCTGAAAGGGGTGTTTGGAAACCACTTCCAGTCTTTCCACCAAGGTTTAGTCCCACAAATTCCAACTTTATGAAGCATCTCTGCTGGAATAACATTCACCAGACCATCATAAGTAGCATGGTCCTAGTTTTGAAGTCTGTACTGGGCACAAAAGGCTTCCCATTGCATGATACACATAGTGGGTCTATGAAATAACTATTACAGGGTATGAATATCCTTTTTGTGGAATCAAAGTGCTTTAATCCAAGGCGACTTAGCCAATGACTGACCATTATGTGCAAAAAGAGGAGACCACTAAACATTCTGTTGGTTGAGTGAAATCCCGTCACAAAATCTAGAGCCAACCCATCAGAGCCAAGGTTTAACAACCTCCCAAGCACACCAAATAATTTTGTCCATAAAATTCCCAACAATTTGGACTAGTTCCTTCATGACCAGAAGGGTCTGAAAGCTAATCCCTTTCCAAGCAGGTCTGTGAGCAGGAAAGCTAGATTGAATATAATGTTTAAGAAGAATTTTCCAGGCCTCATCCCTAGTAAGGGAAAATATAATCTACTTGACACACAGAGAAGTTCCTTGTCATTGAGTGGAGAGCAACCCAAGTCCTCCAGAATCTCTGGGAAGGCAACAAAATTCCCAAGCAACACAGTGAAATCCTTTGTGAGTTTCAGAAGAGGCCCAAAGAAAATCTCTGAGTAGTTTTTCAAGCTTGCCATAAGCAGCTTTGGAAGGGGCCCAACAAGAGGAATAATAGACATGGGTGGCTGCTAAAACTTTAGAGCACACTTGGAATTTTTTGGCCAAAGAAAGAGGCTTGGTAATCCAGTAAGAAAGTTTCTGCTTGACCCTGGAAAGCACAAATTTCCAAAGGTCAGTTGGGGATGCCTGGAAAGCAAAGGGAATACCCAAGAATCAAACAATTTCTCCTGGCCCAATCCTCTTCCAATTATACTATTGAAGCCAAGTAGGAGTGGGCAAAACAAATTTTTTGTAGCACAGAGTCTTGTGCCACTGTATGGCAGAGCCAAAAGCCAAACAAAAAATATTGAGGCATTCAAGGGCTGCTTTAATAGTCTCTTCTTCCTCTAGGAGAGTGAGGAAAGAGTCATCCACAAAATGGCCATTAACCAACTGAGCCTGAGAGTTAGGTAATGAAATACCCTTGACACACCACTGAGAAACCACATTGGCCAAGAGGTAGCCAAATCCTTCAGCCACAAGCACATACATAGAGGGGGCAAGAGAGCACCCTTTCCAGATTGAACTAAAAAGACCAAAGGCAGAAGATTGGCGGCCATTAATGGTGATACAAGATGAGGCATCCACAAAAAGCATACGAACAACCTGAATGAAATTAGGCCCAAACCCCAAAGCTTGCAACATTGCAAGAATAAAAGACCATTCAATGCAGTCATAGGCTTTGGAAAAATCAATTTTAATAAAAATGGCTTTCTAGTTTGAACGTTAGGCCCATTCCATGTCTTCCCAAACAACAATAATATTATCCAGAATGAACCTGGATTTGATGAACCCAGTTTGCTCTGGGTGTACAATCTGAGGCAAGAGATGGCAATTTTTTTAGAGCCAAAGCCTTGGTAATGATCTTGTAGGATACATTGAGAAGCGTGATGGGCCTCCATTTACTGATGTCTTCGAAATCCCCAGATTTAGGTATGAATTTGATATTGCCTTTGTTTATTAAGTTACCTAGAGAATTAGCATGAAAAGCCTCAAGGTAAACATGATGCAAATCTTGTCCAACACAATCCCAGAGGGCCTTGTAAAATTCACAAGGGAAGCCATCGATCTCCAGGGCTTTGTCATCGGCAATGGAATGAACAACTTCCTTGAGATTGATTGCAAAAATTCCTCTGGGCTAAGGAAAGCCTATTTTCCACAACATAAAAGCAGTCCTAAAGGGATTGTCATCGCACAGGTGTGGGTTCCTGTGCAGTGAAAACCTGCTCATAATGGCACACAAAGGCCTAAAGAATGTCAGGGACCTAAGAGAGCACTTGAATTTCTTCCTTGATTTTTTTGATGTCCAGGGATGAGTGCCTAGCACGTAATGCCAAAAAAAACTCTTTGGAGGCACAATCACCAATTTTTAGCCAATGCAACCAGGCTTTGATCTGCTCACCTCTAGTAGCATAATTGTCAGCCACTTACTTTTTGTGTCTTAAATTTTGCACCTTGAATTGCAATGATGGGGAGAATGGACTAGCCACCAAAGCCTCAGTAGTCAAGCGTAGCTCGGCGATGGTCACTTCATAAGATCACCGATGAAAAAATAGCCAGTTAGCGCCCATAAATACACAAAAGTCTAGTCGTGCGTGTGATGGCATCGTTCCACTAGGTAATCTAGCCTATTTGATTAGCTGGTCTACACTCCAAATTCCACACTCTACGGATGTGGTCCAGGGTAGGCTTGTGGTAGAGAAAAGACATGTTCAAAAATAATTGAGTTTTACTTATGTGAGGTTGACGTGACTCCCATTCAATGCGAAAAGAAATAGGGAAGTGATCGAACAAAGTCACATTCACTAACGGCTTATCTGGTAGAGCAAAGCTGTCAAAAGAGAAAAAATATTGAGTCGAGATCATGGCACGATCAAGGCATTTAAATATTCTATCAGAGCTGGTCCTGTAATTACACCAAGTATGCTAGACGGAATGAGAATGGTGGTGACCAATATTGGGATCAAAAGCCCCAATTTATTGCACATGTAAAACCATGCCTCCCACTCGCCAACTGCCCATCTGAATGACAGGGTTCCATCCTTGTCATACGTCATCTCAACCATATTGAAATCCCCACAGAGTAACCAGGTGGCGACTGTTAAAGAATCAACAATCCATCGCCAAAGCAAAGAGCATTCCATGACATCATTAGAGGCATAGACATTAATAATCCCAAAGGAGTGATTATCAATGTTAAGAGGAATCTAGACGAGCCGATGAGAAGGATCAATCCCATGATCAACAACACAAGCATGCCATTGTGGGGACAAAAGGGTGATGGCTCCCCATGCCTAGCCTCATGCATAGTACAAAACATTTTATTGGCCGACCAAATAGAGTGACAAGCCGAAGCAAGCAAAAAACTAGAAATTTTAACCTCTTGGAGACAAAACACTTCAATACCAGAATGCTTTTGCAAGGTATCTCTAACAAAATAATTTCTAGAGAGGTTTGTCAGACCTCAAACATTCCATGAGAGGAAGTTCATGGATGAAACTCCTCCATATTATCAAAATCTAGTTCCTCTTCATTTAGGGAAGAGAAATGATTCTACAAATAATCTTGTGGAACTGATCTAATCTGAATAGATGGAGGGGAAAATCTCTACTTTTCTTACACATATTCACCCTCTTCATGAGGTGGAGACGGGTTGCGAGACCGCCTTTGAGCTCCCAACATGAGAGGAGGAACATTTTGTTGAGAAAACATAACAACAATAGGCTGAGACATCACCTTTGTCCTGGGTTGCACCGAAGTATTATCAGCTCTAATAGGAGGGTTTGAAGCGACCCAGAACCAGTTGATTTATTTTTCCGGTTTGTAACTGTAGTCCACTTTGCATCAACCTTAGCAAAAGGCTCTGCTTGACGAGGATTTTTAGCATCTCGTGACAGGGAAGGCGTACAAGGCACTGCCAAAGGGTAGTCCTTAATCTTGTGGTCAGCTAAATGGCACCTATAACACGTGTTGGGAAAGTTAAAATAAATGAATTTTTGCGTATGCCTGAGAGCGCAAATTTGGATATCAACGAATTCTTTCAAATCCTTGGATAGGTCAATTTCCACACAAACCCGTTTCTGGGGTCGGGCCTGGAAAAACCTATCTGGTTCAACACAAATAACCCTCCCCAGTGAGGAAGCAATATGATTCAAAAAAGAAGCACAAGGCAAGGGCAAGCCAGGGGATTCAATCCAGACCGAGACCTGCAACTTAGTGTCATCTGAGACAACAAAATCTTGGGTCCATGCCTGGAAAACTAGCAAGGATGACCTAACATACTAGGGACTGTGGGCTAAAATAGCCTAGACATGATTGAATTCCGCAAAGCGGAACAATAAAAACCCTTGGTCAAGTTTTGGACGATGTCAAGGCAGACTCCATGAGGGACCCAAGCCTTGTTGACCCATTCTTTCGGAACACTTTCAAGGGATTCCTCCCAACAAAATAACCCACAAGGGTGTGTTCAAGCCACTGGCAAGCAAAATCAAAATCTGGTAAAGGCAAAATCACATCAGCTAGGGAATCAGAGTTCTTACCTCATGAAAGACTTTCAGAACAAACTTCTAGGGACATTTGTTCAGAGGAGGAGCCATTGAGCTACGCCATCAAACTGCTAACACCAACATGAATTTCTAGGTTAGAGTCGGTTGAAGGCATAATAAAACACAAAAGCTGCAGTAAATGCGGTCGTACACATAAGAAAAAAGGGATTTCCTGCGTAGAATAAGCAGCATGACGCAAGAGGGGCCAAGGGTGACCACAAAAACCAAAAAACCCTAGCAGAGCTCATTCCTTTATAATTTTATTTCTATTCCATTATTAAAAATAAAAATAAAAATATCTTAGAATGGCATCATAGAATAATTTTTTTTTTTTTAGATTTTAAATATTTTTTATTTTAAGTATATTAATTTAGAAACTTACCTTTATATGCAATAATAAATTTAAGAAAGTTATTTCATACTTAACTTTCTAAATTTTAGAAACTTATTTTTATGTGTAATAATTTAATATAGTAACTTTCAATCAAAGAAGACACAATCTGAAGCATTGGTGTTCATCATCAAACCACCAAAACAAGGCTATTCGTACCATTGAACAGTTCCATAGATAATAACAACTCACTATCCATTTTATAAATAGCAATTAGGCATGAATATCTGAAGAATATATTGATGAAAAAACTAGTGCTCATAACAATTTTAATAATTTCATTGAACCATACTAAATGGTTTTACAGTTCTTGACCTAATTATTTTGCTCGCTTTTAGTCTTTAATACATTTGAAGGGATCTGCATAGAGAATCACCTTTTGTTAGTGCTACCTTTCAAGATCATTATACTCACATTAATTTGTGAGATGAGACTAGCATATGGACTGGAAAATTGCCACAACGATCACTAAAAGTGTGCACTATTAATTGAAATAAATTCTGCAAACGTCCAAAAAAATCAATAATATCACTAAATTTTCGCATCCACATATTCATGTAGTATACATTTACTCATAAATGAAGGAAAATTGAATGTGCCCCAAAAGAACAATTCATATTCAATCTCAATTCTCAAATTGATTGGTTAGACAAAAATCTCATAAAACATATGCTTTCTTTTTAATCTAATCAAATTTGATGTACTCTCCTTAGTCTAATTAAAGCTTATGTATTATCAACTCTTCAAAAATATATACATGATACATACCAAGAGAATTAACCATATACAATCTTAATCAAACTCATTCCTTAAGTTGATAGATGAAATAGAATCCTCATAAAACTAATATATTACCAGCTCTTCATGAAACAAACTACCTTACCTATTATATTTTCTCAAACCTTACCTATTATATTTTCTCAAATTAAAAATACACAACTTTGAAATAAACACCCTATTATTATCTTTTTAAAATCCAAAATCTAATTAGTATTAAAATCTACATACATTTCATAAAAAATGCATTTATTTATTAAAATATGGAGTGTGAATACCTATTGCTTCCCCCATGATCTTAGGAAATATTAACAATTTAAGCACTACTTGAATTAAAAACCCATAAAAATTACATATTATAGCTGCCTACCTACAAGATAGTCATTATTTTACACAATGCAAGATGACACTCATGCTAATAATTCACAACATTAACTAAACCTGTGAATCTCTCAATTCGGTAGCGCCTATGGTGGAAAACAGGTGGAGACTAAAACCAGTGGTAATTAAAACCTCAATCTTAGCCATTCTATCTACAAACCACCTGCTGATAAATATTACTATGAGTTTTAGTTCGTTACATTGTTGTTTTATTTTTGTCCAACCAATTAAATGTTTTATGAAACGATTTTTCGTCAACACATTTAAGCTTGCCTCTATTTGGATGTCAAATTTTTTTGGAGGAGTTTTGTTTACACCAGGTTTGTGCTTTCATTGTAGAGCCTCTGGACTAATTAAATTTTTTTAAGATATGTAGTTATAATTTTTTTTAAAGAAGTATAAAATCATGTTTTAAAGTTAAATTGATAAAGCTGATAAATAATAAAAATTGAAATAGTTACACGAAACAAAAAAAATATGATTCTATTAGGAAAATCTCTCTCTCTCATCCTTACAATTAAACAAGGTTAACTCTAGTATTGAGGGAGGGTGGAAGGAAAGGGTTTTCTCCACTAGAGTTATCTCAACCTGCACTTGGTAGATCCTTTCCGTGATCAACAAGTTCCTAGCTAGTAAGAGTGATATTTTCTCCTTCCTCAAGGTTATGTATAGTCCTATGCAAAGATATAGCAAGTGATAAATGAGGGAGTTTCCCCTAATCTATAGGGACTCACCCATACCATTGGGAGGATGTTGGAGAGTGATATGGAGGCGACAACCATCCACCATAGAAATAAAATAGCAAATTTGATGGCAAGGTCCAACCAAAATGTTGCCTAGGTGGCTATGGCAATGGAGGAGTGGAGGTGGCACAAGTCCATATGGGAATATCAGGCATAGGATAGTAGAGAATGAAAAACCCTAGCCACTATGTAAGGGGTGCTTCCTTAATGATCAAGTTGGATTTGAAGATATTGGACCTTGAGCACCACTTTAGTAGCTTGGACTTGAATCTACATGAGCACATTAGAGATTGGTAATGATTTGGAACTGAGTAGCAAAGTTGTTGTCCATAATAGAATGAGAAGAAATTGTGGGATTTTTATCTTTCCAAATACAAAAAATAATTTCCACTTTGAAAGAATGTTATAGATGGGAAAACTATGAAAATTGTGGCCCCATCACCAAGGACATTGCACCAAGTAAAGTGATTGACCCTAAAAGGAAAAACAAACATGGATCCATTATCAAGCATTTTATGCACAAACATAAAACTAGAAAAGTTGCATAAGGGTTTCTAATTACTCAAAAAATGGATTTACTAGATAATATATGCTAGAATGTATCAATTGGGTGTCAGTAGGAAGGCCCCTGGTAAAGCAAACATTAAACAATCTAGGAAACTTTGGGCTCCCTAATAGTTTTTGCATTATTTTAACATGCTTAACCCAAATAATATTAAAAGGTTAAAGAGACCACCTAGCATTTAGCTTTTCAACCATAAGAAGATGAGATGATATTCGCCTATATCCTTGCTTAGGAGTGTAAATACAGAAAGGAATATCAACATATCATTTCCAACCCTTCAACCAAGACTTAATGGAGCACAAATATTTTTTGTGGAGATAATAAGAAGGCACAACCTCAATTATCATTTGGAAATTTTCTTGTTAAACATGGCTTAAATTAAACTTAGCTTTGGCTTGAGACTAAGAGAGTCAAGTGGAATTAGCCTTGGAGTAAAGATTTAATGGATGTCTAAATCCCCTTCTAAATAATTGAAGGGAATGCATCAAAGGAGTAGCCACTAGTAGTTTATCTTAAAATAAGATGATGGTAGACCACCATATAGATTTTTGGTAGATGGATAATCTATTGTGAAATCCATCCCCATTCCATAACATCAAGGTTTAACAATTTCTCATACCTTTCAATCATTTTGGCCATAAAAGTGCCATTGATTTTAATAGGCTTCAGAGAAATTGCAATAGAATGAAAACTACTGGCATTCCAAATTTTTAGTTTTTGATGTTGCAACAAGTCAAGGAATATATTTCATCAAAGATACCTAGAATTTATAGGGTTGTGGGGCAAGTTGTAACAAGGGAGTCAAGGAATCTATTTTTTAAAGTTATTTAGGATTAATAAAAGATTAAATTATTCCCAGCTATGTATTGTAAGAATCCAATAGTGGTGGACTTTTTGCTAGCATGATATATCTTTTGATATAAGATAAAAAGTGAATTTTTGAAATTACCCCAAACCCTTGTACAAGAAAGAACCAAAAAGAGACACCAAAATAGCCTTGCTACAATAAAGCTACAACAACAAAATAGTAAAGCGACAACCCAGAAAACAATAAAAGAACTAGAAGCATAAAAAGACCCAAGATATGAAACATAATAAAGCCCAATTACCAATTGAATCCAACCTTTTTTCTTATTATGTTTCACCATTTTAATCTATAATTTTGAATTTTTAAGTTGTCTATAAAATTAAAATGTTAAAAAATATATATGAAATGATTTTAATTGCAACCACAAGAGCCAATCATTTCTAAAGTATCACAATCTTTATATTTAGCCAAATGTTATAATTATAAAGGATAAAAATGCATATTTTATACTTTTTCCTACTCATTTTAAGCACAACATAGTCTTGTCTTGAGATATGTCAATTTCACTCTCAATTTGGTCATTTATGTGAATAAGTTGTCATTATCTACAAAAAAAACCCTCCAACTATTCATTTTAGCCTCATTTGTCCACACATTCCATTTCCACACCCTAGACACAATCACAAATGTGATTATGTCCCTTGAGTAGAATTTTTGCATTTCACATCCACCTAAATTCAAAATCATCCTTGCCCGTTTTAAACTAATTTCATTCAAAAATTTGTGTCCAATGACTTGCACACTAAAGTGTTTGAATTAAGGTCTAATTTTTCATATATATATATATTTAAGAAAATTGCTACCATAGGGGTAGCTCCTTTCCATTAATAAAAGGAATCATTCCAAATTTTCATGAGCAAAGAGAAAAGAAGATGATCCTTGTGGCCCTATGTTCTCCTGAGATCACACTAGCAATTTAGAAAGGAACCAACTGCAATATTCCTACACAGGCCTTCCCTGAGGACCAACATAGTTTCATGCATATCATTTTCTTGAGTATTGTTCGAGTGAAATGGAGTTTGTTGAGCACCATAGTATTGCTTGTTGTTATGTGATATTGAGTAGCTAGGAAGTTAACCTCTGCACCTTTTTCCATTCATCCTCCAGGAGCCTACTGGAAGCCACCAAACTCGATCATTTTCCATGTACTTCAAGTCTTATGTCATATGTATCGTGCTTTAGTTTGGTAGCTTGCAGGGTAGTCGTTTCATTTGAGCCCTTATCCAGAGTGAAACCTTTCCACGCCCTCCAGTCATTTGAGATAATGGACACCTTTGGCTGGTCGATGGTGTGATTAGAGAGGAAGTCAACATCTGTATTGGCTTCCTGAAACACAAGTCTAATGTTGTACTCATTGATTTCCTTCAATATTTTCTAAATTTCTTCAAGCCACATCATTGATTTCCAGCTTGGGGCCTTACCAGTAATAATGGCTTGGATCACATTCATCGAGTCACCTTCAATGTCCAAATTTGAAATACCTTTTTCTCTGCATAGTTTCAGTCCATTCAACAAGGCCATAAATTTCACTTCATTTTTTGTTCCTATAGGAAGTTTAACAGATCCGCCCCAAACTAATTTTCCATGTTCATTTCTGATTAAAAAGCCCACCCCAGATAGACCTGGGTTCCCACATGTAGCGCCGTCAAAATTTAGTTTAAGGTGGCCCCGAGGGGGAGGACACCATCGAGCCATCTTCCTATCATTCCTATTTTTTATTGTGTCCCCCTTCGAAGGAATAAGATGTAGCCATATTCTAGAAATTTGATCATCCCATGATGAGAATTAATGGTATTGTTTTCCATCCAACCCAACGTTCACATGTTCGCACACAACCACTTCGATTTTGCTTAATATTGATGCCACAGTCGAAGGTTTTTCATTGACGATACGTGAGTTCCGTTCCTTCCAAAGGTGCTAGATCACCGTTCCTGGAATGGCATACTAGAGTCCCTGCCAAACCGTAGATTTGTGAAGAATTGGCCAGTAGGTGAACATTTCTTTTAATGTTTGTGGCCAACTAATTTTTCATATTTAAAGACATGCCCTAGGTCATTAATATAATTATCACATCATGAGAGAATATTTGATCTATAAAGAGGAATCAAGAGCAGTTTTCAAGCATAGGCTTGCTTTAGCATTCATAAGAATACATTTTACACCATTCTTCATTCTAGTTATATTCCATCATTATATCTTCAACATAATGAAAAATAACAAGGGGCTTGTTGATTAAGGTGTAAGAAAGTTTTAAACTTCAACACTTGAATAGTAAGCTCCTTAATGTATTCTCTAACACCACACTATGCACATTTAGTTATTAGATGAAGGTGAATAAAATCCTCAAGCTTATAGGTGCATAGGTTGGGATCGTGACAAAAGGATGTAGTAATGATAGATAGTCAAAATCATGGTTGTGATTCTATCCAAGATCACTAAACTTCAATCTATCATAAATCTCTAAAATCCATTCTAATTTCATATTTAACAATTGATATACTTCAATTATTATGCACTAACCAAATATAAAGGTGAAATCTCAAAATTGTGTCCCACTTTTATAAAGGAAATGATCATCACAAATACAAATTTTTAACTTGGAGCATTGAAAAGTGATGTGTATGCTTTGAATTTTAAAATGATATAAACTAATGAAACATGGAGCTCTTGGTGTAGTTTATGTTTCTAATATTTTTTTATTTAAATTTTGTTGGATATATTTTTTTAACAGATTTAAGAGAATATTTTAATTACTGAAACAAGTTTCAAAAAATGAGGTCAATGGGATGTAGCTTTTAATACAGTATTTTTTTTCACGTAGCTAACTTCTTTTTTTTCATAAATAGATGCTTTTGACCTGGAGCTATGAACCACTGAGGTCACAAATGGGGGACCTTTTAAACATTCAACAATAACACCCTAGTGGGGTTTGAACCTTGATGACACGAACAACACTACAACAACTTAACCATCACACCATGCCACTACTGGCTTCATGTAGCTAACTTAAATATCATGTGCATTGAGGGAAAAATTTGATAACTATTTAATTTTAAAAAATCATTAAAGTCAAGTATACTCAAAATGTAATAGTTTTGGTGAGGCATAACTTTGTGTCTAAACTATTTATCATAAGAGAATAAATTATATACTTTTGGAGAGGATTCTGTCCTCCAGAGAATCATATTTTTATTTAATTTTTAAAATATATTTTAATATATATTTTTAAAATTTCTAACCAACCTCATGTTTTATTATAATAACCTACTCGTAGTAAATTTTAAAAATTAACAATAAAATTAATTAAAATATTAAAAAATATGTTATCAAACTATAGGCTTTAAGCTCTACAAAAGGGTATTTTTAGATTTTCATGAAAATATCCTTGATTGGAGAAATGTAGAGTTGAATTATAGTTTATTTTGAATTTATCCCCAAAGAGGTGTTGAGTTTCCACATGGGTTGATAAATTGATAGTTTCAAGTGAAATATTTCAATTGAAACCCTTTCATCCAAAACTAATGCTTATACAAATTAAAATTAATATAAAATGAAATCGATTTGTTTCTTTTGTATTTAATTGTTTCAGCCAAAAGAGTTTTGGCCAAAACTCATTGTGCCATGTAGGTTCCACATAGTTTCAAGGGAATCTATTTTACCCAAAACTATTTTGTTGACCAAAAGTGGGACATATCTCTAGATTTTCACCCCTAAGGACAACAATATAATGAGATAGTTAAGTATGATATTATACCCTCTTCATTTTCAATTTTATCATTCTCAACTCAAAGCATTTATTTAGCTCCATTTTATGTTTATTAAAATATTATTTGTTAAAGCTAGACATATGCTTGTAGGGACCCAAAACAACAACTAGCATTTACTTTCTTTCTAAACTAGAACAATCTGTAACTTTGATCTTTAAGTTGTTTGTGAAATTATAATATGGTGTTAAATTAATGAAATGGTTTTACATTCATTCACAAGATTTGGCCATCTAGGGACTAAAGCATTATAAAAAGTTTAATGAAGGGATTAAAAATTAGGATGGTGAATTATTTTGGGATATAGTTGGGAACTCTTGTTATAATTTTATTCCTTGAAACTAACACACCTAGTGATCCAAAAAAGAATAGATAAATTAAAAAAATGGAGGAATCAATTTAAGTAGTTTTTTCTTTAGAAATGACCTAAAAAATATAACACAATAAAAATCTAAGTTCCCAATAAGGGTCAATTTCAAAACAACCAATTATATGAAAGCAACAATTTTGTCCCAATGTTAGCAATTGAATTTTAAATGATTTGTATGATTTTTCTCCTTCCAATTCCACTTTTGAGACATCCTAATGCACTTGAATGAAATTCCAAATTGGAAGAAGGGAGGTAGATTTGAGTGTTGTAGAATATTAAGAATTAGAATTTTATTATAATTTACACAATATAATTGATAGTGGGTATATAATCACTTGTGGAGTAAAGGTTAAATCATATCCATAGTATTTCACATATACTTGTTAACTTCTAACAATAATTTAGTAGCAATAGATTTACCAATATAAAGTTGTTTTTACCCTTTCAAGGGGTTATAAAAAAGTGTGTTAAAACTTATCTTCCATAGCATTTGTTTCTTTTTAAATACCATTTATTTTAAATAAGTAGCATAGTCCATTATTTAATCGGTTCTTAATTTCTACAAGCATTTTTTTTTTTGGTGAAATTGCAAATCAATTTGGTATTAGTAGTACAGATTACTAATCCTTAGGATTTATGGAAATTAGATTTTGTAGTGTGGATATTTTCTAAATGTTGTAATCGTACATATCATTTTAAGATAACATTATTGTAACATGTAACTTGTTACACTTGTATGGTATAACAAGGAAAGGGAACTAGCACTACTTATTATGTGTAGCAAGGAACCACAATAATATTGTTAAGATATAATTTCTAGCCCATGGCAACCATTGTATCTTGTCTTATTCATTGAAAGAGGTTGCAATATGTATAGTTTCAACTAGCAATAAAATTTATAAAAGCGAGTAACCACCATTGAGATAACCATGACAAGGGAACCAATGAAACTCTAATTATTTTGTAGGTGTAAGTTTCATAGTATGAAAAAAATACATCTACCTTCTACTTAAAATCACCTTGGTGTTGAGAATCACTTTGGAATATAAGTAGGATAGATGGGCCCAACTATTTGTTCTAGTCACTTGGACATAGAAGTTTCATATATGGAGGAATAAATTCTTCGATGTTTTAACTATAATATTTTTTGGAACCACAAGCCTCTTTAATAAGGGAGGTGTGACCCATAAAGAATAAAAAAATTAAAGAATTAACTTTTAGTAGTCACAACACTCATAAACACCCAAATAATGAATTAGAGTGAAATTATTGGTTTCAATAGACGACTTTTGAAATTATTTTGATAATTTAATAATTGTTACTTGTCTAAAAGTAGTGGTTTCATCCTAGAACCAATAGGTATAATTAGAAAGGACAAATATAATAATTATCCTTCCAACTTTCCTTTTGGGACCTCCTAGTGCATGAGGATGAAACCCTAAAATTTATTTATGAACAAGAGGGACTTGGATTGTTAGGTGGAAGTAGGTTTGAGTGTAGTAGAATATTGAGAAGTATGATTATCAATTACATACACTTAATAGTGGGTCTATAACCAAGTGGAACAAGGGGAAATTATATTCAAGATATTTTATATCTCATTATACTTGTTTAACTTCCAATAATAAATTACTAGGAGTGCATTTTCCACTACCAAAGTTGGGTTTACCCTTTCAAGGGGTTTTTGGGATAAAAATATGCATGTCCACTTCACTTTTATATCATTTTTTACCTTCTATATGTCATTTATTTTAAATAAGTAACATGGTTTAGTATTTCATTAATTCTTATTTTCTACACACTTATTTTAGTGAGATTGCAAATCAATTTGACATTAAAACCAAGTTACAAATCCTTGGGATCTTAAAAAAATATAAAAATATTTATTTGTAGACACCTAAATTTGACCCTTTACGCAAGGTCAAATTTATCCCTTTCATTAATCCACTTCATTCCCTTCATCAAATGTTAATTAAATTATTTATTTAATTAATGTTCCCCTTTCCCCTAATGTTCATAAGGTATTTAATCCAATTAATTAAATACTTTATACATTGGCCCACTTCATCTCTAAATTAAATAAAAGCAATCAATTTATTTAATTTAGTCAATTATCCTCTTCATTTTTAAATTCATTTTTTCTCTCTCCTTATCACATCCTCCATAACCCCTTCACTAAACTGAATTAATTTAATTAATCCTTCATTAAAATGTGAATATCCTTAATTAGGATTAATGTCACATCCTCCAAATCTAACCACTTGCCTCTAATCATCATTAATTAGCCTAATCACCTGTTTGCACAATCTTAATCATAATCACTTACCCTTTCTAGCATGTCCTTAGGTCAACCTTTCTTGGTACTTACCTTTTTTGGGTTGACCTCTTCCCCATGTGAATTAAAAATTCAAACTTATTTCCCCCATGCATTTGTCTTCCCCATGATATCTCATATGTCACATCGTACCCAAAGGACAAAGACCCCTTTTAGGGGAATCTTGTCTTACCCTTTGGTCTGTCCCAAAAAGTGAATTAAAAATTCACTTTTATTTATTCAAGGTCATCTCCAATCCCCATGTTGAAAAGAGATGACTTTCTAAAAGTCATCACTTGTCATTTTCAGCCCCACTTGGGGACAGGGGAATTTTTTTTGGGGAAACCCTCTCCCAGCAATTACCTTGGGACCACATCACTCTCTCCATGTCATTTGTACCCTTGACATCTCACCTTGTCCTTTGGACACTTCACCTACCACATGTCAAGATGTAAGGGCTTGTGAATCCTCAACTCACCATAGCCTTCCATCTTCTATAAATACCCCTCTCTTACATGCTCTAAGGGACCTTATGCATTTTTGTAAGAGACTTATGATCTTGAGCCATTTGAGCCTCCATACTTTTATCACATCCTTTTTACATTCAATCCTCATCCATCTTAGCCATTTGCATCCTCATTTTTATTTCATTCACTTTGCATCACATTGTCATCTAAAGAGCACACATCCAAGCGACATCAAGGGCCAACCAAGGGATCAACATGAAGAAAAGGTATAATCGATTGTTTATCTTTATCTTCCTTTGTGTTTGTGTTAACATAGCCCAATCTTGAGGTGTTAGGTGTTTTAGAATTATCTTGAATTTTACTTCATTTTGCATCATTAGATAGGTGTATTTCTCCTGATCACATTTCTGGCATGCCTGATGGGACGCACATCACGAGTCCTTTATTTTAATGTTTTTTATTTTTTAAAATTTTGTAGATTCTAACACAGAAGACCAACTATGCCCAGAAGGGGCGGCCACACCCAAAAAATAGGCTGTTCTACTACTATTTTCATCATTTTCTAACCCTTGGTTACCTGCAGGTTCACAGAAGACTGATTACACCTAAGAGGGGCAGCCACGCCCAAACAACAGACTGTTCTACTACTGTTTTCATCATTTTTAACCCCTCGTTACTTGTAGGTTCACAAAAGATTGACTACGCCCAGAAGGGGCGGCCACACCCAAACATCAAACTGTTCTATTGCTGTTTTCACCATTTTCTAACCCCTGGTTACTTGCAGATTCACAGCAGATTGACTATGCCCAGGAGGGGCAACCACGCCCAAATAGCAGATTGTTCTGCTACTGTTTTCATTATTTTTTTAACCCCTGGTTACTTGCAAGTTCACAAAAGGCCAACTATGCCCAAGAGGGGTAGCCACGCCCAAACAATAGACTGTTCTGCTACTGTTTTCATCATTTTTTAACCCCTAGTTACTTGTAGGTTCATGAAATACTGACTACGCCCAAGAGGGGCGGCCACGCCCAAACAACAGACTATTCTGCAATTGTTTTATCATTTTCTAACCCTTGTTTACCTGCATGTTCATAGAAGACCGACTATGCCCAGGAGGGGCGACCACGAGAAAAAATATAATCCGCTTGTCAAAGGCAAAGAGAAAAACTATTGATAAGTGTGTTGCATGTGGAGAAACTATGTTTAATTAGTTTTGTACTTTTATTTCTTTAAACTAGGAACATAGTTTAATTAAAAGGTCAAAGAATCTGTTTGTTGTGTTTCAAGTAGACTATTGACGTATCCAATCCTCTTACGCCATTTGGCGATCTTGGGTGAAGAGAAATCGTAGTCCACTTAATTCTTTTTACCTCCTTGTTAATTTTATTAGTCGGACCTGCTTGGGGATTTCATCACCCCAAGGGATGATCCCAACCACGTGTTACCAGCCGGGTATATAAAGGGGGGAGAGAAAAATTTGCACCTCAATCTAGTCACATCATGTTTGGCAGAGCGTCAAAGCTAGGGTGATACCTAGATAGACGTGAAGGGTTGGTTTGAGCTCCTAGTCTCTCGTTGGTTGCTCCTGACTCACGCTTGTAGACGGTTTGGTATTCACAGTTGTGCCCCACGTACTATGCGTATATCAGGGACGCCACTAGTTAACTTGTCAAGCCTAGATAGAGAACCATGTTGGCCATACCTTAACACTAAAATTAGGCTTGTGCTGCTTGAAGTGTTTTCTTGTGAAAAATCAGTACTTGTCAGTCAGTTTTGGCCTTTACTTGTTATTTTTCATCTTTTGTCATCACTGTTTTTGACTAAGTTAGGTTCAAACTAGTACATGGAAGACCGACCTTGCCTTCAAAGGGTGGCCCTGCCCCTTTGTTTCAAGTGTTGTTTAGCTTGTTTAAGTCAAACTTTTGCCAAGTCTCTCATGTTTGGGCGACCCTGACCTAAGTTTGGGCAACATTGACCTAAAGGGGTGGCATTGACCTAAGTTTGGGTGGCCTTGACCTAAAGGGATGGCCTTTCCCTCTACAACAACCTTTTTCAGTCTTTGTTCATTAGTCGTTACTCTGTTTTGGGAGCCTATTTTCTGGTTACGATTGTTGTTCCCCTGTCTGGAGTACCCGTTTACCTAAGCCAACCATTTGTTCGTCTATTCCAACTATCCGTTTACTCATTCCTCCCTTTCGATTAGTTGTTCACTTGTTTCGAGAAGTTGTTCACCCCTTTTGAGAACTAATCTTCCCATTCTGAGTGCTATTTCATAGCCTCCTACATCCATTCACCCATTTCAAGTGGTCTTTTGCTTGTTCTTAAAATCCAATTACCCATCCTAGAAGTCCATTTATTGTACCGTTTAACCATTTTTTGATCTAAGCTGAAACCGAGTCTTGTTTGGGCAACCTTGACCTGTTTGGGCGGCCTTCCCTAGGAGGGGCAGCCTTGCCCAAAACTTTGGGCAGTCCTAACCTAAAACTACACCTATTTCTGAAATTGATCCAAAACACTAGCCTCTTGCGATTTCTGAAAGTTCCGTGGACTGCCTCGTTGTTTGCGCATCTCATTTGCCTGCATCACAATCCATTTGCATTGTCATCCAAATCATATAGGTTGCATAATCACCTTTAGGTTACACATCCATCATCATCATATCAATCAAAATCCTCTGAACTTCTTTTGAAGTCATTATTCGAATTGACCTAGGTGCTTGAACCTGATCATCATCCTTGAACAACCGCTTAGGATCGCTATTCATCCTAAGTCAATCATCATCCTTGGCCCTATCAATCCCCTTCCATCTCAAGGCAGATTCTGAACCGTGATCATTGGTTCATCCTTTCACTCGATCAATCAGCACCTTACGTCACCAAGGGTGATCTTTGAACCCAGTTTAGAGACCCTTCCAATCATCCAATCAATTGATCTTGAATTTGATTTCATCCAATCCTATCAATCATTTTGTTGATAAAATCCAATCAAATCCAATCCTTCTCAAATCATTTGATTAATTGATACAACATCAATTGATCCATTATCCTATCGATCAATCCAACATCCAATCCAATCCAACAATCTTAATCTAATCTTAATCAATCAATCCAAATCATCATCTAGATCATCCTTTAGAAGTTTAGTTGCATCTTAGATCACTTAGTAGTTTTGTAGGTTCATGCCCGTTCAAACACATTTGTAAATGAAAAAGAAAATGGCAGACCAACAAACCCAAGGTTCCCAACGAAATATCCCTCAAGATCCCAATAACGTTCCAAACAATATGCAAGAACCCCATAATGGTGTGTCATCCCAATCGAACACTGACATCCAAAAAACCACACCACCCGGTGACGAGAACATGGTCAACCAACCCGAAGTCACCTTCGATGAATACCTCAATGATTTGGTTAATGTCCATATGACAGATCATCTCCTAAATGAACGTGGAGATAAAATTCTTGCCACCTTTCTTATGAGAGGAGTCAAGCCACCATCCAACTTTGATACATCACAATATGTTGGTGCCCACACTCTTCCCTCACCCGCTGATCTATAAACTTCACAAAATGTCCCAGGGAATTCATATGTCCTTGAAGGTGCACCCATGGAGAATTGGTATCATCCTGAATTTGGAAATGTTGTTATCCATCAAGTCCAAAGCTATCCTCGTCTCCCAACCACAACCTCTACCATCACGTTGCCTGATTTGAATGACCTCTATGCTTATGGCATGCCATCATACATTCCATTTGCTCCACCACTTCCAGTTCCACATCCTAGTTAGCCACCTATCAATATTGGGGGCATACCCACCCTTGCATCAATGCCACCTCTGGGATTTGCACTCGTTAATAACTTACCACAACCTGCCTTCTAGTAGCCTCCTACCAATCACCATCAATCCACCCTGTTGCAAACACCACCTCAACATACTATAATAGTTGTTGCTTCATCCATACCACCTCATCAACAACCGCCACAACACAACATTCCCATCCTACAATAGAATATCTCAGTTCCCACACAATTGCCACATCAGATAACAAAAGTAGCATCCAAGCAGCTACAACCATTGCATGACACTTTCGTAGCCACCCCCAACAACAACATATTCCATCTCACCCATCTCACCAACAACAGTCATAAACAACGACCCCCACAACAACATGTACATATCCCTACACAAACACAAAATAATTCACTTACGAAATACCTCTATCATCCCTCTAGCACATACACTACTCCATCCCACCTCAATTTGAATCCTCATTGAAAGGATCAAAACCAAATGCGAACCCAACTGCCACCTTACACCAATCCTTTGCAGTCACAGAATCACCCCTACCAACAGACATCAAATCCACCCCCATACGTTACACAACAACCCACCATTGCACAACAATACCAATCTTACCCACACTACTTTCAGCAACAACAAACCTACCAGCAGGGTGCATCTTCCATCCCGTATTACCAGCAACCATCATCACATCAACAAGGGGGTTATACCTCCTTGTATTATAAAAATTCTACACAACAACATGGTACGTCTCCCGCTTCTTACTATCAACAACAACCACCTTACCAACAAGTGGCTTCCACTCATCACAATCCATCATCATCTTATACACCTTCTTATATCAATCATAGTCAACAAACACATTTGTATCCATCTCAACCCGCCTATGATCCAACTGCGGTGGGGCCATCCTCATCATACCCACAATACTATCCATATAATCAACCCACTCCAACTCCTACAACACCCATCAATAAGGACTTGGAAGAAGTAAAAGCAACCTTGAAGGATCTACAGGCCAGAACGGGCAAACAAATATTCAAATTCGAGGACATCTATCCTTATCCTTTTGATCCCTCCATCTCATTGGTTCCTTTTCCCAAACATTTTGAGATACAAAAATTCAATAAATATAAGGGAACCAGGGACCCCAAAGCCCATTTGCAAGAATTTTATGCCCATTTCCAAGAGGTCATGCATAACAAAAATTATCTCATCTGACTATTCTCTAAGAGTCTACAAGGGGTTGCCCTTAACTGGTTCATGGGCCTTCAAAAAGGATCCATCAAAACCTTTGCACAAATATCTGAGCAATTCATCTCCCACTTCTCTTTTAATCTGGAGGACATTGACACACTTGATCTCCTAAAAGAAAAGCAACGTGGTGGAGAGACCTTTGCTAGCTATCTACAAAGATGGCATGCCCTAGCCAGTCGAATGAAGTCCCCATTGTCAGAAAAGGACATGGTCACATTGTTCATCAGAAATTCTCATCCAGACATGGCTCACAATTTCCGTCTACACTGCATCACCACCTTCGCGGCACTCATCGAGAAGGGTCCCATCCTAGAGTGAGCCCTTGTTGCTAAAGGGCAAGTCAAAAATTTAAATCTTGAAAAGAGAAATCCTTTGGGGATAAGCCTCGATATTGGAATGAAAATAAAATTTTGTTAATTATGGTGTCACTGACACCAAACATGTTCAGGTAGCCACCACCTCACATAAATATCCTCCTCAACAACAACAATCAATCCCAAACACCATATCAGTGCCCCAAGGAGCACCTCGACAACTGTCAAACCAAAACAACCAAGGGGGAAATAAATGACAATTCACTCAATTAGGAGAACCCCTTAGCGTTGTGTTAAACAAACTTCTACAAGCCAACTACCCTATTACTTATCCTGTAACCAAGCCCCTCGATGATTCGAAGCTCAAGACGACTTGGTTCAAAGAGAACGAATGTTGTGACTTCCACAAGATCAAAGGACACACATTGGATAAGTATCAAGGACTAAAAACTAATTTTCAAGGTCTTATAGATCGAGGTGAAATCCATGTGGATGCTAACACGACATCTTCGTCCAATGCTCAGATCCAAATATATCAAAATAATTCTCTTAAACACAATCAGGGTCCCAGTACGTCCAATTCAATCCTAGCTCTAGCAACAACAATAATCAAACTAATAGCACAAATAATATCTATTATAAAAATATGCCATACAATTACCAAGGTGTGGTCACATATATAGAACAAGTGGAGCCACGTGTATCCATGATACGCATCAAAGGAAAAGATCCACAATGTGTTGTTACCACCACATCGAACCCGCATCACGATCCCAACTGATCCTGCATCTACCCAACAACCATCTGTAGGTTCACAATATAACATCCTTGACCACTTGAGAAAGACTTCGGCTTAGATTTTCTTAGGTCTTCCCCCGTGCATTAGTACATCTTGAACAAAGCCTTACAAAACACCCAAGTCCCTGATGATATTGATCCCACACAATTTCACGCACTGGTAAGAAATCTGTCCACAATCTACCAATTAGGTTTTAGTCAGAAGGACATGCCACACCTTGAATCAAGCCATAATCATCCCCTTCACCTTGAGGTCGAGGTGAATTGTCAAAAAGTGAAAAGGGTATTGGTAGATAATGGTTCAGCCCTAAATCTTTGTACACTAAAGTTTATACAATAGGTAGGATACACCCAAGCTAGCCTAAATAATTAGGCAATCACCATTAAGGCATATGACAATACAAAAATATATTTTGAGGGAACGATCTATCTTCCTATTCAGGTGGGTCCCATTGTACAGTATATTATGTGCCATGTTCTAGACCTAGAACTTCCATACAACATCCTCCTTGTCCGTTCATGGATTCATTATATGCAAGTCATCCCATCCACCTACCATCAATGTTTGAAGTTCTCATTTCAAGGGATGGAAGTCACCATATAGGCTGATCCTCAACCTTTTGAATATTGTCATTCCTTAGAAGCTTCCTTTCCACATTCACATTACTGCCCTGGAGTCAAAATGGGGGCATCTCAAACATCTGATTCTCATCCATCCACCAATACACCAAACACCACATCATCCACTCCTTCATCCATGCCATCATTTGCACCTGGTTCCACCATCACCAAGGTCTAGATCATCGACAAGGGATGTGGCCAGTACGAAATGCGTACCACACTAAATGTGGCAACCATGCCACACTCACCACGAACATATGGGAAACCATCTCCATCAGTTCCAAAAGAGGAAGAAAATACAATCACACTCACTTCCAAGAATATGGGCTCGACAACATTCAATGATCTGGGTTCCCTTTAGGATCAAATGGAAGCTGATATCACCCAATGGGTTTACAGAGAAAAACTTGAGCCACCACGTCCCCTTATAGAATACTTCCAAGAAGTTTATCCACGTGCCTCCAAGTTCATTGAAAAGTGCAATTACCAAGGCAGAGGTCTTGGTGTGGAAGAACAAGGAAAATGCCAACCCATTGAAGCAACTACCATCTGGCTGAGAAATTTGGGCTTAGGTTATGATACTAAACAGAAAGGTCCTGCAACATCCTCTAACACATATAACAATGTTAGTGTCAATGACGGTTCCCTCAAAAACATACCAGAGGAGGAATCCATCATACACACGTACGATTATTTGGATCACGTTGACCTCCCTGCCATGTTTGAATGCCTATCCATTTGTACCATAAGCTTATCCCTCAAACATCCCAAACTCATAGATTATGACCTACAAGGTACCACACCTCTCAACACATTTCCCTCAGTGCATCAATATGTGAATCTCATGGGATTGGGGGGAGATGAACGCCCTAGTCGTAAAAATAAAAAGAAAGGGTCACCTAGTGAAAACCTCCCTAAGGCACTTTGTGACTTAGAAATAGTAAAAACAAAGGGCGTATCTGATAGTGAAAACCTCAAAGAGGCACTAGAATATGGGGACGTTCATCTTCCCCTTGTTGGAACTCACTTATTCAATAGATCATCTATCCTGATCGAAGAGACACAAGCTGTAAACTTGGGAACATAAGAGAACCCCAAGATCACTTATGTGGCTAAGGCACTATTAGAAGAAGAAAGTTCTACCATCATCAATATATTAAAAGAAGGAATCATCAATTTTGCCTGGACATACTCAAATATGCCCGACCTTGATCCAGCTTTGGTGGTGCATCACCTAGATGTTTGTCCTGATGCAAAGCTTGTTAAACATAAGCTCATAAAAATGCACAATCCTCAAGTGGCCCTCTTGGTAAAGAAAGAATTGGAAAATTTGTTAGAAGCAAGGTTTATTTGACCGATCAACTATTCCGACTGGGTCTCTAATATAGTCCTAGTTTCTAAGCCTAGCGGAGACATCAGGATTTGTACAGACTTCTGAGATCTCAACAAAGCATGCTTGAAAGACGATTTCCCCTACCAAATATTGATATGTTAGTTGACCTCACTACGAGACACGAGATGTTGTCCCTCATGGATGGTTTCTCCGGCTATAACCAAATCAAGATTACCCCTGAGGACCAACACAAGACCACCTTCACAACACCCTGAGGTACATTCTGCTATAATGTCATGCCCTTCGACCTTAAAAATGTGGGAGGCACATACCAGCGGGCTATGACGGTTATCTTCCATGACCTTATCCACATAATCATGGAAGACTATGTTGATGATCTCTTAGGAGAATCTAGCACAAGGGAAGAGTACCCGACCATCCTCAAAAAGATCTTTGATCGCCTCAAACAATATAAGTTATAACTCAATCCAAAGAAATGTGTGTTTGGGGTCACAATCGGAAAACTCCTAGGGTTCATTGTCTCCCATAGAGGAATTGAAGTTGATCCTGCTAAGGTAAAAGCCATCATGGAAATGCCTCCACCCCGTAATCTAAAGCAACTACGAATTTTACAAGGTAAACTCCAGTCCATCCGTAGATTCATTGCTCAACTTGTTGGTAAATTTCAGTCATTAGTAAACCTCCTCAAGAAAGACACTGCATTCAAATGGAGCCCACAATGCCAACTTGGTTTTGATTAGATTAAGGAATACATGGCTCACCCACCTATTCTCATGCCACCTATCCCATGAAAGCCCCTCCTCCTTTATGTTTCAGCTACTTTTGTAGCATTGGGGGCATTATTGGCACAACATGATGAATCTTCCAAAGAACGAGCAGTTTACTATATCAACAAAACTTTGGTCGGTTATGAGCTCAATTATTCTCCAATGGAAAAGGCTTGCATTGCCATCGTCTTTAGTTCCTAGAAACTCAGATACTACATGCTCAGTCATCCAATTAAACTCATCTCCAAAGTTGATCCCCTAAAATATCTTTTATCAAGAACAACATTGACAAGTCACATGGCTAAATGGGTCATGCTACTCAGCGAATTTGACATAGAGTACGTAGACCACAAAGCAATCAAAGGGAAAGTTATTGCAGATCAATTAGTAGATGCTCCACTAGTCGATGCCTATCCTTTAGAGACAAAGTTTCCAAATGAAGAGGTCTTTGCAGTATCAAAAGCTACCACATGGACGTTGTATTTTGATGGATCCCACACTAACAAAGGATTTAGAACAGGAGTATACCCAAATCATTCAGACTGGCTTTTCCCTGCACCAAAAATATTGTTGAATATGAGGCTCTCCTCACAAGCCTTAGGATTGTCGTTCAATGGAATATCTCACACTTGTACATCTTCGATGACTCTCAATTGGTGATCAAAAAATTCAATGATGAATTCCTCACCAAAGATGACAAGCTACTACCCTACAAACGCATGGTGGACAACTTCAAGAAATACTTCATGTCCATCCAGTTCAACCAAATCCCTCAGATATAGAATAAAATTGTTGATGCCATGGCCACTATTGGTTCTCTCCTGAACATGCCCAAAGATTGTACTAAATATGAGTTCCTAGTAGAACAACTGTTAATCCCCACATATGACATCCCTGAGAGCGAAATGGTCTGTGACATTGTAGGCCCCGAATCCCCTTGGTACCAAGACATTTACACCTATCTTCGTGATAACACCCTACCATCTAACCTCGCAAGAAACCAATGTAAATCATTTATCCAATGCACCACCCACTGCATCATTATTGGTGATACAATTTATCGATGTGGGTATGATGGAACTCTCCTTCGATGTTTAGACGAAATTGAAGCTCGCACCGCATTAGCAGAAGTGCATAGTGGTATTTGTGGGGCCCATTCTAATGGTATGGCCTTAGCCAAAAGGATTCTAAGAGCAGGGTATTACTGGCACACGATGGAACATGATGCTTGTGAGTTTGTCAAAAAGTGTCTTCTCTTTCAGCAACATGTAGATTTGATTCACGCCCTAGCACGAGAGGTACAACCTATCATGACACCTTGGTCATTTTCACGATGGGGTTTTGACTTGGTTGGCAAGATCTACCCTCCATCCTTCAATGGTCACACTTTGATTATCACATCCACTGAATACTTCACCAAGTGGGTGGAAGCCATACCACTCACTCAAATCACCGATGTTCAAATCTCTAAGTTCATCCTCTACCATATCCTCTACAGGTATGGAATCCCTTCCACCATCATCATCGATAACGAAAAACCATTCAAGAATAAGTGCATGAAATTCCTCTGTGAAACGTATCATATCCAACATCGCTGGTCTACCCCCTATTACCCCCAGGGTAATGGAAAAGTAGAGGCAACCAATAAAACATTGATTAAAATCATTAAGAAGATGGTCAATAGCATTGGTCGAGATTGGCACCTCCATCTCCATCTTTCCCTTTGGGCCTACCTTACATCCATCTGCACCCCCATCGACGCTACTCCATACTCCCTTGTCTATGGCGTGGAGTCCAAATTTCCCATCGAATTCGAAATCCCCTCACTTCAAATATAACTAAAAAATCTTATCACTGACAAAGACACCTGAGTGGCACGATTCACACAATTGGAATTGCTGGATGAAAAATGGGTCAAGGCTTATAACCATCTGCAAGCCTATCAACACTGACTCAAAAGAAGTTAAATAAGAAATTCCACCCTCGTCAATTCAATTTTGGTGACTTAGTTCTCAAATAAAATCAACGAAATCAAGAAGATCGAGATAAGAAGGGTAAGTTTGAAGCTAACTGGCTAGGTCCTTATGCCATCGCCACCAAATATGGTTGGAGCATACGGGCTATCTACCCCTAAAGGAGAACCCCTGGAAGAACCCATAAACTTGATGCATTTGAATAAATTATATAATTAGGTTAGCTGGGGTATCCTTCCTGGTAAAATCTCAATAAATACAAAAAAAGTAAAAAATTATCAAGATAAAAAAAAAAAATAGTAAAGAGAAATAATTAATCCTATGGTGAAAACCACCCCTATGTGGCGCCTTGGATACGTACGATCGGTGAAAACTTGGAAACATGCACCTTTTGTATAGGGCTTAATCAGTATCTACCTTGTGTCCTTATCACTTTATGCTTTATCCATCCAGATCTCAATATCCTTATCCTCCTATCAATCATATCCTCCTATTTTCTTACATATTGGTCACTTGGTATATTTCTGGTTGAGCATTGGATGAACATCATCCGCTATCCAACATCCTGAGCTTCTATCCTAATCTGAGCTTGTGTGTCACCTCAACACTTTGGTCATCTCCATTTAGGATCATTCATCGTGTTTGTCTTCATTTAGATCCCATCCCATCTTTGGTGAACTACATTGCCCCTACACTTTCGCATAAGCAGGACTGATCATTTGATTCGCCCCCAAGACTTTGTTTTGTCTATTCTCTTTGTTTGTTCATCCTTGGCAAACTACATTGCCCCTGCGCTTTCACGTAGGCAAGGTCAATCATTTGATCTGCCCCCGGGGCTCTGTCTTTTGTCTGTTCGGTCCTCTTCCATCATCTGTCTTTGGTCTTGAGGTGAACTACGTTGCCCCTACACTTTCACGTAGGCAAGGCCGATCACTTGATCCACCCCTGGGGCACTCTATCCTTAATCATCCATCACCATTTGTCCACTCTTCGATTTTAACCATCATTGGTCTTTTGTCTTTTTGATCTATGTTTCCCCTATGCTTGCACGTAGGCAAGGCTGATCATTTGATCTGCCCCCTAGGATTTATAATTAGTCTATTTTATCATTATCCTCTATCATCTGTCTTCATTATCCTTTCTTGAACTATGAGGGCTCTGCGTTTTCACGTAGGCAAGGCTGATCTTTGATCAACCCCCAAGCCCCTACATCTTTAGGGAGAGTCATTCTTGTGTCTTGTCGTCAAGATATGTCCTTATCTCGCTAGTACCTTACAAATGGAATCCATTTGTATCACAAGATTTAATCAATCTTTGAATATCCCGCGTAATTAATCAACCTTTTAGTTTAGCATTCATTTTTGGTCTCAACAGGATGTATCCTTCCTAACAGACTGCATCAACCCCATCCATCATCTTGATCCTATGGCAAAGGATGTTTTGAAATTGATTGCAATCTTTTAATGCTCTTGGTTTTTGTTTATCATTCGAGCTCCCTATCATCACTCGTCAAGGTTGTCATAATCTCTCATATTATGATTTGTTTTGACTAATTTACATAGGGATGTATCTTGATTTTTATTTTCTTTTTGTTCTCATGGTTGTTCCGCGTACTACCCACCAAGACCCTTGAGGTCTTACGTTACGCTCAGACATCCTTTTGTGCTTGTGGTTATCCCAATACTTGGCCTGACCGAAGTCATCACGACTTTGGGGTATTGGGATAGCCTTCTTGTTTGTTGTGTTTATTTATGCATTAGACACTAATCCACCTTGGTTCTACATACTATGGCACCTGGTGTCTTGTGCTATAGCAAAAACTAGTGCTTTGAAGATGGCAATTTACATTAGGATTACATTTTATTCTCTCCTCCATTGCACTCATCCCTATTTTTCCCTTGACTTAAGATTTTGGATTGTGCAAACAATGATTCCCTCCACCTTTCCCTTTCTTCTCAGGAGTCCTATGGTTCTGGACAGGTGCAGTCACACACCCATCGTTTTCTTTGCCCACATCATTATGCAGCCGCTTAATTGGCATTTAGGATCATATTACATTTTAGGTTCATTAAATTACATCATCATGCTAAATTGCATCTTAACATTCATTCACATATTCAGTTTAGTTCATACACATTAACTATCATTAGGATCATTACCACATTCATCACACACATTAAACATCATAAGTGTCATAATAAATCACCCACCATTGCAATAATCACAAAATCATATTCATTAGACATCATGCATTCATATCACATCCTCCATCACCTCCTGCATCATAGAAATTGGACAACATACATAAAAATAATCATCAAAATCATATCCTGCATTATAAACGCATCATAATCATACATCCATATAGATAAACATACACATATGCATATATAAATCATCCATCACATAAGCATCATCTAGTGTCAATAAGGGCTCTTGCATATCATCTCCAAAATCCAAAACATACAATATCCATCATGATATCCATAATAATGTCCATCATAATCACAACTACATATATACTAAAAATAAAGTACAAGTATGCGGCTATGAAATCTGCTTTGAACTGTGCTACTCTATACTATATCCCATCCTGCACCTATCAATGGTTGGGATCCTATCCGTTTGGTCTGAACCATGAGCTGCCCACATCTGATCTCTATGGTGACTCAGGCACTGAACCTCTACGAGGAGTCATCTGAGAACCATTGAATCCTCGGTTCCATGTCCCCAGTGTCTAGGATGGAGTGGGAATTTGAAGATCCCGTCGCTCAAAGTGAAACGTACACTGCAACGGATCTAGAATTGCTTGCTGATAAGCGATCATCCATAAGGATGCATCTCTCATGTACTCATCTCTTTCTAATGCATGACCCCAGAGAATTTTTTTCTCATGCCTATATTTATCCTAATCTCGGATAAGGACTCTCCTCTCCTCTGCCCATGACCCTTGTGTCTACCCCTACGTTGCACCTCTCTCCATAACCTATCTATGTACCACTGTTTCATCCCTCTCCTCCCGCAATGCTTGCATCTGTGTCTGAAAGGCCTCCCTCTCTGGCTCCATCCCCTACATCTAAATGCTCATAGTCTCCTCCCTCTCCTGCATCTATGTTTGCAAGGTCTCCCTCTCTAAATCTATCGCCTGTACATGAGCCCTCATGCTCTCCTCCCTCTCCTACATCAATCCCATATCTCCCACTATCTCCTCTGCCACCTCCACTCTCTCCCGAAGCCCATCATGCTCCTGTCTCATCTCCCTCTGATCTCTGAGTAGTCCCTCCACCTACCCTCTCAATCCCTCCATATCTCTCTCTCTTTGCCTCTGCCCCAACATCTGTCGATATCTTCTTTGACCCTCCTCAAGCCTCTCGCTGACCCCTTGCTTGCAGTATCGCTACAATAGCCTCTAGACAATCCCTCTCCCATCTCGCTGAATCTCCTACCTCACGCTCCCTTGCCACCTCCCCCTCCAAATGGGTCACCTCTGCCTATACTCTATCTCGATCCCTAGTCATCCTATCTAGCTCACCGCATAAGACATCTCTCTCCCTCTCTACATCCTCTACCTGTGCGGTCAAGTGGTCAACAATAAAGCCATACTCCCTCTTCCTGCTGGTCCCTAATCTGATCACCTCTTCCTATAGCCTCCTCCCCTCAACCCCAATTCTGACAACCTCTGCCTTCAGCCCTCGTTGCCTTTTCTCAACTATATGTAATCTCACCTTTTCTCCTCTCAATCGCGTGATCAAATCCTCTACCTCCGATGGCATCATCGTCAAAGGAAAAATATCATGTATCTCTATATACATTGCCTCTGCTCCACCCTCATCCCCTATATCCATCGCCTCTGCTCCCCCCTCATCCCTCTCCTTAAAATCTTGTGTCTCCTCCTCAGGCCAGCCCCAAGCCCTCTGTCTCCTCCATCTCCTCCTCCTCCTACTCGATCTCCACTGAACTCCCGCTAGATCCTCCCCCTGTTCGCCTGCTCTATCTACCTCAGACACTCCCTGTTGTCCACCTGCTTTGTCCACCTTTGAAACCCCCTGCTGTCCACCTGCCCTGGCTATCTTCGATACTCTCTCCTGCTGCTCTACTACCCTGCCTACTCTCGGTACTCTCCTTCACCGTCCTCCTGCTACGACTACCCTTGGCTGCTCCTCTCCTCCTGCTCGAGCTATCCCGACCCCATTTTCCCTCCATATCCTCCCCCCTCTCGTTGCACTGACCTCATCCTTCTCTCTGAATCCTATTGCCTCTATGATCAACACCTCGGGTGTAATCCATATCAAACAGTGTCGCATAAACCATGTTGCATATCTAATAGTGATCCTTGCATCTACCAATCCCTCCGCCCTCTCTAGGTACTCTACTAGCTCTCGCATTAGTGTCGCTCAGTGCTCCTATGCAAACTCTACTGCAATCTCGTCACCCCATGGTTTCTCCCGTGTGATTTGTCTGAACGTCTTAGGGGCCCTTGGGATATCCTGCACGAGCCCATACTACCTCGTCACCCAATCTGGCCTATGTGACTCTACTATCTTAGGCTCTCTCCCAACTAAATAGTAGTGCATCATGAAATAATTCATGTGCCTCACCTCCTTCGTCCTCCATCCCCTAAATTGTTGTGTCATATATTGCCTTCACACTATATCCTCCTCCTCCAGATCATCAAATTATCTCCTCCACCTATCCAAGTCTCATGCACCCCGATACCGCAACACCCACCCATCCTCTGCATCATACCACCAAGCTATAGGTGTTGTCTCAGCCGCCCGACCCTCTCTCACCACATCCGGCATGACCACACTGATATTCTCCCAAGCCCACACCTGCAACAACGTCACTTGACACACGCTAACTGCCCCCCGATAACAAATCACATGCATGTCTCTGTACAACTGTACCAAGATGCATGGACCCCATGTGAATTGTCCCTCCCTCCCCTCAATGATATGTCAGATCACCTCCATGTAGCTAAGACTACAACGTCTCCCACTCCTATCTTCTATGAGTATACCGCTGATCAAACCACACAAGTACAACGGCAATGGTGGTACTCTCAGCCCCAGGCATCTATCCATGTCCAAGCCATTCTTCTCTACCGGTAAGTCCTCTCGCCTGAACAAGACCCACATGGTCTGATCCAACTCCTCTCCCTCTCATCTCAGCTCACTCACCAACCGCCTTGCTATAGGCAATCTCAAAATCCACCAGACATCCTCCAGCTTTAGGGTCATCTCTCCTGTCGAGAGATGGAATGTCGACATCGCTGAATCCCAACGCTTAATCAGGGCTGTCAACATCACCCGATGCGCCCTGATGGATGGATACCCCAAGAAATGCAACAACCTTACCTCCACCAAATGTTGATGGTTTGCTTCGTTCATCTCTCATTGTGTCAATGCAAGCACCTTAGATCTCCTCTCCTACATCCGCAACGTATCGAACCTCTGCAGTCAAATCACACACTTTGTTAGTTACCACATATTTCCCTTTAATTCTTGCCTCACCCTTGACACCTTTCTCACTCCCATTTTCCTCTATCTATTTTTGTCCTGGCCCCAAATACCTTTTCACCCTAACTAACTCTCTCACCCGATAAAAATCTTCCTCTCCTTTCCATCTTTTCCCTCGGCAACCATGCCCTTTCTGGGCGCAACGCCCCTTCTCCACGTCTTTTCTTTCCTTGTTAACTCTTTCTCTTCTTTTTTCCTCAAAGTCCTCCTTCGGGGCACAATTGCCCCTTTTTTGGGGCATCGCCGCCCCTTCCCGAGGCGTCATCGCTCGTCAAGCGGGGCCACCCCTATCTGGGGCACCACCGCCCATCGAGTGGGGCCGCCACCCTTGTTCGGAGCACCGCTGCCCCTGTCTAGAGCATCCCTGCCCCTATCTGGGGCGGAGCCGCACCGGCTAGGGTATGGCCACGGTGGCTGGGGCATGGCCGTCCCTGTTGGGCGTGGCCCCCCCTCAATTAGGCGGGGCCACCCCTCTTGGGCGCGACCGCCCCTGCCTGAGGCACGGTCACTCCTCTATGGGGCATGGCCGCCCATCCAGGGTGCGATCGCCTTTTCCTGAACGAGGCCACCCATTTTTTTTGGGCGTGGCCACCTCTGTATGAGGCAACCGGGCCAAAATTTTCGTGCTAACTTCTTTTTTCCCTCTAATCCCTTATTTTTCCACCCCGTCCTTAATGAACATTTTTCCCAATCCGCCCAACGAAATTGAATTTTCTTCTCACTACTTTCCTATTCTACCCCGAAAGCAAAACCCATGTTTTTAAAATTGCATTAAACTTAAAAAAACATCTAGAAATGCTAAAATCACCAAGGGGGTTTTGGACCTCACCTGGCATGGGATGTCACGCTCGACATAGAAACTTCGCACCTTGTCTGCACGGTGAATGATCTCGTCATCATAATCGTTCAACATGGTCTCTCTCTCATCTTCTTCCTCCCCTCTCCTCTCCTCTCCTCACTTTCTCAACCGACAACTGTCCAAATGAGGAATAGTAATTCTAAAATTACTATTTATAATTTTCCCCCTCTTTTTAAATTTAGGGAATTTTTTCCCTTTATTCAACTTTATTTTTCTCCAATTAATCCTCAAACTTCCGCAGGCCGCCATTTGCGCTTCGTGTGTCGGATTGACTCCATTTAAAAGGAAAACCTACCTAATTTTTTGAGCCCTATCCAACCATACCCTCCAATTATTCATATCAAGAAGTCACTTGAAGGCCCCTTTTCTTCCCCTACCTGATTGGGGCAACCCTTGTCACTCCCTTCCACTTGAGAAGCTCACACAACCCATCCCATGTTGGGGCATCTTTTTCCAGTCGCTTCCTCTATAGAGTCATCTGCATTTTTAGTTTTTTCGAAATAGTGTTATTTTAACAATATTTTGGAATGGGGCAAAATGTAGACACCTAAATTTGACCCTTTATGTAAGGTCAAATTTATCCCTTTCATTAATCTGCTTCATTCCCTTCATCAAACGTTAATTAAATTATTTATTTAATTAATGTTCCCCTTTCCCTTAATGTTCCTAAGGTATTCAATCCAATTAATTAAATACTTTGTACATTGGCCCACTTCATCTCTAAATTAAATAAATGCAATCAATTTATTTAATTTAGTCAATTATCCTCTTCATTTTTAAATTCATTCTTTCTCTCTCCTTGTCACATCCTCCATAACCCTTTGACTAAACTGGATTAATTTAATTAATCCTTCATTAAAATGTGCATATCCTTAATTAGGATTAATGTCACATCTTCCAAATCTAACCACTTGCCTCTAATCATCATTAATTAGCCTAATCACTTATTTGCACAATCCTAATCCTAATCACTTACCCTTTCTAGCATGTCCTTAGGTCAACCTTTCTTGGTACTTACCTTTTTTGGGTTGACCTCTTCTCCATGTGAATTAAAAATTCACACTTATTCCCCCCATGCATTTGTCTTCTCCATGATATCTCATATGTCACATCGTACCCAAAGGACAAAGACCCCTTTTAGGGGAATCTTGTCTTACCCTTTGGTCTCTCCCAAAAAGTGAATTAAAAATTCACTTTTATTTCTTCAAGGTCATCTCCAATCCCCATGTTGATAAGGGATGACTTTCTAAAATTCATCACTTGTCACTTTCATCCCCACTTGGGGACAAGGGAATTTTTTTTGGGGAAGACCTCTCCCATCCCAAGGTACTTGCAAGTACCTTGGGACCATGCCACCCTCTCCATGTCATTTGTACCCTTGACATCTCACCTTGTCCTTTGGACACTTCACCCGCCACATGTTAAGATGTGAGAGCTTGTGAATCCTCAACTCACCATAGCCCTTCATCTTGGCCATGGTGGCTCAATCTTGACTGTTGAATTCTCTAGAGAATTCAACTTCTCCTATAAATACCCCTCTCTTACATGCTCTAAGGGACCTTATGCATTTTTGTAAGAGACTTATGATCTTGAGCCATTCGAGCCTCCATACTTTTATCACATCCTTTTTGCATTCAATTCTCATCCATCTTAGCCATTTGCATCCTCATTTTCATTTCAATCACTTTGCATCATATTGTCATCTAAAGAGCACACATCCAAGTGACATCAAGGGCCAACCAAGGGATCAACACAAAGAAAAAGTATAATCGGTTGTTTATCTTTATCTTCCTTTGTGTTTGTGTTAACGTAGCCCAATCTTGAGGTGTTAGGTGTTTTAGACTTATCTTGCATTTTACTTCATTTTGCATCATTAGATAGGTGTATTTCTCTTGATCACAGTATTATTTTAGGCATGTTCAGAATCTTGAAATCTTAAATAATTTTTAGTGTAGTATTGTTATTGTAACATGTCATTTGTTCCACTTGTATGGTAAATTAAAAAAAGGTAACTCACACCACTTATATTATTACACTGAAAGCGTTATAAAGTGAAAGCAACAAAGGAATATTCGTAAAATTTTTGAAGCTTCATTGAAAATGACAGGCAAGTGGAAGTATGTGCTGCTTAAGAATAACAAACACATAAAATGATTTTTTTTTTTTCTATATTTCGAAAAAAATTTAAATTAAAAACTTCCCAATAAATAGTTTTTAATTTAAATACTTTTTGATTAAAATTACAAACTAAGATATGTATGCTTAAATAGTTTTTTATATATATTATTAATTTTTAATATATTTTATTAATCAATATTATAATAAAACATGTTAAGTATTGATAACTTTCAGCGTTCTTTATATATATTATTAATTAATATATGTATACTAGTTTGTAGAAAATAACCATATTAGAATTACTATGGTATGTTTTTTAACTCATGGAAACTATTTTAGCTTGTTTTATTCATCAAAAGGGACTATAATATGGAGAGTTTAGCTAGCAAAAAAAGTTGTAAAAGTAAGTGACCAACATTGAGATGATATGATGATATCCATGTAGCATCATTATGCGTATAAACATAATATGGATTTAACATGTACCTTTGCATGTCAACTATAACTCGGCTCTCTGCTCTGAAGTTTCTCGCTCAGGCAATTTTTTTGAATTTTCGGCCACTGTTGTGATTTGACCGCCTGATGGGTCAGTCGAGAAGGGGGGATGGAAAGCTCCCCATTCCAAGGATGTTGTCCTCTTCTCTAGCACTGTGCTTGCGGTGGCAGCAACCAGTCTAGCGGTTCCTAATCCGATGTCTCCTCCTCGTACCTTAGTCCTTTCCCCTGAGGAAAAGATGGAGGGAATCTCTAGGAAGTCACCCATTTCATCGTCTCTGGGGTTTAACTCTTTCTTCTCTAAGGAAGCACCAACTTGCTACGTGGAAAAACTGGTGGGGTCTGACTCGCCAGCTTTGAGTAAAAGGCTATTGGATTATGCTTCCTGCTCGATGACTCGCTAGGAAGTAGATGTTCTAGAGGTTTTGATGCTGAAGGCAATGGACAACCTCAAAATGGCTCTTGTTGGAAATTTTTTGGTGTACAGGCCAAATATTGAACTAGTTCATTAGTGGTTTGCTTCCACTTGGAATCTCAAAGGCAATGTAACCATAAATGCTATGCCTAGAGGTATTTTTCTTTTTTCCTTTGTGGTGTATGAAGACATGCTGAAAGTTATAACTGGTGATCCCTAGGCTTTTGACTCAGGATTCAAAAAATGTATTTCCCTCTACAAATGGAAGCCAGGTTTTGACCCGTCAATTGATTTGGGTGCTTTAGCTCCAACTTGGGTTCACCTCTTGGGCCTCCCTCTGGAATTTTGGGAGAAGGGAATCTTAAAAGGCATCGCCAACTCCTTTGGGAGTCTATTGGCTATTGATAAGATTACTCAGGAGAGATCAAGACTGGTGTATGCTCATATTTATGTTAATGTGGTTTTGAATACGGTCCTTCCTTCTTCAATCCTTCTTAAGTCCAAGTTTGGTAACTGGACTCAACCATTAGAATATGAAAATTCCCGCCTCTTCTATCTGATGTGCAAGAAGTTTGGTCATCTCAGTGATTCTTGTGGGAAAAATTTGGGTGAGGGTTCAAAGGCTAAGGATAGAATTATTGACAAGGATCACACTTGTATGGATATGGCTTCTGGTGCACAGAATTTTTACTATTCCTGTTCATAAGGTGTTTGTCCCCCTTCTCAAGGATAACCCAGACCTAGCCATTAAGTATGTCTCTGCTCCTATTGTTGAAGTTAGTGATTCAGAATACCTGAACCTTGTTGTGGTTGCTCCTACTTCCACCTTTCCAACCCTGGGCTTCCCAACTAAGGTGGATATGGG
Source organism: Sequoiadendron giganteum (assembly GCA_007115665.2). Lineage (NCBI taxonomy): Eukaryota > Viridiplantae > Streptophyta > Pinopsida > Cupressales > Cupressaceae > Sequoiadendron > Sequoiadendron giganteum. Next base: position 599,198,547 of record CM021108.1, on the reverse strand, counting down.
GGGAGAGGGCAATGCAAAAATGGAGAATGTACCATCTGGGGACCCCTTGATGGAGGATAAGGTGTTGGATTCCGATGAAAAGGGTCAGAATCAAGGTGCAAATAATGATCTCGAAGAAGGTGAGTATTTTCTAGCCGAGACTAATCTGTCTCTAGAGGATACACACTCCTTATCTCAAATTGGAGCTAGAAACCTGAGTGACTCTTTGGATCTTCTTGGCTTCCCTCATGGATCAAGTGATAAAGAGGATGATAAGGGATGGTCCCAAGCTCCTTCTAAACCCAAAATAGAAAAAGAAACTGGATGTGGGAGGATGAAATAAGGTGGGAAGGCCTTCACAAAAGGATTCTAGAAATAAAAACATTGTAAGGGATGTGGCAGTTGGAAAACAAAGAACCTTGGACTCAATCGTAGGGCCGAAGTTCAAGAAGTAGCTTTAACTGCTTCTTTGGGGTGGAGGTGGTATGGCTTACTACTTTTCTAATGAAGTATCTCTCCTGGAATATAAGGGGCCTTAATAGCTCATACAATTTTGTTTTGGTGAAATCTTGTATTCTTGACGATAAAGTGGATGTCCTCCTCCTATAATAAATGAAGATGAATAAGGAGACCTTTGATAAAGCCATCTTGAATATATGACTAGGCGCAAATTATTTTTTCAGTGAGGCGGAAGGAGCTTTAGGTGGTATTACTACCCTTTGGAATCCTTCTAAACTAAAAGGTACACTATGTTCTTCTTGTAAGAACAATTTGATGATTTCTCTTGAGGATATTGTCTCCTAGGAGAAATGAAATCTTATAAACATCTATGCTCCAAATCTGAGTCAGGAAAAATTTATTCTTTGGGAATAGTTAAGTGATGCTCTTCCTTTTAGGAAATATGACCATTGGATGTTGGGAGGAGATTTTAATTATCCTCTCCTTCCTTCAGAAAATTTTGGAGGGTAGGACGATTATTGTGACAGTATGATGGAGTTCGCTGAGTTCTTAAATTTGGTAGGTCTTATTGATATCCCTCTACAAGGAACTAAGTATATTTGGTCTAATAGAAGGAATGGAAATCACCTAATCCAAGTCAAATTAAACAAGTTTTTGATCTCTGCTAATTGGGATATCTCACAATTCCTTTCTCTTTTAGCTCTTCCTAGGTCTAGTTCAGATCATAATGCCTTGGTGCTTAAATGAAATGTGGATCATAATAGGGGACTTTTCCCTTTTAGATTTGAAGCTATGTGCTGTCTCCACCTAGATTTTGCTGCTCTGGTTAAATCTTGGTGGGAGGAACCTATAACTGGTACATTGATGTATTGCCTGGCAGAAAAGCTAAGAAAAATAAAGAAAAGAGTAAAAGGGTGGAATAAGCTAACTTTTGGCAATATCTTTGAGATAAAGAATTCTCTGGGAAAAAGAATTAAAGAGATTCAGGAGACTATGGAGGCTGGTAGGGTGGATGAAGCTATTTTTTCTAAGGAAAGAGACCTCAGCTCCCAATGGTATAAGATAGACAAAAAGGAGGAAATGTATTGGAAACAAAAATCAAGGGTTCAATGGCTAAAGGAAGGGGATAGGAACACTAAATTATTTCACCAATCCACCTTGAAACATAGAAGTAGAAACATAATCAGTTCGCTTGTGAAAGAGGATGACTCTATGTTGACTAATGAAAAAATAATTTCGAGGGAAGCTATTAACTTCTTCTCTACTCAACACGGGGTCCCTAGCAATGATCATTGGGTAAATGCTAATTTTATTGAAGTGATCCCTAAAGTAATTTTTGATATAGAATTAAAGATGATGACTAATGATGTTTCTATAGATGAAGTTAAAAAATTTGTGTTCTCCTTTGGAGATTTTAAAGCTTTTGGCCCTGATTGGTTCCCTCCTATTTTTTCCAGACCTTCTTGGATATAGTTATAAATGATCTTTTCAATGCCACTAGGGATTTCTTTAGATCGGGTAGGTTGCTAAACCAATTGAATGCTACATTTATAGCCCTTATCCCCAAAAATTTTGATGTCTTAGCCATGAAATATTATAGACCTATTAGTCTCTCAACACGGTCTATAAAGTTTTCTCAAAAAAATTGGTGCTTAGACTTAAACTAGTGCTTGGTAAAATGATTGCCTCAAACCAGAAACGTTTTGTCCAGGGTAGAAATATTATGGATGCTATTATTTCCACCCATGAAATAATTCATTCAATGAATCACTCTAAGAATCTTGGGATGGCCTTCAAAATTGATATTTCTAAGACCTATGATAGAGTTTCTTGGCCTTTCCTCTTTGATATTCTTAGGAAGTTTGGGATAAATGGTAGATTCCTAAAGATGATCTATGCTCGTGTTACCTCCCCCATGTGTTATGTTCTAGTTAATGGAGTCACCCAAGGTTTTTTCTCTTGTGGTCATGGGCTTAGGCAAGGTGACCCCTTCTCTCCCTATCTCTTTATCATTGTTGTTAAAGTCCTTGGCAAGAATATCCAAAAGTTGGTGGACTCAAAAGCTCTCAAAGGTGTTAAAGCGACATCATCTCTTATGCTAGACTCCCATCAACAGTTTTTTGATGATACTCTATGTTCGGGGAAGCCTCAGTGGGGGAAGCAGGTCTCTGGAAAAAGGTTCTCGATGACTATGTTGCTGCTTTTGGCCAGTGTATCAATTATGAAAAAAGAAAAAAAAAAATTTAATACTGACCAACAAATTAAGGAAAGAGTGATAAAAATCTTGGGTTGTCAGGAAGTTGAGTTACTTGATGCCTATTTGGGCCTACCTTTGATATCTAAGAAGTTGGAAAACAATTACTGGAATCAGTTGATTGAAAGGACTCAAAACAAACTTGCGGGATGGAAGGGGAAGCTTCTTAGTTTGGTGGGCAAGATTCAACTCCTTAATGCCTCCCTTTAGAACATTCCTATATACTATCTATCCCTCTTCAAAATCCCAGCCTATATAGGGGAGAAGACAAAACAAATCTAGAAAAAATTCTTATGGTCAGGAATTGAAGAAAAAAATAGACTTCCCCTAGTTTGCTAGGAAAAATTGTGTACTCCTAAAAGGAGAGGGGGCTTGAGACTGAGAAGAATATCTATGCTTAAAAAATCCCTAACGACTAAAATTGGTTGGAATATTCTTGAAGGCTCTAAAGACTGGGTAAAAAATTTCTAAGCTAAATACATGAGGAACAAGAACCCTGGATGTTTCCTTTTAGTTTCTAATTCGCCTAGTGGATCTGCTTTATGGAATCATCTTGTTAAACTAAGAAATATGTTGAAGTTGGGGGCGAGAAAGAGAATTGGGAATGGGAATAATACTAAATTTTGGAAGGATCCTTGGATAGATTCATCCACTATGTCCTCCTTTGAAGATCTTAATCCTCTTAAACAAAGCCTTAATAGGATTTGTGGCAAAAAGGTTTCTGACTATATTAACTAGGAGTTGGAGGAACCAAAATGGAAGGAGTTTAATATGTTTCTAAAAAGGGACAATTTGAGAGGTCAGAGATAGGTGAATTGGGATCATATCCTCATAAGCCTACATGGTTTGATTGGGGAGGCAAAGTGGTTTGACAGAGAAAGGGAATATGAGTGGCTTTGGAAAGGTAGCTCTTTTGGCTATTTCTTGGTAAAAAATGCCTATGAAGAACTGATAAAGGTGCATGGTGTTGCTTCAGACCATTTTTGGGATAAGGTGGCTAAAGAACTTGATTCCCAAAATTATTTTCTTTTGGTGGACTGCGGCTCATGGTAAAATTTTAAATGTTGATAACCTGTTAGGAGAGGCTTCCAACTGGTCAATCAATGCTCGCTCTATAAATAGGAATAGGAGTCAATTACTCACATCTTCTTTCATTGCAAATTTGCGTGGGAAGTGTGGTCATACTTTCTCTTGCTGCTATCTTCTAACTGGGTGTTTCCTAATTCTATGAAAGTTTTTATAGAAAGCTGGTCAAAATGCCCTTTTTCTCATAATGTTATTGTTGATCTCTGGAACCAAGTTCCTCCTTTTATTACATGGGGTTTATGGAAGGAAAGGAACAATCATATTTTTAGGAATGAGGAGAGAAGCAATTGGGAGGTCAGCTTGATCATAAAAAATCAAATCACGGAAAATATTGAGGTTAGTAGTTATGGTTTCTCCAAAACCTAGCCTAACTACAAAGAAATGAGGATTAAACAAAACTAGGGAATCAAGAAGGATTTAACTAAACTTAATTGGTCAAAGAGGCTTACTAGAATGGCTATTGTGTGGAGCCCCCCGTAGAAGGATTGGGTTAAGTGCAACTTTGATGGGTGCTCAAAAGGCAACCTAGGACAAGCAGGTGTTGGGGGTCTGTTAAGGAGCCATAAAGGTGATTGTATTGTGAGCTATGGGGTGAATATGGGAGTCTACTCCAATAACAAAGTTGAAGCTATGGCAACTTTGGGGGGCTTCAATACTTTGAAGGAGCTGGGTTGTCAAAAATTCATAATAGAAGGGGACTCTAAGCTTATTCTGGACATCCTTAATGAAGAGGTTGTGCCACCATGGGAATTAAAAAACATAATTGATAAATTCCAAGTCATTAAGAAGTCTTTTACCAATTGCAGGGTGCAACATGTTTATAGAGAAGGAAATAAAGTTGTCGACTGTGCTGCCAACATGGCGCTAAGCTGTAGGGGTTGGACCCGATGGAATTATGGGAATATGCCAGAGTCTTTAAGAGACTTAATCCTAAATGATAAATTTGAAAATGAGTACCATATGCAAAAATGAAAGATTGATTTTATGCAGAAAAAATGAGTACCAAGTGGTGCTTTTTGGATTTCTGTGTAATGATGTTATTGGGTGTACGGTGTTGTATCAGAGGATTTTGGTTGATAGTTTTATTTGATATTTGTTATGTTATGAAGGTGATCAAAAATCACATGAAGATTGTCAAGTTGTAAATGTTGTCATTTCAATTCGTGTCAATTTTCCTTGTGTCAGATATTCCCACATTTCTAAAGCGGAGAAAGGCATTAAAATTAATGGGGAGTTTAATACTTGTAAGAAAAATGATGGATTTTTCGCACTAGGGAATGTGACGCAAGACTTAATAAAAATAAACTTCTCGACTCACAATTGTATATTGGCTCTCTCTGTTACTTGGAGTTTGAGAGGTTTTTGCATTCAAAAAAGAAAGAAGGTGTGGGAGATTATGAAGAAGAGTGCATCACAACTAAAGAATTTGCAGAAAAGAAAAATGGGAGGACCAAGGAAGAGAACGGAGCCGCCAAATTGTCAAGCCCTACAACAGAATGTGGATTTATGGAGAATGTTCGAAAATGCTGGTATAGTTTCGTTCTTCCAATCCCTGAAGGGATACAACGAGAACCTTACGACAAATTTTACCAACTCCTGGAGGAATGGTAACATTACCATAGGATTTGTGAAGTTTGAGGTAATGACTAGATTCATTGCTAAAGCTATGGGGCTATAGAATCAAGGAACTAAAGTTGCTAAAAAAAGCGGGGTAGACTACTAGAGGTTTATCGACAAATTCTTGCATGAAGGGGAGAATCTCAAAAGATTTCAGAATGGGTATGCAAGATTGGAACTCCCTCCTCCCTTTTCTTTAGTTAGCTTGTTTGTTATGCGTTACTTTACTCTCAAGGGAAGGTATATGTTGATACATGCATACCATTTTCCCTTGCTTAACCACATTCGACATGGCGAGAGAGTCAATTTTCTTTTTTGCCTGTTGTCCTCCCTGCAACTCCATATCGAGAAAGGTTCTAGTCCTCCCCTCCACCAAGGTCTAATGCTTACCCTGTACAAGTATTCTTTGGCATTGAACCCCCATGGAAACCCTTTCGCGGGAATAAATGAAAACCCTATTCATTTTGAAGAGGTTAATGAGGAACAACTAATGGATGAAAACGCTGCCGCTGTTGAAATTTTGACTGAGGAACCCAACCCCTGCCCACCTCCTATTGTTGTTGCTCAGAGAGTGCTTATAACTACTAAAATTTAGTCTCTTGTGGCTACCCGTCTACCCCTGTGTCGTAGAAGAGTGAGGAAAAAAGAACTTTTGAAATTGAGCTCATTAGAGCCACGCCTAAAAAAAGAAAACATTCACCTTTGTTGTTGGCTCTCCCCAAGGTGAAGAAACCCAAATGTGACATAAACCTTAGTCATGTCATTAATATCATCGAGGAAGGGACTCAAAATGAGGAGGGGAAGGAGTCTCTGGAGGGGCAGGGGAGTGGTGGGAGTGGAGGGAGAAGGTCGGCCCGGCTTGCAAAACTTGCCTCAAAGGATAAAAAAGGGAAACAAAAAATAATTGTGAGTGAAGAAGAGGATTTGTTGTATGAAGAATTTGAAACCCAAGAGGAAGATGATTCTACGGATTTGGATTTTGAGGATACGTCTTATGAGATGGGTGAAGAAGACTCAGAGGAGGACAAGGATGAGGAAGAGGAAGAATAAGCTAAATAGTTAGAGGATGAAAAGGAGGAAGAAAATGTGCAGGAAGTTGGGGATCTGGGTACGAAAAATAAAATTGAGGACTCAAGAAATGAAGTTTTAAAGAGCAAACTAACTTTCCTGCAGGTCGAGTTTGAAGATATGGAGAAGGCTCTAGTTACTCTCATGAAGGTAACAAATAGACTAATGAGGACGGTGATACTGGGTGCTACTTTTGGGGAATCCAAAATCACCAAGAAGCTGAGGAAACAAGGGAAACCGGATGCCTTGAAGATTCTGGATGAGACAAAGGGACCTAACTAAAGAGAATACATTGCTCTCATGGGAGAGTATGGGGACTTGTTGAAGAAAGTAAATTAATGGCTTTTTGTTGCTGCTCTATTGTTTATGATGAGTTTTTTGTCTTTTTATTTTAATCTCTCGGATTGCTATGTTTTTATGGTTATGATTTGGTGGAATACCACCTAGGACATTGTGGACTTAATTAATGGTTTACGTAGATCTAAGTATTCTTCTAGAATTTTACCCTTTTTTATTAGTACTAGTTGGTCTATGGTTACTATGGTAAATGTTGGCCTACGAGCTAATACTATTGTTGGTTTTTGGTTTGGTGGTGGTGTTGTTTCCCACCTTTCTATTTCCTTTTGTTTGCTACTATAACCATGGGATATCAGGTCCCTTCCCTACTTATCTAATCAAAAACATTGAGATGATGATGGCAAGGGAACCAAGGAAACTATAACTCTCTCGCATTAAAGGTTTCATAGTGTGAAAGAACACTACCTTCTACCTCATAACACCTAGGTGTTTAGAATTAACTTTGAGTATGAGCAAGGGAATGTGAACAATTCTTTATTTTAGTTAATTGGAAATAGAAATTCAAAGATGGAGGAATTTTTTTTTCTATATTTTGACTATAATATTTATGGGACCACATTCCAAGGGAGGTTGATCCAAATGGGATCAAAAATAAAATTTATTAGAGGAATATATTATAATTATCATAAACAACTCAAAAATATAGTAGACAAAAATTGTTAATTCCCAACTGGGAATTTCAAAATTTCCATGTTAGTTTCATAATCATCAATTATCTAAAAATCATGGGTTCATCCCAATTCCAATAGATATAATTTTGAAGGAAAAATCTAACATTCCTCTTTCTAGTTTTTCTTTTAAGGTCTCCTAGAGTATGATGATGAAATCCCAAAACTTATTTATGAACAAGAGGGAGTTGGATTGTATGAAAAGAGGTGGAATTGAGTGTTGTAGAATATTAAGAAGTAAAATTCCATTGTGATACATGCCATAGACTTAACAATGGGTCCATAACCAAGTGGAACAAAGGGAAAATCATATCCATAATATTTTACATTTTATTATACTTATCTAACTTATAATAATAATTGAATAGCAGTGCATTTGCCACCACCAAATCTAGTTTTACTCTTTCAAGATGTTTCTAAGATAGAATATATGTGTTCACTTCTCTTCACATCATTCTTTCCTTTCTAAATTTAGGAATTCAAATTAAAAATTCTAATTCCTACATGATATTTTAAGATAAACTATGATAAAGCAATTTGAAAAATCCAAAAAATAAAAGAATGGAAAAACATGCACATATGATAACGCTAAATGTACCCTAGGAAAAATAATTTATAGAAAAATCAACTTCCAAAGCACTACATAAATCAATGTATTATCTCAACACTAATATCACAATGCGTCCATGAAGCTTCTTCATGTATGAATTTAGTAGAAATAAGCAACTTACTTGCACTCTTTCGTACAATTGAACAAATGGGAAACATCTAGCCACATATTCCAATCCATACTTTCTATTGCCACATATTTAACCTCCCTATGCTCCATTTTTTGTGCATACTACTACCCATGTGATTTTCTTTAAAAGCCTTTGAACAAAGCTAAAATTTTCTCTCTAGTCATGCAAATTTTTGATGTCCCACTTTTTGGTCAAAGTGGGACATTAAAATCAATATTTTTAACCAAAATTTCACCTTCTATCACCCATAGAAACTAAACTATTAAGAATTTGAAGATGACATGAACTAGTACTTTTTATGATTTTGTATGTAGAGTCTAATTTTTCTTTAAATTTTAAAAGATGATTTATAATTTTTTATGTAAGTTTTAATAACTTATTTTTTATAGGTAACAATATTTTTAAAAGTGATATTTATTCCATATTACATAGCTCTTTATATAAAAAAAAGGATAAAATTATATATATATATATATATTTTATAAAATAGATTGACAAAACTAATTTCTAGTGTGCAAACATTTTTTCATAGTTTTTTGTTCTATATCTTATTTTTTATTAATTTTTGAAGTGAGATTAATTATAATTTAGACAAATTTTTTCCATATCACATTTTTTTATTATTATCCAAATATTTTTTATGTTGAAAAAATGACATAAATACCTAGTGCATAGATATTTTTAGAATCTTTTAGGTACTTTCATATTTACTTTGCAAGCTTAGAAGCTTATTGCACATTAGAAGCTTGGGAGCTTGCATACAATGACTAAGTGGTATTACATAGATTATGATCCCATAACCACATACTCACTAAATTTACCCCTAATACTAAATATATTATTCCAATGTGCCACCCACATCAAATACATGTCCAATGTCTCATAATATTGTAAATAAGGAACACCGCAATTGAATAAAAATATTGTACATTGTTATGAAAGGTGTACAATAGACCTTTGCTAACATCTAATAATTATTTTTTTGAATAAGTAGTCTATTATTTTATTGATTATTAATTTATACAAGATTATTTTGGTGAGATTATAGCTCAATTTGATATCAAAACCAAGTTATTAATCCTTAGGGTTTACAAAAAATTATAAATGTTGTAAGCATGCATTTATTTTCATGCATATTATTATTGTAATATTTAATTTGCTCTACTTGTTGTATGGTATAGTAAGGAAAACTAACTAACATTACTTCTTATCTGTAGAAAGGAATCACCACAATCTTATTGTGGTACGGGTTCTAACCCATTACAACTATTTTAGCATGTCTTTATACATCATATGAGGGTTTTGAATTAAGAGTTCTAGATAGAAAAACAATTTGTAAGAGCAAGTGATTACCATTGAAATTATCATGGTAAGGGCACCAAGGAAATTATATTTACTTTATAGTTTCAAGTTTCAAATTGTGATAAGACACTACTTCATTATAGCTCAAAGCACTTAGGTGTTGAGCATCACCTTGGAATATGAGGTGTAATGCCCCAAGCCAGAGGCCTAGGACATTAGCCAACCAGACAATTTTTTTTGAAAGAACAACACCAATGACCAAGATACAACAACATATCACACTACACAATAATGTGCCCATAAGTTTCATATCAAACATAATGAAACAATGACACTAACAAAAAGAACAACCTCGCCATTGCTACAAGAAAGGTGGACAAATGAAAGAATTACTAATCATGGGATGAAAACACACAATGAATCTAGGAGAGGGGAAATGACATCCAAAAATAATGATCAAATACTAACCCATGAGTGCACTCCCTCATAAACATAAAATAAGGGTAGGATGAGGGAATCATCAACCTTGAAATCCTACCAAAACACACTTATGAACTCTTACAAAAACTAAGGAAACCCACATAGATGGTGGAACAATTAGGAGCTATCACACATTGATTAGATGATACAACCATCGATTTTCATAATGAGGAGTAGGATGATAGATCATTCACCTCAAGTCCACTAAAAAAATTAACACCTAAAGACAAGGAAAAAAATTCAAAAGAGGTTGCCTTACTAAGAGGTTCAAGCCCACCACCAATTAGAATGATGATGGTCTACTTCCAAGAAACAAAACACTTTCTGATATAAAAGGTGCCATAACTCCCTAAGTAAGCCACTTGTCAATAAAGTGATAATAGAGGAAGACTTACTAGGCTAAGGGTGACAACTTTCATAAACAAATTCTCCCTAAGAAATAGATGGAAGACCTTGATGTTTGATGAAATAGGGGATTATAGTGCACCAAACGACAACTCATTGTGAGGACACTAGCACAAATTCACCAATCTCATAAATCTATGTTGGAATCTTAATTTGGTATTGGAGTCTTGACCTAGCAATGGAGTCCCAAGAATGTGTTTAGTCCTTTCTTCTGTTGGTGTTTAGTTCCTATGTTGGTATCTTGTCCTTATGTTGGTGTCCTAGCTAGAGAGCCAAAAAAGGCCTATTTTTGGACTTCCATGTCAAGAACAACACTCAAAACACACAAGGAGAGAGTCACAACACATAAAAGACTTAGAAATAATAAAAATGACTGGGAGACCAAATTGAAGACTAACACTTGATCTCCAAATCCACTAGCTCATGAAGGAGATAGCTTGAAAGGATAAGGAGACAGGTACAAGAGACTAAAAAATGAGTCCAAGAACATGAAGAGAAAGATAAAACATTCCCAACACATCCACCAGTCCTCGAACTAAAGGAAGAACCAAAATAATACCACCTTGTGGTGAGTTCTCACCAAAAATCAACCCTAACCTAGGATACAAACCACACAAGACCACACATGAATAAATTTCAAATTGAATGTTTATTTTAATCCCAAATTCAAATGTGTTCAATGTTCATTTTAATAATATTTATAGAAATAAAAATTACATAAGAAACTACATAAATATTCAACACCAACATCAAGATAGCATGCAAAATAAAATAAGCCCTTCACCACTTATGTGGGAGTTTTACATTCATTCCAATAGAAGGTTCTATTATTAAATAAATTACATTTACAAAAGAGGACTCAAGGTCTTGAATTATATTTTTTGCATCATATTACAAAAATGATATTAAACTAAAGGCAAGGGATGGAGAATCTCCACTTATATGCTAACCAAAGCTCCTCCAAATGAAGCCTCTAATAACTCTAATCCCCAATAGTAGTTTCCATGATACCCAATCAGGTGGTATCCTTAGGTCCACCCCACCATCTTAGGAGTTAGTCAGTTAGGCACAAGCACAACAATCATATAAAATAAGGAGCATGGCTCATAAACATGCCAATCAATATGAACACACATTGTGACATACACATGAAATTAAATAAGATAAAAGAATAAGGTATACACACCAACAAGAACAATCATGCAATATTTCACTATGGAGGGTAGGTTCTCTGTAATCAACAACTATCATTTCATGTTATTGAATCATTTCCGCTTTAATTCTTTGGTTTCATTTCCTTTTAACCTCCTACTTTCAATGGAAACAATCATTGAGGATAATAGGAAGAGTTCTAGGAAGTCCATTCTCCATGGTTTTATGAATCTTATTTTTGAGCACATCAAGTTGAAGTTGATTCTTGTTTCTCCTAAGACCTCGACCCGCAAAAAAGGTGGAAAAAATTTGAGGTTTGATACTGGTGATTCGACTGAGGAGTGGGAAGGGTATTATGAGGATGATGATTCTAATTATGAGGAGATGTCAGAGGAGGTTAGTGATTTTGTGGAAGGCTCTAAGAACTTTGATTCTTGGTCTAAGGGTTATGAAACCGATGTTGAAATGAAGGAAGTTGTGATGTCTTCGGTGAGGAAGCTGGTGAAGGGGAAGAAAAAATGCCCCAAGAAAGAGAAGTCTGTTGTCAAGCAGAAGGTGGATGATTCCAGAATGGTTGAAGAGTCCCCTGTTCCTAATGTCAATCAAGCCCCGGGCATTGGTAAGTCTGGTGTTAGGGAGTCTTCCCCTGTTTTGGATGATTCACATATTTCGGATAAGGGCCCTTCGGGGCCTGAGCATCCTATGGAGGATTTTGAGGAAAATGAGGGTCTAGGGTGTTCCAAGGGGACTGGCCCTAACCAAGATAATTTAGATTCTCCTTTTGGCGTTGAGCAGGTTATGGGGAGTGTGGTGAAGGCTGAGCAGTTGGAAATTTTGGCAGACTTGGCTAATTTTTCGGATAAGCATCAGGTGAAAGTGGAGGTGATTGAAGTGGAGGATTCCCCTGCTTAGGAGGATTTGGTGGAAAAAAAGAGGGCTTGAGAGGTTCCTGCTGAGAATTTTGGGTCTCAAGAAGCACCACCAGTTAATTGGGATGATGTTAATATGGATATGTTATATAGAATGGTGGAGGATGGTACTCACAACTTCCTTTCTTTGGTTAAGTGGATCTTCTCAGAAGTGAAGGAGCTCAATGTTCAACTTAAAAATTGGCAAGATATGTGTTTTGTGCTTGTGCATAGCAATCAGAAGGAATGGTTGATCAAAGGTAAGGTTAAGACTATGAATGTTCTGTTGGACATACTTGTTGTTGATGTTGATTGTCTTGGTAAAACTCATGAGGAGAGGATTACTTCCTTTGAAATGGTGGTCCAAAAGACTATTGAGGAGAGGTTGGTTAATATGGATAAAAAATTTAGTAATCTCTCCAATGATTTGAATATTGTTGTTAAGATTATCAATAATTCCTTGAAATCTATTGCTAAGGGTCTTTCTGTTTTAAATGAGAAAGTTATAAAATTGACTAGTAAGTCTCTGGATCTGGGTGATCATGAGAAGGCTATTGAGGATGTTAATTGCTTCAATTTGGAAGAGAGGTTTGAGGAAATTGGCCTTGAGATGGAGAAGTTTCTGGATGTTGGCCCGTGTTTGAGAATGAGGAGCAAGACCAAGAAACAGGCTGCTATCTCGTTTGAGGGGCTCAAGGATGTTATTGAGATGTACGAGGGGATCATTAAGGAAAATATGGCCTTGGCCAATGTTCTTGAATTTTTTTTGTAGCTTTATTGTTACTTTTGTTTGGTTAGCTATGTTGTTGATGTTTTGTTGTTGGGCTATTGACGGGTTTACTGGTTTTTTCTTTTGTGTTAGCTTTTTGGTTTTTTGGTTTTTTGGGATTTTGGTTATATTGTTTTAGTCTTTTGTAGCTTTCCTCCATTGTAAGGGGTTTCAGGGTCCCTTCAAAACCTACTTTTCCTTATAAAAAATAAGAACAATCAACATAAAATTCATATAGGCCAACAATCACGATCAACATCTAATACATAAAAATCCAACAAAATGATCATCAAATCACAAATATACATGCTCAAGGGGATAGCCTCACTAATAATAAGCATGAAGAGTAATCCACATCCTATTGCATAGATATACCAAAAATGAATCATATAGCACATACATGAACATGTGCAAACACAATCTCTTCCATTCATAACATGGTCAAAGACGAGTCTCTTGTTGGACACAAATTCCAATGACATCAAGGACAAGGATCCATAGGATCTAGAGAAGGAGTGTTATCATGATAGCTTGAAGGGATGGCTAGGTAGATTCAGCTATGCATCAACTCACCTCATGAGGAACCCAAAAAAAGAGGAATAGTACTCCCCAGGTGGGCATATCTTATAGGCTCATACCGAGTTTATACAAGCACTTTGTCTATGCCATAGGAATTAACATATTTTTTATTTTAATTACCTAATTTATTTAGTTATCACTTAATTAGTAAATTATTTTCTCGTCATATCATCAAGACCCCTATGTCTCAATTGAAATCAAGAGCCACTCCTTTCATATGTATCCTACACCTCAAATCCTACGTTCATCACACCAAAGCACTATTTGGGTATGGCATGGATTTCAATGCACAAATTTGGGGAATAAAAACATAGATTCAAAAGTTTATAAATAAAAAATTATTAAGGAGACTTGTTTTCCTTCATTTAAATGTATCATAAATCAATACCCAATTTTAATTTTTATAAAATTATTTTCACATGAAAATAATAAAAATCCCAAAAACTCCATTGATGAATGCTTCAAATTCTAAAATCTAAATTTCATTTTTGTAAAGATACCCTTTGGTTCCAAATATGCACAACACTGCACTTTTGTAATAAAATTCAAATTTCATGACTTTTGGAAAAATAAATCGATAGCAAGAATATAAAATGAACATTTTCAAAAAAATTAAACAACCATTTTAATCAATTAAAATACATGGAATTTAATCTAAAATATAGGCCCTATGCTTCATTAAGGCTAAGCATGACAAATATTTTAAAAAAGAATTCAAAACATGGATAAATGAGGAGAAATTAAATTTTGTTTGCACTCACAAACTACCAATTTTCTTTCACTTTTCTCTAAATTGAAAAGCCATTCCAAGAACCATGTGCACACACACCCAATCCTTCCTTTTGTAACCCAATTACTAGCCCTAAGAAATCCAAATCAAATCAATTTCACCCATTTTTTATTTTATTTTTTGTTTGGTGAATCACTACTAAGGGGCAACACCCATATCGCTTTTGACTGGAGCTATGAACTAGTGAGGCCAAATTCGGGGGACCTCATCCTCGCCATTCATTATGAATACGCCTACTTGCATTCCCGCCAAACTGCCTATAGTACCCAACATCATTCCTTTGTCTTGATGCGCTTGCCTGCATTCCCGCCAAGCTCCCTGCAGGACCCGACACCAATCTTCCATCTGCTTCGCCTACCTACATTCCCACCAAACTCCCTACAGGACCCGACGACCATCCTCCGTTTGAACCTCCCTTTGTTGAACCTGTATACATGCTTGCCTAATCCGTTTGTCAATCGTTCATACCTCCCCGAGTGTTGATTGTTGCCACCCATTCACTCCTTCGTCGACCATGCATTCAACCTTCATCCTTCGTCGTTCAATAGCCAACGATTGAAGAGTGTTCATCCCACCATCCATCGATGGGATTCAAACACTAGGTTATAGATTTACTTCTACTTGTAACTTGTCGTTGCACTGCAGGGTCATCCCCACCCATTTTTTAATTTTGAGAAGAGAGGGTTTGAGAGATTTTTCAAAAATGAGAGAATGAAATAAGAGACTATCTTTTTCCTTTTATCACTTTTCCATTTTCTAATATTCAGTTCACATTTCTCTTTATTTATATTTTCTTATTTTATTTTGATTTTTCACAATTTATTTTTATTTCATTTTCCATGTTTCTAATTTCTCATTCCACAAAATACATGTGACAATTCAATTAAAGTGTCTAATTCATTTTTTTTTCAAAGGCAAATAAAATAACATCATTAGTTCTCCTTCCATAACTTAAATAATTCAAGTTGAATTTTTCACATAAAGAAGCATTTTTTGATTATAAATAAATCAATTGAAATAATTAAATATCATTTTTAATGCATATTAAATAGTAAATGGTCCATTTCTTTCTTTCCCAATGCATCATACACTATTTTTTGGTATGTGGCGACTAATCATGCTATACTGTACACTCTTCATGTATCGTCGTTGGGGCCCGAGGTCGGGCTGGGCCTTGGGTGGGGATTTGGGGGCGACAGCCCCTGAGAAAATTTTTTTCACCTTTTTTTTTGCTTCGTCACCGAAAAAGAAAAAAACCGACTTTGTAAACCCTAATTTTTGGAAGCTTGTTATAAGTAGTTGGGATGGCGAGTTGTAGTAGGCATTATTCACAATATTGTAATATGTTTTGCACTGGATAATAAAATCATTGGATGGCTGTGGTTTTGTGGATGTAGCTCAGATTTATGTTGTCTTGTTTCTGCTATAATTTATGTGTGTTTTATTTCTCTATTTTTTTATTGTTCAAATCTGCATTTAACTTGTTAGATATTTGCCTTCTAACCCAAACACTATTCACACACAAGATTTAATCTTAAAGTACAATTGAATGCAAACTGGAAAATAAATAACCACAACATAACTCACACAAAAACTAATTTTCCACAACATAAATATTTGAATCACCACTAGTTTAGATCAAAAACCTAAAGGGAAAACATAAGGCACATCTCACGCTCAATCAAGTGCAATAATGGTTGCTAAACATATAAGCCCAAAGTGACATCTTCAATTAAGCACTAATGAGAAATAAATCAAACCTGTATAATCAAATGGAGAAATAGCCTTGTATCTATACCCACTCAATGCACATGTCAAGTGTACCTACTTAATATAAAATAACTAAAGCACATGAAAATCATCCAATGAGATTCAACATCACATATATCATATAATCATAAAAGTATGACAATAAATTAAAATGATAGATACTAAGATCATTAATTCACCACATCTATGATTCTATCATAGAAAGTATAACACAGGCATCTCAAGAAATATAACAGTAATAAAATACATCAAGTCCTCATAAGGAACTTGGCACACCTCCATACACTCATCTCAATGCAACCAAAACATCAACAACCAACATGTTGAGGAACACCATATTGAAACATGTACGTGGTCCAAACACACCATACACTCAAAGAAATTAGCACATGCACAACCTATGCATCACTTAATATATAGTCGGAAAAATAATACCAAAACCAAGATGTCTCAAGGAAACAAATGAGTGGGCATTAGAGAGAAAAGATATGCGAGTGATTATTTATTCTAGTCACTTTGACATTGAAGTTCTAGAGATGATGGAAGAATTTTTTTTATATTTCAAATATGAGCTTTTGTGGGACCAACCGCCTCTCTAAAAAGGTGGGATCGATAAAAGAAAAAATATATTAGGGGAGTCACTTTCAATAGTCATAACTTTCATATATGACCTAAAAATGTGGCAAAGTGAAATTTATAGTTCCCAATAACGAGGTTTTGAAATCATTGTAGTAGTTTTGTAGTATTGAACATTCAAAAGCAGAATTTTTGTTATGAGGCCAATATATAAAATTACGAATGAGTAGTCCAATGTCCCTCCTTCTAGTTGTAATTTTGGGATCTTCTAATGTATGAGAAGGAAATCCTAGCACTTGTTTATAAAGAAGAGGGAGTTGTATTGTGAGTTGGTTAACCATAGTATTTGAAATTTTGCTATCATATCACTATCTTGAGATCTTGCTACACATCAAACTTATCAAATACATTACATACTACAAATCTGATAGAAAACAAAGAAAAATGGAGAAGAGCAATGGAGATGAATCAACTGTGGCATAGGAATTAAGGTTTATTGCTTTATTATTTAAATTTTTATTGTCATTTGTACTTTATTGTTAGATTAGGGTTATTATAGTTTGAATTTAGGTAGTTTTTTGGTTGCTATCATTAATTCATGCTTTTATTTTGAATTCCCCCTATCTACAAGTATAAATCTTGGTATGGTTGTTATGGGCACACCTTGTAGACCTAGTGTGTGTGTCTCATTTTTCCACCTTATTATGGGTACACCTAGTAGACCTAGTGTGTTTCTCATCCTTGTCTTAGGGGCTCACCTAGTGAAAACGGTTCTCACTAGCCTATGTGCCTTCCAATTTATGATTCACCTAGTAAATATCAAAATTTTCTATTGTTTGAGTCATGAACATCTTTTTGTATGGCTCCTAGCATAATACAACTTATTAGTCCATACTCTCCTTTTGGATTTCATGTAGACATTGCATGTTAGTGTATGTGGTCTTGCTGCATTTCATACATGTGTGTTCCTTTGTGCTTATGTTGGTTTTCCATGGGATATTAGATCCTGGGGGCTTCATCACCTCTCTTGATCCTTAGCCATCATATCTCTTCAAAATTTGTACAATTAAACCCCTCTTGACACATATTTCTCTCACTAAAGTGAGGGCTAAATCTAGTGTCAAAAATTGTCACCCTTAACAATTTCACATTATGTTTTGTCCCCCTAATTTATTGGAATTAATTAAGCTCTTAGTTTTCCAAATTATACATTTCAAGGCCTAATTTTTACCCTTTTCCAAAGGATTACAACCATTGAATAAATGCATCCAATTGTTATTTTTCTCCCAACCAAGTGTGTCCTAGAGATTTGGGCTAGGACCTATGTGCCCATGGGTGAATGGGTCCCCCTTCTTAGCCAGGACCCAAACTCAAATATGTTGTTGCTAGTATTTTAAGATCCAAAATTCAAATATCAAGTGTCGGCTTTTGGAATCTAATTTTTAGGAAATTAGTACAATTACATATAAATACCTAGTTATTTTATCATTTGAAATCTAACATGAAATCTATTGGAAAACTTATATGATCAAGAGAACTATTGAGAAAGTCAAGAGTAGCCTTTTAGAGCTTTATTGTAAAAATTCAAGATCTTAACATCACATCAAATTCTATGTGAATTTATGTATGTTCATGTTCATTGTTTTGTGAAGGCTAAATAGTAGCATTTCAGAGCTTTATTGTAACAATTCAAGATCTTAATATCATGTCAAATTCTATGTGAATTTATGTATGTTCGTGTTCATTGTTTTGTGAAGGCTATCCCTTGTTGTAGGTCTCCAAAGCATTCAAGCAAAGCAAGATCCAAATCCTTGAGGTGATGTGTATGATTTCAGTCTTTTCAAGGAAGCCATTGAAGGGTGGTGAGTAGCTCAACACTTTGTGATTTCATCATTCCTTCCTTTCTATTATCATTTTTCCATTGACATTTTCCATTATGAAAAGTGGAAACACTTACTCGAAGTTTGACTAAGGCAAGCCCCTTAATGGCCTAATATTTTCTCCCTCTTTGGATGTGTAGGTTATAGGTTTGAAGAGGATCAAGGAAATATTGAAGGCGAATTCTCCATTATTGCATTCAAAGCCCTAAAATTTATCAAGCTATGAAAACTCAATTACATAATTCACTAATGACATTCTGACAATTTTGCAACCAGAAATTAGGAGCTTAGATCCAACATTAGAGGATTGTAAAAGCAGTTTCATGACCCCTCATCAAAAACCCATTCACCTAGGAGAAACTAAGTCCCTTTTCTCATGTTAGATATTGCTTTTGGTGACAATTACATATCATCCAACACTTCCCATACCCACCTACAATTTACAGTTTCAGTCTATGCATCTTCAAAATATTACATTTTTAATATTAAAGGTCATATAGTTCAATTAGGTCAATCATTCCAAATCATTTCCAATTCATTCCTAAGACTCAAAAGAATTAGATCTAGGTTTGATTGGCTCACCTTTGGGGTTGAAAGTCAATCTATGCACCTTGTGGATTTATATCATAGTAAAACCCTTAGAAAAGTGGAATTGATACTAGGTTCTTTACATTTAGAACATCATCCCATCAACCCCTTCCATTTTTCAATGTTTTAGTAACCTGTGGTTCCACATAGATATCCAAACTCCTCTTAACCTAAGCCCATTTTTCCTTGCTTGGGTTAGACATAAACCTACTCATTACTCCCACTACTTAGGCAATGGTTGGCCTTGTGTAGACCATTTCATGCATAAGTCTCCATATAATAATAGAATGTGAAAATTTACACATGTCCTCAAAATCTTTATCTATTTTAGGATATTATTCCATAGATAATTTTATCCCAACTAAAAGTAACATTCATTAGTGTATTTACTTTTGTAAAATAGTTTCAATATATTTTCTTTGGTTCAATCAAATTTTACTATTGATACAAGGGTGAACCCACAAAAGTGGTTTACAATTGGAGTGAGGAAGGAAAAGTTGAAAAAATGACCCCATGCCAAAAAAAAATCATTTTTGGGGTTCGAACGAACCAAAAGAGGGTTCAAATGAACTAGGGTTCGAGCGAACCCATTCAACGAGCTATCCAACAAATATAATTTTAATATGTTTTGGTTTTATTATGTATTTGTTTTTTTAGTTTTATTAAACATAAGTTTTTCACCGAAAATCAAACTCTCTATTTTGCACATGTGGAAAAATAGCAGATTAAAAAAAAAATAGAAAAATGAGTGCACCATATATTGAAGTCCTTGATCCAACAAAAATAAAGAATTTCGATACATACAAAAAAAGTTACGTTGTATACAATCCACCTATGTTTGAATTGTAATTGGTTTGACTTTGAAACTTGATTAAGGAAAAACTATTCAATAAAAAACTATGAGACCAATTGGAAGCACTAGATATCGAAGTTAAAAATCTAAATTCGAAAGAATTAAAATTTTATCTTTCATGGAAAAAAAATTTATGTTGTATACGGTGAGCGTCACTCCTTAAAAATGTTGTTTGCTGAAAAAAACTAGTTTTTGAAGGAGATGGAAAAAGAAGTGCAATCTGATTCCAAATTTTTTGAAAAAAATATATTTAGAATCTACAGACAAAATGTCACAAATCACTAGTTTGCATCATCTTCAAATTCCTCACGGTTTAGCCGCTATAGGTGCCTAAAAGTGAAGATTTAGTTAGAAAAAAATATTTTAGTGTCTAGTTTGGCCAAAAAATTGTAAATCACTATTGTGGGATCACCCATAGTTTCTTTTTTATCTCCATTACAAGTATGAGTTTTTTAGAACATAGATATTTCATATCAAACTATGCAAAAAGTTCTAGCTTTAGTTTTATATCATATGCCTAAAATTTTCAATGATTATCATATCATCAACATACAAATACATGCTAACAAAAAGATCATCAACATGCTTATAATAAATACAATTATCAACTTTGCTATGAACAAACTCAAGTTCCATCACATAGGAGTCAAATTTCGTGTACAACATCTAAGTAGGAGATTGATTTAGACAACACAAGGACATTTTTAAATTACAAACCAAAATTTACCTTTCATTTACAACAAACTTCTTAGTTTAAGACACAAATATCTTTTTCTACATCACATGGAAAAAGTATTTGTACATGCATTTTATCTACCACTAAATCCAAATCTCAACAATAATAGAATAATAATATAATTGAATTAATATTTTACAATAAGAAAAAATATTTCACCAAAGTTCATTTCTTCAAATTGGGAGGACCCCTTTTCCACTAGTCTTGCTTTGTATTTTTCCAAACTACCATTTATGATGTATTTTTTATTAAATGACCGCTTGCAACCAATGTTATTTCTTCCTTCTAGTAGATGAACCAAATTCCAAATCTTTTTCAATTGTGCAAGGTCACCATTTCCTCTTTCACGAACTCTTTCAAAGACTTGTGCTCTTTTGAAGAAAGATTTTTCTTCACATAATTAGGTTTATCATTAGTACAATGCAAATAAAATATAAAATTAATTTTAATAGTATAATGCAAATCAGATATAAAATTAATTTTATATCGGCTATAACTTTTTATTGACCTTCTTCTCTTATGGGTCTTCTCAAGGATAGAGTTTAAAAATCCTTTTCAATTTTTCCTCATTTGAATCTAAAATTTATTCTTATTCTTCATCATGTTCATTACTAGATTTCTTTTTCTTTTCCTAGGCTCAAAATGTACCTTAGTGTGTTTTAGTTCTCTTCAATATTTTATACTAGGAAAAACACTTCCTTGAAACTAATATTTTGAAAATACACTTATATTCATGTTAATAGATTATAAAGCTTATAACCTGTAAGAAATTCATACCCGATGAAAATACATTTTTCTATTTCGAAACCTATCTTAGATAAATTTCCTTATGTATATGAATAGAATCCCCACGACCAAAATCTCTTATATATGCATAAAAGAAGGACTTTTACCTATCCAAACTTCATTTAGGGACATCAACAACTATAGAAGTGATACATTTTTTTATTAGATAACAAGCAATACTAACAATATTGCAAAAAAAATGAATTTTAATTTAACCCCACTAAGCATGCTCTTATCTCTTTTTGTTAGTGTTATGTCCATTCTCTCAACAACCTCATTCTTGTAGTATATAATGATTATTTTTTAATTATGTTATTTTATTTTTAAGATTCCTCAAATTCCTTTGAGTATAGTTCCTCCCCATTTTTATTTCTCAAATTTTTATCTTCCTATCCTTCTAAGTTTTAATAAATAATTTAAATTATTTAAACCCATTAAAATTTTGGTTTATACTATACAAAATATATCCAAGTTCTCTAATAAATCGTCTATAATGGAAACATAATATAGATTTTTTTAAGAGATGAAAAATAAACCAAATGATAAACAATATTATGTATCAACTCTAAAATCTTAGTTTCTCTAGTCTTAATAGAAAAAAATTATTGACCTATTGTGCTTAAATCCAAAAATACAACACTCATAAAAATAAAAGTCAAGAGAATAATTTTCAAGACACTTTAACCAAAAATTTATTTAAATCAAATTTTGCATATATTTCTCTCATATATGACCTATTTTTTAATGCCACAACATTATGTTTTAGTAGTTACACTTGTAGGAGCCATGGAAAAGTCACACAAACCACTATATAATTCATCTTAAATAGTATTCATACTTGAATTCCTTTTTCCAAAACCAATTCCCCTTAATAATTTTACAACCATTTTTTTTCAAAATTTATATACACACCATTATCATTTATGTTAGAAATAGAAATGAGGTTTTTAGCTAACCCTATAATGTGTAATATATCATAAAATTTTAACTGTATTGTCATTTAATAACAATTTTACCCCATGGTTGATAATATTGTGAGAATTTTTGTCACCCAAAAAACTCTACTTCCATTGTACTTCTCATATTTTAAGTGTCAAGTTCCTTATGAGGATTCATGTAAAAAGAAACACTTGAATAAACCATCGATGAATCATTACTATAATGAATGTTAGAAGTTGGGAAAACATCACTACTAACATCATATTCATCAAATGACTTTTTTGCAAAAGAGCCTTCAATTTTTAAAAAAATTTAATAACAATACTCTCAAGTTCTTTATATGACCCCTTTTTCCAGAATTCCAACATTTGACTTTAGTCTTTTCAAAAGACTTAAACGTTTCCTTTTATTTGAATTTCCTTTCATCCCATTTTTTAACCCACTTTTTTCAAACTAACCTCATACATACAACCTTATATAATTACATGATTCAATAATACACTGTATCCCTATCTCTTCATTTAATATATTTGAAGTAAATTATTCAAGTGTAAAATTGGAAGAATGTACTATTAATAGCCATAATAATTTCATCCCATGAATTGGGTAATAAGCAATTCAAGTGATACATTTGTCATATTCTTCAATGTTTATATGATATGTAGAAGCTAGTTGAGTTGAAATACTACACATTATTTTATTTAGATGAATATTTCTTGAGTTTGCTTTAATATTTTTTATAAACTCAATTTTCTTCTCAAAAATATTTTTTATAAGAATTAGATTGATATAGTATAAAAAAAATATTTTCTAAATCTTATGTAGTTTTTACATGAAACATTAGTCACTTGATTGAATTGGAAAGGTATAAATTGATCATGCTTCTTGAAATTTTATCAAGTTTTCCCCATGCATCTTAATCCACTCTTGAGGTAGAGTATCAACTATAAAAGTTACTAATATATGAATATCAATGTAATCCCTTGTTGGAACCTTAGTCAAATTTCTAGTAGTGTGTAACCTCATGCATAGATCCTTGCATCATGCACCCTTCACACAATGCTTGGAACCATGTCAAGTGAATCCAAAGATATCTCACAGATCATGCATATCCCTATGAATCATGCCACACCAAGGACCATTTCATATAACTTTATAAATAACTCTATTTGAGTTTTGCACCACATCTACATCCCATCTACATCTATGCACATGAGTACACATAAAATGTGAATTTTAGGATTCAACACAAAGTTACACAACATCTTAGAATACCATGAAACAATCTCACACATATTTTGGAACCATTTCATGACACACCACTTTTGTTAGCATAGCATGCATCTAGAATCCTCATCCTCAAGAGATAAAGGGTCATACATGGAATTTCAACTAATTCAAATCCCATAATGGCTCTTATCTTCATGAACATGGAAATTATAAATTATGCATATGTAACATAATAGATAGGTAGGCATTGGTTAGGATAGATAGGAGTAAATTCGTATCCATTTACATATCCCTTGAGAATATTCACGTACATAATAGACATATTCATAATACAATTTATTTTAGCTCTCATCTTGTCTCCATATTTCTTCTACATGCATGCAACACATATAGGTCCTCATATAGAGTATTATCCCCCTAAACCACCTAGGATTTAGACCAGTTACCAAAATCTACTTATCTATTTCCATTAAGAGGCACTTTGTCTTCAATTTCAACAACTCCAATTTTTATGTGTTGAACTTCTCAATATCAACCCTTGAGGTATTATCCATGAGTTTTGATTGTTAGATTTTATTTCAACCCTACATGAATTCTCCCACTACAAACGAAAAAAACTCATAAAAGGCATCCTTTCGTTTACATAATAAATTCAAATGAAGCCTTGATACCAAATATTGATTTTACATTGTTTATTCTTGTAATTAGGAACATTAAAATGAGTTAAAACTTCCTAGTATAAATAATAAATTAGACTGAAATAAACTTAAGCGATAATGGAAGAAGAAATAAGATAGATTAGAAGAGAGACTACAACATAATTGATCTTGGGGAAAACATTTCAAGTAAAAAACCCAACCTCAAATGCATAATTCAGCATATAACTTTGAAAAAGTATAATAGTAGATTGAGAAGATCCCAAAAATAGCACAACCTCTATGTAAACACTTTGATGAAATGTTAGTAGCTAACCCCAAAATTAGAACTTGTAAACACTTGCAATACAATCCAAACTAGTGCAAAACCACTATGCCAATACAATCCAAACTAGTGCAAAACCACTATGCCAAGGCTTGTATTTATAGGAACTAACTATCATCAAAACCACATGAGATTCCAAATACGATGTGCAATTCATAGTCAAAAGGACCATCCAAAATAAAGTGCCATGTTTAATTCATGCGAGTGTAACTCCCACAATTTAATTGATCAACTAGTCAAAGTAGGTGCTCCACTTGGAAGATGTAACTTCTCTTCCAAGATTCTCTTACACATGTTGTTTGAAATAGATAGTCCAAGATGTATTTTCAATGCCTTTTTGTAACCCCCATATTTAATTCTCTCTTACACCTATTGCAACATATTTTTTAAGTGTCAAAGTATGTCTTCCATGGAATCTCTAGAGATTCTCTCTATGTGTGGCACCTCATTTTAAGAGGGCCTAACATTGCAGCTTATGAGATATTAAATATTTACAACTATTACTAGGAGTTTTTGAGGTGGTACAGCACTAATCATTAATAGAAATTATCCTTAAATTCAAGTCTTCAACTTTATTTCCCCCTTTTATTAATCATAATGGATTGACCTAGTACGTGTTTCATGTAACTTTTTCTATGGCATGTGGTATTTAAAAACTTTCATTTAACACTAAAACATATGGGTAAAATAGCATAATAGAACTAGACAATTAATAGAGCGTTTATTTTTTAATTCAAGGGCATTAAAGGAGTTGGATCTACTTCATTATATAGGTTGTGACTTGCATGCAGATATGAATGTTGTATTTGATCTCCTCCATCGTTATTGAGTCAATCCATTAAAATATTTGACCTAGAATAACTTATTCACCAATCGAGTCAGCAAGCTTCTCAACAATGTCTCTAAACACCACCTTAACTTCTTAGATGTCTAGTAGGTGAAGGCAAATAGATTCTTAGGTGCATTTTCTTTCAAATGATTCTTGTGCATCTTAGATCACTTTCATGTATCAAATTAGATTTGTGACAATTAATATTGATTATGCAAGTCATGACATCAACTCACAAAGTTTTGTCTTAGATCAAACCAAAGAAAAAAAATCACGATACTAACAAATCATTCTTAAACAATATTAACATCATTTATCTATTATTGATACTAAAGTATGCCCCACTATCCTCTTAGATTAATATAAATACTTATAAAAGCTATTAAAAAAACTATAAAGCAAATCAGAGAATTGATTACAAAAACTATACAAACATAAATCCACTTATCTTTAAAAAGAAGATAAGTCAATTGTTGTAGTTCAATTGGTTGGGGACAATTGGTGAGGGTGATGGTATATTTTGTGATTACGCCATCCACCAAGATTCAAAACTCTAGATATATGATACAAGGGATGAGGTCAGGATCATGCCCCAAGAGACTTTGCTAGAATGGAACCCATCAATCCTTGACTCTAAGCCAAATAGATATCAACATAATACAAGAGATGAGGTCGGGATCATGCCCCAAGTGACTTTGCTAGAATGGAACCCATAAATCCTTGACTCTAAGCCAAATAGATATCAACATAATACAAGAGATGAGGTCGAGATCATGCCCCAAGTGGCTTTGCTAGAATGGAACACATCAATCCTTGACTCTAAGCCAAATAGATATCAACATAATACAAGAGATGAGGTCGGGATCATGCCCCAAGTGACTTTGCTAGAATGGAACCCATCAATCCTTGACTCTAAGCCACATAGATATCAACATAAGCATGTGCTCCCACAAAACAAACTTGTAGATGATACAAAATCCTTTAAAAAAGAAGAGATAAAATAGTTGATATCCAAAATCTGAGGAGCCATAGCTATAACTTATCGAATCGACCAAAATAAAACCCCTTAATCCTTATCTCTTAGCTGAAGAAATATCAACATAAACTTAAAGAATTGATATCCAAAATCTATGGAGCGATAGCTATAACTTGCTCAATCCTTCTAGACGTCTTAAAGTAAGAGACAAAATTGGTAATATTCTTTAAACAGTGCTTTCCCGTAAGAAGGGGATAGGGGTATGAAACACGTGGGGCGCAATTTGTAATGGAGATTGACACATTCATGTCTCTGAAATTGAGTGGGCAGGGGGCTTTTAATTGATGTATACATTTCAATATACCAAATATAGTGATGAACAATTCCAAGTCAAGTTACAGAGCGAATCAAACAGTCGCTGTAGTCATATGGCCACAGTAGATTTGGTAATTTCTCTCACATTCTTTGTCTCTTAATAATTAAAAATATTTGATTTCTTAGGTTGGTGTGGAGTCTCTATGTTCTTCATCTTCAATTTGACTGTCATTACTACGATATCACTTTCATTTTAATTCAAAGTTCGAGTGATTCCTGCAAGAAAAAATCTATTGAAATAAATGTACAGGTAGCAATCTCATTTTAAGTAACTGTAGTTGCAACGATAAAACTTACATTTCAATTCAAAGGTCAAGTGATTCCTGCAAGAAAAAGTCTATTGAAATAAATGTGCAGGTAGCAGTCTCATTTTAAGTGACTGTAGTTGCAACGATATCACTTTCATTTTAATTGCAGCTTCAAACTTCAGCCGCCTGATCGAAATGACATTGACAATTACTTACAACTTTAGCGATTCAATGAAAAGATTCGTTGAAATCAAATTAGGCATTGGTCCATTATCGATAATAGGATGAATATTTACTATTTTGGTGTGAATGAGGTATAAAATTGCTATTGATTATTTGACCATTGAATAGGTAGATGATGTTTAAGTAGAGTGTTACGGAATGATATATTAGGAACTACCATGCTATGTGGTCAAGACTTAGGTGACAAACAATTTTCCCTTTCAATTGATTGCATCTATTGAATGCAAGGAGTTGGAGTAGATGCAAAATTAGTACATGAAAAGTAGATGTAAGCTAAGCATGTGATGTATCATGTAAATGAATTTCATAAATACATCATGTGAAAAATAAATAAGACATATTGAATGATATGCATGAAAAGCGTATGGGTTGGAAATAGTGTTGGCAAAATGAAGCTAGTGATGTAGCCTTGATGATCAGATACACCTATGTAAGTACATATAACACTAGATAAGACATGTGCCCCAAATGTGGCTTCAAAACATGACCACCTATTAGTATAGGGAAGGCATGAGGCCTCCCAAGGGGTAAGATGACTTTAGGTACATGGCATAATGGCATACAATCTATGGAAGAGGATAGGTGATACTTATTGATTGAAAAATCTAATAAATAAATTGTGTCTCAAAATATGACAATATTCTTTGAAAATAAACGATGGTAATTCACTTGTAGATCATTTGAATGCTTGTAATTTGATTTTGAATCAATTCTATGCTAATTTGGAAGAAGAAGATAAATACATCTTATGACTTTGTTCTTTACCTAAATATTGAAAAGAAAAATTGTTGTCATTACTAGTGGTGGTACAATGATCTAATATGGAAAGTCTCATTGCTACTCTATTTTTAGATGATGAGAATAAAATCTATGAATGATGGTTGAAGGATGATATGCATATTTGGGGAATGTCTAAGTAAAAAGGAGGCTCAAAAGGAGATAAAAAGAAAGATAAATTGAAATCAAAATGATAGTGTAAAACCCCATGGAAGAATAGAGTTAAGCGTTGGAACTATAGGAAAAGAAGGCATGTGAAGAAAGAATGTAGAAATAAAAAACATATTCACATTCCTCCATAGAGAAATCTTCTAATGATG
The DNA here is from genome assembly GCA_007115665.2 of Sequoiadendron giganteum. Taxonomy (NCBI): domain Eukaryota; kingdom Viridiplantae; phylum Streptophyta; class Pinopsida; order Cupressales; family Cupressaceae; genus Sequoiadendron; species Sequoiadendron giganteum. The sequence goes on along the minus strand of CM021108.1, from coordinate 599,169,827 downwards.
GTAATAGTGGTTCTTTATTTATTTTTGTTAACACTTTTAGTGATAATTTTTGGCTCATTGATTCAAGTTGTTCATACCATATTCCCCCCAACAAAGAGTGGTTTTCAACTTACATAGCTTATGGGGGAGGAGAGGTTTTACTTGTTGACAACAATGTTTTAAAACTTATTGATAAGAAAAAGGTGCAATTGTATTAAAACACTTAGTAATGTTTTGTATATTCTAAGGTTCATAAGAAACTTACTTTCTATATTGAAGTTGAATGATTATGGTTAAATATGATATTTGGCGAGTTTAGTTTCAAATTGGTAAGAGGGAACTTAGTGGTAGCTAAAGGACTCAGATTGGGACTTTGTTTAGGCTAAATGCCTCCACATTTTGTAACTCTACCAATATAACTAGTATATTTTAAAATGCATGTATGATGTGGCACCAACATTAGGGTAACAAAGGTGAAAAGGGTCTTATGACCATTATTAATTATAAATTAGTTAAACTTTTTCAAATGACTTTATTGGTAAAAATTATTTATGTGACCATTAAATGTTTAAAGAAATAAGAATAAATCTCCATTCCCTATTGAAAATTTCAGGGAAAATAGATTATTAAAAATCATTTATTTAGACATGTGATTTTCATGAAAAAATATTGGTATTATGTTTCATTCATTGATGATACTTCTAAATACACTTGGATTTACTTTATGCATGTTAAATCTGAAGTTTTCACTAAGTTAAAGGAATTTAAGGTATTAGTTGAAAAGAAAATATATTATAAAATAAAAGTGTTGTGATCTCATTTAATGGTAGTGAATATTACCTAAGGAATCTGATAAATTATGTAAGAATGCAAGTATTGTTCAAGAAAAAATTACACCTTACACATCCCAACAAAATGGGGTTGTATCTAGAGTGAGCCAAACTTTAATGCAAAGGACTGAAAGTATACATTGAACATTATGTAGTTGGATTAGTTTTTTTGGGTAGAGGCTATAAGTACTAAATTTTATTTGATTAATAGATATATCATTTTGACTCTCGTTGAAAAACACCCTATTAAGTGTGGACAAATAAGAGACCTTCTATTTCACATTAAGGGTCTTTGATTGTGAGGTTAACATTTATGTGCCTTTGGAAAAGTGATCTAAAATAGATATAAAAGCTCAACTATAATATATTTTTAAAGGTTATGGCGAGAATGTAAAATGTTATAAGTTTTGTAATTCTCTAAGCTAAGAAATGATTTATTCTAGAGATGATTTTTAGGGAGTTAGAGTTTTTTTTATGTCCAAAAAACCAAAGAAAAAATAAGTGCATTTTGAGACTAAGGTTGAAAATCAAGAAGATGTGCATATGGAAGAATAAATTGATGCATCAAAGGATGAAGAGGAGTAAGAGGTTTAACTGAGATTTCGTAGGAGGATGTATAGGATGAGCATATAGAAGAATAGGCAAATCCCCTTGCTCGAACTACCATGAGAAGGTCCACAAGATATAATAGAATCTAGTTGATAGGTATAGCTACTCTCTTGATTTTTATTATGTATTTATTTTATTGAGTACTAATAATGAACCTAGATCATTCAAGGAACCTCATATTTTAAAATATAGTGATTTTTAGATGTAGGTCATGCATGAGGAGATGATAGCCTCAGGCAGTTGTGACAACTAGGATCTTGTTATTTTTTTGAAGAAGAAAGCCCATTAGTTGCAAGTAGGTGTATAAGAAGAATTTTTTTCTAGATTAATGGTTAGAGTAGTACAATGCTATACTAATAAAAAGGGCTAATCCTAAAAAGAGGGACTCAATTTTGATGAAATTTTCTCTCATATTGCAAAGTTAACTTATATTATATTCCTCCTATCTATTATTATAGCTTATGATTTTAAGATTGAAAAATAAATGTTAAGACTATTTTCTTGTATGGGGATCTTGGGGAGGAGAAATTTATATGATAGCTTTTGACAATTTTTTTGTGAAAGAAAAGGAACACTTATTTTGCAAGTTAAATAATCATTATGTGGTTCAAGAAATAGTCGTTCCCATGATGTGGTATGTAAATGTGATGCTTCACATTGTGTTTGAGTATTGTTAAGAGTGAGGAGGATCATTGTTCTTATGTTATAATTATTGATGATAAAATTCTAATCAATGTCATATATATGTGAATGCACTATGTTAAATTTATTAGTAACAATAAGATAATTATTAGGAAGTTGAAAACTCGTATTTCTAGAATATTTGATATAAATGATTTGAGGGCTACAAAATTCATTCTTAGGATGGAAATCAGCAAGGATCAAGTACACATTCATCTTTAGTTAAGTTAGAGTAAGTATTTTTTTACCATTTGCAATAATTTAGTATGTATGATTGTAAACCAATGAGTATTTCATTTCATGTTGCTGCTAATATATCTTTAAATATGTGTCCTAAATTATTTGATTATTTTTAAGATGTGTCTAATGTGTCTTATTTTATTGTTTTTGGTATCCGTAGGAATGGAATTATTTGCACTAGATGGATATTATCCAAGTAGTGGGGTTTTTAAGTAGGTTTATGTCTAACCTTGGCAAGGAGCATTGGACTTATGCTAAGAGGATTTTCTTAATATTTTCTAGTACTTCTAATTATTATTTGTGCTATCATGGTATTGATGATGTGGATAAGTCATTCGACAAAAGGGGGTTTCATGAATGAAAACTAGGCAAGTGACTTGGATAGTCAAAGGTCTACTAGTGGTTGTTTTTTCTTTATTTGGTGGAGTAGTAAGTTGGATGAGTAAAATAAAACACATGGCTTCTTTTTCCACTACCAAAATAGAGTGTATGACTAATAATCATACCTCTAAGAAGTTAATTTGGTTATAGAGATTATGTACAAGTATTGGTTTTCGTTGTAGAGTTGTTAGAATTGGTTGTAATAGTCACAGTGTTATTCGTTTGGAAAATAATTTCATGTATCATGTACTCATACTCATATTTTTTATGTTTAGTATCACTTTGTGTAAGATATGGTAGAAAATGTAAGATATTGTTAAAAATGGTTGACACTAATTTTTTTTTGTAGGTTCCCTTATGAAACTAGTGACTATAGTTAAATTCTCTTGGTACAAGTTGGCCATGTTCCCTGGATCTTGAACTTAATTTCATGTTTGTTTTCTTTGGATGGATTAGTACTTCACAATTTCAAGTGAGAGAATGTTAGGGTTTAGTTTATATTAACCTTACAAATCTTATGAATATTCTATGTGTCTAGAACACTTCAAGAAGGTGCACTCAAATGCCTAAGGTGTAAGTGGAGAAATAATTTCTAATTTAGATTCTCCTAGGATTTTGTTGAGTATACATTTATTAAGGAGGTGGCACACTACAATGGTGATTATATTTGACTTTGGACTACTCAATAAAAAAAATCAATTCTAGGCTTTAGGATTGGGGTAAAAATTCAAAATTATGTCACACTTTTATAAATGAAATGACCAACACTAATCTAAATGTTTACCTTGAATCACTAGAAAGTTTAAAATATATTTTTTAAATTAAAATTATGTAAGCTAAATGAATGTAAATATTTTGGTGTAATTTTGTAGCATTTTTTTAAATGAATGTAGGGTTTTCTAAAATTGATAAATTTAGTTGTTGATAAAATGCTAAGAAAAATTAGGTTAAATTGGACATCACTCTTTGTATAATAATTTTTTTCTTCAAATTTTAATTTATATCTATAACTTGAAACTTTAGTATATGGATTAATATTTTTCATTTTAATAAATATATTTTTTAATAAATCCTAAAATTTGTCCGTACTAAAAACATAGCTATTTCAATAAGATGTCACCTTTTGTCTTAACATTTTTTTTCTAAAATAAAAAAAAATCTTGACATGGAATCTCTTCTCTAACTTGTATTATATTTTTTAATGTTTAAAATAAACTTTAGTATATTTTTTGACAAGGAAATTAACCTTTTATTTTGGTGTTAGTAAAAATAAAACATAAAATAAAAATAAATAATTAAACTACTAGAATTTTATATTTTTGAAACTACACTTATAGTTCTACAAAATGGTACTTTTAGATTTCTTAGAAAATATTATTTACATGAGTAGGAGTTGTGAAAACATCAAAAAAATTGAATAATTTTAGTTTTTGGTAAATTAGTCCCAAAGTGATACTACATATATATCTAATGGACATGTCTAGTTGAGAAAGTTTTGTCTTTTGTATCAAATTTAGGTAAAATGAATCCAACTAGACTATATGTTAACCAAAATTTAATTTTAGATAGAAATATTTAAATTCACTTGTGTTGATAAGTTGGCTTGAAGTGTGGCAAAAATTTGAATTTTCATCCATTAAAAAATTATTTGAACTGTCATTATGGATGGGACCCACATGAGTTGGCTTCTCAATAACAAAATGCTACATATAGGGATGTGAATTGTTGAGAAGTTATGGGTCAAATATGTCTTTGTAATTATGTTTTCTATTTGGAGACTCATTGATCGAACCTATGTGATATCCATGTATATTCATTGATTGAATTTATTATAAGTTCTCTCCAAGGTGAGTGTGTTGCATAATACGATGGTTTTGGTATCCATTGTTTGTTAAAACTATTTATTGTTTTTACCTCTCTTTACCTATATATTGGAGGCATGAGATAGTAGTTTGATATCATTATATAAAGATACACAGGTGATGTTATAATATTGGCATAGTGCAAAGTGTAGTGTGTTGGTATTGTATCATGTACATTGATAATTAATACGTATAGGTCCTTTTTCTCTAGTCGAATTTTTTTCTTAAAGATATTTCTCCATGTAAATCATGTGTTACTATGATTTATTGATTGTATTATGACTAGTGTATCTTTACATAATCTTTTGTGGTACTCTAATATTAATATTAATTTGAGAATTGCATACACTTTGAAGAATATTTTATTGTAGTAGCTTCACCTTGTTTCTCAATAAGGCTCACCTTGAACTTTAAAGCAATGATATGAAGACTATCACTAACATAACAACATAGTCAACCCAAAAATTATAACTAATGTGAAAAATATGATTGTTTTAAATAGTATATTAGGCCATTGCAAAGAAAACCAAAAAAAATCCCTAGAAAAAAACTCCTTCAAATAAGGTAAGGTGGGATTAGAAATTGACAAGCATTGAAATCTTGAACCTAACAAGTTGCAGAATGTGAAATAAAATACATCCTTCATTGTTTCCCAAAATCCAAAAAAATATTCCTCAAGTAAATCCAAATTTTAAGAGCTAATGAAAGAGAAAAAAGTGGGGGTTGATCCTGTAGTATGTTGGCTAAGTTGTGGCATTGTTGATATTTCCACCAAGGTTCAAATCCCCACTAGGCTACTGTGATCACAGGCTTGTGCCTTCACTGATCCAATGTGCTTGTGGATTGTGAACCATTGTGGCATTCATATTGGTGATTTCTCAAGTGTTCAAGCCTATGCCAGACCCGCGTTAGGCTGGTATGCTCGCGGGCTCTATGCCCTCGTTGGGCTACCATGTTCGTGGGTCTAGTCAGTTGTTGTGTGTTCATGTCGGGGATGAGGTCCCCCATTTGTGGCCTCATAGGTTCATAGCTCTAGTCAAAATCATGTACAGATAAAAAAAGAGAGCAAAAAGTGGTCTTGGTTGAACATGAAATGCAATACATCCTTCATTGTTTTCCAAAATCCACTAAAAAACCTCCTCCAAATGTTATTTTTAGAGCTAATAAAAGAGTTGATCTAAAGCAATTAAAATATATAAATGATATTGCATTCTATATAAGAGCTACCATTCAATTATATCGTTATTTTGTTTGTCCTATCTATTATCAAAATATCTTTGGAATTGTTAATATATACCTCTTGATTCAATTTAAATGAAAACTATGATAGTGTTTAGATGTATTACATTAGGCAATTGCAAATAAAACAATAGCTTTGTAATAAAACCCTACAAAAACATGTATATAAACTCCTTGAAATTAATTAGGTTTGGATTGCACATCAACAAGCATTGCAATCTTCACACTATGGTCTACTTCCCCTACCTACATAGTTACATAGTCACTTAAAGCTTTGATATAGTTACTCAATCATAGTATCTGAAACATAAAAGGATTTTCATAAGCATGAAGAGCCTAAAATTTCATAAATATGTTTACCTCCATGACACAATTTCTTTTTAGATAGGAAGAGCTCTTTTGTAATGGTGATAAAAGTAACTTGAAATTTGATGACTATGACAACAATTTTAACTTTTATTCTATTTGTGTGTGGGTTAATAGAGATGGGTGAGAGTATCATTGACATTGTTAAAATGTAACAGTTAAATTATGCAAACATTCTATTAATGATATTAACACAATCAAAGTCAAGATGCAATGGAATGAAAAAAATAACTAATAGAAAATAAAAATAGTAACAATGTTTGGAGGACCCACTTAACATATTATCTATCCAACATTATATATATTAATTAATTAAAATTTAAAATATAATATAAAACAATATACATTTAGCTTTATCTAATTGTATTTATTACTTGATTAAAATTTTAAATATAATATCATTTTAAATTTTAATTAGTTAATAAATAAGGTCAAATGTGCATCTAAAGTTCTAGATAGACGTTGCCCCCACAAGTCAAAATCTTAGTGTGTAGGATAAGGAGAGCTTGTCACTGCATTTCATAGGCTGCTACTCTGGATTGACAGTACCTATTCATGGATTTTTAAACCCTAGGTATTCGGCTAGTTCTATTTCTTTTTAGATAGGAAGAGCTCTTTTGTATGGGTGATAAAAGTAACTTTGAAATTTGATGACTACGACAACAATTTTAACTTTTATTCCATTTGTGTATGGGTTAATAGAGATGGGTGAGAGTATCATTGACATTGTTAAAATGTAACAGTTAAAATATGTAACATTCTATTAATGATATTAACACAATCAAAGTCAAATGCAATGGAATGAAAAAAATAACTAATAGAAAATGAAAATAGTAACGATGTTTGAAGGACCCACCTAACATATTATCTATCCAACATTATATATATTAATTAATTAAAATTTAAAATATAATATAAAATAATATACATTTAGCTTTATCTAATTGTATTTATTACTTAATTAAAATTTTAAATACAATATCATTTAAAATTTCAATTAGTTAATAAATATGATCAAATGTGCATCTAAAGTTTTGGATAGACGTTGCCCCCATAAGTCAAAAGCTTAATGTGTAGGATAAGGAGAGCTTGTCACTGCATTTCATAGGTTGCTACTCTGGATTGACGATACCTATGCATGGATTTTTTAATCCTAAGTATTCGCCTAGTTCTATTTATTTTTAGATAGGAAGAGCTCTTTTGTATTGGTGATAAAAGTAACTTTGAAATTTAATGACCACGACAACAATTTTAACTTTTAGTCCATTTGTGTGTGGGTTAATAGAGATAGGTGATCGAGTATCATTGACATTGTTAAAATGTAATAGTTAAAATATGCAAATATTCTATTAATAATATTAACACAATTAAAGTCAAGATGCAATGGAACTTGTTCAAATTGTTGAAACCTTTGTGGCCAAGAGCATTTGGCGCGCCTGGGAGGCTGTTAAGCCTTGGCTTCGATGGGTTGGGGCTGGATTTCGTGATGGGCTTTCGCTCAATCAGTAGAACATTTGGTGGTCTCCCCTTCTTGATCAGAATGGTCAGCCCCTGGCTAAATCGCCTTGGCTCAAAGCCCTCAGATTTCACAAAAAGGGCATTTAGACCCTACAATAGCTCTTTCACCGGGCCACTATGCGCATCATGCAGTGAGATGCTTTTAAGGCCCAGCACAGACTTCAAAACCAGGACTGCGCCACCTTCGACGAGCTGGTGAGCGCCATTCTAGTGGACATGCTTCACAAAATTGGCATTCGTGGGCACAAACCTTGGTGGAAAGACTGGAAATGGTTTCCAGACACTCCTCTCAAGAGTTATAAGTCGCGGCTAGGTTACAGGTGGCTTTCACCCCATTTTCCTATGATCAACAGTTTGAACCAGAGGTGGCTTCTTAATTCCTTTGCTCATGCTTAGCGGAAGAGATTTGATGTCACTTGGTCTGCAAGTGTTAATCCAAAGCTGACCCACTTTGCTTGGTGTATTATTTTTCAAGGCTTGTCTGTGGGTTCTCGGCTTATTCACTTGGCGGTCCAAGACTCTCGTTGCCTTTTTTATGGACAACCTAAAAGCTTCAAACATCTTTTCTGGTTTTGTCCCAGAGCTCAATAGTTTTGGACTTGGATTCATGACTTCTTTCGGCCCTTTCGACCGGAACCTTTTTCTTAGCATATGGTTCTGCTGGGTGATCCACCTGGGATCCCTACTAAGTTCGCCTAGCTTTGGCACACTTTCAGGGTGGAAATCCTTTTCAACATCTGAAAAGACAAAAATTCCTGCATATTTGCTCATTCTCAAATGGATATTAATATTTCTCTCTATGTTAAAGCAGTTATTTGTTCTAATGTTCTTTTATAGATACAGGTGCAAGCTAACAAAGTTGCACTAGAGGTGGCTCACCTACGGGTCCTCCTGGACCACTAGGGCAATGCCCCATGTGTTGTGGCTCAGGTCCCCAACTCGCCCTCCTCCTCTAGCAGTTCTTGACTCCTTTGGCAACCTTCAAGCTTTCATCTCACTTCCATCACTTCAAACAACATTTTGGCACTCCATAGCAACAACAACAACACTCCATCAACTTCGTAGAGCAAGTGTGGAACAAGCCATTGCAGCAGGGGCTTGAGGTTTTGCAACACCTCCCTTTGCCATAGTTGATGTTGTGGTGATTTTTCAAGCTCTCTTTCTCCATCATTGGCTAGTGAGCTCTTGGTGGAGGTGGTAACATTTTCACTCCTCTCCTTTACAATTTGGTTGGGTAGCACTTCATTGTTTTCTAGTGTTTATTGTGATCTCTACTTTCTTTTCTCCTTTATCATATATTTCTCTATTGTTGCTATCTTGGTTGTCTGTGGAGGTGGAAACATTGAAACGGGGGTATGACTAAGGAAAACCCCTATATAGCCCCCAACAATTTTCCCTAATTTTTGTGTGTAGGTGAAAGAATGTTTGGAGCTATTTGGCGAATGAGCATCTTTGTGAGATCATTTTTGTCACCCTAATCTCAGTCTACTTGTTTTGTCATTATAGAATCTACTTTGTATACTTTCTCATTCTATTTTACCATCTAGATTGAGCTAACTAGGCTATTAGTAGGTCTTTTTGGTAGTTTTAATGTGTCCACTATTGTCTGGTCGTACGAACGCCAATGCGTCATGCTGATGTCCCAAAACTACGCTGCCATCCTCAGACAAAGAGTTGTGTGAGGCATAGAACCAACTCCAAAAAGCCAGCTTGCTTAGCCTAGATTATAGTTTAGTTCTAAAGAGTGATTGAAGGACCTTATAGTCCTCATCATTCTCGTCCCTTCTTTGAAACATTCCTTTAGAGTAAGGTAAGTTAGGGTAGCCTTTTGCTCTTGGCTCTCTGTGACTTGGGGCCTTGAACGTGGTTGGTCCCCCTCTCTTACATTTTTGGTGAACCTAACGTGAACCATTTTGGTTCCGTTTTGCGACACTGAAAGCTCCATTCCTCGTATTCTAGGAGTGTTGTAGGTGTGAGTGTTATGAGGCCTCTCCCTTACAACCCAACCTACAACCCCTAGTAGGTGTAGTTGGAAGGTTCCAAAAGAGTTGCATAACGAAACCTTAATTGGGTCATTGTCTTGTCTTGTAACCTTTGGAGGGCTCTGTGAAAGTGTCATCTAATGTGCGTAATGGTCTCTTTCCTGCACCAACCTATTCCCTATGTGTATCTATGAGTAGTGGTACTAGCACAACCTTCACCTCGTAGGATCTACCGATGGGATTTAATAGGGAAACATATCTTCTTTACATTCCTGCACGAATCAACAAAAATATTGTAGCAGGTGATCTTGTTGATCCGACATCTCAAGAGGTCGAAAGTGAGATACCCTCTATCACCTTATGTTGTTTTGCATAGGGAATGTTTAAAATCTGGCAGTGACACCACCAAGGCGTATAGAAGAGAAGAAGAGAAGTGGTCTCGAGACCCTCCTTCTTCCTCTTTCGTTGTTTAGTCTAACACTTCCTCTCTCCCTGTTGCAGTGCCATCAAGTTTCACCCCACGTCTGTGTGAGAACCCTATGGCACCTGCTTGGTGAAAGCCTAAGCGTCCCATGTTTGAGCTTCTTGTCTTGCCCATGGAGCCTAGGCTCGTTCACTATGGTAGGAGGAAGAGTCCCCGTAGGGAGTTATCTATGTCTCGGCCTTCGCGGCCTCCCACCACTCTTGCTCCCAAAGCAGTGAATGGGAAGAGGCCCACTGCTAAAGCACTTGAGCTGACTCCCCCTGCTGCTTATCAAACTGTCCCTCTTGCTCCCATTCAGGAGCATGTCCCTCCACCAAAAAGGGTTGTAGTGGACACTCCCATGGTTGAGTAGGAGCTTTATGTTCCTTCATAGCCTCTGGCCTCTAGCTCGAAGAGTCGAAGAAACCGCCTCGCACGAGAGCGAAAGTGTTGACAAAAGGCTCTCGCGATTGAGGAAGCCACTTTGCAGAAGAAGGAAGAGGAGATGGCCACCCCTATGTTAAGGCCTCTTGTTGTGTCTTCCCCTCTCCTTTCTCCTTCTTCCATTCAACCTAAGTCGGTCTCATCTCCGACTCCCGCTATGAGTGCGCCCGACCCCAAAAAGGTGCGGGTATTTATCACTCCTTCGATGGAGCCGCCTTTATTGATGTCCATGTCGGACATCCCGTCATTTCCAAAACTTGTAGAAATGTTGAACACTTCGATGGTATCTGTTACGATTTTCTCCCCCTCTTCCTCTATGCCTCTCACCTCGTTTGTAGGGATTTCACACCCCCCGACGAAGCATAAGGCAAAGGTTGGTCCTTCCAGCAATGGAGGATGCAAGAGGTTCCCACCCTCTCCAAAGGGTGGTCCTACGTTGACTTGTTCCATCCTAGTAATGAAACCAGTCCCGACTTCCCTTGAGTTCGGACCACTACTCCCGAATCGTTTGGTGAGCCTAGCAATGAATCTTGGGCGTAGTCTTCCTCGTTCATAGAGGTAAAACATGGCACTATAATAAAGTGCATGTTTAACTCTCTAGATGAAGTTTCGGCCTTGTCAACGATCTTCGTAAAGTCGTGATCCTAGCTCCACAAGAGCTTAGTGGAGGGGACCTTGCGGGGCCCTCTTCCTTAGCCCTTGTTGCGGGAGGGTCGGAAGCTCCTCCCATTAACATTCCACCACTATAGGCTCATCCTCCTTCCCCCTATGATGATATCGAATGGGAAGCAGACGACCTCTTGGTCAATCAGTGCTAGGGGAGGCCCCTTCTTTATCTTTAGATTAAAGATATGTGTGTGTTGTGATGTGTTCCCTCATGATTGTGCTATGTGTTCCTGGATGATTGTTATCTCCCCTGTTGGTGCTTAGATACGAGAGTGATTTTCGTGTCGTAAACCTTCTTCTATATGTTTCATCATTCTTCCATGTTTGTGATTTGACTTTCAACAAATTGGGGACAATGTAAAGTGTTGGGGGCAGTTAGGCTCTCCTTCCATGTTGACCCAATTTTTTATTTTTACTTTGTTTTTCATGCATTCTTCTTGATCTGGTTGGGGATTGATGATCTTTCACCTTGCACCACAATTACCTATTATTTATATAAGCATGAGAAGATTTGACCCCACGAAACCAGATCCCCCTGTGCCCTTTATTTGTGTTTGCCTCTTTCTCACTCTTTTTCCTTTCTTTTTCTCTTCTTTGCTTGAGTTGTCCCTCTCATGTGTGATAACACCACCTCTTTAATGCTTCAATTTTCAGAAAATGCATTCGTTGCCAACAAATCTTTTCTCGAAAGTCATCACGAGCATTTATTTTTCAAAATTCTATTCATGACTTGGACCCCTTTTGGAACATGTTTCCTTCATCATGGGTTCGTAAAGAAAGAACTTGAGAACCTTCCTTCAAGGTGGGAACCACTTTTTTCTTCCTTTCAAATTCCTTGATGAAGTGAATATCTTTCGAAAGGATTCCTTGAAGACGAATCGATTTGAGAAAATAACGTCCTTCATGTACTTTCAAACAACGCATGCCTTGAGTGGACCCCCTCTTCACATCGAGTTCCCGAGGGACCCCTTTGAAATTTTTCCAACTTTTCGACAGTCTACGTGACTATCTGCTTACTTGCCTGTGTGGCCACTTTTTGACATGTTCTATCTATGGCTAAACATGTCACTTTGCAGGTGCACTTGTGAAGCCGCTTTTTGACTCTGCGAAGTCTCCTTCATTTGGTTTCCTCCATATGATAGATCTTGGAGGATACCTCCTTGTAGGTCTGCGGGCCTGTAGGGCTCTTCCTTTGAGATTCCTTCATGTGAGAGATCTTGGGGGTCGCTCCCCTGTAGGTTTGGGGGTCTGTAGGGCACTTTTATTGGTTTCCTTCATGTTAGAGATCTTGGAGGATACCTTCCTTGCAGTTCTACGAGTCTGTAAGGTGCTTTTCTCAGTTTCCTTCATGTGAGATATCTTGGAGGATACCTTCCTTGTAGATTCGCAGGCCTGTGAGGCGCTTTTCTTGATTTCCTTCATGTGAGAGATCTTGGAGGATACCTTCCTTGCAAGTCTATGGGCCTATGAGGTGCTTACTTATCAGGGATTCCTTCATGTGAGAGATCTTGGGGGTCACCTCCTTGCAAGTTCGCGGGCCTATAAGATGCTTTCATTCTATAGCTTCATGGTTCTTCAGGACTATGGAGTTTTTTGTTCCAACTCGTGCTATCGAGCTCGCCAGATCACGGTTTGCTTCCTCGATGGTTCAGGTATACATTTCTAACCCTACTACCTTTTTGATCTACTTTATCGAAGCACTCATCAGTATTCATGCTTGCTAAAGTGGGGGGAAAATGTATAGGCATGAATTTTCACCTGTTATGCAAATTCCCCTTTAACACTTCCTCACCATAGAAAACCAAATCCAAAGGAAAAATTACACATCAACAAGCTACCTTCATTCCACTTGGCATTCGTCTTTTGTGTAGGTAGAACAATAACTATTGGGGATGCCCATGCGGTGTGTAGACATCTGTCTGAAGTTGGAAAAGGCATTACACTTCCTATTGGAAATGAATTGTAACGTCCCTCTTCGACCAACCGACCCGAAACAGCTCTTTCACCCCTATTTTGGTCTTGAAAGACCTATCTTGCTCATTCAATCCATTTTCTTAGTAGTTCTTGACTCCTTTGGAAATCTTCAAGCTTTCATCTCACTTCCATCACTTCAAACAACACTTTGCCACTCCATAAAAGCAACAACAACACTCCATCAACTCCATAGAGAAAGTGTGGAACAAGCCATTGTAGCAAGGGCTTGAGGTTTTGCAACACCTACCTTCGCCACAATTGAGGTTGTGGTGATTGTTCAAGCTCTCTTTCTCCATCATTGGCTAGTGAGCTCTTAGTGGAGGTGGTAACATTTTCACTCCTCTCCTTTACGATTTGGTTGGGTAGCACTTCACTATTTTGTAGTGTTTATTGTGTTCTCTACTTTATTTTCTCCTTTATCATATATTTCTCTATTGTTGCTATCTTGGCTGTTTGTGGAGGTGGAAACACCGAAACGCGGGTCTGACTGAGGAAAACCCCTATACAACCCCAAACAATTTTCCCTCTTTCTTATGTGTAGTTGAAAGAACATTTAGAGCTAGCTGGCGAATGAGCATCTTTGTGAGATCATTTTTGTCACCCCAATCTTATTCTACTTGTTTTGTCATTATAGCATCTACTTTGTATACTTTCTCATTATGTTTTACCATCTAGATTGAGCTAGCTACGTTGTTAGTAGGTCTTTTTGGTAGTTTTATTGTGTCCACTATTTTTTGGTCATACGGACGCCAGCACGCCGTGTTGACGTCCCAAAACTACACTGCCATCCTCGGACAGAGAGCTATCTGAGGCACAAAACCAACTCCAAAAAGCCAGCTCGCCTAGCCCAAATTATAGTTCAGTTCGAAGAGTGATTGAAGGGTCTTATAGTCCTCATCATTATCGTCCCTCCTTTGAAACATTCCTTTAGAGTGAGGTAAGTTAGGGCACCCTTCCACTCTTGGCTCTCCATGACCTGGGGCCTTGAACATGGTTGGTCCCCCTCTCTTACACAAGGTAAACCCCCATTCCCTAACAAACAACATTTTTCTCTCTTTGATGTGTGATTGCGGGTTTTAGGTTGAAGATCTTTTGGAGAGTAAAATTGAAAAAAGTTGCAAGAAAAGTTGTCAAATCATGAAAACTCCTCTGCAGATTTTATTTTCAGCTTTTTGACTATGAGATTTGAGAATCTGGGAGTGCAAATATAGGAGAACATAACCTAGAAATAGATTTTTAGGAGCCCTAGCTAGGACCCATTTTCCATAGGGTGAATGAGTCAGTTGGCTTTGAAAAAGCACTTTATGCAAGAGGTACACAAGTTTAATCCCTTCCAGATTCTCCCTAAAGTCTGTAGGTTCCATCATTTTTATGTTTAATCTTCTAAATGCACTTTATAGATCACAATCTAGAGTTTATTTCCTATTTTAATCTTTCTCCCCAAAGTGTTATTTAACCTAGATCCTCATCCTTGCATAAAAGGGAAATTTGTAGGTTCACACCTTGGGTTGACTCACCTAAGGTTTGTTGGTCAATTCTTGGTGTGGATCTCATTTCCTAATGAAATTTGGGAAATAGGATCCCTTTTCCCTCTTTGGATCCACTTTTCTATTTTGGGAAATTCCCCTACCCTATTTTTCCATGTTTCATTTTGGTGAACCCAACCTTGTACAACAACATTTTGAAAATTGGAGTCATTTTAACCCTAGATCTAAGTTTTACAATAGATTGCATTAGGTTTGCATTAGTTTCATTACATTTAGGGCTCTTCAAATCTTGTATTAGCTTGAATTGCATATAGGGGTTTAAATTTACAAAAATTCAAAAAATTGCATGCATATTACATTAATGTTTCATAGTGTTTGCATATTAGTGTACTTTTCATCATTCACATTCAAAAATTGAGACAAAATTACATTTCAAAAAGTGTCATATAGTTCATCATTTTTACTTCATTGCAGTTGCATTTCAACATTAAATTTTAGAAAATTTTGTCACAGAAGTTACAGTTTGAAATCTGAAATAGAAAACACATATAATCACTCAGAAATTGCATTTTTCATTTAGAAAAAAACTTGTATAGGGACCCATTCACCACTGGGTGAATGATTCCTTGGAGGCCTACAAAATTCAACTTTTTTGAGCTTTTTGGTGGTTTTCTACACATCCTAGGCCTACTAGTAACCTACAGTATTAGTTTGGAAAGTTTCAAAAAATTCTATTTTATGTATTGGGCTTAAATCATCCATTTAGTGTAGTCATTTTTAAAGCATTCCAAAAATCATTTCAGTATTGAAAGTCATTAGATTTGTAGGACAATTGTTAACATTTTTGAAGCATTGCATAACTTGGATAGATTACTTCTCATTTTTGTATAAATAAAAGCATGTTTCCTTTTCAAACAATTGGTGTTCATGGAGTGTGACATGGCTTGT
The DNA here is from genome assembly GCA_007115665.2 of Sequoiadendron giganteum. Taxonomy (NCBI): domain Eukaryota; kingdom Viridiplantae; phylum Streptophyta; class Pinopsida; order Cupressales; family Cupressaceae; genus Sequoiadendron; species Sequoiadendron giganteum. Next base: position 599,154,158 of record CM021108.1, on the reverse strand, counting down.
ACGATTCTATTTCCCTACTCATGGGAATAATCTAGGAAAACAAAATAAAACATTTGACAAGCATGTTAGCTACCCTCCTAATACTTATCGAATTTGTAAGAATTTCACAACACAAGAGGATGCAAGCATAGACAATCATGACAATCATAATTGTTCTTCTCCTGATACCTCTCCTATTAGCGACGAAGGTATCTTGGTGAAAGAAGATACAATCATTGAGAATCATGAAAGTCTTGATTGTCCCTCTCCTCCTCCCCCTTGTGAAGATATTATGACACAAGAAGATGATATCATTGACACTACTTTACCTAGTATTCATTCATATCCCAACACCTCCCCTACTTGTGAGAATGCTTTAGTGAAAGAGGATACAATTGTGGAAAATCATGAAAATCACATTTGTGAAGAGGATATGTTGGTGTTAAGAGATCCAATGATTGATAGCTATGACAATCCTACCTCTCCTACTTGGGAAGACATTATAGGACATGGGGATGTAATTGTAGATAATCATGACGATAAATTTTTTTCTTCCCCTAATATCTCTCCTAGATGCAAAGAAGATAGGTTGTTGTTAGAAGATACACTTATTGAGAGTCATGAGAATCTTGCTTCTCCCTTTCCTAATGCTCCTACCATTTGGAAAGATTTATTTGAACGAAAAATTACAATCATTGGTAAGCATGAAACTCATAGTTGTTCTTCTCTTGATGCCTCCCCTTTTTGTGATGAAGTTACTTTATAAATTCTAACCACAGAATATGATCAACATTTTGCTTGCTCCTCTCCTAAAGACTCTCTTACTAGGGAATATATCATTGATACATGTATTTCAAACAATAGTAATGTGGCTTCCTTAGATGAAGATGATGAATTGACATTAGACTCCCCTTCAATAAGAGATCATGAAAATAAGGAAAAGTCTTTTGATGCTATGCACATTAGATATCCTTTGAAGCGATATCCTAATCCTAAACTTATCATTTATCCACCTAAGTCTAGACTTGTCATTTATCCACCCTCACAACAACCACAAATTCAAAATGAACCCATCCTTATCTTAGAACCACCTACAAGTCAACTTGATAATCATAATATTTAACAACTGAGTTACAATACCATTGCTCATACATATACCACTAGGAACGATCCACAACCAAGACAAACAACTCCAACATCCCTCCCATTTCCTTAACCTATCTTGCCTAGTGCTCCTCGTATGCCTTTACAAAGTGGAAAGGAGTATGATCTTGTTGAACAACTTAAAAATACTCCTACTAAGATATCCTTATGGGTTCTTATTCAAGCCTCACCTAGTTATCATAGAATGCTTCAAAGTACTTTAGAACAAGTCTCCACCCCTCCTAATGTGCACAACCAAATTATGTGGCAGTCCAAATTCAAGCTATAACTCTGGTCAACTTAGACATTACTTTCCATCAAGATGAGTTACCTTCCTTAGAAGATCAAAAACAAAATTAAGCTTTCATGATCTAATAGCCCTTATTAATCAAATTGTGATAAAGAGAACCATTGTTGATAATGGCTCGGCCATTAACATGTGTAGCATAAACCTTTTGGACAAGATTAAAGTAGGTAAAATCCAAATTCAACCTGACTCTTTATCTATTTGTGGGTTCGATAACATAGGAAAGAAACCACTTGGTGTGATTACATTACCTATTAAAGTTGGAAAGGTTACATTGCAAACTCCTATCAATGTTATGCCTTCTACCCTTCATCGTAAAATGAAGTATGTCTACAACAACAAAGTGTATACAATCAATTATGACCCTCAACTAGATAGTTTTCTCATTGAGAAAATTAAGGAAAATCCTTTGAAAACACTGACACCAACTACACAAGTGGAACTCATTCAAGAGAAAGCAAAAGAGAAGCATATTGAATAAGTTACAAAGTTATTGGAAGATAATTGGGGTTCCTTAGATTTCACACCTACATTCATGGGTAAATACAAGATCACAACAAAAGAGTCTAAAAAGGGAAAATAAAAAGTGGTAATGTCAACACAAAATTCAACAGAATCTTCGAAAGCATCCACTTCAACTGCTTTAGAAGAAAAGACAACATACATGACAAAGTTTGATGAAGTTTATTATGAACAACCACCAAATCCAAAAGAAATGAAAAGGATTTATGGAAGAGGTTATGAACTTATGAAACAACTAGGGTATAGTGGAAAAGGGTGTGGTGCTAGAGAAAAAGGTATATGTGTCCCTATAGATCCTAAAACATAAGAAATGACTAGTGATCTTGGTTATTGTCCCTTGAAAGAAACAAACAAGCCTTCACTCAATATCAACACTCTTACAAAAGATTCTCCTAAGCCAAATTTAACATTAGTGCATCCTGAGTTGATCAAAACTAGTGGTCTTGGTTATTTTCCTTTGAAATAAATGAAAGAATTAAAGAAATATTCACTTAATATCAATATCATCACTCAAAACACTAACGATTGGAGTTCGTTAGATTTTACACCCTTCTTTCAAGGAGAGCACGAAATCCCACAATCTAAAGTCTTGTGTAAGTATGACACCATGTACTAAGCAAGAGATATCTTTGTCATAAAATAAAGGAACACCTTATACTATTGATCAAGAGAGTATCTTATCGAGACTCCTCCAAAGTTGTTTGATATCTCTTCGTCCAAGAACATGAAATAAATTTTACTACAAGAGTTTATTTTGTGCATATCATAGAGTTCATGGTCATTCTACTAATGAATGTAAGGCTTTGAGTAATAAAATTCAACATCTTAAGGATGTGGTTCTCTTCCTTGTGTTGAAGCACCTAGTTCCTCTAATTGAAACTGATTTTCATGTTTCTCACCAATCACCTCAGCTCACCCTTATTTTTCTCTAAGTGGGGGCAAGGGGGTTAGGTAGCCTTGTCCTCTTATGAGACTTGTTGTTGTCTCTTTTGGCTAGTTGATCACTTTCCATGTATATATAAGAGCAAGATTGTGATGTGGACGACATGCCTTAAGTTGGCTCGGGTGTGACATACTTTCTTCCTGTGTGTAGAGTCTAAGCTAATGTATTGTAAACTTGGTAAACATACTCAATTCAAAGGGTTAACTAATTAAGTTCAATCCACTCCACATTGCTCAAGACTACATTAAATTGTCAACCAAGGCTTGTAAGCTTATGATGGTTTAGTATTATATATTCCTTCATGGACTTAAAACTACCTAAAGTACCCAACTTAAGTTATTCTACTTGTTGGAAATTCACATAATTGCAAAATAGTAGAAGCATAAACTGCAACTAGTTGCTATGGGTACCTACAATAAAGACTGTAACTGAACTATTGCTAGTAAAGTAATGTTGTATCAACTGAAAACTTAATAAAAACTAATGACTCAAGTGAACTATCCTCTGAAGTGCTACTAATGATCATTGCATGCATATTCAAAAGCATTCATTCATAATAAGCAAGAAATGAAATTCTAATTAACTTGCATATGATTCATGAACAATGATAAACTCATAACAACTATTAACAAAAAAAAAAATCAAAGGTAAAGTGAAGAACAATACTTTGAGTGGCCTCCTCAAGTAATTGTTCCCACTTTAACTAAACTCAATCTAACTAATAGATTCTACGCATACCATAATATTAACTCCATTCATTGTATATGGTAAAAGATCACATAAGATCTTTCTACAGATTGGACTCAATCATTTGGAATACTTTACATGTCTTCAAAATTGAAGTAACTGATAGCATAAAATTGATAAAAACCAACTACCCTACGAATTTAACCAACAGCTATATACAAACTGAGGGAATCTTTATTGAAAGCAACAACCAACTAAAATCATTAATTCCACTCCCAGATAATAGAGTATAGAATTAAGACTTGAATTATTCAATCTATAACTGAAAAGGAAAGAGAATCGGGTATCAGAACTAGAACTCTGTCAAAACATATTTGTATAAAAATATACAACCACTTGTCAAAATACCATAAGTGGAGGAGACTCCTTCAGCGTTTATTATACTAGTCACAATAACACATGTCCAATCTTCATTAAGTGTCTTCGATCAATGATCACCATCTTTAGCTTATCTTGGAGCTTCCCTTGTTTCGGTGTTCAGTCATTCCTTTTGTTACGGGTTCATCTCGCAACTACTGCACTATGATTCCTCTTTAGCTGCAAATGGGTCAATTCCACAAAACATGTACACGAGGATAACTATCACAATTAACTCATAGCATTCCATCAACATTCCATACATATGTTCATATAAACCATATAATACTAATATATTATAATCATAATTCTATCGTCATAATTAAGGCTCAAGTCTACATAATGGATATCAAAGGAGCATAATGTAGGAACATTTTCTGGGAAACGTATCTAAAAGTATCCATGATGTAGTTTCATTTTGGAAACATATGACTTGGCATAGGGATTTCTGAATAAGCTCTCATGTCTTAAGATTGAACATTGGCTACTTTAAATAAATTGCTCGCAACAATGGTGTTAGCAGTCGCTTTAAAGTAGGGGCATACATTGATAATATCTTTCGACATTTCTCATATTTCACGGTGCAATTTTCTTTATTCTTGTGATGCATCCTTTTCTTGGTGGTGTCATTGGGTTTGATGTCCTCCAAGAGTGTGATATTTCTTAACATACGACTTTCCTCTTAGTGGTGATGTGATGCACGACATTCCCTAAGTTGTGAATCTTTAGCTTTTGAATTGTCCTCTCTTGGAGACATTAGGCACGATGTTCACTAAGAAGAAGACCTTACACGAACTAAGCAAAATCCCTTTGAACAAATTTTTTTACTAGCATTATTGTTCATAAGTGTTAGCATAACGTAGCTTGTTAGCCTTATGAAGCTCGAAACTCTAAATTCAAGGCCAGGAAGCATAACACAACTTGCTTTCTTGTGGAACCTTGCCTTGTTCATAGGTGTTTAGCATAATGTGGGTTGTTGAGCCTTATGAAGCTCGAACCTCTAAATTCAAGGCCACCTAGCATAACGCACCTTGCTTTCCTATGGAGCCTTGCCTAGCATTGTGGTGCCTTATTGAAGTTTTCAGAAGGATAGATTTGATATGGCATGGGAGCCTAATATGATTCTTTCATTTTCCACCCTTTTGGGATACTCACCTAGTGGACAACCTGAGGTTCCACTACCTCGGAGTGAGCGTGCAAAAATCAATGGCTTAGATGTGTTTCATTTTGATCAAACCATCTAGGCTTGATCTTCTTGGTCTTTGATGGTGTATGATTGTGTATCTTTATCATTGTTGCATACATAAGTGTCTTGAATGTCTACTTTAGTGCACGAGTTTGACATGGGCTCATCCTCTCACTAAAATGGGGGCAAAATGTAGTGTAGGAAAAAGTATCCATTTTACACACTTGATTTGGAAATAATTAATAAATAAATGAGCTTAATTATGCCTTCATTTATTATTGTAATATATTTTTCATATTCACATTAAGTTTAGGCTCTTTTAAATTAAATGGACTTAATGGTGCCTTATTTTTGGTGTTGTAAGGTGTACCTTTACACTTTCACACTAATCTAGGGATTTATTAATTAATTGAGGTTAATTTGCCTTAATTGGCCCCTTTAATTCAAATCCAAACCTAATTAAATGTATATTTTGATGGATAAAGCTTGACATTCATAAATTCCATTACTCAACACTAAACTTTGGAAGATGTGTGTCCTAGGTAAGTGACCTAGGACCCATTCAACATAGGGCGAATGGGTCCTCACTTAGATCTAGGGCCCTAATTTAACATAATGTTTAACATTGAGCAATGTGTGTCTTATGTAAGTGGCCTAGGACCCATTCTCCCTATGGAGAATGGATCATCACTTAGACCTAGGACGCCCCTTTGAAATATGTTTTTGGCGTTATTTTAATGATTTCAAATCTACAATTCAATGTCATCTTGTGATATTTAAATTTCGGAAATTAATGTTAAGATACGTATAAATATAAGGTTATTTCACTATGTTTCACCTAGCAATTTGATTCAAGCATCCTAATATTTCACAAGAACATTATTGAGAGCATTCCAGAGAAATTTCAAGGCATTCAAGGGCAGATTTATTGAAGATTATTGCAACAATCAAGATTCCTTTCATCATGTCAAAGATTTCTTGCATCATGCATGTTGTTTGAGCTAATATGATGATGTAGTGTTCAAGATCTATGCAAGTGTTCAAAGGTGTTATTTCACATTAAGTTTCATGATCAAGATTTACATTCATTGAGAACACTTCATGCTAGTTTGCAAAACATTTATCCAAGATTTCAAATAAGGTTTGGTGAGTTGTTACATATTGTTGTTCATTGATCATTCCTTCATGCTTTTCTATTTCATTTCAAGGTTTAATTACCAAAATGGGGTTTGACCAAGGAAAATCCCCATTCCCTAACAAACAAAAAATTTCTCTCTTTGATGTGTGATTGTGGGTTTAAGGTTGAAGATCATTTGGAGAGCAAAATTGAAGAAAGTCAAAAAGTTGTCAAATCACGAAAAATCCTGTACAAATTTTATTTTTGGCTTTTCAAATGAGAGATTCGGGAATCTAGGAGTGATGACATGGGAGAACAAAACCCAAAAACAGATTTTCAAGAGCCCTAGCCAGTACCCATTCGCCATAGGGTGAATGAGTCCTTAGTTGACTTTGAAAAAATAAGTTTTGCAAGAGGTACACAAGTTTTATCCCTTCTAGATTCTCCCTAAAGTCTGTAGGTTCCATCAGTTTTATGCTTAAGCTTCTAAATGCACTTATAGATCACAATTTGGAGTTTATTTGCTATTTTTAATCTTTCTCCCCAAAGTGCTATTTAACCTAGATCCCCATCCTTGCATAAAAGGGAAATTTGTAGGTTCACACCTTGGGTTGACTCATCTAAGGGTTGTTGGTCAATTCTTGGTGTGGATCTCATTTCCTAATTAAATTAGAGAAATAGGACCCCTTTTCCCTCTTTGGATCCACTTTTCCATTTTGCAAAATTCCCCTAGGCTCCTATTTTCCTATGTTTCAGGTACTAGGGAAATGGATGGCTTGATCCTCTAGATTGATGAACTTATAAATTTTGGAGCATGAAAAGATGATTTCAATAGGTATGGATCAACACACAACTCTGATGGAAGAGTGACATCAACATCGAGGAACCAGAGTTAGAAAAAAATATATGCATGTAAGACCAAGTTCAAAACTCCAAAATACTTAGGCAATTATTAACTTATGGAGGATCATGATAGAAAGGTTTGGAATAAAATGATAATTGAGGATGGTTTGGTCGAAACTCTAACAAAATACAATTTTTTTTTTTTTTGCAAAGGGTCCAAGTTAGGGAGTTGGGGCTAGGATGGATAATTGATCAAATCCAATAATGCAAAAAACCAACACTTAGATTTCAATAAAGACATGAGAAAGTTTTCAAGATTAGTAGGAGGGGTATGACATTGGGGACAAGTTCAACAACTCGATAGGGTGCTCCAAACACATAGATCTCAAGGAGATGGCCTAGACAACTTCAACACGTGATTTTTTGGACCTTTTGGATATATTAAAGAGTATACAAGGGACTTGAAAAAGTAGAATTGGGCAAACTTTTTGACAAAGGGAAAACTCACTTATACTATCTAAGATTGGTTTTAAAAGGTGAGTTGACACAAGGCTAATACAACACATGAAATATCTCAAGTCAAAGTTTTTAAACCTTTTCAAACTATGTTGATGAGTTCAAGGGATTTTGAATTGGTCGACATATCTTACCTCTTCATATTTTCTTCATTTTATTAGCACTCTCTTCATCTTTCAAACCCGATTGACAATTTCAAGGAAATATGAACTTGTCAATCGTAATCAATCAAGACAACTTTCCTTAGTTTTGGTAGGGCTCTTACCACATCATGAGCCTTTTCAAAGGTTCAAAAGGTTTTTTAACTCAAAAAAATATGACCTTTTCTCTTTTCTCTTTTCTTCTTTGTCTATGTGCACTATGACTGTAATTTGGTTACTTTTTAAACTCAATTGGAGGTTCTAGCTAGGTTCTTGAACCTCTAACATATTTGGCATCCCCTTAGTATTTTTCTTTAAATCTTTTGTTATGGTTTTCATCACTTATTGAACTGTGTTAGTGAACGACTTTCTTTTTTTCTTTTGTCAACCCTTTGGAATTTTTGAACCTTGCCTGAGGTATAGGAGGTTCTTGAACCTCAAATAACTATAACCATACACCTAGTCAATTTTCATTCACATATTTTTTGAGATATTTCCTCATGTATGTTGAACATGTTGGAGGTTCAACCAATTCTTGAACCTCCAAAATCTCCACCACCCTTACAAATGAATAAAGATGAGGAAAAATTAGATATTTTTTTAAATTTTTTGCAACATTAGATGAATTTCCAAATAATAAGGGCAATAATAGTGCACATATAAGTACAATTTTGATAGGGGAAATCTTGTTGAAACTATATCTAATTGGTTATCTACAGTAAGCTAACACAAATTCACCATAAAAAAAGGGCGGTTATGGCCAAATCTACAAATTTTGGGACCTACAAATTTGGGCTCTAACGCTAGCTCTAGTTGGGGACATGTGCCTCTAGAAAGAATAATGAGATCCCAAAACTTCCTCAAGTGAATAGATCAAAAAGAGGTTACAAAATTATCAAGACAAACTACACTTCATCTTGACCAACCAATGCTAAGACTACACAAGGACATAAACAACACCCAAAAAACTTACCATGAGATATAGACCATCATAGATGCACAAAGCACACAGAATAGAATATAAAATTATGCATGGAAAATAATGTAGGCCAAAGCCTAAGAAAAATATAGTTTCAATAATTGTCCATGCACTTGTATTTGTTGAAACTCTTCTTTCAAGCTTACATGATGAAGTATGACTCTTCACCAAATGTATTTTTAATGCAATATGGACCAAGCCACATGGAATCAAAATTTTCATGTTTACCTTTATCTTGTGTAATGGAATTACACACTAATACCATGTCTCCTACTTTGCATTTTCTCATACTATCCCTCTTATCAATCAAGTATTTGACCTATTGCTACTTCTTTAGATTTACAATTTGAGCGTTTCTTCTGTCATCAAGTTCAATGAGTTGGTTTATTTGGCTAGTTATTGCATCATAAAATTACTCACTATTTTATTACACAAACTTGTAAACAAAAATCATTTGTTTATTGGGTAGCATTGTGTCAACTCCACACACCAATTCAAAAGGTGTCTTATTGTATCTTTCTTTGGTGTCACTCTACCCACACTACCAATCCTAGTTTTGAAACCACCTTTTTTATTATGACTCAACAACCTTTTGATTATATTTATAAAAAAAAATTGGTTGACTTGACCTATCCATTCCCTTGTGGATGGTAAGGGGGGAGTGAAATTGTGATTTTATGTTCAAAACAAAGGTTATTAAATTCATCTTACCTTAAACACATTACATTGTCAGCTATAATCCTTATACACTAAATCTAATTATTATATGATCTAAAATTAAGTCATTCACAACTTTACTTGTAACCTACATGATTGGGATTACTATGACCCACTTCATGAAATAGTTCATGGTTATAACGATCCACTAGAAACCTCCACTAGAATTTTCTATGATTTCAAAATAAAATCAATACCCCATTGCTAGAAGGGAAATTCAACTCTTAAGGTCCTTAATGGTAGAGCCCTAGATCTTTTTAATTTACCTAAAATACTAGAAAGAATCATATTTTCTTACTAGCCTGTGTGATAAGGCTTAGCCACTTCATTAGACTTATGATGTGGTTAGTTAGTATTAGAATATAATTTTCTTATGTTATATTATTTAGGTGGTTGAATATTATATTATATTTTGTATTTAGTTTTCTAAAACCTTATTTCTTCTTAAACCATCTTTTTATTTCTTTAAAATACAAGTATTGAACATATATTGAGATTGTCTTTATTGGCCATAATCTCTCATCTATGTTTTGTGTTCCTATGTGCTCACATTAATTGGTATCATAACGGAAGGATCTCACCCTTAAATCTAGTCTTCTCAAAGGTTTGATTAACCTTTACTAGGTTTTCCCTTTTGGTTTTCATCGATCTAGACTCCTTGAGGATCTCATTTGCTAGCCCCTTCTAGATCTTCATTTGCAGCCCAAGATCTAATCCTCTTGAGGGTTTCTTTCTTTAACCCCTATTAGATCTATATTCTCTCTTTTTTGAAGTATCACACTCTAAAACTTTGCAACTCATTTTTGAGGTCTTCTAAATGGTTTTAAGGATTTTAACGAGTTTCAAACTAATCTATGCTTTGTTTAACATCTTTGGCTCATTGAGAACTTAATTTTTTTTAAATTACTAAAATCAAATTTGTGGATCAAAAGTTACATGCTCTAGAAGTTACTCTATTGAAAAACCCTTACTAAGAAAGGCTTTTTTCTAAACAAAGAGCCAAAATAGTGTTGTGCAAGATATGATTGTAGCTTTTCAAACAACATTACAACTTCTTATAGCCATTATGCGAGATGCTCAAACCCTTGGCTTCCAACAAGAAACAAAGGTTTACATTCCCAAATTTGATGAAAGGTTTGATGGTAAAAACTTGACTCTTAGCTTCACATTATTGAGGCATAATTCAAGACATGACCTCTGTCATGCCCGCTTTTTACCCAACTAAATAAATACATAACCACCAAATTTTTTGACTCAAAAACATGTTACCAAACTAATTTTAATAGGTTAGCCATGCACATCTGATGATAATGTGATTACATTACCATCGTAAGTACATTGCACCATTAACAAAGAGAGAATAATACATATTGAGGGTGAGATAATCCCCTTCTACATATCTTAATTGATGTTGTTTACCTACTAGATTTAGGGAAGATGGCATTAGTATATTTAATGACATCAAGTTTATGATACCTCATAAATGCACTGTATAAGATGTGAGGGAGAAATAAGTGCACAACTAAGGTCTAGGAACATTTTCTCTCAAATTTCCAAGCTTGAGGTGACTTAATTGATCTAAAGGTTGATAAGAATTTATATTTAGGAAGGCTTTCTAAGTTGGTGAAGTCTAATCCAAGATTCTTGTACTAAAACTTAACTTATAAAAAAAGAGTAATATGTCCTTAAATAATTTCTTAACAATAATTAACTAATAAATTTTAGTAGAAAGAATACATTTATAAGTCTATAAAATTTGACATCATGACCAATTTTGATACTCCAAATGATTAAATTTAAACAAAAAACAAGTTCATATTATAACTAAATATACTATTAGATTCCAATGTTAATAAAAACAAACCAAAAGAAATGAAATACTAAAGAAATAAACAACAAGGTTCATATATCTTATCTCTAATCAATTTTATTTTGATTATTTGACTATGTTGTCGTTTCTAAAACTTAAGTTTAAAATTATAAGTTTACGATTTATTAAAGAATACAAGATTTTATTCATTTACATATTTATTAATATTATTTCCTATCCACCTACTCTTAATATTTCAATGCATTGATATTTGCAATTTCCAAATTATTAGATTAAATTTGAATTAGTATCATTTCCTATCCACCTACTCCTAATATCTTAATGCACTAATATTTGCATTCTCCAAATTATTAGATTAAATTTGAACCTTCCAAATTGAAAATAAAATGAATATAATTATTTATCTCACAAAACAAATTTAAACAAGAATTAATTTGACTAACTAAAAACTAACTTGCAACCAAATTTAAACTCTTTAAATATAACCTCTCTCTTAGGTTTCCATTTGCATTGCATTACCAAAAAAAATTCTATATTTTTCCTCGAAACTAATTGAAATTTTCAAATTGATTTTTTTAATGCTCTAATTTGATTATTATTCCAGGCTTCAAACTTGTAGATTTTGTTCCTTACTCCACTAGTTTTGTTGTTGAATCATATGCATGTATATATAAAAAAATTATCAATAGATTACATCCAATTAAAATTCCATTGTTACAGATTGTAAATTGCATCTAGATCTATATGAGTCGACTATATTGAAATTTTTATGGATTTTATTTTTGTTTAAAACAAAATTTACCTATAATTATGTTTTTTTTTCGTAAATAAAGAAAAAAATATTATGGGGCATGGCCCCTCCCATGGGTTACACCCCCCATGTGGTTGCAACCCCTCAAGGGGCTACGACTCCATGGGTAGCGGCCCATGGGTTGCCTCCCTCTATAGGGGTTGAAACCCCCACCCACCCCCAAATTTTTATTTCTTCCTTTTTTAAACATTTGTTCCATAAAATATATATCTTAGATATTAATATTTATTTAATATTTTATTAACACAATATATAATTTATAAATAATATATATATATAATATATAATATTTATATATACATATATATATGTATACATATACATACATATATATATGTATGTATATACATATATACATATATATGTAATATGTATATATACATACATATATACATATATATACATCTATACATATACATATACATATATATGTGTGTGTGTGTGTGTGTGTGTATCTAATAACACATATTTGTAGTTATATATATTTATTTTATTTGAATCCAATAATTATAAAGTGTATTTTATTGTATTAAAATTTCTCTCAACGTTTAAACATTTAGACAAAATTGAAAAAAGGAATTAAAGAATACATACTTTGATTCCATTTGCTATATGTACAATAAAATGTGTTTACCCAAAGAGTTAAGTTTTTGAAGTTTGATTTTTTTTTCAACAACAAGAGGGTTATTTTGTGAAAAGGAATTAACTCTAACCAATTATCTCTATTTTTTCTTTTCTTTTCAAAAACATTCAAGTCCACTTTTTACCTAGTTTGAATGAAACTTCAAAGTAATGGCACAATAAAGAATGATCAAGGTATCTTTAGATTTTTTTTATCTGACATAATTAAGTATTCCCTATTTGCAAAATAAATAAGAAAAAATATATTTTTTACAATTCAAAACTTTGTGGGTACTTCCATGTGAACCAATCTATTCCACATCCCAACAAATTTCTTGCATTTTTCACTTGTCTGTCATCTTCATGCAAGTATGTTCCCAAATTGGCTAAGTAAAGGTTTTACAAGCCAATGGACCCCATCTTCCTGCACCTGCCTATTGACATCATCTTCCTCTTTGTGGACTTTCATCCACCATTTGAACTTCCATTTTCAAAATTCTTCATCCAATTCAAATGACTTCACCCATAACCCTGATTCACTTTAATATCCCACATCCGCACCCGGATGACACCATGTTGATGTCATCTCACCCTACTTATGACATCATCACATTTGAAGCTCTCCAATTCATCTCACCCCATTTCATTATTATCATGTTGATGTCACCCCTTGTTGACGTCATCTATGAAAATTTTCATATGCATCAAACATGTTGATAAGTCCCAATACACTTGGTTTTTCCACATAGTGCACTTGGAGGTTGATTTCTTGTCCGATCTTGATGGAGCGTTCTGACCCACATGAAGTTGTTGAATATTAAGTGTTATGTAAATGGTTTTTGGGAGATTTGATCTATGAACTGGATATATCACCTAACATGTCTCCAAGGGTACATATGCACTTGCACATGAAATTTTTGCACAAACCCAATAGGGGCATATTTCCCAGGTCAGTACCATATGTGATCCAATTTATTTCAATGCACTATTTTGAGTTGCAAAATGATCCATTTGTTCAAATTTTCATCATTTGGTCTACAATTGGTTCTTAGATGACTTTTAAGTGAATCAAAGTATCATTAGTGATTCTTCCACCAACCAAGATTTTATGATGCGGCTTTAGGTTGGTATTTTGGGGCCTAAGGTGTATTTTTGTATTTTTCAAATTCAACCACTGCCATTACGACTTACCACATTTTGTATCTACCTGCATGCATAGCGCCACTCCCTTAGCTACCAAAAGTTATTACAGAGACCAACTATTAATATGACGTGTTCATTTTGGGGGGAATCTTCCTCGGGAGTCGATTTGATGCAATAATCCATTTAGGGTTTCCTCTATCTATTGGTCTTATGGGCATTTTTTGTCTTCATTCTTAGGAGGATTGGATGACACATGAGAGTAGAGGAAGAACCAAAAGAAGTAAAAAGTTGCAAAAAATCAAAGAGCAATTATAGGGATACATTGGTTCTAACAAACTATTGTAAGAATGTTATAATATCATTAATCATGTTATGTCTCCATTAATCATGTTATGTAAGCTTAAAGAATATATCAAATCTGACATGTTTTACTTAGCACATTTTTTTTTAATGTAATCAATACTAGAGGAATTTGACAAGATTCTAATTTTATTCCATGAGTTGCAATAGCTCTTTTATGCACGATCACATATGAATTTGCTTCTCTGCGGCCTCGGGTTCAAAGAGTTGGCTTCGTCCCCTCTAGTTCCTAGGTTGTTTCTTTTCAGTTTCTTTGTTTTTCTACAACTGTCAGTCAATTGTTTATGTTTGTTCCCATAGTTCAATTATGTTTTGAACTATGTTGTCCTTTGGCCCTTTGTGAAGGGTACGACACCCTGTAAATGTTGCTTATCTTTTCAAAAACTAAGTAGATAACTCTTTGAATGATATTCATTGATGCTTTAGATAAGTATATCATATCATTTTTTCCCTTGTGTTTCCTCTTTTATTGTGACTTTGGTTCCCAAGAGTAGACATTGGTCTCGTGTATGTGTTCTAGTCATCCAAATATAAACACATTCATAAAATCATTTGTTTTTATTTTCACTTCATAAGTTCATGATATCATTGTTTGCAAGGAATACAAGAAACCATTATCTATGGATCATGAAACTTACCCCACCTTGCATTTTTTCTAAGGTGTAATATCAACTATATAGGAGTTAAACATAGTCAGTTTGTTTAGTCTATCGATAGTTTTAGGGGCTGAGAAAACTAGTTGGGTTTGGCTATCATTTGTTCCATTGTGTTATCCTAATTGATTTCAATACCTATTCAGGTATAACCCTAGGAATACCCTCTTGAGTTTAAGCTGAGCTCAAAGTGCAGAAAATATAACCCACTCTTGTTGAGTTAGTTTAAGATCCTCCATGGTTTTCTTAATGAAAGTTCTATTTTACCCACATGATGACAACCATGACCTTGTGAGTATTATTTTTTCTAGAAAGTGGAGCAGTGATTTTTAGACCTAATATTTATCCCTTACCAAATCTTGCAAAAGTTAAAATTAAAAGCTAAGATCTTGAAATAATGTGGCATTTATTGAGTCTAATTAGACAACTAGACTTAAAAATTTATAAACCTCCTCATGTCTAAATCTCCTCTGAATTCTCAAAAAGATTGGTATAATATAAGAAAGGTTTCTAAAAATTATTTCACTTAGTCCTATGGTTATATAACTCCCCAAAATATTGGCAAGAAGAACATTAGAGGTCTACTACTTCTTGGATCCCCCAAAAGTATAATAACTTCCCAAGAAGATAATGTAAATAAAGAAAAATAAGATTTTCATTGTCAAGTTCTAAATTTTGTTTAAGTCTTTGAAATGTCATCAAGGTTCAGAGAAAACTTAAAATTCCAAAAAGATAAAATAGAATTAAATGTTGGAAGTTAGCAAGTTTCAATAACCTCTAAAATGTTGATACGTTTGCAAAATCATAAAATCACCTGCAAGCAAGAACCTCAAAGTTTCTAAAGTTCCTAGAACCTCTAAAATATGAACAAAGGTTTGAAAATATCCATAAACATTAAAAAATTATAGACCTCCTTTAAAACCTTGTGACTTAATTGAAATTCCCTAATGTTTACAAAATATAAATTTAATTGAATCTAATGGATTTCATTTGGATTTTGTATAACTTTTAGAAAGAAGCTATGATTTCTAAAGCATGCAAAGGCTCCATTAATGTGGTAGGTATAGAGGTCAATTTGAAGAGCACAAAAAATTCTTTTGCCAAATTTAATCCCTACAACTAACCCAAAGGGTTTTTCCTATCTTTAACATGATCTACACATCCCAATATGCATACTTGATAGTCTCATGGAAAAATGGAGTCCACTCTCCTATTAATGCAATGGAGGGTTACATCTACCAAAATGACTTTAATATAGCTCCATACCTTCAAATGTCTAAATTTCATAGAATTTATCATGCCATGTGTGTTGCCTCTATTAGAAGTAGTTTGCCATGGTTGATACTTATGAAATCTGTCATTAATGTTAAAAGATTGATTTGATCCATCAAATCTTGCTACTTGAAGTGTATTTTCTTATAAAGATGGTTCATATGGAACATAATTTTTTTAACTATTGTTGAATTTTTCCATGTTGATAGATTATGTTTCCAAATTATTTTGTAAATTTTTAATACCATTGGAACTTTTAAAAGCTCTTTTTTTTCTAGTTTACTTCATGGTTTCCAAGCATTGGCTTGATTTTTTATTGTGGATGATGAATGTAATGAGTATTTGATGAATTTAACATTCATACCACTAGTAATTTGATACTTATAAGTTCACTTTGTATGGTTAGTGTTGAATATTTCATTTTATTTTATGGCGAATTTTATTAAATTTCACTAGAAATTGATGTTGAATGAGTCTTACTTCATTATATATAACTCCTCTAAAGATAGCACTTCTCTTTTGATGTTGCAAGTTATCTAGTTAAGTAAGAGGTAGTATATTTGGGATTTAACTACTTATGCATTCATATGTTGCAATGGAAGTTCAAACTTAGGATCTCTCTAAACCATTCTATTTCTCCTCTTGTTATTTTTATTTTTTGTAACCCACGGTTGCTGGTCGTGCAACCGTTGGATTCCTCCTTTCTTTCAACAATGTTGCAGCCTTGTTGTGTACCTTACCTAGTTCTTGCTAGGCTATTCCTTTCTTATTATTTCTATTTGCTTTGGATGTAAAAAGTTTGGGCCCCTTTCAAAAAGCCACCTTTAACCTTAATCAAGGAAAGAAATTATCTAAGTTATGCTCACAAACTAAATAAAAATATGACAAGTTTTTGTAACATGCAGTTATGAATTTTTGTTTGTACTAACAACATAATTGCATTATGATCACACAATTGTTGGGCATCTCAATAATTTTCACAAGCCACAGAGTTCTTGCATGATGTAGAATACGCAGATAACATATGGTTAAGGTTGGCAACATGTGCAGGCACGTTTACAAGAAACAGTACATCACAAGGAGACTGTGGGTTGATGTTTGTGGGGCATCCGCATTGACATGTATAAATTTGGAAGGTTGTAAATCAATCCGTATAATAAGTTTTGAGTGGACTAATAGGTTGAAGACTTCAAGAAAACCTATATGTTATCCAATCAAAAAAGCTTAAACATAACTGTTATCCAATTTCAAAAAGCTTAAGTTGAACTTTGTCATAGGCTTTTATGGGACCAACAGTCCTCCAATTTGGAAGTTATGATTCCAATTTGATTGGAAAAACATTCAATCCCAATAGGTTGAGTAATTGAGCCATCATAAGGGAATCCCAAGTAGAGGGAAAAGTACTCATGGAAAGTTTATAATTAGTGGCAGTTAAAGGTTGCAATCCAGTACTGAGGTTAGAAAGGTAATTCAAGTTCAGTTGGTGAAAGCAAAGGCATGTTTTGTTGTTGGTTTACTTAATGATCTCATTCAACAGAAATGTGCTTTTGAATGAGTGGATTCTTGTCCACTATGTTGCAACTGAAACAAGCTTCTGAGAGGTGGAAGAACTCACTTTGGAATGTAAAATGTTATTGAATCATAGTAAATTGTTATGGAAATTTTTCTTTAACTTCAGATTTTTCTAAGGTAAATTACTTGTGTTATCCTTCATGTGATGTTTACTTTCATGTTCTTGACTATGTTTGATTGCCGCAAGTTATGAACATCAATAGCAAAACAATGGATATTTGACAAGCATAGTTCTTGCTTTTCACAGCATTCTCTTAGTTACTCCATACTTTTTTGGTTTGGTTACCATTTACATATTTGTAATGCCTTGGTTTTAGCATGGACAAGTAAATCCGTGTAGAGTTCTACTACTTAATACCTATGTCAATTACAGATCAAAACATTGGCAAGTGGTACAAATTTAACTTAACTAACTTCAGTGTCTGATGTGAATGTAAGACTTGAAATAAATTATATTTAACATAACAAAAATGGGTCCCATTCTAGGCAAACAATGCCACATAATAACATTAAAACATGGTTAAAGATACCACTCTACCACGCATCAATAATGTTTCACAATTCAATTTCACGTTAGTACTAAAGAACAAAGCTATTAGTTGTATAGAATGCATTACTAACAACAACAAAATTAATACATGAGAAGATGGGCGGTATCAACAGGCTTGTACTCTTGATACATTTAGTCATATATGGTTTCGAACAATAGTTTGTTTAAAACAGTTCAGAACTCTTAAGTAACAAATATTGGCATTATCATCTTCAAAAAATTATCTATAATTCCACTTTAATCACCTTGTAAATCATGTGTTTCAATTGAAAAAATAAACAAACCCATGGCTGTGATTAAAATAATCCTGTACTTGGAGAGGTACAAGTTCCAGAACCACCTTATAATCCACCTATTGGAATAAATATATTCCAAGGCTGCAAACTCAGGTCATGATAATTCAAAAATATCAAAGAAAAAAATCAACATGAAAAGTTGGCATATACTGATTCAATATTTAAACCATTAAATATTAGATTTACAATCAAGATTTCAAACAAAAACAATGATTATATTGTCCACTAAGAATAAACCATATTGCAAGATAAATTCTGTTGCCTTCGTAACAATTATTACAAAATATCAGACTACAAGTACACCTCAAAATTGAGTTGATCCGTTAGTGAGTGGGGATAATGCAGACAAACTCCTTGAATTTCATCTTGTGAGCATTCCTTGACACCTTGAGTTACCCTCTGAAAAATTTCTTGCAAGGTCACCTTGGCAGATCTACCACGTATCAATTGATTTCTTTAACTACAGCAATGGAATATAAGTATCAAAATTATCAACCAAGATTGTGATTTAAGAGGAACTCGTAGATATTATATGACGCAAAAGGTAGATAACCAAAAAAAACTGATCATAAAAAAGCATAAATTGCAAATTAAAAGTTCCCAAATAAATCTCAGATCCAATGATAAATTATTTAATACATCGGTGGAGTATTTTATTGGTTGGATCCCAGACTGCTAATGCTTCAACAAAACAAGCATTCAGGTGAAGATATAAATGTGAACAGTATTGTCTGATGCTTTGAAGAAGCTTACTTATAAAAAATTCTAAAATAATATATATAATAAGTGAAAATGACAGCCAAATATATTTTGTTTATCTGTAAACGTGCAGGCATTTTATAATTAATGTCTAGCTAATCAACTTGGACTCTATCCAAATTGGAGATAGTCAAAGGTAAATTTCCAAACCATAACAAGCCACCAATGTTTGGAAAGTTAAAAAACATAATACATAAAGGACATGCAGCAAAATGCTTATCATATGCCAAACAAAACAATATAATGCCTTTATGAAGTTATGGTTTTGCTTAAGGGTCAAAAACATGAGTACTTGACCCAGCTGAAGTTAAGACAATTTTCATTTTGCCTTGCACATAAATTCCAATTGAGCTTGAATGGAAAGATAAAATTCAAAATTCTCTGCAATCTTCTTCATCGAACTCATAGTATAAACCATAGCAGCAAAAATCGTTTGGGGAAAAAATCGGCAAACCAAAAAGTTCAGGATTTTTTGAAAAAATCGTGAAAAAAAATTGGATTTGGAAAAAAATGAAAACAATAGTAGAAAAAGAGACAAACACTACTCTTTTTTGCTAAATTACCGGGTTCACCCTAGAAACATAGGGTTCGGGTTCTGGTTCATGTCAGGTCCGGTTCCAGGTTCAGTTCTTCTGCGGATTTGGCCAAGGTTCGGTTTTTCTTGGTTGGGTTCGCCCATGCAAAACCTAGACAAACCCATTCCACCCTAGAAACATAGGGTTCGGGTTCTGGTTCACATCGGGTCCGGATCCACGTTTGGTTCTTCTACGGATTTGGCCAAGGTTCGGTTTTTCTTGGTTGGGTTCACCCATGCAAAACCTAGACAAACCCAGGAAGAACCCAGAGCGGACCCAAGGCGAACCCGCGTGGATAGGCGATCATAAAGTGGTTTTTTTTGCATTTTTTAAATGTTTTATGCAGTTTGACTTTAACCCATGCCCAAGGAAACCCTAAAAGTGACCTCTAAAACACTTTAAACACCTAAACTACCTC
Source organism: Sequoiadendron giganteum (assembly GCA_007115665.2). Lineage (NCBI taxonomy): Eukaryota > Viridiplantae > Streptophyta > Pinopsida > Cupressales > Cupressaceae > Sequoiadendron > Sequoiadendron giganteum. The sequence goes on along the minus strand of CM021108.1, from coordinate 599,133,801 downwards.
ATTCTTATTCATTTGTTTTGCAAACAAGCATTTTCATTCCAAGAGGTTGAGTTTTCATTTTTGCTTGTTGGATTGACAAAAGGAGTTGAAGATTGTTCATTGAAGCTTCTACAAACGATTGCATTGCCATTCCTATAGATTTGCAAGTGTTCATTTGCTGCCACAAAGATTGTTGAAGGATATTTTTGCAAAGAGGTAAGTTTTTCTCTCTCTTTTTGAGTTTTTTCATCCATTTTTTTGTTTGACAAACCTGAAACTTTGTTTTGTTTCATTTTATGATTTATCTATGTTTCTCCATTATTAAATGAATGTATGCAAGATTCAAAAGAGCTAGGTTTTATAAATCAATATTTTGTTTCCAAGTTTTTTGTTTTTTTTTTTTTGAAATTTCGAATTTTGAATATGTTGTTTGTAAAACAAATTGCCATAGGAATCACAATGTCAATTGGTTCTACCTTTGGCTCCACAAGTGCAACTAAGCCAAAGTTCAAAACAGATCCAAATTCTCCTCTATGGAAGTATGTTGAAATGATAAGATTGATTTCAGGTGGTGGTGGTTACATTTTGAAATGCAATGGATGTGATGTTCAATATTCTAGTTCATACCATAGGGTGAAAGCACATTTGTGTGGCATAACTAGAAAAGGAATCAAGCCTTGCCCTGGAAAAGACAATGTACCTATTTCACCTGAGACAGTTGCAAAATACATTATGGAGCAAGAAGCAACAGATGAACGGGAAGCCCAAAAAGGAAATCACCCTTTATTAAAAAAAAATATCAAAAAGAATGCAGCCCCCATCTAATCCCAATATTGTGGTAGAAGACCACCCATTTATGGCCACTCCGGATTCTCAAGCTCAAAGTGCACAACCTATTGCAAACAAGAGAACAAAGGGGCATTTGGAACTTGCATTTCAAAATGAGAGTAGAGCCATTGCCGACCAAAATGTAGCAAGATGCATATATGCCAATGGATTAGCTTTTAATGTTCTTCGCTCTCCATGTTGGAAAGAGATGTTGAGAACAATTAATGAAGCTCCAAAAGGGTACAAGGGCCCGGGTTATGAGAAGGTGTGTGGCATTTTATTGGAAAAGGAGGTTTCATTGGTTGAAGATTCATTGAAGCCTACAAGAGATTCATGGGTTGAGATAGGTGTGTCCATTGTTTTAGATGGTTGGAAGAACTCAAAAAATCAGCCTTTGATCAATGTCATAGCGGTGTCCCCTAAAGGGGCAATGTTTTTGAAAGCCGTGGATTGTGAGAGGCATGTAAAAGATGGACAATTTATTGCTAATATTCTCATTGCAGCCATTGAGCAAGTGGGACCCCGCAACGTTGTTCAATTTGTAATGGACAACACCAAGAATTGTAGAGCTGCAGGGTTGTTGGTTGAGGAAAGATATGCACATATCTTTTGAACACCTTGTGCGGTCCATTCACTCAATCTTATGCTGCAAAAGATTGGGAATAAAATTGCATGGATCAAAGATTTGTATGCTGAGGTTGAGAACATTCAGATGTTTGTCACCAACCATCACTTGTCTCAAGGGATCTTTAGATGATTTTCAAAATTGGAGCTATTGAAGGTAAGTGAAGTAATATTTACATTTTCTGATTTTCATAATTTGATTGTGTATTCTAATTTAAATTCTTCTTCAAAGTTTATTTTTAAATTTTAATTATTTTTTTTAATTTGCAATAGGTTGTAGAGACCCGCTTTGCCTCTAACACAATCATCTTGAGACAACTTGTGAAAGTGTAGAAACCCCTGTTCTAACTGATCTCTGAACTGTTTGTGTTTTTGCTTGTTTTTGACATATTTGGTTTTTTTTTGGTGTTTTTGTGCATAAATGATATAATGCGATTTTGCAAGAATTTGATAACAAATTTAAATAAAATAGTACAATGCCAATATTGATGGAAAATATGAGATCTAATGATGCCAATCAATATATTAATCTACTGGAGCGATTTACAAAGAGATCTGATAACAGATGAATGAAAAAAGCAATGCTTTTATTGATGAAAACCTGATATTGCAGCAAGCTGATTATCTTCATGAAATGGTACGGCTGAAATAGAATCCTTCTTTTCCCTGCGCCAGAAGATAAGAAATGATGCCAGATGTATAAGCGCCCCCAGTTGTGAAGTCAGACTGTGAGAAATGAAGGCGATTCGCTCAAACAGGAAAGTACGGCCCTTTTAGTGAAGGTACGACCTGGTACAAAAATAGTACGACTTTTGCACAGCAGCAAATAACTAAAAAGTACGGCCCTTATTAATGTCTCCAGATCTCAGGAAATTGGGCGCCTGTAAATAAGAAACTCCTCCGGATAAATACTGGGAAAACCCTGAATATATTTCACCTGTGATGCTCTGTGATAACTTCAAAATAAAGCTATCTCTCTGACTGGCAATAAATCAGCTGGTATTTCACAACCTCTGAATCGCACACACTGAAGATTGCACGTTCTCCAATGCAAGTTGAAAACTGGAACCCTTGGCTCTGTCTTCAGAAGAAAAACTTAGCAAAAAGTCGACTTCAATCATAATCGCTCGAATTCCAATGAGAAACCCTTATATTCGTCAAAAGCTCGAATTTTCTCAATTAGGTATCATTAAAATAAATTCGAACTTTTCTTTTTAATATTTCAATAGTCTTCAATCACATTTTTTAATTATAAATTATAATTAAAAATGGCCCCTTCAATGATGGTCGACCCCCTTCAGCAAAATCACTTAAGTTATAATATTTAAAATATTATAATTTTATAATATAAGCTCCGAATAATTAATATTTAATTAATCAATTAAATATTAATATCTCCCTCAAAATATATCCGATTCACGAACCGACTGAAGCTAGCGAATAAGTGAGTGATTCTGCACATGACCAAACCATACTGCTAAAAATAGCAGGGGTGCCTCGCTAAGTGCCAAATATTGCTAAAAATAGCAATTCAGGCAAATGGTGTCCGAATGAGCCCGAACGAAAGCCAACTGATAAAACTCTGACAACCAAAGCCAAGCCAAGCTCCATCAAGACCCTCTATCCATCCTATCAACCTACGAGGGTCACATAATAGGCTAATCATAAACTCTGAGAGATATCAACTGGAAGGGGACGTGACAGAAAGTTAGAGAGGCACTTTCTAGCATGGTAATTAGCAACAATTGGTCTATATGGAGGCAAAGCAGCACTGAAAGAGCAACAAAAATTAAGAACATGATATTAGATGACTCATGGTGGGATTGTGTGGAGTATCTCCTTAGCTTCATCGAGCCCATTTTGAGTATGATTCGCTATACTGACATGGACAAGCCATGAATTGGAGAGATATATGATGGTATAGACTCAATGCTTGAACAAATCAAGTGCACCATAAATGCGAGAGAATAAGAGACTTTCTTCAAACAAGTGCAAACAATTGTTGAAGAAAGATGGAACAAAATGACAACTCCATTACACCTTCTTGCCTTTGCATTGACTCCAAAATACTACAGTAGTCAGATTCTTTCAATGCCAGGAAGGCTTCCTCCATATAGAGATTTTGAAGTGGCTGAAGGGTACAAGGTATCATTTGTGAGACTCTTCCCTGATCAAGATTTGCGAAGTGTAGTGACGAATGAGTTCATTGTTGTACACTCAAATGGTCTAGGTGTTGATGCTCTTCGTGATAGGTTCTTAAAGGATGCTCATAGTTGGTGGTACTTCCATGGACAATACTTCCAATATTTGCAGCCCCTTGCAATCAAAGTTTTATCACAAGTTTAATAAATTTTCATATTTTAATTTTAAAAGTTTCATAATTTCATTTATAATTTATAATTTTTTAATTGTTTACTTTGTCTTCATAGGTTGCTAGTTCATCTGCATCTAAGAGGAATTGGAGCACATATTCTTTCATCCACTCAATAAAGCACAATAAATTGCTCTCAAAAAGAGCGGAGGACTTAGCGTATGTGCATTCCAACTTGCGTCTCCTTTCACACAAACGACGTGACTACAAGGAAGGGAGACGAAGTTGTGGGATATAGAGCCAGAGGATACTAACTTGGATGCTTCCACTTCCCACCATATTGCATATGAGGAGTCTGATATCCAACAGTAGCATGGGCACAATACTAGTGCTAGTGACAGTGCCATTGGCACTACTTGTGATTCATCTAGTCTTCCTACTTCATCTAATGCCAATGTTGACATTGATATGGATGATTTAGAGAATCCATTTGATGATTAAAACTTTAAAGTGTTGTAATATTGAACTTGAAGTTTGAAAGATGAATATTTATCATGCATGTTTTTAATGATATTCAAGTTTATGGTGGTTTTGCAGTTTATATGATATGTGATATTCTAATCCTAATTCATGCTTCTAGGCTGCACATATATATATATTTTTATTTTTACATGTTTTTTGTACTAAAGAACCCAAAACGAACCGAACCCACCCCCCAAAAAATTTAGTCGAATCGGCAAACTGAACCCCCGAACCCAAACCAGTACCGGAACCAACAACTTAGCTTTTTTGAAATTTAAGGTCATTTCCATAGCATAGAGATATAGAGATTTTAACCCATGAATTGTAGAACGCTTGCATGTTGTTTATGAAGTTTATGTTTGTTGAGCTTAAAGGCATTTGTTTCTTGCTTAGGTTGTGAACCAAAGATCGTTTGGAGCACCTTATTCAATAGAACAGTGTATATGTGAGATATGGAATCAATTGTAATGTAAAATCTTTGCAGAAATGACAACTGAAAAAGTGGAAAAGGCTAGTGTATGAAGGAGTCATAAATGATACAAGTGACCAAAAGCTTTGAGAAGGCAATGACATGAATGAAATAAAGTGGAGGATGAAAAAGTGTGATAAAATAAAGAATTGGCTAAGGGTTAAAATCTTAGGCAGATACTCTTTAAAGTTGTGCAAGCTTGAAAACAAAGATAGTGCATTACCAGTCCAAGAGAATGGTTAAAATCTTAGGCAGATACTCTTTAAAGCTGTGCAAGCTTGAAATCAAAGACAGTGCATTACCAGTCCAAGAGAATGGTTAAAATCTTAGGTAGATACTCTTTAAATCTGTGCAAGCTTGCAATCAGAGAATAGAGTCTGAATTCAAGGTAATGCACTGTCTTTGATTTCAAGCTTGCAAAATGATGTCTTTGAATTACAGACATAATCTGCATGGTTGGCATAAAAATGGGTGCGGGATTGAAATCTTTCAAGAGCTATTTTATAAGTTTTGAACATGAAGTGAAATTATTTTTAATATTCTCTATGTAAAGTAAAGTGTCTACAGGCTATGTAGGTTATAGATTTAGTATTAGATAATTACATACTTTCATTTCATTACTGCAGTCATCATCAATGAGGAACCTTATCGTTTTTCATTTTGGAATAGTGCAACCTTGGACATTTTGCAAGAGTTAGCTAAAAAACTAGACCAAAACATGACAACCTTGCAACCTGATAGGGTGAAGACTATAACTAATTTGACTTGACATTTAAATGATGATTAATCTATGACAAAAAGAGAGAGAAAGTAGTATGATCATTGATTTTTGTATAGGTACCACAAATGTTTTTTTTTGGGGGACCTTGCGACAAACTTGGGCCATATGAGGACTTCAAAATCTCTGGGAAAAATTTGATCAATGTTTTATTTGAGGGCAATAGAGTCAAACCTATCACCTAACATCTAAACATACAATGAATTTAAAATGATACAATAAAGTTATTTACAAATTGGACTGATTTGGTGTAGACTGCTTGTTCTTTTTGCAGGTTTCATATGTAAAATTTTGACTAACTTGGTCATTAAAGTTAGCTTCTGAAATTTTCTTGGCATGGAGGTGGTAAATGCTATAACCATTTATAAGGTCACCTTACAAATGCACGACTAGTGAAAATGGTTGGAATTGTTTATTTTGATTAATGAAGAATCCCTTGCTTTATTTTACTATGGTTTACTTTATTGTAGGGTGTATTGATAAGACTGCGAGCTTAAAGTTCAAAGTAGAAAGGAACCTGTTCACATGTGTATGTAGGGCAGACTATAGAGTCGACAACAGTCACCCTTAACTTATTGCGACCCTAATTTATAATAGAAAACACACCAAATTTAGAGTTTTTAACGCAGGAGTCATTAGCACGATTTATGGTGATTTTTTCACGATTTTAACGCAAAAAAAATTGTGATTTTCAATGATTTTTTGCCAGTCAACCGTCTGCAAAAAGTCCTGAAAAAATCGGCAAGCTTGAGGATTTTTTAAAAATTGCAAAAATCATGATTTTTTCAGGATTTTTGCTTCTATGGTATAAACTATACAACTTGTAAGCAAAACAAGGCTGGCAAGTTACTCATCCAAAAACACTGGTAAGTTTTGGCAGAGTACTTGGCAAATCTTGCAAGTACAACAGAAAAACTCAGTTGCAAATGCATAATGACAATCACAGGGCTCAAAACCTCCTTTTTCTAATCTTTTCTGACATTTTTTCTTGTTCTCTTTATTCCTCAACTCTTGTTGCATCAAACTTCAAATGATTTGAACTTGTTGAGTGATGTTAAATTAATTTGGCAGATTTGTTAACCAGACTTGAATTTATGTACTTTTTTAAATGTCAAGTTTTTCCTGAGATAGGCAAAAATTTTGTCCTGCCAGTTTTTGTTGAGTCCATGTTTTTGGACTATGATAGAACCAATTGCATAGAATATATTCTCAACCTTTGGTATATCTTGTAAGTTGTATGGTTGTAACAATTTCTCGTTTCTCTGCATGGGACTTTGAGTCACTAGCATGTTCCATTTTCTTGATATCTCATATACTTGTGAAGACTTGATCTAACTTCTGTGAGAGCTTGTCTTTCTTACTAGTATAAACCTATATTCTGTCTTTCATGCCTGATTCTTCCCTTCTCCTTTCAACTCTTGTCTCTCATAGAACCTTCTTTTCCAACTTTTATTTTCTTTTTTCTTGATCTGGTTTACTGTATATCCTAGTATTCTACATTTTTTGTTTAGCTGAGCTTTCTTTTGCATTTTTGGCCTTAATTTTTGGTTTTGCTGTATCCGTCTTGTCGCTTTCTTCCCTTATCCTTCCTAATCATCTCTGCACAGAGCAATCTGCCATAACATGCACTCCTGATTGCTGCCAGTCATATCAGTGTTGCAGCACAAACATCCTGTGAGGGAACTAATAACCAGTCACCTGACTTGCTGGTACCTATTCATGTGTTGGAGTTGTACCCTAGGTGTATTTAATGAACCAAATTGTCATAGGATTATTTGATTTTTCTTTCGGAATCCGAAACTGCTGTCATTATCTGCAAAGTATATCAGTGGTTTGATTTCATCTAATCTGAGTGCCTTACCATAAACTAATAATCATTTCCAGATCTGCAGTATTTGTCATCATATGTTAGGGTTTAACAGTAATGTGATAGTTTGGGTCTGATTATATTTAAATTGAATTTCCAAGAGTAAACCCTAGGGACATTACAGTTTCTCATTTTAAACCTGTGTCATTGAATTTAATTAACACTTTAAGTTTGCTGTGTAAATGGAATGCTACTATGTATAAGGCCACCAGTTTTCCCATCTCACATATTGTAGATTATGTGCTCTAAATTATATACATTCCAGGTGTTTCATTCAACCAATACAGAAAGTAGAGACCAAATCTTTAAATCAATAAAGCTAACCCTTTCTGACTTCTTTCAATATGGTATTTCTGCAATATTTGATTAAGTCCTGCCTTGCATTTTGATGCTTACCTTCTGTTAAAATGACATAGGAAAAGCAGTATCCTGCAACTTTGGTCCATTGTCAGGCATACCCATACCAGCAGCAAGCTCTGCATCTAGTTGTGTATGAGGAGCAGGCCCTTCCATTTGCTTTACCCTACATAAGAGAAGAATCCAATGAATGAGAAATGCCTGGCATGTCAAACAAGGAAGCTCCTGTTTGAACAGAAGCATCCATCTAAAACTTGAGGATACAAAATTCTTGTACTTTGCAATCAAAGTAAAAAGAAAGAACAAATCATTTGTAACAAAAATACTCAGATGCAAACAAAAATTACACTCACAATAACAATCATCTCATACTCTTCATCAGTATGACAGAAAAAGTAAGAGTTAGCTAGAGCATCGCAATCAAAATTGGTGTGATGCTGTATAAAAAGTCACTGTTGCTTGCTTTTTATGTATGTCCCTTGTTTTTGCTTAGTCATCTTCTGTATGGCATTTATCCAAAATAAGTAGTTGAAGCTTGAGCATGACCGCATCACATATTTCTTCATAAATGACTAAGGATGATATGGAAGGGAACCGACAGTCAGCCAGGACTCTAAGAGCACTTTCAGCTTGACTCAAAACATGCATTCACCCAAGCATTCTTACATTCTCTCAATCTCAAGGGTATATTATTATTACATTTTAAATGAGATACAGAGTTCGAAATGATAAACTACTCTAATAACTCACGGCATTGCCACAGTTCAAACATACATCAGTTTACTTCTGATACAGTCTGCTTTTCTACATATTCTAATAGAGTCTCCACAGAAGGGTTTCAATCTAAGTTACTGGTTCGGGTTCGGGGACGGATTCAGGTACGAGAACCCGGTACGTGGGTACGTGAAAATTTTTTTTAGGGGTTTGGGTACGTGTGTATATATATATATTATATATACAAAAAAATAAGAGAAATATAAAGAATTGTAAAACTAAATCATTTCATAGTATGATACTTGATCATTGATCAATGCCAAATGCCAAAGATAAATATTAAATGTCAATTGATAGTTGAAAAATATTCAAATACGCCATATCAATGATATCAATTATGGAAATCATCACAATTACTGAATTACAAAATGTAGTTCATGAAAGTTGAAACATGATTCAATTTCAATGTTCATCAATCATCAAAAGGATTATCAAAAAAGTCATCGTGATTTGGATTTTCAGTGGCTTCAACTTCAAGATCATCATTATTTGAACCCAAAGTGGTTCCGCTTCCACTTCCAGCACCATGCATGTCATGATCATCATTATCATCCACATCATCCATAGTGGCTCTAGCAAGATCCTGAATGGTTGCATCCAAGTCAGCAGACTCGGGTGCTACATCCCAAAGCTTTGCTGCCCCCTACTTGTATTGAGGTTCCTTACGTGACAGAAGACGCAAATTGGAATGAATATACACCAAGTCTTCAGCTCTTTTTGCAGCCAACTGGTTACGCTTCACTGAGTGGATAAAGGAGTATGTACTCCAATTTCGTTCAACAGCAGAAAAGCTTGCAACTTAGAGAGAAAACCAACAAAATAAAAAATAAAAAATGCAAGATAAATTCAAGAATGTTAAGTGTTAAATTCTACAATACAAGTGGCAAAAAACTCCAGTTACGCTTCATGAGTGGATAAAGGAGTATGTACTCCAATTTCGTTCAACAGCAGAAAAGCTTGCAACTTAGAGAGAAAACCAACAAAATAAAAAATAAAAAATGCAAGATAAATTCAAGAATGTTAAGTGTTAAATTCTACAATACAAGTGGCAAAAAAAAAAAAACTTACTTGTGAGAGGATCTTGATTGCAAGAGGTTGGAGGTACATATAAACTTGACCATGGAGGTACCACCATGTAATAGCATCCATTTTGTATTGGTCTTTGACAACAGAAGGGCTAAGATTTTTTCCTATGATAAACATTCCAAATTCTTTCATAACACTTGTCTCCACTTCTGGATCAGTGAAGAGTCTATTAAATGCCCTCTTATACCCTCTAGCAACTTCAAGATCTCTATATGGCGGTATTCTCCCTGGGATAGAAAGTACTTCTCTGGTATAGTACCTTGGAGATAGGGCATATGCAAGGAGGTGCAATGGTGTTGTCATCTTGTTCCAACGATGAAGAATGATTGCTTCCACCCTTTTGTAAAGGGTGTCTTCAGGATCATTCTCTCTCTTTTGTATTTCAATTTTTATTTTCTCCAACATTGTGTCCATGCTATCATAGACATCCCCCAAACATGGTTCATCTGTATCAACAAACCGAAGCATAGACATGATAGGTTCGGTCATCTCCAATACATAATTCACACGATCCCACCAATTGTCATCCAAGATCAATGCCTTGACCTTTTGGGCCCTCTCTGAATTTGATTGCTTCCATATACCCCATTGGTTGCTAATAACCATTTGACTCAATGCCTCTTTCACCTTCACAAGTCGTCTCAAAACAATTGTGTGAGATGCAAATCGGGTCTCAGCAACCTAAGAACATGTTAATAGTAAGTTAATAACACATTTAAAATATGTAAATTACTAAATAAGTAAAAAAATATATTTTATTCAATTATGTAAAACATGACATAAATGAAACTAAATAAATTAAATTTACCTTCAACAATTCCAATCTTGAAAAATTTCTGAAAATTGCTTGTGACATATGGTGGTTTGTCACAAACATCTGGATCTCCTCGGCCTCCTGGTATATTTCTTTCACCCACTCTATTTGGTTTCCAATTGCTTGCATCACCAAATTGAGGGAGTGTACGGTGCAAGGTGTCTAAAAGATGTGCTCATATCTAGCCTCTACCAAAGCACCTGCAGCCCTGCAAACTTTTGCATTGTCCGTAATTACTTGGACAACATTTTCATTACCCACCATCTCTATGGAGCCAATGAGAATCTTGGAAATGAACTCTGCATCTTTCACTTCCCCTTCACAGTCAACCGCCCTCAAAAACATTGCCCCCTTGGGGGACACTGCAATAACATTGATCAATGGACGGTTTTTGCAATCTTTCCATCCATCGGAAACAATAGATACACTTGTTTCAACCCAAGAATCTCTAATTGGTTTTAGTTGGGCCTCTAAAGATTTCTTCTCTTTTTGCAATAAGGTGATACACACCTTTTCATACCTAGGACTTGTGAAACCAGGAGGTGCACTATTTATTGCTGACACCATGTCTCGCCAATATGGTGATCTCACCAAGTTGAATGAAAGACCATTGGCATAGAGGCAACATGCAATTTTTTCTTCAGCAATATCTCTTGCCTCCATTTTAAATGCTCTCTCCAATGGACCTCTCTTGCGGGTGTTGATTTGTTGTTCATCTTCCTCTTCCGTAGAGGGCATAGACAAGAAGGGATGTCTGGAGGCCCTAAATGTTTGAGAGGGCAATGTTGGTGTTTTTTTCTTTCCGAAAGAATAACCACTTTGTTTTCCTCTTGCAACCAATTTGTCAGCATCTTCTTGTTCTTTTATAAATCTAGCTATTTGTACAGCAGACAACCCCTTCTTATTTGGGCCCTCACACATATTAATCCCTTTACCACCAGGGCCCATAAAATGAAGTTTCACTCGATAATAGGAGCTATTATATTGTGCATTGCAAAAATTACATTTCCAAACAAACCCCCCACCTCCAAGAATTTGTGAAATTCTTGTGGTATGTCTCCATAAAGGAGATGCTTTATCAATTTTAAATTTTTGACTTCCCTCCCCACCCACTGAACTTTGACTACTGGCCATTGTTGTAATCTATAAAAAAAAATGAAAAAAAAACATACTTGAAAAATTTCTTCACAAACTTGAAAAAATTCATCAAAAGACTAAAGAATAGGGTTTAAATGCATACCTTAAACACTTAAATCTCCTTTGTGGAAGCTATTTGGCACTCCACAATCGATCTCCTTCGAATACAATCACCTCCCTTCAAAATACCAAGATGGAGAGAAAATATGGTGAGAGCAAAATGAGAGGTAAAAATGAAATGTTTTAGTGTTGAAAGGCCTCATATTGGGCTGTTTTAGGGTTAGGAGACAAAATAATAATAAAAAAATTGTATTTTATTTAAGTTTGGGCCCACTTTTTAAGTGTTGGGCTGTGGGTTCTCCCAAGTACGCAGCTGGTACTCCCAGGTCCACGAACCATTTGGCTAGGTTCGCGCTGGGTACGCATAGGGTGTGCGCCCAACCCTGTGGCTTCGCCCGAGTGTGCGCATGTGCGCACCCAGGCGAACCCACAGGGCTGGGCGCGCACCCTATGCGTACCCAGCGCAAACCCACAGGGCTGGGTGCGAATGTGCGCACCCAGGCGAACCCACAGGGTTGGGCGCGCACCCTATGCGTACCCAACGCGAACCTAGCCAAATGGTTCGTGGACCCGAGAGTACCAGCTGTGTACCCAGGCGTACTTGGGAGAACCCACGGCCCAACGCTTAAAAAGTGGGCCCAAACTTAAATAAAATACAATTTTTTTATGGCGAACCCATAGGGCTGGGTGCGTACCCAGCATGTACCCATAGGCGAACCCGTACCAAGTTTGTACCCGGACCGGGTTCGAGGCCTGTGGGTACGAACCCTACAACACAGATTTCAATTCATGTTCAAGATCTATCTGGTCTAGAATTGCATGTGGTTGTACTACTTCATTACAGAAAAAATTAGAAAGTATGCAAGCCAACCTGGATGTTGATAAATCCCTAACAACGTACCTATATGCTATAATGGTAGAGAGCAAGTTGTCGATTGCTAACTACCAAGGTAATATGGCTCAATGACTTCCAAACAAACATTAAGTTGCTGTCTTGGAGTAGCTTTACTAAATTGACCCAAAAATATCAGCAAATGTTTAAACACTTGCTTCTATAAAAATGTTTGCAACTTTGAATTCATTTAAAATTCAATGCTTGTAGATACCTAGGGACACCATCTGAGAAACCAATCTATGTTTAAAAATTGTAGGTGAATTGTAATGTCCCCTTTTGGGATTGCCCTAAATATTGCCCTAGAATCAAAAATTTAATGTAGTTAGGTTTATAACTAACCAATTATATGCTTGAAGCAATATAAAACTTGGTTTAGGTCCTGCAATCATGTTAGACAATATTGGAAATATAATTCATATGATCAAAACATCATGTTAGACAATATTGGAAATATAATTCATATGATCAAAACATATATAATAAATGTCTTATCTATTTAAACCATGTAAAAATACATAGCTATTTCATTCAATATAAACTACACAATATCCATAATGCATAGTGTAAGTTTAATCATAATAGGACTTGGATGAGAAGCATGATAAGGTGCCCAAAGCTATCCATGCTAAGCCCAAGATAGGATATACCATCCCTCTTGAGCCCAAGTGGCAGACACGCAGGCATCCAACATGGGGTGGCGTATTTAGTGGATAAAATTGTATCTGCCTTCACTATCCATGCTGCCCTATCCATCCTTCTTATGATTGAGACTCCTTGAATCCATCCCAACAACCAACCCATGTAGAGATTGAGGGAAAGCTACAATAGGAGGCCCATATATTCCCCTTTCTAAGCCCAAGGGCAAATACTCACCCCCTTGGCCCCAAGTGGCAGACACACAGACATCCAACATGGAGAGGCGTACTCGGAAATAAATCTAGTATCTGCTCACCCTACTGGTATTTCCCCCACTCCTCCTCATGGTTGCTTGTTGAGAATTACAAACACTAAATATATCTAGATTCATAGAAATTATACAACAATAAATTTACCATTATACACAATAATCATGATAGAGCATACCACAATATTTATTAAAACATAAGACTGCTATATTCTTAGAAGCAAATCTATTAACTGATTATGCCCTTGTCTGTTGAGTGCGTATAATTAATTCTAAACCTGATTTCTTCTCTCTTCTCTATGAGACCACAAACTCAACATAGAGAATTGGGGGCACCTCTACTCCTTCCTGATGTGGTAGATTTCATGTTCCCAATCTAGAAAGTCAATCATCCCTTCGCATCCATAATTTTACAAGATCTGGTTAGACACATATTGCCAACTTCCTTCATATTACCATTGGATTATTTGCCTTGGAAGTTAAGGAAAAGCTTCAAGAGACATTTTTTCAAGCCCTTGTTATCAACCAGCAATGTTCACTTAGCCCTTGTCAAATCCTATACCGAATCTTTTGTAGTGATTATCGATGATGGAGGCAAGATTAGTGCAGCATTCAGCTACAGTTATGACCTTTGGCATCCTCCTTTCTCCTTATCAATTGCAATAGGATTGTAATGCATACCATTATTGTTTTAAATTCACCTAGGCTTTACTAGCTAGACTCTTTCCAAAGCTTCTTTCTAGCTTTATGAGATTAATTTTACTTGATGAACCATCTATTATTTTGCATGGACCACAGCTTGGACTCAACCCTAGTAACTTCCCATGACTATGCTTGACATGCTAGGCTGCTCTAGCATATGAGCTACCAAACACATGGTGGTCAAGGTGGGGTGTAGATTGTTTTATTCCTACTAACCTAAGCCTGCAATCCATAGCCATCACTATAATTTCATTCTTTCTGCTCTCACTAACCTAGATGTGTCTAGCATAACTAACATATATTGCTAACATTTTATATTTAATCCAAAAAATTAAGTACAAGTAAATATTTTATTTTTCCCGATTTATTTTCAAATAGGACTGACTCAAGTGGTAAAATATTGAAGCCTCCAAAGTGTGTCCCCAAGTAAAAATTTCTAGAAGACAAGATAGTCTTGAAAGTGGGCAGAATAGAATACAACCAACTTGTTAGGAATGATGTATCCCATTTGATATGGCTGGGCAAAGTGCAAGGTGAATTAAGCAAAAAGCCACCCCAAAGGAGAATTTACTTGCATTACATAGGGACGTGTTTCCACCTCACATTTGTGTCCTCATCCCCCTTGACATTCCCTAAAGCCTAGACAATAGGACAACAGGGAACATCCCTTGGCCATTACCTATCCACAAGGAGAGCAAGCACACATCCCAAATGTTGAATAACCAAGTGAACTATTGTAGAAATAACATCAAACTAAGTGTAGAGATTTTAATGTGTTCATGTATTAACCAATAAAATGGAAATGGAGAAAGCACATAAAATCAACAAACCATAATAATTCAACTCATGACACTAGATGTACATGGAGAAACCCTTTCAAGAAAAAACTCCAAAATCGAAGAGTGGCTCAAATATGTATTAATCTTATAAAACAAGAATACACACACAACACACTTCTCCCTTCAATCTGGCAACATTCTAGTAGCACTTGTATACCTGTAACCATAGTTGGAAAACTCGCCAATTGCAATTACTTGGCAAGCCTGAAAAACTCGGCAACTTAAAAAATTGCTTAAATTTCATTAGGTTTCTTTTTGCTAAGAGGCCGAGTTTTTAAAAAAAACTCTCGTGAGTTTTTCAAAAAGCGAGTACTTGCACCAAAAACTCGTTTTGAAAAAAAAACTTGCGAGTTTTCCAACTATGCCTGTAAACTGTAATAACCCATGAAAACTCTATCCAATGCATACAATTTATAGAGAAAGAGTTCAATGGAAACATGAAGTGTATTCATGAAACAATGAACATCCAAAACCATGTTATGGCAAAACCCAACAACCCCGTGTGACTGACCATCCAAAACCACGTTATGGCAAAACCCAACAACCCCATGTGACTACTCAATGAATCCATGAATAGAAAACGTAGCTCCTCAAGCATCTTTGAGCCATGTGAAAATTGAGCACAAATACCCAAAAGTAGCACTCCATAAAACATAACTCCTCAAGCATCTTTAACCCATGTGAAAAGTGGGCACAAATCCCCAAAAGTAGCGCTCCATCATGCTCTCCATTATCCTTGTGGACCCCACCTAACATGTAAAGATTCTCCACTCCTAGCACCTAGGATTAGGAAAGTGGTGTAAATGAAGTCAAGTCAAAATGTAATTGCCACCATCATGCTCCACCTTCAATGCCATTACAACCAATATCTATAAGTTACAAGGAGAATAATTAAATAATAATATCCCAAAAACACCTACATGGGTGTGCAAATATCCTCTAAAGGGAAAATTAAAAAATTTGCTTTTTCTCAATGTATACTATGTACCAAGAATGGAGCTTAATTTACTCTCAGTGAGTCAGATTCTATGCCATTGTCCCAATCTGGATGTCATCTTTGGCAAACATAAATGCTAAATTGTTGACAAGGAAACAAAGAAGACTATTACAATTGGAATAGAAGATCATGGATTGTATTGACGTTGACATTGGACAGGTCAAAGAGCATGCATTCGCAGCCAAGAGTACATTTGATATCAACAAATTTTGGCCTCAGAGGTATAGGCACCTCAACTTATCCTATCTCTCTTAGTTGGCTTGAGAGAATTTGGTAGATGAATTACCTAACATCAAGCAATACACACAAGGTGTTTCCAGAGCTTCCCAAGCGGGGAAGCAGAAATGAACTCCATTTGAGGAAGGACAGGCTTGGAGAGCCAAGAGCGTCCTATAACTAGTTCATGTAGATATTTATGGACCAATGAACATGACATCGATCACTGGTGCCAAGTATTTTGTTATGTTTGTAGATGATTTCAATAGGAAAATGTGGGTGCGTTTTCTAAAATTAAACCGATGTATTTAAAACATTTCAAAACTTCAAAGCATTAGTAGAAAAAGAGTTTGGTTGTGGCATAATCACTCTTAGATTTGATAATGGAGGCAACTTTTGTTCCAAAGAGTTTAATGACTTTTGTACTAAATACAACATATAAAGCCAATATACAACACCCTACACCACACAATAGAATGGAGTAGTTGAAAGGCGAAGCCATACTATCACAAAGATGGCCCAATGTATGATAGAGAACAGGAGTGTTCCCAAGAAGTTTTGAGCTAAGGCAATATAAGTTGCAGTTTATTTATTAAATGGATCAACATTTACGATACAATAGAAGATCCTAAAGGAAGCATGGTTTGGTTTTGTTGCATATACCTAGATTCCAAATGCAAAGAGAACCAAGTTTGATCCTAACAATAAGAAATCAATGCTTATAGGGTACAATGAATATCATAAGGTATACAAAAATTATGTTGACACTAAACACTTGACTTTCAATAGAGATGATGTGATTGATGAGGAATTTGGGCCCTTCCACCTTTCTTCAAAAATCAAGATTACTGAAGACTGACCTATTATGGCTAAGCAATCAAGTTTAGCGTCAACTGGCTTCACTTGAAGGGGGGGGAATTTTGAGCATGAAGAGTCTCCTAAGCAGATAACAAAACCAAAATTTTTTGATGATAACTTGGATCAACATCCAAATGACACAAATATAGGTAATTAGTGGGGAGCTTAATTTATCTTACAACTACTAGACCTGATTTGAGCTATGTTGTAAGTTCCATTTATAGATTCACGATTGCACCCAAAGTAGAACAATGGACTGCAACAAAGAGGGTATTGAGATATGTGAAAAGAACACTTTCACTTTGGCATTTTGTGTAGTAGATACAAAGATCCTAGATCAATTGGGTTTACAAATTCAAATTGGGCAAGTTCTATAGATGATAGAAAATCTACTTTTGGTTATGTTTTCAACCTTGGCACAAATGCAATCACATGGACCAACAAGACACAACAGGTAGTCATCTATCCTCATTAGAATCAAAATATTGAGCAATAAAGCAACATGTGAGGCAATAGTATGGCTTAGAAAGACACTTTCAAACATCAAAATGCTTCAAGAAAAACCTTCACCCTTGTTCTGTGACAATCAAGGAGTGCTAAAACTTGCCAAGAATCCAATCTTCCACAAGCATACCAAATATGCAAAACTTCGTTGTCATTTCATCAAACAACTTACAGAAGATGGATCGGTTATGTGGCAATATTGTCCTTGTGAGAATCAAACTGCAAACATTCTTACCAATTCTTTGAGACCGAACATTCTTAGCAACATGTGAGGCAGCAATATGGCTTAGGAGAACACTTTCGGACATCAAAAATGCTTCAAGCAAAGCCTTCACCCTTGTTATGTGACAATCGAAGGGGGCTAAAACTGGCCAAGAATCCAATCTTCCACAAATGTACCAAATATGCAAAACTTCATTGTCATTTCATCAAATAACTTATAAAAGATGTATCGATTATGTTGCAATATTGTCCTTTTGAGAATCAAACTGCAAACATTCTTACCAATTCTTTGAGTTTGAGAAAAAATTGTAAAATTTCAAGATAAGCTTGGTGTAATTTATAGATTGTACATTAAGGGAGGGTAATAAAGTAATGTTTTATTTATAATGGTCGATTAGCTCTTAGGGTAGACTTTAGGAATATTCATTATTCTTTTTGTTTTATTAGTTGTGAGTCTTATCCTCTTAGTTATTGATCTTATCCTTTTTGAATAAAGCATTTGTAATATTATTTAAGAATATTTTTTCTCCTTTTGTTTAACATTGAATATCTTGATAATCATTATGTGTTTAAGGATGCATTTGCTCCTTTGTTTAATATCTAATATCTTGGTAATCATTCTATGTTTAATTTTAGTATTAGTTTTGATTATTAAATAATAAATATTATATGATGTTATGTGGTATTTTGAACTTAATTCCTACTTTTAGGCTGCATATATATGTAGTGTACAGAATGAACCCAAAACCAAAAAAAATTCCAAACCCAAGATCAAAACAAGAACCAGCAACTTAGTCTATATACATTGATAATGAAAACAATGAAATTTTGTTAATTTGCATATCAACTCTCATGTGAATTCTCAATTCAAACTCTAATGTTATGTAGTACGGTAGTATGGTTCTATAATGAATATGATGGATGCTTTAAAATATGAATTATTTACATTTCTTATATTTAAAAAAAGAAAACATTTTTATTTGTCATCCACCGCCATCCCAAAAAGGCTTCCTGTGCCCTGCTGTCCCAGGAATATTTCTTGTCGTACCTGCCCCATCCTAAAAGAAGCCCTGTTCACTGCAGTCCTTTAATCAATGAACTATATATATTAGTCCCATGCCATCTTAGGAAAATGGCCCCTTGGACCGAATCCCCATTCTAGATACACTATGGAACATTGGAACATAGGAATTTACCAATCTAATATATCTAAAACCTTTTTTCCCGTGAAACATGTTGATGTTTACAGCTTCAGTCGATTTACTTCCAGGCACGATTTTCTCTAAAGGCAATAAATTAAATGTAGCCTTATGGCTATTTAATTTATATGATCGATATTCAATGTGAAGAGGCGCTTCACATACAGCAATAAAATAAATATTAATTATTGTTAATAATTAATTTAAGGCGCCATCTTGAAAAATCGTGATCTTCTAGAGAGGCCGACTTCATGGCTTGTGGAGACGCGTCCTTTCCCTTGGCGTGTATATATATGAGTGATGATCACTCAGTTGATCATAAAGTTTATTCATCATAGTTCGTATTTCTCAGAAGAAGTTCACGCCTGGCAGCAGGTCGTCATTCTGTAGCAGCAGATCGATCACAAGAAGAAACATATTCATTTGTATTTTGCATCTAGGAGAGGTGCTATTATTCATTGTATCAAAATCGGCATTGAGTTGTGCCTGAGTTGTAAGCAGATTTCTGCTCCTATTGATTCAATATATAAGAGACATATTTGCTGGGTTTTTCTCCCTCAAGTTGGAGGGTTTTCCCAGGGTATCTTGTTGTGTTCATTGTCTTAAGTGCTGCATTTTCTGATTACTTTCAGTTTTAAATATCTGATCATAAAAACTAACAAAACAAATTCGAACGCTAGATTTCCTTCAGTTTCAGCTTTTTTATTATGTTCTTTAATTCTTCTCCATCCAAATAGATAAATGGTATATTTCAAGTTCATTCCTAAAACCCTTTTTTCAATCAAAGGAACTCAAAATATACTGGATTTCCTTTAATTTTTCCTTTTTCATAGTTCTTTAATTATTTTCGATCAGAAAAAAAACACGGCATTTCCAAAGCTCATACCGTTTCTTGTGGCGCTTGGTCTTGAAATGTTCGTCTCTGACAGATACATTAGCGAAGTAGCGGCTGCCAAGGGCAACAAAATCAGCAATTGTTACAAATCTTCATCTGGACAAAACCCTAAAACCTAATTAAGAAATTAATTTAATAAGTAAACAAGGCAATAGATAATTTATAATCATACTCGCAATGAAAGCAATAAAATTGACCCATTCCGGGGAGATCTTCATCGATGGGGAGGGGCTTATTTTCATCCTGCAACTGCTCGTAAATGGCATCATCGCGTAATAGCGTTGTTAAGATAACAAATAATAGTTAATCATTCCTATAATTTATGAAATAGCTGTAGAGTTTCATAAAAGGATATCTTTAACGAGGAATTTAGCACGGCGTGCAGATTTGTGATCGAGACGTCTCTTCTTCACTCTTCTGTGAGGGCACTTCCCTCCCATTTTGATCTTACTTTCTTCTCGGGTAATCGATCACGGGATCTCTGAATCAGAGAAATAGCAATGGAAGGGTTTTAGTCGGGATTTGTTATTAGTATGAGCTTTAGGGTTTTACAAGAGCTGTTTTCGTCTTTGATTTATATATTCGTAAAGGAAAAATAAACCTCCTTTCCTTGAAGTAAACGTAGGCTAATTAAACGAGCAATTGGACCCATATGGTTAATGGGCATACTCATAATTTGTTTTTAGTATATTAAAATTTAGATAATTAGGGTGGGTGTAAAATTGTTATTGATGAAGAGAGTGGTTCTATCAGTTTGATATTGTTAGATTTTTGATGTCATATTATTCTGTAAAGCAAAAATTAGTATTGTCTTTTTAAATTTATTGGAGCATCTTTTAGACCACTACACTTGTAGGTATTTTTACCTCTTTTAAATAGCATCAACCTTTTAACTTTATAGTTGTTGTTGGATATGACAATGGTTTCCTCACTCAAGCATTCCAAGAAGTTTGCTCCCAATGTGTTTCATGAGGTATGTCCAAGGAAACACCCCAAGTGTTGTTCTTCCCATTGCTCAGTTTGATAATGTATGCCACTAGTTAGAAAAATTTACATTGATAGGTTATTTTGTGGGAAGGACCTTTCTTGAAAGCATGTTTAAAGACTAGGTGACCAAGGCTTGGATTCCACATGGAATTCACCTTGATGCCATTCAAAACCTTAACAAGATTTTTTTTCGCTTTGTCAAAGCAAGCCATGATAAGGCTATTCTCAAGCATGGCCCCCACTATGAATTATTCTTCCTTGCTAGTGTTCTCACCCTCAACTAAATATTTCATCATCTTAGATGATATATCTCTCTATGCCCCTATTTGGGTGGAGTTCCTTGGGTTGCCCTTACCATGCATTTTACCAAAATAGCCTCTTCCTTAGGCACTGCATTATTTGTGTTGAATCAGATAAGTTCTTTCAACTCAGCCCCCAAAAATGGTTTGTGTTGAAGTTGACCTCAACAAGGATCTCAAGGAGATAGTTGATAGATAGATTGGTGAAATGAGGCCTACTCAACGTGTCCTCTATCTAAACCTACATAATATTTTCTATCATTGTCAATCCTCTAAGTATAAGATTAGGGACTACCCTTTGGCTTCTTCATGCACCAAGGTTATCACACAGCTAACTATTGAAACTTTGTCTCTTGTAAAAAAGAGGATGGATAGTCTATTGTGGTTAGTTGCAAAGCCAAGAATAATGTTAATTGTGGTCCTCCACCTAATCCCCCTAGTAGCTTTCGTGAATAGCCTTTGAAAATTCAAAGTGTGGTTATAAAGCCTCAAACCATGGGGAAAATGTGTTGTTCCTCTCATGTGGAAACATCTAGTAAGGCAAATAAGTAGAATTACACTAAAATGCCACTAGTAGTGTCATTTTTTTCTTCTCAAGAAGCCATCACTATTTGTTGCACTTCCCCACCCCTAGTGGTTCAATAGATATCACACAACCCACCTAGGCTTTTGGAATGAGAATAAACACTAGAGAAATAGTGGCCTACCTAGCCTTCCATTCAAATAGGCATTTTCAATTCAAAGGAGTTTTCATAGAACAACTATTTAGCTCTGAATGAGTTGAATAGCTAGGATATGACCCTCAACAATCACTCATGTTTTTTTACGTCCTATAATGTTTGAGGTTTGATGTACCTCCCACAAAATTATTTCTTATGAGTCACTCAACAAAGACTTTCAAGTTTGAACATTCTTTGTGAAAACCTTTGTTTGTAAGAGGTTAAAATTTAAAGTGTTTTGTTTTTTGTTGCATGTCATGTTATTTGACCTGATACTCAATTTTTGTGTAGGAATCATGAATTGGTTGAGGTGGTGTCATCACCTTTCTCCTATGTGGCACCAACACTTAGTTGACCAGAGATGTGACCCCACTAACCATGCATTGTGGACTCCTCTCAACATTAGTAATCATTACTTTGGTATTTATAATGTTTATGTCATGAAGGATGCAGTTAAGCAGTCTGCCCTCTAGAGATGGATTATAAATTCAATGTTTGTTACCACTTGGGATTTGTGTGAACATTTCAATATTATTGAGATGACTTATAATAATGTGGGGCCTTGCTTATGTTTTGGACAAAATTAGTGAAAGAGAGATTGATTACTAGATGTATAATAAATTGGAGCTTTTTATCCCAATCTTGGTCACCAACATGATCATATATTGTGATACTCATAGAGGAACCTTAGATAGGGTTGAATTAGGGTCCTTAAGAAACTTGACCATGTCATGTTGTTAGCTCAATCTTTCTTCTCCTTTACCAATAATTTTTCCTTGGCAATTGAGCCTTTGTCAGATGTTGTTCGTCAAGATATTTTCCATACATCACAAATACATAGTTATTGTAACATGACAAGATTCCATGCCACAACCATGTATTATTACAAAGTGTATGGTCAAGATTAGTTTGATGGTAGTCATTTTATTGTCTACCATCAATGTATATATTTCATCTAGTGCTTGTTGTTAAGTGAACACTTATCAAAAAAATAAATGCAATCAATTAAGCATAGATTAGTTAAGATTAAATAATGATAGCTTGGACTAATAATCATGGAATTGTATAAATTATTTCAAGAAGGTAAATAGAGTGCAATACTTAGTTTTAAAATTCAAGAGTGTGTTAATAATGAAGATTTTGATATCAAACTTGAATGTATTCGGGAAATGAAACTTCTTTGTGAAATGAATCTCAAATTTTGTGTTGGATATAGCTTGTTGGAATAGGCTTGCAATTGTAAACTTGTTCTTTGATTCTAGATTCATCCCTATAAAAAGTGGAATTATGCTTTTATGCTCACCTAATAGATCTTTGTCTTCTAAATGCTACTTCTATTGATTTGAGAGTTGGCGGTATTTAGAAATATCTTCATAAATTAAATTAAACCAACCCTAAGTTACAAACCTTAAACATTACATTTAGGGTTTATAGATTATGGTTTAAAGGTTTTAGGGTTTGGAATAGGTCTTAGGGCTTAGATTTAAAGTTAACATTATTTGGTTTAGGGTTTTATATTTCAAAACTAAATTTATAATTATAAAATATTTTTTTCTAAAAAAGGCATGAAAAACATGTAAATGGAAAAGCCACTTGCCTAGAAATGCAACAAATCAACTCTCATGGAGGGAGGAGGTTAAACAAATATGTTTTGGAGGTTGCCTAATGTAGGCACCCATTTTGAAGCCCTTTTTTTTTGCCCTCACCGTACGAATGGAGAAGAAAATAAACTTGTGGGGAGAGAAAAAAATAATGCCTTTACGAAATATGTACTCATTTGTAATGGGTACTTGTTCAATAATGGGATCCTGAATTGTAACGAGTACCCATATCATATGGTACAAGTTTATGTTTAGGATCTTGTTCCTAAATGGGCACCCTTTTTTTATGAAAAGAGTACCCATTTCTTATTAGGATTTTTCCTCCCCATGAAACTTCCAATAAAAATGGACTCAATTTCTTCCTTTGACCCTTAAAAATTTGACTTATTTTTCTTGATTTCATTTTAAAACTAATTCCTATGGCCTCTAATTAATTTAATTTAGGAATGTGCAAGCATTAATCATAAAATTAAAAAAATACACGATTAAATGAGTGAAAGAGATTTGACTTTTAAAAATGACATGTTGAGAGGATAATTAATTGATTACATAAACAATTAACTAGGTGAGCATGAATTTTATTTATGAAATTCGTCAAAGGATAATGAAACAATTAATTATATGTGCTTGAATTTATTTTAGAATTGATTGATTAATTAATAATAGTAAATTATTAATTAATTACTAAGTTATTTTTATCGATAAATATGAGAATTAATTTGGTGATGTTAGAGTATATTAGCGAGGATGAATTAATGTATAGAATTAACGATAGAAAGTGGTAAAATTTAGGTGCTACACATGTAAATACTACATGACATTAGAAAACTTGAAGACTCTTAGCATTTTTGTCAATTATCATAGCTCTTACTAACATAAACAATAAGTATGCATTTTCACAACTTTAAGCTTTGAAAAACCTTCAACGTAGAGGATGTTCAACTATAGAAGTAGTACATTGAATTATTTAATGTGGGCTGCAAAAATCCTCGTATTAAATAGTAATATCTTTGAATGTGACGTGTTCAATAGATTGCCCCTAGCAAATTAGAATATAGGAGCTAGCCCCATTCTATACCTATACCCACATCAAATGATGTTTATAGTTAAATTAGATTCAAAATCTCATTGTATAAGAAATAAAAGATCCAACTATTCAAATCGTACTTCCATTGATTGGTAAACAACTACATATGGTGCAATAATAGATACAAGTTAATATTTTACTTGATAATTCCAAGGATCATTTTGATAATCATTGTTATGGTCTATTCATTTGTATATATTATTGCACATGTTTGAGAATAAAAACAAGATAATCATTCTAAAGTCCAAGTTGCCTCTAAGAAACTTGTTTTGGCAAGCTTAAAAAAAGCCTTATTTTTTTGCCCATTCTTCTTTCCATAGGTGAATCGAAGAAAATGCTTGCTCTAGAGACAAGGTAACAACTCAATGAGCAAAGGCTTATATTCAAATAAAAAGAGAGGGAATATGGTGGTTTCTTATACAAAATAGAAGAAATAAAATAAAATAAAAATTCCTATGATTGAAACTTATTGTACCTATTTTTGAATGGTTGCACATATGAAATTGTTTTAAACTAGTAAAAGCATCTAAAAGTGATATTAGATCACAAATAAACACATAAAAATAACCCTATCAATAAAACATTGTACAAGATAATAAAAATATATAATATATAATACTTGATATATATAGACTCTAGTGGTCCTCAATTCTAACTATAATGGCCACCCAATCATCATCATCTGCAATGAATGAATGAATGAAAGATTTTAACACAACAGGTCTAATTTGTATTCATGCTCTTTTCCAAGTAATGGCTCTCTTTGCAACGGCTATGAGTAGAAAGCGCTTACAACCATTCTACTGCACAAAATCTATTAAATTAGCTACTTGAAATCAAACCCAGATTTTGAAGCAGATAAAGCGCTACCATTTATGGCTTCTCCCTTCACAGACCGTATTCGCCTTCTGCAGCAAACAGGCCCAATAACGGCAATAGATTATTTAGACTCCAGTGGTCCTCATTTCTAGCCGTAATGGATACCTGACCATCATCTGCAATGTCAGATGATCTTAACGGTTCTTCTTTGCAACAGCTAAAGAAAGCGCTTCAATGTCAATGTTCTTCCCAAGGCAACTCCTTCCAGAAATGGTAACCAGCTCCCCAGCTTTACGCCACCAATCGCCCCACAGATAAAAACTCTGTAAAACTCGTGACCTTGGATTTATGTCAAATGAAATTTAAACAGGAACTGGAAATATATATAACTGTTTCTAAATATCGGTTTTTATTCTGCAGATTACCCTCAAAGGTCTCCCGATTTAGAGATTTCAATGCTCCCATGTCCTCCTAAATCTGCATCAGCGAAGTCCCCTGCATCCAAAGGGATTTTATGTTTCCAACGTTTTCAGCAGCTTCCAAGGCTGCCTCTTCTAAAAAGAGGGTTTTAATTGAAGAAAATGGATCTGGATTCGAAAACGTCTGCCCATATCCTCCTAAATTTGCATCAGCAAAGGACTTTGCTATGCAGATTTTTGCTGATGCAGATTTAGAAGGGCAAAGGCTGACATTTTGGAGTCCGGATTCATTTCTTTCAATTAAGACCCTCTTTGTGGAAGAATTTCATGTCCCCAACATTTTCTGCGGCTTCCAAGGCATCATGTCCAGCAGGAGGAGAGGCTTCGTCTCTGGTGTCATGGAAGGCTTTGTGTCCAACGTGAGGTAAGATTTATAAGTTTGTTTTTTGGTTGTAAATTAGGGTCCCTTCATTGTTTGTGCTAAGTGTTCTCTGTTCATTTTAAGTTTTGCAGTCACCGATGGCCTTGGCTCCTCTTCTCACGTTCTCTGTGCTTGCCGGCATCCACGCATGTCCACAACACCTGCGCTCTGGGATATTTGACCATCCAATAGAGACTGGGAAAATGTGTCTTTCGATTAATTTGGCAGATTTGTTAACCAGACTTGAATTTACGTATTTATTTTAAATGTCGAGTTTTTGACTGAGATAGGAAAAAATTGTCTGCCAGTTTTTGTTGAGTCAAGTTTTTGGACTACGATTGCACCAATTGCATAGAATATATTCTCAACCTTTGGTATATCTCGTATGGTTGTAACAATTTCTCATTTCTCTGCATAGGACTTCGAGTCACTAGCATGTTCCATTTTCTTGATATCTCATATACTTGTGAAGACTTGATCTAACTTCTGTGAGCTTGTCTTTCTTACTAGCATAAACCCATCTTTTGTCTTTCATGCCTGATTCTTCCTTTCTCCTTTCAACTCTTTTCTCTCATAGAACCTTCTTTTCCAACTTTTATCTTCTTTTTTCTTGATCTGCTTTACTGTATATCCTAGTACTCTACATTTTTTGTTTAGTTGAGCTTTCTTCTGCAGGTTTGGGCTTAGTTTTTGGTTTTGCTGTATCCATATTGTCACTTTCTTCCCTTAACCTTCCTAATCATCTCTGCACAGAGCAATCTGCCATAACGTGCACTCCTGATCGCTGCCAGTCAAATCTGTGTTGCAGCACAAACATCCTGTGAGCGAACTAATAACCAGTTACCTGACTTGCTGGTATCTATTCATGTGTTGGAGTTGTACCCTAGGTGTATTTAATGAAAAAATTGTCAAAGGATTATTTTATTTTTCTTTCGGGATCTGAAACTGCTGTCATTATCTGCAAAGTTTATCAGTGGTTTGATTTCATCTAATCTGAGCCTGCCAGAAACTAATAATCATTTCTAGATCTGCAGTATTTGTCATCATATGTTAGGGTTTAACGGTAATGTGACAGTTTGGGTCTGGTTATATTTAAATTGAATTTCCATGAGTAAACCCTAGGGACATTACAGTTTCTCATTTTAAACCTGTGTCCTCGAATTCCATTAACACTTCAAGTTTGCTGTGTAAATGGGATGCTACTATCATCTATGTATAAGGCCACCAGTTTTCCCATCTCACATATTGTAGATTATGTGCTCTAAATTATATCCATTCCAGGTGTTTCATTCAACCAATACAGTGGAGACCAAATCTTTTATTTCAATAAAGATAATTCTTTCTGACTCATTTCAATATGGTATTTCTGCAATATTTGATTAAGTCCTACTTTGCATTTTGATGGTTAACTTCTGTTAAAATGACATAGGAAAAGCAGTATCCTGCAACTTTGGTCCATTGTCAGGCATACGCATACCAGCAGCAAGCTCTGCATCTAGTTACATGTATGAGGAGCAGGCCCTTCCATTTGCTTTACCCTACATAAAAGAAGAATCCAATGAATGAGAAATGCCTGGTATGTCAAACAAGGAACGTCCTGTTTGAACAGAAGCATCCATCTAAAGCTCGAGGATAAAAAATAATGTACTTTGCCAAAAAAGTTAAAAGCAAGAACAAATCATTTGTAACAAAAATACTCAGATGCAAACAAAAATTACACTCACAATAACAATCATCTCATACTATTCATCAGTATGAAAGAAAAGTAAGAGTTAGCTAGAGTATCCCAATCAAAAGTGGTCTGATGCTGTATAAAAAGTCACTGTTGCTTGCTTTTTTATTTATGTCCCTAGTTTTTGCTTAGTCATCTTCTGTATGGCATTTATCCAAAATAAGTAGTTGAAGCTTGAGCATGATCACATCACATATTTCTTCATACATGATTCTAAGGATGATCATAATCAAACCATGATTTTGCACCGCTTTTGGATCCATATCAATATTTTCGTATGGAAGGCACGCAAAGATGTAAGGGTGAAGGGAACCAATAGTCAGGCAGGACTCTAAGAGCACTTTCGGTTTGACTCAAAACATGCATGCACCCAAGCATTCTTACATTTTCTCAATCTCAAGGGCATATTGAGTATATCATTATTACATTTTAAATGAGATACAAAGTTAGAAATGATAAACCGATCTAATAGCTCACGGCATTTCAAACATACATCAGTTTACTTCTGATACAGTCTACTTTTCTATATACTTTTAATAGAGTCTCTACAGAAGGGCTTCAATTCATGTTCAAAATCTATCTGGTCCTGAATTTCATGTGGCTGTACTACTTCATTACAGAAAAAATTGGTACGTATGCAAGCCAACCTGGATGTTGATAAACCCCTAACAACATACCTATCTGCTATAATGGTAGGGAGCAGGCTGCTGATTGCTAACTACCAAGGTAATACGGCTCAATAACTTACAAACAAACATTAGGTTTGCTGTCTTCGAGTAGCTTTACTAAATTGACCCAAAAAAATCAGTAAATGTTTAAACACTTGCTTCTATAAACATGTTTGGGATTATGAATTCCTTTGAAATACAATGGTTGCAGATTCCTCGAACACCATCTGAGAAACCAATTTATGTTTAAAATCGTAGGTGATCTAGACATGCAATCTATCAAGTGGTAAGCCATTCCAATCAACTTGGTAAGGGCTCAGTTCCTTAGAAACCATGGACATTCCTTATTACATGAAGTACACCATTAGATATGGTTATATGAAGACCACCATTAAAACTTGTTTCAAGAAGTATTTATAAACAACCTTAATTATTATTACTCAAATTTCTTAGCTCATCATAGTAAACCTCTCTTTGCTTCCTACCATACTATCACAGTAAACCTCTCTTTGCTTCCTACCATACTATCATAGTAAACCTCTCTTTGCTTCCTACCATACTATCATAGTAAACCTCTCTTTGCTTCCTACCATTATTGCCACAATGGTATCATATTATCATGTTTCAGATATGCTTTCAATATATTATTTAAAGACACTTTATAACTTTATAAGCTATTTCTATTGTGTTCTCAAATCCTAAGAAATATATTTTTATTTATGATTATCTTACAAGGCATACTCATTGGTGCACAAATATCATGCAATCCATGTATACAATTTTGCTAGGACTTTCAATATGGTCGAATTTTTTTACTCAATTTTGTATACCATGGTATATTTTCGCCAATGAAATAGTGATGAGATTTACTTCCAAGATTGCTAGTTAATCCTAGAAATTGAAAATGGTGCAAGCGTTGAGTCCAAATCTGCCAAGATGAATTTATTGCACAGTGATATTAATACAATAACTATAAGTGAACTTTATGGAAATATCTGAAATACTTATCGGAAATATAAGATACAAGGACTCTTATCCAGATGTGGGTGTTAGGAGTGGAGATGTGTCATACTTCCCTTCATTAAGTAATGGAACATAAGTGAACTCATTACAAATGGATGACTAAATGGGGCATTCACTTGCATGAGTACCTAAACTCTAATAAGGAAATAATAAAAGTATGTGAGAGAAAATTCGGGATTGCCATGTGGACAAAAAAAGTTGGTCAGAAGAAAGCATGTCATGTCAAAGAGTTTAACCCCACATGGGATCATGACGAGAAGCCTAAATAGCAACCAAAACTAAGAAGGTGAAGATGTTGATTGCCTAGTTAACAACTGGATCACATATCTTAGGTGCAAGGCCAACAGGTAAATAATACTTAAAAAAGAATGGGAAATGAGAACGTGTCTATTTTGCAACAAGGTAGAGGTGGAAATAGAATAGTTCTACATCATGGAGTGTGAGGTCTAGAGTGACACATCAAGTATGAAGGCGACCTAACCGCATTGTTTGAAGAGACAAGACTAGTCAAAATGGTAAAACTTTAACCAACATCCATAGTAGAAGATTCGACATCAAAAAGGGTTTGAAATTTTTTTAAGGATTTTTTGGGTGGCCCCTATGTCCTTGATTGTGTTGGTGTGGTTCTCTTTTGCTGCTCTTGATCGTATAGACCATTTGGTTTGTTGGTCATACTTAAAATCTTTCATCCATCCATTCATTCATTCAAATAAGAATATGATGCAATTCCCTTTCATGATAATAATTGAACCTAAAGTTTGTTGATCTATGTTAGTTATAACCCTCACTAGTTTAATGTTGATGGTGTACAAACATGCATAGATATGCATGGCTATTAGCAATAGATCCATCCTTAGAAGTGCATTGGTTGGTTTGATAATTTGATACTCTTGCTTTCTGGATTACTAGAGAAATTATTCCTAGTGCTTACAATGAATATGCTTAAGTAGCTATTCATTAGTATCACATTTAGAGGAGTGGATGCTAACTTATCTAGGTTTTAGATGTTAAAAGAAAATTTGGATTTTAAGCAACGAATGTTGCATTGGCTAGTGTACAAACATACATCCTTAGAAGTACATTGGCTGGTTTGATAATTTGATACTCTTGCTTTCTGGATTACTAGAGAAATTATTCTTAGTGCTTACAATGACTATGCTTAAGTAGTTATTCATTAGTATTCCATTTAGAGGAATGTATGCTAACTTATCCCACATTTCTATGCTCCTAAATAAATAATGCATGTTGTTATGTGATCTATATGAAGGAAGAAGTTGCTTAGGTACACATAATAGGAGGGAGGGTTAAAGGACCCCAAAATGAAGATGTGACAGGATTGCTATCAAGAGTAAATAGACAAACAAAGAAGTTCATTAGGTACACAATAAACATACTAGGAGGGTATAAGGACCCCAAATTGAGATGTGCTAGGAATCATATAAAAAATAACTAGACAAACAATTTAGAACATAGAAAATCTTGATATCAGATGAAATTTATGCCCTCCATTAGTAAAAATTGGGATTAAAAATATTTCCTGAAATGAAAAGGAAAAAAGTCTCCTAAAAGGAGGCCTAAACTTAACCCCTCAGCAAGAGAAACAACAAATATGCCCTAAATCCTCTTTTTTACAACAATATTTTGAGAACTCTTCCGCTATTTATTGATTGATAGTTTATAAATAAAGTTTAGAGGTTCTGGTTTTCAACCATGTGCCTATACCTTTTTGCTTGTAAACAGTGTTGGAAGGCTAACATTTACTTGGAAAAGCTTGCATTTAACAATGGGAGACTAAAATTTTCTTCGGTTGGTTTTAGAAGGCATTGTAAAATTTATTTTGACCTTGTCATTATCATTTACTTTTATTTTAGCTTATATCATATCTGAGAATTTTAAATCTATTATTGCTACCATCCAAGTTGCTACAGGTATTTACCAATATTTCATTTTCTTTAATTTCTCTTTACAAAATGCAGGGTTATATGTGTGAGAACATAGAATCTAAAGATTAGAATTAAAATTGATCTTATTTCTATAATTCCTTTTTAAAATTAATGTAATGTTTGTATGTATATGTTAGCATGGATGATACCAATTCCATCTCCATACAACCATGCCCCTATACTGCTTCGTGTATAGTATAGATATGTGTGTATTTGTTTGATGGTGTATGAAAATATATGTGTTTTTTGTACACATCTTTTGAATTGTATATATGATTTTGATCTGGAAACAATTGCAATTGAATGGACACAAAGAGATTGCCCCAACCATGCATGGTGTATAAAGAGAACTAAATATTTACAAGGAAACCTCTAGAGGTGGCAAACAGAGATGAGTGTAATACAACAAAAACAATAATCTCATTTCACAATGCCTTGTCAGATTTAAAGCTATGTTCCATGGCGTTTCGGGGACGGGGATGGGGGGACAACAGGGTACATGTTTTTGGGACGTCCCCTAGGGGGGATTTTTAGGGGACGATAGGGGACAACAATATACATATATATATATATGAATTTTTCAAAATTTATTAATATATTATAAAGAGAGAGAGAGAGGGAAAGAGAGAGTGGGAGAGAGAGAGAGAGAGAGATGTCAATAACTAATAACAACAATATCAATATGTAAATAAATCACAAGAGCAATAGTATAACAGCATAATAAATGTCAATAAAGTATTATAACATCAGTCTCAAACATCAATAAAATCGTGGTTCAAAAGTAACAAAAACAAGAAAACCCTAATAGTGCAAATCTCTTAGGTAGAGTACATAACTTCTTAGCCTTGGATGTTGATGCTTCTCAGTTATTCAAACTACTCTTGAAACACAAAGCAAATTACCTTGAAGATGGATCGAGAAGTATGCTTCCTAACATTGGTAACTAAAAATGCATAGGCATTTTATCCAAAAGAGCTTCGACAAACAAGGATGTAGTTGGGAAACCTCAAATTTCTTAGGCCTTTAACATTCTTCAAAGTACTACAATGGTTTCTACATAGAAAAGAAGGGTAGAAAGCTATTCACACACTAAAGACACACAAGGAATACAACAACATGAACAAAAAATATACTGTACCATACACACAAATTATATGCAAATATGATACAAACAAAAAATATATAGTAACATACACACAAAATATATGCAAATCCTCATCAAAGAACCATAAAAGCATTAGTTTTTTAATGTTATTTTTGTTGTTGAAGTGTCCCCGTCCGTTTGGGGACAGCGAGGGACGTCCCCAACGTCTCCCAGTCGTCCTGAGGACGACGGGATGTCCCCAAATGGATGCCCGAACGTTTCGTGACGTTTCCTGTTGATTTGCCTAGTTTGGGTATGACAAGGGGACATCCCCCCATCCCGGGGATGGTTGGGGACGGGGATGACCCCTTTCGGGACAGGGGACACATCCCCATGTAACATAGATTTAAACCCTTCCTCCTAAATGTTACCCAACCCCCTTTCTGAAGTTACTTTCTTTGGGCGGGATAGCAATGAATGTGTTGGCATGAATGAAATGGCTCATGGCTCGTAACATTTTCCCCAATTCTTCATTTTTTGGGTGGCCAAAATGTTATGCCATTTGTATTAAATAAATCTCTACGCCCTTCACCGCTTTAATTTTTTATATATTTTATTTGTGAGATGAATTTGGTGACGACTAGGACATGTGAAAGCACACCACCCGATTTCTTCTCTATTCTCTATGAGACCACAAACTCAACATAGAGCTACTAGGGGTACCTCTACTCCTCCTTGATGTGGTAGATCTCATATTCCTGATCTAGAGAGTCAATCATCCCTTGTCATCCAAATTTTTACAAGGTCTGGTTAGACAAATATTACTAGCTTCCTTTGTCTTACTATTGGATTATTTTCCTTGTAAATTAGGAAAAGCTTTAGGAGACATTTTTTCAAGCCCCTGTTATCACCTAACAACATTCACTTAGCCTTGTGAGATCCTATATTGAATGTTTTGTAGTGATTATTGGTGAGGACAAAGATTAGTGCAACCTTCAGCTCCAGTTATGGCCTTTGGCATCCTGATGGGTCTTCCTTTCTCCTTCTCAATTGCAATATGATGGTAAAATGCATACCATTATTATTTTGGATTCACCTAGGCTTACTAGATATACTCTTCTATCATTGTGCTTTTACTTTAGTTTAATGATGAGGCCTCTTTCCAAAGCTTCTTTCTAGATTTATGAGATTAATTTTACTTGATGAACCATCTATTACTTTGCATGGACCACAACTTGGAATCAACCCTAGTACCTTCCCATGACTATGCTTGATATGCTAGGCTACTCTAACATATGAGCTACCAGACACATGGTGGTCAAGGTGGGGTGTAGATTGTTTTATTCCTAGTAACCTATAATTTCATTCTTTTTGCACTCACTAACCTAGACGTGTCTATCATGACTAACATATATTGTTAACATTTTATATTTAATCCAAAAAATTAAGTACAACTAAATATTTTACTTTTCCCTATTTATTTTCAAAGAGGACTAGTTCAAGTGGTAAAATATTGATGCCTCCAAATTGCATCCCCAAGTAAAAATTTCTAGAAGACAAGATAAGTCTTGAAAGTGGTCAAAATAGAATACATCCAACTTGTTTTAAGACTTATGTATCCCATTTGATATGGTTGGGTGAAGTGCAAGGTGAATTAAGCAAAAAAGCCACCCCAAAGGAGAATTCACTTGCATTACATAGGGATGTGTTTCCACCCCAACACCCCATATTTGCATCCTCATCCCCCTTGACATCCCTTAAGACTTAGACTATAAGACAAAAGGGTACATCCCTTGGCCATTGCCTATCCTTAAAGAAGAGTAAGGGCACATCGTAAATGTTGAATAACAAAGTGAACTATTGTCAAAATAACATAAAACCAAGTGTACAAATTTTAATATTTTCGTGTATTAACCAATGAATTTGAAATGGAGAAAGCATATAAAATTGAGAAACTGTAATATTCAACTCATGGCACTAGATGTACATGGAGAAACCATTTGAAGAAAAAACCCCACAATCTAAGAGTGGCTTAGATATGTATTAATCTTATAAAACAAGAGTACATACACAACACACTTCTCCCTTCAATCTAACAACATTCCAGTAGCACCTATGTACCTATAATAACCCATGAAACCTCTACCCAATACATACAATTTATAGAGAAGATTTCAGTGGAAACCCAAAGTGGATTCATGAAACAATGACAATCCAAAACCATGGTATGACAAAAACCCAACAACCCCATGTGACTAGTCAATGAATCCAGGAATAGAACACATAACTCCTCGAGTATCTTTGAGCCATCTAAAGATTGGGCAAAAATACCCAAAATTAGTACTCCATAAAATACAACTCCTAGGAATGGGTGGGTGGGAATTATGGTTGGGGAAGGAAGGGCCACTTCTTCTCCTCCATTGGATTTGGTAGTAATGGCATGTTACATATAGATGTTGATTATACATCATTATTTATGAGAAAATAAATGTCTGGAATTTGGAGCATGAAAGCATCTTGTATCATGTCATTGTCTTCTCATCCTAAAAGTTACATGAGTGAGCAAGGCTTACTTAGTGTTCTTGCATTGGAGCTCATGTGTTCCCTACCGAAATCCTAGTGTGGCTAGTGCAAAAGGAGTACTTTTTGGGTGTATGTGATTGGATGTTATTAGTGCCAATAGGGACCATTGTTGTTCCATTGATTCTTAATCCCAAACATTATCACCTTAGCTTGTAGGCAAAGCTTTCTTGGGTTAAAAAAGGAGGAGGATAGAGAAGAGCAAATGAAGAAGAGCCTAAAATTTCCTTTGGAGCCATTTCTTACCTATCTCTAGTAAAGATCTATCCTTAGTAAATATCTAGTCTTGTGTTACACCCCAACCTAGATTCCTAAATTACTTTTCACTTTATGGTAATTATTAGGATGAATCATGAGATTAGGAAACCTTGAAAGTTGCATATTATGATGGTTTGGGCAATGATATGTTACTGCATTTAAATGGAATGTTGAAGATTATTTGATGTCATAAAAATGATGAAATACAATAAGATGATTCTATTTATTTAAATAAAATGATTAATGAAAATGCAATGATATGATCATGCTATGATGTTTTCCAAGCTAACTACCTATTTGTTTCTTGAGTGAGATTGCAGGAGCAAACCAAACACCTCCAAAGAGAAAGAGGGGGAGTATCACTTGGGAGAAGGGTGACGTTGAGGATTCTCTGGTTATGCCATCTAAGCTAGTGACAATCATGTATGATTCAGTAAACCTAATTGGTCTAGGGGATGTTCTTGCATGCTTGAGGTAAGTCGTTTTGTGTTAGCTTGTTGTGTTCCTTGTTTTGTAGGGAACAATGGTTTAGGGTTTGTAAGCCTCCTTTCTTTTTTATATATCAAAAATGAAAGAAGATGGAAAAAGTGTTACAATTTTTTGAACCAAATTAACAATGAAATCTAATTTCTATATTTACAATTGGAATTCAGTTGCTAGGTTTGGAGTTAAAAAAGTAGCACCGATTGTAGAGACATTATTGATGCTTCTCTCTAGGATTCCTTGGCTTGGTCTTGAATGTTATTTTGTCTTTCCTAAAAATGTTTTTCTTTAGAAAAAGCAAAGGAAACAAAGAAGTGGCTGTTGTGTAACCCACGATGTGCTTTCTAAGTCCAAGTTCTGATACTTTCCAAGAAAGATGGAGAAATATGAATAGTAACAAATAAACACTTGCTATAAAAGAGATTTAAAGAAATATTTTTGAGAAATAGTTATAAATTTTCTTATGGGTGTTTCAGCCATGCTATACCTCTACATCGTACATTACAAGTTACTTTTTCTTGCCTCAAAGATTTCAGCCATTTGAGATATTTGGAGTGGTATATAACGATCTCAACACATGACTTATGTGTGTTTATAAATCATACTCTTGAAATTTGACTCATCAAAATAAAATAGCATATTAAAATACTACTTTGTGCTTATCTTCTAGACATTTATAATTCATTCCTCTTGCATATATATTCTTCATCTTGACTTGAATGTGTGTAAGGATTGAGATTGAGTTCAGGCTTATCATGGGTGAGTTGTAAACTAATAAGGGAGGTTTTTCTAAAAGGATATTATTATAATAATGTGTGTTTTTTTGGTTGAACTTGACATCTTTAAAATACAATTTTCATTGTGTTTCATTATGGTTGTGTAATCAAAGTTGTTAGTGTTTTGTATGTTTGTGGGGGGTCTAAGAGGAAATTTGAGGGCTTATTAGGAGGATGGAGGTTCATTCCCATATCAAGTTAGCTATTCACTTAGGAAATGGATAAATTGATTGAGCATCATTAGATGCTTTTCTTGCTTTCAGCATAATTTTAGTTTTCTATTAAGATAGTTGCAATTCTAATTTGGTGTGTTGTGATAATTTTAGTTTTCTACTTTTTGTTTTGTGTTCACGTAATGTGGTATTTTTTGTAGTATATTTTTTCTATTATTTGTTTCTAGTTTTTGAGTGTTCATGTAAAATAGAAGCCTAACAATTGGGATAATTACTCTACTTGATAGGTCTTCATGACCAATATATTAATGTTTTGATAAGGTTAATCCACTATAAGATGTTAGAAATTGTATTTGCCTAATGATACATCTTTCTTATACTATAGTATGGTGAGATGCATGTCAAGTGATGGATTTTATTATGATCTTGTTATCACATTGATAAGGTTTCTCACTACATTTTATGGAGAAAAGAGAGACATAAGGAAGATGTGTACAGGTAATTACACAAATTGATTAGTACCTAAATGTAGATGACTGAGTTACATAGTGGTAGAGTTGGGTAGCTGATTTATTTCAAATGCTCTAGATAATTCAAATTTACCCCTTTTAGATCAAGAGGCACGGATTGGATTTTATGATCCTTATGATCTAAAGTTAGTATGTGTGTGTTTATAGTCAATAGTGTTATAAGCATGTGTTAACACAATTTTATATTATGAGCTTAGGTTTATAAGTAAAAAAATATTTGTAGTATGTTATTAAGTGGTTTGGTTAGTTGATGTTCAAGTTGGTTATTCATAGTTACAATCTAAGTACAATCTATTTGAGAATGTTTGATAACATATCAATATTATAGGCCTTTGTGTTTTATTGTCTTAGCAACTTTTTATTCTCTTGGATTTTAACACCCAACCATCCTCCACATCTATCTTCATCCATCCATTCTATATTTCCCTCACTCATTCCTCTCACATATCTCATACTATTCAACCCTTTCCAACCAAATTCATGGTTACACCTTCCATTCTTATACCTATTTCTAGCTAAACCAACCCTATGTCTCAATCTATATGCACTCCCCCTTTTCCTACTCATATTCCCATAGTTTCCTTTGCTCCCCCTTTGACCATTAGCATTCCCATATTTATATGTACTCAAACTTCGACCACACATTTTCCCATTCTTTCTTCTACTCCATGCTCCATAGCCCCCTTTCCCAACATTTCTCACTAGTTGGCCACCATCATCATAGAGTTAAAGGACAAAAAAATGCATATCAATTGTTTTCACAAGTCACCCAAAAAAGATCTATGAAGTGTGTCATTACACTTGATCCTTTGCGCTATGACATACTAGCTCAATCCTTTAACAATGAGATTTGGAGCTAATAGCTTTGAAATGCATGATGGTATGGGTGACCCCATAAATCACATAAATTTTTTTTATGCAACATGCTTAGCTAGAATTTATGATGAACATTTGGCAGCTAAAGTATTTACACAAGCCTCCTAAGATTATGCACTTGATTGGTTTATACTTCACTTCATGATTATATTGATATGTTGGGGACATGGTCAATGCTTTCATTGACCATTTCCTATTTAATATTGAGCTTAGCATCACATTTATAAAACTAGAACAATGTAGGAAAGGAAAAAAATGATTTAAGATCAATGATCATGTGCTTAGATTCCAATCAATGTTTACCAACATGAATTATCAATCACCAAAAAATGAGCTTCAAGGGTTATTTATTGATAGTCCTCTTCCTCTCATTAGAGAGAATGCAATTTTTAATACTTTCAAACCATTTTTAGAATTATGTGCTTGTATACATGATAATGAAATTAAATTGTTATACATCAACCTCCTATAATGTGGCACCTCTAGCACCCTTGTCATCCCCATAAGTTTCAATTGAATCAAATTACAAACATAGGGGCAACAATGATGAATTTCATTGCAAGCATGCACCTACAAATATGTTAATACCATCATTGACTCTAATCCAATATTATAAACCTAAAACCAAAACATAAAATAATGTTCACTTGATTGGAGGAGCCCCCACATGTGGTATTACAACAAATTTTGTAAAACTAGTTTATCACTTCACCTCTTGCAAAGCTAGTTGATACATGTAGAGGCATCCTCCACTATGTCAATGGTAATGCTTTTGGTGACTACCATTAGACCATTGAGCACACTATGGGTCGGCTTATAACACTAAAACATAAGATTCAAAATCTTATTAATAGCAACATGATTGAAGTAGACATGATCAATGATAATGAAATCAAATCTATAGCACCTCCAAAACCAAAATATTTAAATCTATTGACCCTAGCCTTACACATCAACATGATCAATCTAATCGAGTGGAATTGGGTAAAGAGGATCCTCCCAACTTTGGTTATGATCACTATATTGGTTTAATTGAACAATCCAAAACTGCATATGACATACACACCATGCATATTAACAATATAGAAATAAAACATAATGGGTATAGTGAACAATTATATATGAAAATAAACATCAAAGATTCAAATGGTGCTGGTATAGAGAATGAATCTAGAACTCCAGTGTGTATGATGATAAAAGTTATGGTACCTCAAGAGAATCAATGTGACCCACAAATTACAAAGGACATATCACTTGTTATACATTCTCATTGGAATGGTAAAAATTTTAACAAGGAAACAGTCATCATACAATCTCATAAGCAAGTTCACAAACACACAATTTGTAATGCAAGGAATAAAATCTTGGCCTATATCTCCAAAGGTCAACAACAAAATTAAAACCTTTGCAATACACTTTGGTTCATTGAGAGAAATTTCATGAGTACCCATAATCACCATTGCCACATGTGCATCATGAAATCATACATATTGAGGATAGTTCCATATTAAAGCACATGATGGGTAATGATATATGTGATATGTACCTTATGCATTCTATCAAGCTTGACCCCCCCTAAGATTACCAATATAAATGGTTAGCCTTTTCCCATTTTGTATTATTTACCTTTCATTGTATGTTATAGTATTATTTTTGCATGTTATGTTCTATTCATATTCCATTATTTCTTTCACTTGATCTTGACAATTGGGGGGAAAGGTATCATTTCTTTTATAGGTTCTATGCACTCTTACTTCCTCTCACTAGTGGAAACATTGGGGGCATCTATCATACACATTCCCACACAATAATTTCATGCACAAGTAAAGCATACTCTACATACATACCCTTTACTTAGTTTTTCTCTTATCATGCTTATTTATTGGTTCCAATTTCTATATTTTAGTTTATACTTCCTCCTTGATTTTTGGATACTTCTTAGAACACACAACTTGAGGGGGTATATTATTACTAATTCTATTCTTAGCTTATGTTTACTAATTAATTGGTTATTTTTTTTGTTTCAATGCTACATGGCAAGCATGATTGACACCGTGTCATATTATGGAAAAGGGGCACACACTTGATCCAAATTTCTCAAAATCTAGTATCTAGAAAAATGTATCCATTCTATGATTTTTTATTCATTTTTACTTTAACATTCTTATATATAAATTTGTATGGACACCAAAATGAGGATAAAATATAAGGGATAAATGTGCATACCTTGCACCTTTAACCCTTTTTCTTGTGCCACTTTACACATATATCGAAAATGCATAGTCGTAGAACTCAATTTGACTCATTTGGTACACTAAATAATTCCTATTAAATAAATCATCAACCACATGTCACTCTCAATCACTACACATATCCCAATTCTTATTTTGAATATTTTCTCAGATTAGACTATGTTGCATTGTGTGGTCCACTCGGATTGGATCACATGGTGTGACCTAATAAGTTATTTTTAAATTCCTCTTTTATTTCTCTCTACCCAACTTCAGCTTTGGTGGACCTAAAAGTCTCAAAATGTTTGGGAACATGTATTTAAGGACATATCTAGGTCATTAGGATCATCAAATATTTTACCTCTCTTTTTTATGAGAAAATATATTTCAATGAAAAGAACCCCTCAAGGCACTTCAAAATGCATTCTTAACCACTAAACAATGATTGTCATAAACATAATGACTAATGAAAATCATCATTTAAAATATTGAAAAATTTACACACATATGTGGATTATATCAATATAAACATAAAATTAAACATAAATATTTTTCCTTATAAAAAACCCACTTAGTGTAAGAAAATCTAGCTCTAGACAATAATGTATCCATCAAAAGGATTGGTACATATGTTAATAATGCCCTAATAGTTAAACATGATGACATGATCTGCCCCTTGAGGTACGGGGAAGTCTATCCACATCCACAAGGAATCTCTGCCAAGTAGGGGGTTTGTGGCCACATTTGGTGCTTGACCATCAAGTGAAGATTTCATTTGATATTGTCCAAACATGCGATAGATATGGAAATGACATTCGATCGGGACCATGGGCTTGTTTTGTCTATAAAACAAAATTAGCTAAACATGCCAAAGCACATGATTTTGGGACATCACTTTGCTCTCAGCTGCTAATGTAGACATGAGACATTATTGGGAGGTGTACCACATTGCTATTATGAACAACAAATTCGACCCTTTCTACAAATTACTAAACTCAGAGGAAAATACTTTCCTAGATGCAAGCGTTGCTAAAGTAGTAATGATAGGGAAATGTTTGGCTGTGAATTATAGGTCTCTGTTATCGAAACACATTGTGTTAGTGTTTTAGCAATAGCTTGGCTTATGTTTCTATTTTAATGTAAGGGAGCTATCCCCTATGATAGCGCTTAATTAAAAAAAAAAACCCTAATAGATTCAATGAGCTCACACAACATTTATAGAGATTCCATTAAATCTACACATCACTCTCATCTCACCCAATCTTGCGTTCAAACTTACGACTATTATAAAGATGGAAGTTTCTACCACCATGTAATGAAAGCCAACCCCTTATTAAATGTGGAGAGGCAACTTAATACCTTCCTAATAGATTCTCAATATGAGAAGATGGAAAAAACATCAAAATGAAAGACCAAATACTTAAACTCTTTAAATTCTACTAGATGCATATGTTAAAACATGTTTTTTGCTTGTTGTAGGGAAGAATTTG
The DNA here is from genome assembly GCA_007115665.2 of Sequoiadendron giganteum. NCBI lineage: Eukaryota > Viridiplantae > Streptophyta > Pinopsida > Cupressales > Cupressaceae > Sequoiadendron > Sequoiadendron giganteum. The sequence continues at coordinate 599,091,765 of CM021108.1, read as the reverse complement.
CTAGTTGTTGATATGTTCAACCCCTCTTGCAAGAAAAAATTACTTACAAACTTACCTAAGTAAGTTTTTCAAGTTGCTTTTGGGTTGTAACTTTGAACAAAGGATTCCTAGATATATCCTTCCATACCTATTCATCCAAAGCCATTATCATAGCCTTATTGCACGAATATGATGAGGAATTCCTCCTCTTAGCTTCTCAATGAGACTTTAACAAGTAGGAATGACATGAGCTAAATAATCTTGTGTACATTTAGAGCTATGTTTTTTAGATTGCATAAAAGCATTCATAAGACAAACAATCATAGTTGCATTAGTATTAATCTTTGATAAATCTCATTTACATCAACATTTATAACTTTATTTTGTATGTTTTCAATTTATGTATATTGGTTAAGGGGCTTGACTACTATTAAGGAAGTCAATAAGTTCTCTTATACCCTACAATATACCCCATTATTCTTTTCAATACTACCCTCACTTAGAGTACATGTATAGAGGTGGTGGCCATGTTTCAAGATGTCACTTTTTTCCTAAACAAGGTTGCACTAGTTTAGCTGGGCTGTATGGGGCATCTTAGTCTAGAACCAAGTTGCTTGGTGTGACTTAGTCTAGGACTAGGCCACTTAACACAACCTACTTCAAGATTATGTTGCTTGGTGTGGTTTTGTCCTTTTTAATAAAAGTCTTTGATTATCTTTCCTAAACTCTATTCTTGAACTAGATCTTGGTTTCTAATATTCTATTGCAATATATTAGCTAATCAATAAGGTCAAAATAAATATCATGCCAAAACTTGTATAAGCTCCTTATTCCTTCTCAATTATTTCAATTATTTAATTTCTTAATTATTTAGCTCTAAACAATTCATTTCAATCTCAACACTTTATTCTCTTAATTTAATTTAATTATTAGTAGACCTAGGGAAACGACCTAATAATTAAGAACATTGCAAAAGTTGAGATAACATTTGCAGATTTAAAGACATTATTTTTAATAGTGTAACACTATTAGTTGTGACTTCATGGTTGCTATTGTTAATTATGATTACTAATAATTGAATGAAACATTTTCATTAGATCCAAACAATAACAAATCATTTGATGTCATATGAATGCATGAACAAAACATGACTTAATACACAACTATTGGTCTAACATTTTTTTGGGGTCTTTTATGACACCTCAACAAAAGCATGTTGATTTGGCATCATATTTGATGACGCAGACTTGAAACCTTAGGTTTAAGTAGTGAACTTGCCAATTAGATTGCTACAAAAAATTGAGTCATTCAAAATCACCATTGATGATTTTGAAAGATGAATTTAGACTACACAATTATTAGGTCATTTCCCCTCGTATACTAATCAACCTTCCCCCACCATCCCCCCCACAAAACATATAAAAAGTATAATATATATATTTTTAATTATGTTGCATTACTTATCTAACTCCATCCTTGAGTTGCATATGAGCAAGTTGAAGCAACTCACCACTAATTTATAAGAATACTTTTGTGTCTATATATACACTTAATCCATTCGCCTTTTCAATTAACTCAGAGGAAAGTACTAATATTTGAGTACATTCCAATAATTGTGAGTTTATTGAGATATTAAAGGATTTTATTTTAATACTATAGAGTATTATTAGTCGTCACTTCAAAACTCTTAGTGCTAACTATTATTACTAATAATTAAATGAAATACATTTTGTAGAACAAGTAACATCTAAAAAGCAACAAATCATGTGTTTTAACATGAATGCACCAAAAAAATGACTTAATACATAATTATTAGATCAACTTTTATCTTTAAATTTATGATAGCTCAAAAAATATTTTAATATATTTTATATTTTAATAGTGAACTTATTGAATAAACTTTTATAAAAATTTGGGTTTTCGGATGGGAAGCTATCAGTGTATTAAAGGAGTTGTATACTAATTAAGTGATCTTTTGTTGTGTGTTTGCTATAATTTGCTATGATTGCATTTTTCTATTGTTGTTTCTCCTTTTGATATTTATTCTTCATAAAACTTATATTTTTTTTTATTATAAAAACTTTATAATTTTTGATGTCTAATAGCTTTTCAACTCTTTTGAAAACCTTATTCTACTATTAAATTTTTTTTTATAAAAATTCAAACAAATATAAACTTAAAAGGATACAAAATTAAAGATGCATATCTACCATAGAAGACCCTTCTTTTTAACAAGGACTATACGATAAATTTCATGGGAAATACATTGAAGATTCATCTAGAGAGCCTATTAACTAATTTGGAGATTCGCCTTACTAAACTTTTTAATAATTTAGGTGACCTAGAAATGCTTGATTATGGAAGGCAACGTGGCATGCAAATCTTCAATGTATACCTCGTCTAAGGATGAGATTTATATAATATACTAACACCGAATCTTTCCTTTCCACACAGACAGGATATATCATATACATTTCTCCATTAATGCTTCTTGTTTGAATACACCTACGTGATGATCCATTATTTGGATTTATGTCAGACGACATTTTTTTCGCCAATCATATCCAAACTACATAAGCAGCACTCAAAATTTATAGTATGATGATGATCACTTCATCATCGTAACTGGGTCATTTAGATTTAGAGTGTTGCATAGAATTCCCTCCTTGAATTGTAGACATAGCTTTAGATTGCTATATAGAATCCCCTGCTTCAATTGTTGTATAGAGTTTGGACTGTTAGGAGTAGGATATGGCAATAGTGAAGACAATGGCGAAAAAACTAGGTTTGAGGAGATTAATGACAACATTATCTTCATCTCAATCTTCACCCTGTGGAACTTCAACTTCCTCTGCACTGCAATCTGCGGGGAAGCGAATGAATTTGTTTACAGCAATAAATCAGGCCCTTCATATTGCTCTCGAGTCTGACCCACGGTAAGGATTGTTTTTCGTTTTATTTTGTTTTTGTCGAATTTGTCAGATTGTCTCGGTCTTTCAGAGTAAATAAATTTCAGTCTATTCTCCAAAGTACCCATCTCCGTTTTGGAATTCCAACATAACTTTGGGTATACCCCGAATGTTTTTTCTTTTTTAAAACTTTGCGCATCACTGGAAATCTCTCTGTGAAGGAAGGAAACTGTTATAAATTTTAATCTGTATTTACTTTTATTGAACTGTAAACATCTATCTTGAAACAACTGAGTTTTGGTGAAGAAAAGTTGATAAAACACAGTTTTGCCAGATAGTAGTTTTGAAAATGAGAACCGTGGAAATAATTTAAGAAAGTCATTTTTTCCTTTCTTCAGAATTTTAAAATTGTGTAGTAATTATAAATTTGCTGAAAATTAATCGGAATTGGAGGCAGGTTTTCTCTGTTATATAAAAGTTGGGTGACATTTTATTCTCAATTATCAATTTCATCCTTTGCCTTTATCTGTTAAGTTATTTCTGTCTCTTGTTTTTCCCATGTTGGGGGTGAGAGCAAGGAGGAGAGACCTTACTTGAACTATGTATCTCCAATCTGGAGGATCTACTTTTGTAAAAAGGAGGGCTTCTATTGTGAAGGGATTTGGCCCATGTAGAGCCTGGCCATGTTTGTTCCATAAGGGAATACGGGATGAGGCCTGTGCAATTGTCATTGTGGATTTTGGCTGAAAAATCACCTCTCAGCTTATCATCAGGAATTATGGTATATGTTAGTGAATTAATTTCCCTCCTCCAACAAAATAGAGGAGTCCCCAACTGATTGGGAAAGCCGGTTGCTATGGAGGAGGGAGAGTATTAATGTGTAACGAAATTCTATCATAGGGACATGCCAGTGCTGTAAACAACTTGTGAGTTACTGATGTCACATCAACAACAATAAGCAAAAGAGGGACTTCAAGGCATGATGCTGAAATAACTGGGGATGTTACTACTGGAAAGAGGGTGGTGCTAACATGCCAACAATTAAATAGAACAAAATTTCAAAACCTTTACACAGAGGTGACTGATGGGGGTTTACCATTTGTGGGCTGGGGTGACACCTCCTGCAATGAGGTGCAATCTAGGGTTGACAGGATCACCTGTGAAGGCGACTGGTGTCATCCCCAGTCAAGAAATCAAGCAGCTTAGTTCAAACACCGGCAGCTCATATGCACAGATGTATCTTTGAGCCCTGTTATCAAATTCTTTTTTTTACCCAGACTTGTACCCCAAAGCAATAAAGAAGTGCGATGAGCTATACTGAGGTAGTTTGTTGATTCTTTCTAAATAGTAAATATCTAAAGAGGACAAAGTGCACTAAGTGATAGCAAATCAAGTTGTTCTGTCATAAAGAATATAAAAGGTATCTAAGAAACTTTGTTTCCAACAGTGAAAAGAGTTGCCACATAACAACTTCTCAATGTTTCAAATTCTCGATTATCATAGAGATTATGTACACAATAATTTTCCAAATGAAGGATCTCAATTCTTTATTGATGCTTTCAGAAATCTGACAATTTCATCGCATTAACATTTGGCTTTTCCTCTACGATTGTACTTTTTCTACCAAGAGAGTAAAGTGCAATATTAATTTGATTGTCACATAATTTAAATGTTGCCTGTACAATATTGCCCAGATGTAAATGGTTAAGAGCCTTGAAATGCCATTCATCAACTGCTGTTATATAATCATGCATCAAGAAGTATTATCTTTTTACTTCCTTCCTATGGATTTTACCCCCACTATCAATTGGATAATTCTTAGATTAGTGCAGTTGTAGATATATTACCTAATTATGAATGTTTTGACAAAGTTCTATGCCAATGTATTTTGGAGAATTTCTCTGCCAAACTTTTCTCACTGAATTGTTTACATGATAGTTGATACATAAACTTTAAATTTTAAAAGAGATTTTGCACTCTGGATAACTTGTACTGTAAAGCTCAACCACTCCTAGAAAGAGAAAGATATATACATGAATAACTCATTATGGCTATGGGTTGTTCTATTCTTCTCTTCGAGGTGGATGTGGTAGTTCTTGTTTTTGTTTTACATATTCTTTGAAAGACATTTTGCATTCTAAATAATTTGTTCTGTAAACTCAACTACTCCTGGGAAGGGAAAACTAATACCTGCACCACTCAATGTGACCAAAGAGATAATTTGAGTCTATCTTGAGAAACTCATGTCTAGATGGAACTTGGAATAGCAATTCATGAGTAGTTTTTTGTTCGATATCAAAAATTTTGAGTTCACATCCCTAAATTATAACAATCCCATCTGATTATTGAATTTCTGTCAGCAACTTGCAGCCCAGCTAATGTACTGTAAAATATTTAACAAATGAGTGCGTTTAATGAATGTAGAGGGGATTATATCTTGTAAATGAAGTCTTTTCCGTCTCATAAATGATGACTTCTGCATCTTACTTGGCTTTAAATTTTACATTGAAATTAAGAACACTTTAATGAAATTTTGGTCACCAAGAAAACATCTTGAAATAGGAGAATTGAAAACTCCTCTCAAAGAGAACCTTGAGTTTTCTTTTTGCCAGTTTTCCAAACTACTTCATTACTTCTAAACTATAAATTTTTTATTTTTTATTTTTCAAAACTATATTGCATTCCTCAAGCTTCTATAAACATTAAATAAAAGTCATGAAGTTGCATTGCTTACAATGTAAACATTTTTTTAATTTGAATTAACAAGTGGGGGTTATCTTTGGGGACGATGCCCACAAAAATTTACAAGGTACACCCTTAACAATACAACAACATAACAATAATTCAAAACAAATGGCATGATGCAATTATGAACCACCAACCGCCTAATTAAGATTGAGTTTTAAACTGGCAGGTCCATGGCTATAAATTGCTACAAACAGAAATCTATAAATGGACATAGTATGGAACCTCTATTACAATATGCTGCCATGGCATACAAGCAAATAATCAATTGAAAGAATCCAATCATCACTACCACAAATGTATCTCAACACAGGTTGAAAGACAGATCAATATACAGACCAGCAGGGCCATATTAACCACCAACTGCATCAAGCTCCTTATCCTTTTCATTTCAATCCTTCAACTTTTGAACACTGATGCCATCATCTTTGCCAGAGTTATCTCTCCTTGCACCATTCAAAGGGAAGTAACTTCCATAGTTGGGAAGCCATAATACCTCTTGGTTCGGAAGAGTGCAGGAATAGTTGAACTAGTACTCTGTGTCAGGCACATTCTTGGAGGTAGAGAGGGCTTAGGCCCTAAAGAGTCCATCTCCTGGCTAGTCCACCAGCTCCAGAGCTAAAGGGTTCTTTACATACTTGACAATCTGGACGAGATTCAGGCAGCGGATAATACATGATGTAAATGAATGCCTCTGGGTCCTTCACCCTATGATTGAGTCTGAGCGAAAAGCTCTTGTAGATGTAGGCTTGGAGCCTTGGTGCTAAGCACCTCATCTTCCAGAACCTCACAAAGCCCAAAGTGCGAGCATCATGAATGCAAAAAGACTTTTTGAGTTCAATTGCCAAAATCCCAGATTCTTCATCCATTTTAGTAAAAGCCATTAACTTCAAACACCAAAGATAAACCACACAAAGCAAACTGACCCAAATGAACCCCAGAATGTAAGGCCCTTGATGTATAGCCATTCCATGGTGAAGAGGGCAAGCGAATGATGTCAGTTCAGACATAATTAGGAAGCAACTAGGCACTGATAAATGAATACAGAATGTGAGAAAGGGATATTACACATAACAAGCTCAAAAAGTGTAAATCCATTGAACTTGACATGACATGGGTTCAAAATGATATCTGAGTGTCCCCAGTTGGAGATGGTTGGCTTGCTTTCAAACCAGGCCAATCTACATGCCAATTCGGACATAATAAGGAAGCAACTAGGCACTGATAAATGAATACAGAATGTAAGAAAGAGATATTACAAATAACGAGCTCAAAAAGTGTAAATCCATTGAACTTGACATGACATGGGTTCAAAATGATACTTGAGTGCCCCCAGTCAGAGATGGTTGGCTTGCTTTCAAACCAGGCCAATCTACATGCCAATTCAGACATAATTAGGAAGCAACTAGGCACTGATAAATGAATACAGAATGTGAGAAAGGGATATTACAAATAACAAGCTCAAAAAGTGTAAATCCATTGAACTTGACATGACATGGGTTCAAAATGATATTTGAGTGTCCCCAGTCGGAGATGGTTGGCTTGCTTTGAAACCAGGCTAATCTACATGCCAATTGGATGGATGATCCATAGCATTGTTCCCTTATACAAAATAATACTACTGCATGATTTTCTTGAATTCTTGAGCCAACATCTGAGCTCTCAGAATACTAACCAATCACCAATCTATAAATGCATTGCGAGTCATAGCTCCAAGGATGACCTTTGGTTCCCCTTCAACAACTAGATTACTGACGTATAATGACTTAGTTAACATAGGCCTTCCACCAGAGCTGTAACCTCTGTTCTATTATCCATTCCTGACCTAGAGAGAGCAAGAAGGAACCACAACAGACCTCCAAGCTGCAACAGAGAATACAACCTGCCCCAGCACTATCAAAATTCAGCTTCTTGAGGTCCAAAGAAGGGGGCCTCCAAAAGATACGGTTGCAATCCACATCTTTACTTTGTCTGTTATGACTGACCCCTTAATTGGGGATTATTGTAAAACAAAAGTTGAGGATCATTGTACGCATTATTTTCTGGGGTCTGAATTCTCCTCTTGAATTGCACTAAAGAATAATGCCAAAGGAGTCATTAATTTTCACATTTACCTTTCACAAGTTCAACTTGGCTGGTGCTAAACAAAATGCATTCTAGTTTCATATCCAAATATGTTTCTGCCTTCAATTCCCAAGTTTGGTTTAACCATTCTACTGACAAGAGCTTATGGCATTCCAAAGTTTGTTTATATATTATAATCGTGTATTAGTATGTTTCATATACATATATTTAGAAACCACTCTCTTACTCAAACTTGAATTTGTGGAAAGACTACACTAATAGTAAATAATCTTTATCATCACCATTGATAAAGTTACAACTCTTGTTAACGGATGACTGTATTATTAATTATTGTTATAGGCCATAGGGGTTTAAGGCTTTCAACAATAATCGTACTGGTTTGTAGTTCATTAGGCAAAATGGGCCTTCCTATTTTCTGTTGTTTTAGAGAATTGTTGACATGCAGATCTTACGTATTTGGGGAGGATGTGGGCTTTGGCGGGGTCTTCCGTTGCACAACTGGACTAGCAGATCGGTTTGGTAAAGACCGAGTTTTTAACACTCCTCTATGTGAACAGGTACTTTATTTTGTTTATTTGTATTACTATTGATGCATGCCAAACATTGATTTAACTTACTTTCCTATTAAATCCAGATCAAGTATTTTGCTAGAGACAGATGTACACATTTATATGAATTGAATCTTACAAAATAATTTGTGACATTCAGGGAATTGTTGGATTTGGAATTGGACTGGCTGCAATGGCAAGTACTGCGCGTATTTTTTTAATTATATCTTTCCAATAATTATAATTGGACATTAATTTTTTTAAATTTAGATTTACCACATGCATTCTTTCTTTTCAAATCATGGATTCTGAATCAATTTTGATCTGTTTCCAGGGATAAAGAAAATTCCTAGTATACTTTTAATTTTTAAATGTGTAGAGTTGTATGGAGCTTATTTGTAATCAACCATCATTCTTATTTGACATGCTTGTGTTTATACAATTATATACAGGGAAACCGGGCAATAGTAGAAATTCAATTTGCAGATTACATCTTCCCTGCATTTGACCAGGTAGTTTATATATCACAGTTCTACAACTTAAATTGTTAATTTCCTCAGCTGAGGAAACTGGAAACTGAAATACATCTAACTTTAAAGATTACTTTTGTACACTCACAAACATGCAATTTTTTTGTAAAGTCAAATTGTTTGCTTGTACATTTTTAACTATTTTTGAAATTGGAAGGCTGGTATTAATTTGCATGAAGTTGCAATCTCTAAGGTGTTTGGGCTGGCTTACAAAAGTAGCATGTTTATATATTTTTATTTTTGGTTCAGAAAGAATGTTTAATATACTTTGTTCATAGATATTATGGCCATCAATTGAAGCCAAATCACTCCGAGCATGTGTAATTCTATTCAAAGTTTGAAATTAAGACAATCCAATATATTTCTCTTGTTAATTTTCATGGTGAATTAATCATCATAGTCGATACATATCAGATTTTGATTGGTTGTAATGGTATATTTTTCTGGCTATTGGCACAAATTCAGTCAGTCATGTTTTTGATTAAAAAGGGGTAAAACAGGTTTTGAAGGGATCTTGAAACCCTTTACAACCAGCAGAGTATCAGTGAACCATCAGTAAAAAAACAGCAAAACTACAGCAAGCTGCACAGATAACCAAACATAACACAAAACAAGACACTATACCATAAACCTACAACTTTTTCAGAATTTCTGCAGCTTCCAGTTATTGTTTGTAAAGTTCATCATGTAGGTCCAGAAAGTCTTGCAACTCTCTTTTTTCTTCTTCATGGCTTCTTTTCCTGCTGCTCCTCATTCTAGCAATGGGACCTGCCTTCATGTCTTTACCCTTTGAAATGGGAACCTCCAGTTTTTCATCAGTCTTCTTTAGCCTCTCAGTCAGGATCTTGATTCCCATCTTGCTGTTTTGAATAGTGCATTTCCTAAGCTCAATAACCCTGTTTAGGTTGTCTCTTATGGCCTCCATTTCCTTCTCCAGTAGGCTCAGTCTGTTATTGTAGTTATCCTGGCCCTGTTTTAATTCTTCACCCGAGGTTTCAATTTTAACTTTTTGTTTTCTGTATTTATTGACTAGAGGAGATATTAGCATCCTCCCACTGAATTTGAGTTTGCCTACTGTGTTTCGTCTCCATCATTGACAACTTAATATTGAGTCTGTTGATTTCAACAAAAAACCATTTGACGAGGCCGTGTTGTGCCTCATAAACTTCCTGCAGGGCCTCCATATTTTTGAATCATATGGTTCACAGTATCAGAGAATTCATTTAAAGAGGAAGGGTTAGACTCTGGTAAGGAAAAGTTCTCAGGATGGACATGGATTTGGGATACCAGGTAAGGGAACACCAACGGCTGGTTCTGGGAAAGACTTGACTTTGTCTTTCCTCTTAGTAACTAGATCCTCCAAATGCTTAGGTTTTTCCAGATTATTAATGCCTCTCTTAACAGTTTCATTTATAGACCTGGGGCCCTGGGTCTGACCTTTGATGGGGTCTCCTCTCTTTCTTTCACGGTTTCACAGTCTTTGGAAATATTAATTAAAGCCCTGGGAGCCTAGGATTTACCCTTGATTGGGTCGCCTTAAATACTTTTACGGTTTTACCCTTCCTTTCTCAATTTCTACACACTTATCTCCCACCAGCCTGTCATCTTTTAATCCCCTTTCATCAAGTAATCTTGGACTACTCTCCATAGACTGGGATTCCTTGGTGTCTGAATCTGTAGCAAACACCTCCTCATGTTGTAAAATATGTAATTTATTAATTTATTACATTGGTAATAATTTTAAAACAAAGATGACTTATAAAGCATTACATTTTCCAAAAGCTTTGCCAAAGGGGAAAGAGGCTAGAGGGTGAGAAGCCCAAAGAAGTGGAAACACATTCTGCATTCCTTTCTCCTACAAACAAATGCTTTAAGGTAATTGTGTGCGAAGTGGATCTTCTTTCCTTGCGATAATTGTCAACATACAGAAGGAAAAGTGTCATTAGTGTAATGACTACTCATGGAAGTCATCTTGAGATGACTTAATTGCACACAGGACAAATCCCACAATTTTTTTCTTCTTCTGATTTCCTATCATAGTTTTTAACATTTTGCACTGCTTTCTAGCTTGCTGACTAGTGGGTGCTAACTTACACTAAATGAATGCCAGAAGCAACTGGCTCAATTGCATTTCTGACTAAGTGAAACGAAGTTTGTTTTGATTTCTTATTTTCACATTTTGCCAAACAAATACCATGGACAAGAATGACTCGTCTTGGGATGAGTTTGTATTGCCTATTATATTTTTAGTGCTTCAAAATTCAAATCTTTCTGCTTTCAAATCTAGGACTAGAGATATGTTGTGAATGCTTTTGTTAGTATTATAGCTATTAGAGCTGTTTTCATGATATACCTCTGCACATTTTTATGATTATTAGGCACTTGAGACAACCTTAAACAGTCATCCTGTGTACTTTGACTACTAGTTGACAATCGCACTCATATATTGCTGAGTTTATTTAATACTATCTCATTTTAATATTCTGTAATGATATAGTTCTCATCGAGCATATGATTTTGTTAATTGTAGATTGTGAATGAAGCTGCAAAGTTTCGTTATCGGAGTGGAAATGAATTCAATTGTGGAGGTAGTATTGCAGTCCTTATGTTAACTGCCAAATACCCTTTAATTAACAGTGGTATCCTAGATGCAGCTTACCAACTATAATTTTTTTCCTGAACTTGTTATCTTTATAAATTATAGGGCTCACTATAAGATCTCCTTACGGTGCTGTTGGCCATGGTGGGCATTATCATTCACAATCACCTGAAGCCTTCTTTTGTCATACACCAGGCATCAAGGTGAACTCCTTTATATGTTTTGCTTTCTATGCACACGGTTGATTCCTTTTTCAGATTTTCTTGTGACAATGCAATTCCAAATGAGCCATTCTTGTTTATTTGGCATTGGGATTTGAAGGACTGAATATTCTTGTAATTATGGGTCAATATTGAAATCTACATTTCTATTTTTGTAGGGATATTTGTCTGGAAGTTGAAATCGTGAATTACCTTGAAATTGAACTGTGGAAACTTTGCTTGAAAAGTAGGAATGGACAGTTATAGGAATTGGCATGCAACTGAAATGCTGTGTTTTAGATGTTTGATCTGTTTTTTTCTTTTGAAGGTGGTTATTCCTCGGAGCCCAATGCAAGCAAAAGGCTTACTTCTTGCATCAATACGCGATCCAAATCCTGTTATCTTTTTTGAGCCAAAGGTATGCTTGTTCTTTTTATTTTTCATAATGAAAAATAGTTCCTTGGAGTCTCTGCAAAAGACAAACAAGGGTTTATTGGGTTGTAAGATTAACATCAAGCAGAGATTAGGGTCAGCATACATTCCATCTGTTTTCTACTTTCATTATTGAAGTTTATGATTTTTATTTTTAAAATTCCGAGGAATGGAAACATGTAATATATTGATCTAAAATGGCTATATTATGTGTTGTATCAACCTTTATGGGACTTATGGAGTCTGCTATTTTCACTGTTAGTAATGATGTTCTTATTTGTTCATCCTCTGCAGTGGCTGTATCGATTGGCAGTAGAAGAAGTCCCTGAGCAGGATTATACACTGCCTTTGTCCCAGGCAGAGGTAGAAATTTTAGCATTCCATATATTCCTGTCTTTATGATGATTAAAGCATAGACCTGATCACCTATATGACAGACAAACATTCTTATCAGCTTCTCCCAAACTTATGCGGGTTTCTATACTCTGAACTTTTTTGGGTGGATGAAATCGGGTTGGACTAGATGCATCCACATAAATTTAATTGAGAAAACTTTAAAAACATCAAGAACAAATGAGTATTGTTGTTTTAGAGTCTGATCGCTACCATAAATAAATTGGAAGGCAGAGAGGGAAGGTGTTCAAACAGTCCCTGGAAACTGAAATAGATTTAATTATTATTGATGGGCATTCTATTTTGCTGAATTTGATGCTTCTGGTATGTAAGGATGGATGAGGATGGATGATGTTGATTTTGCTTTAACCAAAAAGCTGTTTGTTTTCAATTCAGAAAGCTCCTTTCATTTTGTAAGAGAAAGCAAAAAATCAAACATATCGAAGACCATGGAATGATTGTTATTATCGACAGTGACACACATAATTTTATATGTACCATAGCTTTGAACCCTTTTCCCTCAACTTTTCTGCAATTTTTGAAATCCAACTCTAGTGAAGATTGATCTTTCAAACCTATTTAATTTCTTAAGAATTGTAACTATGCTGATACACAGGTGATTCGTGAGGGGACAGACATTACACTAGTAGGATGGGGAGCTCAGCTTGCAATTATGGAACAAGCTTGCCTTGACGCTAGTAAGGTACAGGCAAGACCAGGTGATAGTATTTTAATTTTATGTTGCTATTCTCAACTACGAGTTATGCGATCTCACAACATGAGGTTATTTGTCAGGAGGGAATTTCATGTGAGTTAATAGACTTGCGAACATTGATTCCATGGGATAAAGAGACAGTTGAATCATCTGTCAGAAAGACAGGGAGGCTTCTTGTGAGTGATATCTTTCAGCTTCCATGGAACAGTGATAAATACTGGTCTACGTTTCCCACAAATGAATACATTTATTGTGATGAGTAATTTTTGACACCTAATTTATTCTTACAAAACTCACGTGTTCATGTGGTCTCAGATTAGTCATGAGGCCCCTGTTACTGGAGGGTTTGGTGCAGAAATAGCTGCTTCTATTGTAGAGCGTTGTTTCTTAAGAGTATGTTATGATGTTTTGAATAACTTTGTGCTTATTATTCAATTCCAAATCTATTTGATTTTTCCTAGATATTAAATCATGTTGAAAAGCAATTATGTATCATTGGGTCATTGGTGTATCTGATAGTTGATATGTATTCATGATGCAGTTAGAAGCTCCAGTGGCTAGAGTTTGTGGCCTTGATACTCCATTCCCATTGGTTTTTGAGCCTTTCTATATGCCAACAAAAAATAAGGTGTGTCACCTGAAACAGACAAGCAATAATGCAAATGCTGGTGTGTGAAAATTGGAAGCATTCTAGTGATGTTGATTTTGAAAATTTCTTTTAATTTTGCAGGTCTTGGATGCCATTAGAGCTACTGTAAATTACTAACACTAAAGAATTATTGCATCTGATTATTTTGGTGGAACATATTGAGCTTTCTCCACTGCAACATACGTAGCCTGGAGCTTTTCTAAAACTGTTCTGATAAATGGTCTTGCACATTGCCTGTAATTCACAAATTTTGAGTTACATAAAAGTTCATATTGTTTGCATGTGGCAAAGTCTCAAACTTTGTACAGAAATTCAAAATATGATAGCCTACAAAAAATCAAGATATTAAGGGCTTGAATCTGGAGTCAAGATACGATACATATTATCTACCCATTTCATGAGATACCATACTACAGAGTAAAAAGATTATGGTTGGCAGTCTCCAAGTTACAGGTTTAGCTGGAATCAACAACTAGATAAGTTCTAGTCATATCGTGATTGAACCATTCATAGATTCATTTTAAATGCCCGTTTGTGGAGGGTGCAGAAATGCATGGATGGCATACCTCTATGTATGGAATAACTTATCTGTAAAACTTCCTAAGTTATTACTTGTTTAAATTTGAGATTTTGAAGCATGATCTATTGCTACTATTTGAAATAAACTTCAAATGGCAATAAATAAATGTAGATTATGGAGGTACATCATGAATTTTGTTGCTGAAATTTAATAAATGATAATATAGCAGAAATGAAACAAGAAAAACGAATATAACTCAAAGGAAATTTACCCTCAAAACTTCAGTGTAGGAAAGCCAGCTTAGTAGTGCTAACTGATCACCACCTTGCCTTCTTTCTACTTGGGAAAATTATACGAAGTACAAATGTAGTGTGCAACAACTATATTGTTCTACACTTCTCTAACTCTCTCCTATCTCTTATACTTTTTTTGCTTGCAAGACTAGTTCTTCACTCACTTACCTTCCACATTCATGCTTTAGCCCATATGCCATGCCAGTTACTTGTATGAGTGTTGGGGGTGTAATTTTTCGCTCCAAGGGACCCCCAACCATTGGGACTTTGAATAGACAATGTTTTGCAGTTGCTACTAATGCTTGCTCTTGCATTGGGGCAAGACCATTGATTTGCACAAAAGGCTTGCCGCTGCCATGTGCGATTGCCCATATGTAGAGCAAGATCCCCTATGGTGGTCTTACTATACAAATAGTTTCACCTACAAGTTAGAAATTGTTGAATTCTTGGTTGTTAGCAATGTGTTTGTTTGATGATCCTATATGGATCATAACTCATTTTCTCAAGAGGCTTTTTGGTCTTACAAAAAGCTTAGTTCTTTGTGAGACGTGGGAAGGTTTCTACTATTTCTCCTCAGAGTGCCTATGCTCTTCTTTGTGTCTTGCTTAGTCCCAACTTGTCTTAACTCTTGTGGCCCTCATTTAGTTTCTTTGACCTTCGTTTACAACATACTGCCTCTTAATTTCCTTTTATACACCCATGACAGACTTTAGTTGGATGGTTTGATTCCCCCTCGTCCTCTTAATCTTTAGATGGAAAAGTTGAACACACCTGAAGATTGAGGGGGGGGAGGAAAGGGGGTGAAACAGTCTAATAAAAAACTTAAGCCCTTCTGAAACTTAACTTTTCAACACTTAACCAAATCAAAACTCTTAAACAAAACAGTAGCAGAGAAGGATATAGCAGTATAAGGCTTCAACAACTTCATCAATCAAAGATGTAGCTATTCTAACCCAAATCAAATTAACAACAACGATAAATGAGACAAGAACACACATCCACAAGATGACACCAGATTTATGTGGAAAACCCAATGAGGGAAAAACTACGGTGAGAGTTAACTCACAATATAAAGGCTCACTACCAAAAAGGACTTGTAGACCAAGGCACACTACCTTAGCGCAAGATACAAAGGACTTGCTAAACTAAAGAAAACACAACTTCAGGAGCAATACAAGGACCTAATGAGACTCACTGTCTTAGAGTAGGATACACAAATTTATAGAAGATTTGCAATATTTGTCAACATAACACTCTGCTGATTGAGGCGTCCAAGCATATTTGATCTTTCTTTCAAATACCTTCACACTTTTTCTGTTGGATATTCAATGTATTCCACATTAACACTTCCTCACACTTGTTCAGACTCCCATACTTCTCGCATTCGAAATGTTCTTGCATTTATATCCACCACAAGACCTTTAAACATCAATTAGGTTGCCTAGGAAAGAATACAAACAATGAATTCAACAACTCGGCCACCAAAACATAATGTGGTCCTATCCCGAAGATAGAGAGGACCAAAAAGAAACTTAATACATCTTCCAATGTGATCCAAAACAATTCACACATGGATGCACATCAATTTATGTCGACATTAAGGAATCGTGTAGATGAAACTTGAAGTACATAACCAATCAACTCAAACACATACTTCTAATTGAATTGACTCAATGCGGTTCTAACCAAGATAGGTCAAGACCCAAATCTAATAAAACACATCTTCAATTGTTGGAGTAAACCCCCAAGCACATGACACAAGCAAAAGAACAAGCCATGTCGGCCAAATATCCATAAATAACCCAAAAAGCCAACTCAAGACACAATGCAACACCAAAGAGGCCAATCAACAATTTGCAAATCACATGGGGATGCTCCATGAACATTCAACAATACTTCCAAAAAATTCTTTCTTACAGTCATGCCACTAGCAACCACCGCAAACCAAATAGGAACAACATGCTTCATCCCAGAAACACAAAATGCTCAATCATGAGATATAACATTAACAAATCAACTTGCAGACCACTTCAACACATGAAATTGAGTATCTCAGACATTGAGAACACATTCACCAAACTGCACGAGTAGATACATCAATACAGAAAAATGTGGAGCATTTTCCGGACCTGTCCGGACAACCAACAACACTGCCAACCTTCTGCAATTCACAAAAATCTCCTCAACAACATTGATGACCTGAAAAGATAGGAGTGCAACATCCATAGAAATTTGAATTTGAATCCCAAACCACAAGACCACATCTTCAACATCGGAGGAATGCATAGAATTCTCCTAAATAGACTTCAATGCAACTTCTAGGAATAAAACCTTTCAACAACTTGTGGATGCTAGAACTTTCTTTCAGCAACACATGCTTCATTAGAAGCATCAGGAGAGCATAAGACATATTGTAGACCTTCAACAACATCTCTCCAATATCAACAATATTTCTAATCCTCATCTTAATATATAATTATGAAATCAACTCTGTTGATAGCAACTATACTCAATACTTATTTGATTGACATCAAACAAGACATGACATCTGATCATGAACTTCAACAACACCATCGTACATCAATGCTAGCTCAAATTGAATGTTGTCAACAATGACAACCAATGCCAAAGAACAATCATTGCAACAATCTCCCTTACTTCTCAAGTGCTAACATCAATGACAATAAGCTCACCAATGACAAACACTGTCAAACATATAACAATCTTCATCAAGTGTTGACATCAATGGCAACAACTGTGATGAGGCCAATCTTTAGCTATTTTTCTATTGTTTTAGTGCATACTTTTAGACATTTCTAGACACTTGTTTCATACATATTTTTGAACTTTACTATCTTTCTATGATCTTCATGCAACTTGAACCTAGTTTTAAGTATATAAAAATATGATTATGGTATGTTAGTAATTACATGGTTAATGTGCGAATATGTATGGGATGCAATGTATGTCTATGTTTAAAATATGGTCATTTGGTATTCTGTATATGTTTTGGTGAACTAACTCTTTGTAGCCAAGAAGCCAGAGCAAGCATAATTATAGCCCGCAACAACTAAGGGATGCAACCTGCAGCCAAAGGAGTTTCAAACAATGATGCAAGGGAAGTTCTAGAATAAGAACGCAACAATTGCAGAATTGGAGGCGTCTATTTATCAAGATGATTGAGTCATTGTGTCATTTAATAAGACTACTGAAGGAGAAGAGATCTTCTATGATTGGGAATCCAACACAACTGTTTCTATAGTCCACGTTTCAATTTTACCATTGCAACAAAGTTGTAGTCCTAATCAACTTCTTATACCTTTTCAGTTATGTTTTAGACTTTGTCACACTCTATTATATAGGAGAGTGGCGAGTTGCATTTAGATTTCTATTTTGAGTCCTTGTTTCAATAAAACTCCTCGTACCTATGTATATATGGTTCAGTGGTCGAGGTGAATAATTAGTTGGTTGAACAAGCATAACAGATATAAAATATAGATATGTTCAAATAGTTTTCTGTTACACAACGATACTCTTGTTCCCGTTATGTTTTATGAATAAGATATCCCTGAAGATTCTTATTAGATAGTGAGATCTTGAGTTATGCAATGAAGAGATTTTTGGTTATTATTATTTTTAATTGATTTGTTAAGCTAGATTGATTTTGATATGTGGAGACACTCATTTGAGCAAGGGCCACTCAAGGTAACTGTTCCCCACTTTAATTTTTGCACATTTATTTCTGTTGTTATAGTAGTTACCTTCATTATTGCATTGTCTTAATCATATTCTTCATGTTGTGAATGTGAGTGAAATCATGAATAAGATCTTGTCTTGTATTTCTATCATATCCCCTAGATACCTTGCTAAATCTTTTGCATAAATCCTAGCCCCGATGTAATTTGGGCTAGGGGTGGATTTTCAGATTTTATTATGTAGACATATATATAAATGTGTGTGTGTGTGTTGATTGCGAAACTCAATGTTAACATTAATGAATGTGATTATTAATCTTATCATGCTATTTTAACTTTGATGCATTGAATTTTGAGCCTAACTCAGACTAATAAATTGGTTGTTGGATTTGCGTGAGGTTTGTCATTGGTTGCAGGTACTCGGGGTGCATGATGAGGCGGATTATGTGGTCCTGTGGGATGAGAGACAATCAATCGGTAATGTCATTCTAGTTCCAAGACCATGCAAGTAATTTCCGACAACTTGAAGTTCATTTAAGCCTAGGACCTTAGTCGTCTATTAAATTGCCGTAGCTATTTGTTTGGGCTAGATGAAGTCATCAAATAATTTGATTCATTAGGATCAATTAAGAGCATTGAATAATGTTATAATTTATTAAGGAATGGAAAAAGATAAACAAAATTATATATATAGATTAATAATAATAAATAAATAAAGATTAGAATAAGTAAATAAATAAATAAATAAATAATAAATCATAAAATGTAAGTCCATGAAGTATATAAAATAAAAGAAAATTAAATAACCCAACTATATTACTATCTAGGCACCATATAAATTTGGAGCAACTAAATAAGTCCATTTATCGAATTTCCCGTGTATGAAATAAAGAAGCAAAATAAAATAAAATGAATAGAGGGCATTCAAATAGGAAACACCATTATGGCACAACTTCCACCCCATGGCCAGGAGACATGAGAAATTTATTGGGTATGGGAGCAAGCGTGGAAGAGAGGAGGAGGGGAGGTCGAGCCATTAATGGGCATGGCTCCCTAGTGCAAGGCGCCTAGTTTGAAAAAACGTGCAAGAAAAAAAAGTGCCTAACTTTATAACACCTCGAGACTTTGAAAATGTATGCCAAAAGCTTGCTAGGGGCAGAGAAAGAAGGTGAAAGGTTAGCAGTGCAAAGCTGGGAAGGCAGTGGTGACTAGGGTTGCTTTCAATGCTACCTCAGACGCCATTCACTTGGACATTTCAATCTCAGGTTCTAAACCCCATTCTCCAGCTGTAGATTTTGTCTATATTTCAGTATTCATAATAAAATCTTACTTTTGGCTTGAATCATTTAAAAATAAAATAAAGGATGGTCTTAAGGTTGCTGAAAACTCATAAATCTTGATCATTTTCCTAAAAATGTCTCTTTTCTACTATTAGTAATGATACTCTGTAATTGAGGGTTGTAGTATGGGTTATTCCTTTAAATTTTGACCTTGCAGCCTAAGCATTAGATTTTTCCTTATTTTCTAGACCATACTCGTACGTTCTCTATTCATATTGGAGTACAATGTAAGTCGAGGAAAGCTGGTATTGTTAATAGAGATTAAAGGATATCTCAAAACTCCAATTACAAGAGTCTCTTTGAAACTTATTTTGACCATCATATCAAACCTTTTCTTCAACACTATAAGTGGTAAATCATACTCTTCAAATCCCAAAATTTATAACCTGGCTGTCACTAAATGTGATAATGGTGTCTATGCCACAATCTTTGGTTCTTTAACCTTAGTTCTATGCTGCCTAAATATGGGTGCCATGAATAAATGAGTTTGAGAATGGGTGGTCTCACAACCACGTTATTGGGAACCTTATTGTTAGAAAACTACTCTTGAACACTCTTCATACCAGTTAGAGTTCATTAAAAACTCTCATTTAAACATCTATTGCTTTACTTGATTAACCATAACAGCTATCATAATTGTAACCAAGAAATTCGTAATAAAAAAAATCATCGGATGCTGCCCAAAACCATTCATACATTTATTAGCATGAAAAGTAAGAAATAAAATAACATAAATATTTAGTGTAGAAACCATGAATCTTTGCCCGAAGTCATGGAAGGAGTGATATAGATGTTGCTCACCGAATCACCACAGCTGATAGCTATACACTCAATTCCACCTCTAAACTGCTCTTCTTATGTAATTTCTTATGCAAGAAGAAGGAAGGACAGGTAGATTGTGAGGTTATGTTGTTGCTCAATGAACTAGGAATTATATACCTGTATTCTACCACTCGTGCTAAAAATAATAATGTTAAATCTACACACCGTTGTATTGCATTGTTGGCTACTAGGTCTATCTCAATTTTTGATATGTTTTGTTGGCTACTAGGACAACCATAGATAATCACACGTTTAATTTCTTCCATGTACTGTTGGCTGCCAGGACAATCATAGCTAACTACTTGGTTAATTTTTGATATGTTTGTAGGTTGCTAAGATAGTCTTATGTGATCAAGTAGCAAAATTTTATTATGAAATGAGAAAGTAAGTCACCTATGGGTCCTTGACTGGAAACATACATTAATGGATTAAATATAAGTAGGCTATCAACTACAAGCTATCATGGGGCGAAGAGCTACCTTACTTCCAACTGAGAAGAGTCTATGAGCGTGTAATGCTACCATAGGAAATATCTATCAATGCCATTCATGGCTGCAACTAAGTTGGGAACTTGCTTAATTGCGTTAGGGACATATCTTCCAGTCATAGTGCTAAGAGAATTCAAGGAGTAGTACCTTCTTGCTCGAGATTGAAAGGTGTCTAGGGGCATTACTTGCTCGAGATGGAAAAAAGTCAAGGAGAGGTACCTTCTTGCTTGAGATTGATAGGTGTCTAGGGGTAGTACTTGCTCGAGATGGACAAAAGTCAAGGAGCAAAACTTGTAAGCTCAAGATTGACAGGTGTCTAGGGGCAGTACTTGCTCGAGATGGACAATAGTCAAGGAGCAGTACCTTAATGCTCGAGATTGATAGGTGTCTAGGGGTTGTACTTGCTCGAGATGGATAGTAGTCAAGGAGCATTCTATGTTAGAGAGAGGTAACCTTATTTGCTTGGCTATCTGATGGACTGCAGGGAAGAAAGAACATGCTCAAGTAGGTAACATATAAATCACCTCGAAACCTTATCACTATGGGAAATGGTATCTTAACTCTACCACTGGTAGGTACACCTTGAGATCTGGTCACTAGGAAGATATTCTATATATTGCTTACGGGTCTAAAATGACAACTCTCTCTTGCCACGGGCCACATAATTTGCTTGGAGGGGTGGATAGGGTTTGAATCCATTTAGGTTGGGATCATTTTTCACTCCACCATAATCTAGAGCAAACCATGGACATGGAGCCTTCTTGGATCGTAAAACATTTAAGGTATGTGCACTTCGTAATGGCATAAATCTTCTATTGGTTTTGAAGTAAGCTTTATTTGTAAGATGTATCTTGACAAGATGATTATGAAGTAAATGCTGATTTCTCTAGCTTATGTTTATTTGTTAGTTCAATCCCATGTATTCCTTCTTATAATAATAACAATTTTTTTTTGTTGTAGATATGCTTCCTTTTGTTGGGGTTGATGTTACATAGGTATCAAAGCTTAGAACTCGACTCTAAGACCTAGGTGCTCACTCATTTGTTGCACTAATATGACTGTTTGGTATTGGAAGTCATGGGTCATGGAAAGAAAGGCAAAGGAAAGAAGGTCTTAGGAAAACAACATCCCCGACGAAAGGAACCAGAAGGATCCAAAGCCCCAATTATAGTAGGGTCAAACACTGAAACTGAAACCATTTCCGACATAGAGCCATTGGCAGAGACTGTTAAGTGACTGAAAATCCAAAAAGGAAAACAAATGGTCAAACTAGACGATAGTCACGAAACACCAAAGGGATGCCCATGACCAAACCCAAAAACCAAGCCCTTGGCTATTAGGGACTTCCCTTTTAGTTTTGGACACAATGCTCTAATCCTCTCTAAGGAAGCAATTGCAGAATACAATCGTGTCCATGCTAATATGTTTGTAATTGTGGGAACCTCAGATGAGGAAGAACCTGAAGAGGACTAGACTCCTTTGTAACTAAAACTATGTACAAGATGATGAACTAGTACTAAATAAACATCGTCTCACTTATGTAAAAACTACCAAGTATTAGTGACAATATGAAGATATATAGATATATTTGTAAATAATGTGTTAGGTTGTATTTGAGAAATGGAAATGGATTTTCTTTTCTTTATGTTGAGAATCATAGTATGAATTTTTCCATAGTTCTACATTTGATAAAGGCAAGAGTTAAAATGAAATACTAAAAAATACTTAAATGACACTCTCTTTTCTCTCGCAGAATTAATTTAATTCAATGAGGATAAATTTAAGGAGGGGAACGAGCCCTAGCCTCGCTGAAGTGTTATGGGCAAGTAGTGGTGTGCCACCTCCTAGCATACCTGAAGAATTACAAGCGGAATTGAATGCTCTTTGTGCAAAAATAACATCTTAGGAGCAACAAATTGAGGATCTAATGAGGCAAAAGGAGCAAGGAACTAATCACAATACTGACATAGGAACTGAGGAGCTAGATAGGGAACATGATGTGCATATAAGTCAAGAACATGAGAGTAGCTCCAGAATTCCCACTTATAGTCACTCTCTGCCAAAGCTGCAGCGGGGAGTGGGAAAAGACCCATTGATTCGATAACTAAAGAAAATGCAAGCCCATAAGTTTGACAGGACTGGAGGTGGGGATGCCGTAGAAGCATGGCTCATAGGAATGAACAAATATTTTCAGCCGATGGAACTAAGTACCAATACTAAGGCTAGGATTGCCATATATCATCTAGAAGGAGAAGCCTCACTATGGTGGGATCACTTGGCGAAAATGAAAAACTATGACATCAATCAACTAACTTGGGACAAGTTCACCAAGCAGTTTCACAAGGAGTACCTGTCTGCTCATCATCAAGACCAAAAGATGACTGAATTCCATACACTGCGCCAAGGGGCAATGTCGATAGCCGAATACAAGACCAAATTCATGAGCTTAATCTGTCATATGCCTTATATGAAAGAAGAAGAGGATCAGGTGAACATATTTATTTTGGGACTGAATAAGAATATTTTATATACAACCAAGCTCACTCGATCAAAAAATTTAAATCAGGCTGTGGAGGTAGCTGAAGAAAAGTATAAGAGCAAGCAAGAACACAAACAAAAGAATCATTCCTCCAGTTACTCAGATAATAAACAGAGGGATAATCAAAAGGTTAAGTCCAAAGGAAAGGCTTCTTGACAATTTAAAAGGGGCCGAAACTATAGGGAGAACCGTGGGTTAGAAGGTCAAAAAGAAAAAGCAGATAAAAGACAAAAGTCATCCAGGCAAGTGACATAAGGTGATTCCTCAAGAGACAAGGAAGGTCGAAAAGGACCAGTGAATGGATGTTGGATGTGTGGAGGCGACCATTATATGAGTATGTGTCCCAAGAATCCAAACAAAACCACCAATCCCAATGCTTGAATATATGCAGCTGTGGATAATCACCAAGCAGATCAACAGGCCCCACTGATAGAACTTCAAGGTACACTTCTCAACCAGCCTATTTCTATTTTGGCAGATTTAGGAGCCACAGACAATTTTATTTCCTCCAATGTAATTCAAAAATGTAAAATTGATCATAAGAGTTTTAGTCGAGAGGAGATGGAGGTTGAGTTTGGGTCGGGTAAGACACAAAAGATCAAATATTGCTTGTGTGGAGCTGAAATTGACCTAGGGATTATAAGGACCAAGGTGGATCTATGGGTCACTCCGTTAGGGTCCTATGACCTAATCCTTGGAATGGATTGGTTCCAAAAGCACAAATCCAAGTTAGATTGCTACAACAAGAGGATTGAATGTCTAGATGACCAAGGGAGGTCAGTGGTTCTTCAAGGAATCCGTAGGCCAATAGTGGTAAGAACGATCTCAGCTATGCAAGTAAAAAGGGCAGCGAGAAAAGGAAGAAAAATTTATCTAGTAAAGATAGAACAGGGTAATGAGGATCCCACACCTAGTATTGAATACCATCCCATCCTCCAGGAGTATCATGATGTCTTTCCGGAGAAATTGCCAGGATTGCCTCCTAAGTGACGGATGGATTTCACAATAGATCTGGTTCCAGGGGAAGAGCCTATCTCAAAAGCTCCCTATAGAATGAACACTGCTGAATTACAAGAGCTTAAGATGCAATTGCAAGATCTAATGGAGAAAGGGTTGATTCGTCCTAGTGTGTCCCCTTGGGGAGCTCCAGTTATGTTTATTAAGAAGAAGGATGGAACATTGAGGTTGTGCATAGATTATCGGATGTTGAACAAAGTAACCATTCAAAACAAATACCCCCTACCTAGAATTGATGACTTGTTTGATCAAATGAAGGGGGCTGCTATCTTTTCCAAAATAGACTTAAGGTTAGGTTATCACCAGTTAAGAATCATGGAAGAAGATATTCCAAAGACAACATTCAGAACTAGGTATGGCCATTATGAGTTCTTGGTGGTGCCTTTTGGCCTAACAAATGCCCCCTTTGCTTTCATGAGTCTTATGAACCATTTTTTCCATGACTACTTGGACAAATTTGTGCTAGTATTTTTGGATGACATACTAATCTACTCTAAAAATCTGCAAGAGCATGAGGAGCATTTAAGAATAGTTTTGCAAAGGTTGAGAGATCATAAATTGTATGGGAAATTGTCCAAGTGTTCTTTCTTTCAGCCTAAAGTGCATTATCTCAGACATATTATATCAGCCCAAGGAAGTGTCATGGATCCAACCAAGATACAAGCCATTGTAGAATGGCCTATTCCTAGGAATGTGGCCGAAGTAAGGAGCTTTATGGGTTTGGTAGGATATTACCGACAGTTCGTAGAGAACTTCTCCAAAATAGCTAACCCCATAACCTCCCTTCAATGAAAGGGAAAGAAGTTTGAATGGACAAAAAAATGCGACAATATTTTCCAAAAGTTGAAGGAAGCTCTTACCACTACACCCATCTTGCAAGTGCCCGATCCAGAAAAAGAACTTGTAGTATGGATAGATGCATCTTTAGATGGGTTAGGTGGGGTACTAATGCAAAATGGACAAGTGATTGCCTTCGAGTCTAGGAAACCGAAGGATCATGAACTCAACTACCCCACCCATGACTTGGAGCTGACAACAATCGTGCATGCTTTGAAGGTATGGAAACACTATTTGGTAGGAAGACCCTTCAAGTTGAATACCGATCATAAAGGACTCCAATATCTATTCACCCAACCCGATTTTAATGCAAGTCAGAGAAGGTGGTTGGAATTCTTAAGCAACTATGAGATAGATATATCATACGTTAAGGGAAAAGAAAATCGGGTTGCAGATACCTTAAGTACAAGGGCTAAACTAGCTGCAATCTCTCAGCTAAAGGTTGACTTTCTAGAAAAGATCAAGCAAATGCAAGAACAAGACCCCTTTTGTAAGAAAATGAGGTTAGAAGTGCAACAAAGGATTAGTCTAGCTGAGTACCATGTGGGATATGATGGGGTCCTTCGTTATTTGAATCAAATTTATGTTCTTGAAGAGGGAGGATTAAGATTGAAAATTCTCACAGAAGGCCATAATGTGCCTTATCAAGCACATCCCGGGGTGACTAAAATGTATGCAAACTTAAAAACTCATTAGTTTTGGCCAGAAATGAAAAACAAATAGCTAGCTATGTCGCCAAGTGTCTTGAATGCTAGCGAGTTAAAGCAGAACACTGCCATCTTGCAGGAACACTCTATCCCCATGACCTACCACATCATAAGTGGTCGGTAATTTCTATGGATTTTGTACTGGATTGCCCAAAAAATGGAGTCAACATGATAGTATTTTAGTGGTGGTTGATAAGCTAACCAAAGTAGCACACTTCATACCAGGCAATGTGAAGGATGATGTGTAATACCCCTCTATTTTGTCTTCTGGTTTGACAGTGTGTCCTTGTGTTGTTTTGTTGCTTTGATGCGTTTCTGGATATTCAGATACCTTATTATGTGTGTTTTATGTTTGTACTTTGATTTTGGAACTCGGTTACTATTTAATCGCTATCTGTAAAGCGATGTGAATGTTATATTTTGATGTGATGGTATTTTAATCAGATGTTATCATTATGGCATGCTTTGGATTAACATTGTGAATATGTGAATTAATGATGTTTTATGCTTTGGATTAAAGTATTATGTTAGATACGTTAGTTAGTAATACTGTATTGGTGAAGGGGACGGTATCTCATCACTCGCTTGCGAGCGCCCTGCGATTTCGTGATTTCCTCTTCACGGTTTGTTTTAATTATGACATACATATGCATGTGGATATACTCTTTGTTCGCAGGTTGACAGGTACAGGACATCGACTCCACCTAGTTTCATAGGTTTGAGCGTGCCCATTTCCCAACGACATTCGATTGAGAGATAGTAGCTAGGTTTTCCGTGCCAAGTCATCACCCTAGTCATAGTGTGTTGTCGAGTCTTAGTCGGGTTGTGTTGCTTTGAATATTGTTCCTTCTCTTTGATTATTTAATCACATGTTATAAAGGAAAATAAATGCTTCTGTAGTTAAATTGTGGATTAAAATTGATTTGGTATTATGTTAGTAATGTAATTTATTTCATTAGTTAATTTAATTTATTTAATAAATAATTTAATCATGTATTAAATTAATTTTATTGATTAATTAAATTGATGATGTTTAAATAAGTTAAGTTATTCTTTTTAAAGTTATGGATATATTGTTGAAATTAAAAATTAAAGAAAAGGTTTTAAATTGCATTTTTAGGAAATTTGGAATTCAAAAATTTTAAAAAAGAAAGATATTTGTTATTCTGTTTTTGAAAATTTATGAGGGTGGTTGCATGGATATTTTGAGAGTTTTTCTTTATTATTTGAATTTTCTTCACAAGTTTTTTCTCAACAAGTATGAAAAATGGAAAATAGAGGAGAAGAAGGAGTTTATTGCTGTTTTGTGGGTTTGGATTGAATCTGTGGAAATTGTTGATTTGAATAGGGAATCAAAGCAAGAACCTGTGCACCAACTGGATCTTCTCAAACTCAAGAATACCAGGTTCATGTTTTAAATTTAACTGTTTTTGAAATTATATTTATATATGTTTTGTTGTTGAAAAATCATGTTGAAAAGCATTTAAATCCTCTGTATGATTTGCAAAAACAACCTAGTTTAATTCTTGTTTCAAAAAAATTGGAAGAAAACCTCTGTTTAGAAATGAATTGCTTCAAAAGAAAAATGAGATTCTTGGCTGTAAATGGTTGTTTCTATTTTGGTTCTCAATTTGTTTTGTAAATTCAGTTTATGGAGATGTAATATATATATATATATATATACATATTTTTTATAATTTTCGAATAGTAGGGTTATGTTGCCAAAAATTTTGGGAATTTTTTTACATTCCCAAGCCAAATCGTGGATATGAAAACCGCTGGTTTTTTTTCTTTAAACAAAAAATAAATAAAAGGAAAATAAAAATAATAATAAAAAAACACAGTGTGGGAGGCGCTGGGGGCTCACCCCCACCGCGCCCCCATGGGAGGGCGAGTGGGGGGAGCCGCGCCTAGTGCGGCCCCCACAGCCTGCGACCGCTGTGTATACAGTCGCCGCCATTGTTGGTGGCGCTGTGCGTGCCACCAACAATGGCGTCGGCTGTGAATACAGCCGTCGCCCCACTGTTTGGCCTTGGCGCAGTTCCCAAGGGACGTGTGCCCTAAAACTCGGTTGACCTTTTTTTTAAAAACAAAAAAAATATATATATATAAAATAAAATATTTTATTTTATTATTTTAATATGTATATATTAATATTATTTTATGTTATAATACTAATTATTAGTATGTATTATATTAACTATAATATGTATTAATGGTTAATGTTATATTATATAATTGTTTTGGATGACTGAGATATATATATATATATACATTATGTGTATATAAATTATGTTTTTCTTGAGGGCAGGACTTAAGTCAAATTGAGCAAATTGAAAACATGATAGCTTTAGTAAATCATTGTTTGATTTTAAAATATTATTTTAAAGGAGAAGTGATTATGATTTAAATAATATGTTTTTTTTAAAAGACCAGTTAATTGCTTTAAAATAGATATAAGGAAAGGAGGAAGCAATAATTATTTATATCCATGAATTTTGATTTATATGATAAATTGGTTAAGTTTTCATTATTTCAATGCAAGTAGGAAAATTAAATATAGGGAAATTAAATAATTAGTATTAATTTCTCCCTTATCTGAAAAGATGTATTTTAATTCAGTTTATTTAATGCAATAAATTACTGAATGTTAACGAGGAAATGGATTTAGTGAATCCAAAGTAGAATTTAATTCTCGCCTTCTTGTTCGTCTTGATTGAGAATTATTTCCGTCTTCGTTTGGGAGAAATTGTGTGGTAGAGTTTAATAAGTCTTCCAGATGGGGTTTTTAGTTATGTGGGTTGTCGTATGATGTTTGTCAACCTGTTGTGAATTCCTTGGGTAGTGCATGGTATCTAGTCAGGGTTTAACCCAGTTTCCACAAATGGGTATGTTTTGTGCCTCCTGTGGAAGGAGTGGGTTAGGTGATTTGTGACTCCTTGTAAGGAGTGACTTTGTTATGTTTGTACCTCCAGTGTTGGAGTGAGTTTCTTCTTAGGTTTCCTCCTAGAGTTGAAGTGGTTGTAATATCTATTTTGTATGCACTTGGGTTCCCTTGGTAATTGGTTCGATTGTGTGTTGTCAAGTAGAAGAGTGGATTCCATTAGGCGTCAGAGCTCAAAGAGGTAAATTGGATAACTTTCGGAGATGGTTTAATCAAGTGATAACTAAATTAATACTTAGAAGATTAGGACTAACTTCTCACTAATCAAGATAATTTTGCCTCACTCATAGACACAAGGGCTCGTTTAGACTTGGGATGAGTGGGAAGACCTGGAATGGCAAGGTCATCTATCTTGTCTGTACGAAAGGTATTTGATTCCACATGAGTGAGTATGGGGGTCGAGATTCGGTTGAGGCCACCAGGATAACCCATAGTGGGGGCCGGAGCCTATGAAGATTCCCAGAGGTAATCCCATGTCGAGCTGTGTGATGACACTCTTTCTAGGACAACAATTGGTACGTGATTTTGTGTGTATGGTTTTCTTAACATACTTGATCTATTTTATATCTAGAAGCAATGTGACCATGTTAGAGTTGTACTTGTGTGGAACATGTGTTTGGTTGTGTCAGTTTGGTTCAATGATGTGTTAGTCTGTGTCTAGAGGTAGATGGCCTTGGCTAGGATTCCTTGCTACTATCTCCTAGCACGGGGGGTGGGTTTTTGGGTTCCACTTGGTTGGGTGGAACGTGCACCTTATTCCGTTGGACTTTCTTCATGTTCGTATGGATGAGATTTCCAGTTGGAGAGCTCGTGGGTTCCTGTTTCATTTCATGCTTTATTTATTTCAATTGATCTTGTGATTTATTACCCCTCATTTGTTATCAAGGTGGAAAGTTGTAAATGTAACCATATTTATTGGACTTGCCTCATTCGGGGAATGAGAGATGTAATCTTATTGTTTAATTATTGTTAGATGAAATCACATGGTATCTCTTATGCTTTGATGTAACTTATCATGTATGGAATGTATGTATTTCTAAATTATTAAGTAAATGAATGACATGGTTTAGATTCATGTTTTTGTTGAGGTTCTATATAACCTCTGTCTCGTAACCTTAGAGGTTGGTGGCATTAGGT
Organism: Sequoiadendron giganteum; assembly: GCA_007115665.2. Classification (NCBI taxonomy): domain Eukaryota; kingdom Viridiplantae; phylum Streptophyta; class Pinopsida; order Cupressales; family Cupressaceae; genus Sequoiadendron; species Sequoiadendron giganteum. The sequence goes on along the minus strand of CM021108.1, from coordinate 599,061,642 downwards.
AGTGAGCTTGCCTGTTAATTGTACTTAAACAAAAAAAAAATTAGTCTGTTTAAGTAGTTAATTGCAACTTCCTCTAGGGTTGCGTGGCGGGGCATTACATGATGCCCCAATTTTGGCTAAAAGATTCATAAAGGAAGTCATTAGACTACATGGGATGCTTGAGGTAATCATTTTTGACAGAGATAAGTTGTTTACTTCCAGGTTTTGGACCTCTCTTATGACCACATTAGGAACCAAAATCAATTTTAGCATTGCTTACCACCCTGAAACGGATGGTCAAATTGAAAGAGTTAACTAGGCTATGGAAGACATGCTAAGAATTTATGCCATGGATCAGCCCACTAAGTGGGAGGAGTATATGCCATTAGTAGAATTTTCATATAATAATTCATACCATTCTTCCATCCAAATGGCCCCATTCGAAGCTTTGTATGGTATAAAGTGCAGAATACCTATAGGATGGGATAGTTTAGAAAACCATGTAACTATTGGGCTAAAAATTCTTCAAGAATATGACAATCAAGTGAAAATTATAAGGGAAAGATTGAAGGAGGCTTCAGATCGTCAAAAAAGTTATGCGGATGCCAAGCAGACACCAAGGGAATTTTTAGTAGGTGACAAGGTGTTCTTGCATGTTAGACCACATAAAAGCTCAATAAAGTTTGGAAAGATGCTAAATTAGCTTCATGATACATAGGGCCATTCAAGATCCTTGAGAGAATCAGTCGTGTGGCTCACCGACTCGCTCTCACATTCATAATGTATTCCATGTATCACTGCTTAAGATATATATTGCTGACCCCACACATGTAATTGATTGGTAGGCACTACAAGTGGAAGATGCTAGAGATATCCACCTCAAACTACTCACAATCATAGATAGGTACAACCTACAATTGCGCAACAGAACTATCTAGCAAGTTAAGGTCCTATGGGACCAATATGGGGAACAAGGGGCCACTTGGGAAGATGAAAAAGTAATAAAATTAGAATATCCATACTTGTTTAATTAAGCCGAGTCGGTTTAATCTTAAGGGGGGGAGTATGTCATATCCCCTAGATACCTTGCTAAATATTTTGCATGACCCCTAGCCCCAATGTAATTTGGGCTAGGGGTGGATTTTCAGATTTTATTATGTAGACATATATATAAATGTGTGTGTGTGTTGATTGCAAAACTCAATGTTAATGTTAATGAATGCGATTATTAATCTTATTATGTTATTTTAACTTTGATGCATTGAATTTTGAGCCTAACTCAGACTAATAAATTGATTGTTGGATTTGCGCGAGGTTTGTCATTGGTTGCAGGTACTCGGGGTGCATGATGAGGCGGATTATGTGGTCCAATGGGATGAAAGACAATCAATTGGTAATGTCATTCTAGTGCCAAGACCTTGCAAATAATTTCTAACAACTTGAAGTTCATTTAAGCCTAGGACCTTAGTCGTCTATTAAATTGCCGTAGCTATTTGTTTGGGCTAGATGAAGTCATCAAATAATTTGATTCATTAGGAGCAATTAAGAGCATTGAATAATGTTATAATTTATTAAGGAATGGAAAAAGATAAACAAAATTATATATATAGATTAATAATAATAAATAAATAAAGATTAGAATAAGTAAATAAATAAATAATAAATCATAAAATGTAAGTCCATGAAGTATATAAAATAAAAGAAAATTAAATAATCCAACTATATTACTATCTAGGCACCATATAAATTTTTAGCAACTAAATAAGTCCATATATCGAATTTCTCGTGAATGAAATAGAGGAGCAAAATAAAATAAAATGAATAGAGGGAATTTGAATAGGAAACACCATTATGGCATAGCTTCCACCCCATGACTAGGAGATGGGAGAAATTTATTGGGTATGGGAGCAAGCGTGGAAGAGAGGAGGAGGGGAGGTCGAGCCATTAATGGGCATGGCTCCCTAGTGCAAGGCGCCTAGTTTGAAAAAACGTGCAAGAAAAAAAAGTGCCTACCTTTATAACACCTCGAGACTTTGAAAATGTATGCCAAAAGCTTGCTAGGGGCAGAGAAAGAAGGTGAAAGGTTAGCAGTGCAAAGCTGGGAAGGCAGTGGCGACTAGGGTTGCTTTCAATGCTACCTCAGACGCCATTCACTTGGACATTTCAATCTTAGGTTCTAAACCCCATTCTCTAGCTGTAGATTTTGTCTATATTTCAGTATTCATAATAAAATCTTACTTTTGGCTTGAATCATTTAAATATAAAATAAAGGATGGTCTTAAGGTTGCTGAAAACTCATAAATCTTGATCATTTTCCTAAAAATGTCTCTTTTCTACTATTAGTAATGATACTCTGTAATTGAGGGTTGTAGTATGGGTTATTCCTTTAAATTTTGACCTTGTAGCCTAAGCATTAGATTTTTCCTTATTTTCTAAACCATACTCGTATGTTCTCTATTCATATTGCAGTACAATGTAAGTCGAGGAAAGCTGATATTGTTAACAAAGATTAAAGGATATCTCAAAACTCCAATTATAAGAGTCTCTTTGGAAACTTATTTTGACTAGCATATCAAACCTTTGCTTCAACACTATAAGTGGTAAATCATACTCTTCAAATTCCAAAATTTATAACCTGGCTGTCACTAAATGTGATAATTGTGTCTATGCCACAATAGTTGTTGCCTAAATATGGATGCCATGAATAAATGAGTTTGAGAATGGGTGGTCTCACAACCACGTTATTGGGAACCTTATTGTTAGAAAACTAATCTTGAACACTCTTCATACGAGTTAGAGTTCATTAAAACTATCATTTAAACATTTATTGCTTTACTTGAGTAACCATAACAACTATCATAATTGTAACCAAGAAATTTGTAATAAAAAAAAGGTCATTGGGTGCTGCCCAAAACCATTCATACATTTATTAGCATTAAAAGTAAGAAATAAAATAACAAAAATATTTAGTGTAGAAACCATGAATATTTACCTGAAGTCATGGAAGGAGTGATATAGATTCTGCTCACTAAATCACCACAATTGATAGCTATACAATCAACTCCACCTCTAAACTGGTCTTCTTCTATGATTTCTTATGCAAGAAGAAGGAAGGATAGGTAGATTGTGAGGTTATGCTATTTCTCAATGAACTAGGAATTATATACCTATATTCTACCACTCGTGCTAAAAAAAAAAATGTTAAATCTGCACACCGCCGTATTGCATTATTGGCTGCTAGGTCTATCTCAATTTTTGATATGTTTTGTTGGCTGCTAGGACAACCATAGATAATCACACGTTTAATTTCTGCCATGTATTGCCGGTGCCAAGACAGTCATAGCTAACCACTTGGTTAATTTTTGATATGTTTGTAGGATGCTAAGACAATCTTATGTGATCAAGTAGCAAAATTCTGTTATGAAATGAGAAAATAAGTCACCTATGGGTCCTTGACTAGAAACGTATATTAAGGGATTAAATATAAGTAGGGTATCAACCACAAGCTATAATGGGGTGAAGAGCTACCTTACTTACAACTGAGAAGAGTCTATGAGCTTGTAATGCTACCATAGGAAATATCTATCAATGCCATTCATGGCTGCAACTAAGTTGGGAACCTGCTTAATTACGTTAGGGACATATCTTCCAGTCATAGTGCTAAGAGAAGTCAAGGAGTAGTACCTTCTTCATCGAGATTGACAGGTGTCTAGGGGCATTACTTGCTCTAGATGGATAGAAGTCAAGGAGCAGTACCTTATTTCTTGAGATTGATAGGTGTCTAGGGGAAACACTTGCTCGAGATGCACAAAAGTTAAAGAGAAAAACTTGTAAGCTCGAGATTGACAGATGTCTAGGGGCAGTACTTTCTTGAGATGGAAAATAGTCAAGGAGCAATACCTTAATGCTTGAGATTGACAGGTGTCTAGGGGCTGTACTTGCTCAAGATAGATAGTAGTCAAGGAGCATTCTATGTTAGAGAGGGGTAACCTTGTTTGCTTAACCGTCCGATGGACTGGAAGGAATAAAGTTCCTAACAAGCTCAAGTAGGTAACATATAAATCACCTCAAAACCTTTTCACTGTGGGAAATGGTATCTTAAGTCTACCACTGGTAGGTACACCTTGAGATCTGGTCACTAGGAAGATATTCTATATATTGCTTACGGGTCTAAAATGAAAACTCTCTCTCGCCACAGGCCACATAATCCGCTTGGAGGGGTGGATAGGGTTTGAATCCATTTAGGTTGGGATCATTTTGCACCCCACCATAATCCAAAGCAAACCATAAACATGGAGCCTTCTTGGATCGTAAAATATTTAAGGTATGTGCACTTCGTAATGGAAAAAATATTCTTTTGGTTTTGAAGTAAGCTTTATTTGTAAGATGTATCTTGACAAGATGATTATGAAGTAAATGCTGATTTCTCTAGCTTATGTTTATTTATTAGTTCAATTCCATGTATTCCTTCTTATAATGATAACAAAAAAAAGTTGTGTAGATATGCTTCCTTTCGTTGGGGTTGATGTTATAATTTCATGCATTTTTTGTCTCTATGCATTATCCTTTGAAGTGAGTCACATTTAGCAACATTAGTTAGTTATAGAGTTTAGTTTTGATAGTGAACTAGTCATAGTCTTTAGTTGCAAGTACTTGTGGCAATAGTTCCTGATTCAATTCTTTTTACTGTTATGCAGTTTAAGTTTCCTTACATGTGTAAACACCTATACTAGGATGATATAGGTAGTGTAGAGTCTTTGAATGCACATAAAATTCCAACATCATCACAAACTTATGTTAGCCTTGGTTGATAATTAAATGGAGTCTTTATAAGGGTTTAGTGAACTGGTCAGTTAGGTACACCCTCTTAATTGTGTGAAATTCACCAAGTTTACAAAGCATTAGTTGAGTCTTCATTTTTGGCGTTGTTGTCAGGGATGGTGCTACATTCAAATATTCATCTATGTTATTTCAAGCTTTCTTAGTTTAAGAAATTTATTTTCAGCACTAGGATTATTAGATTTTATTCCATCAATACTAGAATGTTTTATTAACATTGTGCAGGAGCCGTTGATACAAAAAGTCACACCTATTGTATGTGGAGGCAACTGTTAGAAACCAAGATCAGACATGCAAACCAAAAGGCTTTCCACATAAGAGAAAAATTATAAAAAGCAAGAGCTTTGCATGAAGATGTACAAATTGATATATTCAGAATTAAGAAATTACATGAGATGATTTTCTTTATAAAAGCAATGTATGCAACCCTAATATTGACCTAAAAACAACTCAACTAAATAAAGCTTACTTATTAATTAAGTAAACTAATTATTACCTAAACAAAACCTAAGTAAACTTAATAAAGTGTAATTAGATAATTAATTACACCAACACCCTCCCTTAAGTGCAACTTAGGGAGACTAAAAAAATATGCACCTAAAACTAAGATGAACGCAAGAAAGCATGAATGGGTCCCGACAACAAGGCCTAATTAGGTACCCATGTACAAATGCAATGAAAGAGTAAGAGAAAGAGAAGAAAACCCAGTGGGACAAACCCCCCCTCAATGAGATGACCTGCTACAAAGAGGCATTGGAAGAACACTGTGGAGTAACACTGAAACCGCAATCTGACAAGCAAGGAAAGATACTTCTATTTACAAGAAACTATATTTGAATCATAATAATTCAACAATAGACCCGATGCCACAAAACACTGGAAAACTCACAAACTAGAACAACCCTGGAATCCATAAAGCAACAATAGATGATATGATGACAGAATCTGGAAGCCGTGTATCTAGATGTCGATGCCAAAATGAGACTAAAACTCTTCCATGGGAACAAGTACCATAAAGACTCTGGAACATGAACCGCAAATTTAGTGGCCCTCAAACTGAGGTGGATCCGATGTAGATCATTAACCATAGGCTCTCAATCGAAAGTGTGAACTGATATGAATCTGATATGTGTCAAGCTAAGAAAAAATATGGCCAAAAGAAACTAAGAAACCATATACAACCCATGCGAGTTGTCATCAAAAACCAAGATGAAGATCAAAGTGCATGCACACTCTAATCATATTATTATGCAAGAAACCCCCCTGATGGAACTTTATATCAGTTCATTTATTACAATGCCCAATGATTGCAAAAGGAGAGAATTCCTAAACATGCATAAACAAAAAATAAAAATAGACCTCAAATATGTGTAGAGGACTGAACCAGCTTTCCAATGCCGCGAGAATGGCGAAAAAAGGATCACCAAGTCAAAAGATATGCCCTCCAGAGTGAAAACAACAACATCTAAGTTCTAGGAGCTGCAAAATAAAATTGGAGCAAAATCAGAGAAAACTACTTCCACCACTGTATTGATGTCGGAATCAGTTTTCCAACGGTATCTCATTTCCGAAAAAAGGACATTGTACGCAAAAGTTACTACCGATTTTGTAAAAGTTCTCCAATTTGGCCAATAAGGCCTACAGGAAACCTAGGGGGCTAAAAACAATTTGGCCCCTAGTCCTGTGGGCGACCAGGGGCTAAAGGACTGGGGGCTATGGTGGAGCCCTTGGTTGCCGATATGACCAGGGCTGGGGTTGAGGGGCTGGCGGGGGGCTGGGTGCATAGCACTCGGTTCCCCATGTGACTGCGGCCTGTTCTGACTAGGCCCGAGGGGGCTGTAAACTGGTGGGTGGCGGTGTGAAGGGGCGGCGCTGCCCGGGGGCTGCCGCTCTTGGTGGCTGTTGAGTGGCGTGCGGCTGTGCCCTCCATTTATTCTGGCAGCGTCGAATGTTTGCAAAAACCCATGCATTTTTTCAATTTTTTTAGAAGTTCGTGCCTTGAGAAGCGTGCCAGGGAGGTTGTATGGCCTCCCTGGCAAATTTTTTTTTGCCTTCCGAACCAACTTCACCAAAATTGATGAAATGAAGGGTGATTTTAGGGTTTTTGGGCATTGCGAACGCGATGGCGGTTTCCATTTTGCTCCAAGATGCTCCAAAAAATTGGCTACCTTAAGAGCTTGCAAAAAATCACCGAGTTTGAAACCCTTACAGATTTCTTCAATGATGACCAAAATTAGAAAAGTAAAAGTCAATCCTAACTTTTTCCAGCTCTCTAAATCCAATGGTGAAGCCCAATCTGATCCAAAATGCTGCATAGATAGGCTCAAGGCATGAAATCCTCGAGAAACCCCGAACGAACTCTGCAATGATTTTCTCCAGAATTTGAGAAGGGGCTGCATATCAAGGCTCTGATACCATGTTAGAAACCAAGACCAGACATGCAAACCAAAAGGCCTTCCACAGAAGAGAAAAAAAATAAAAAGCAAGAGCTTTGCATGAATATGTGCAAATTGATATATTCATAATTAAGAAATTACATGAGATGATTTGATTTATAAAAGCAATGTATGCAACCCTAATGTTGACCTAAAAACAAATCAACTAAATAAAGCTTACTTATTAATTAAGTAAACTAATTATTACCTAATCAAAACCTAAGTAAACTTAATAAAGTGTAATTAGATAATTAATTACACCAATAACAACGAGATTCCTTGGGAAGGTTTCTCCCCTCATCACACAAAGCTAAAGAAGATATTGGTGACCATAGTGATTAGAGCGAGGATATTCTTGAAGAAGAACTTTCCCTTTCACCAAAATCCACTGCAAATACAGAGGAGACCTTCCAAACCATGACTGATGTAGTGGTGGAGGACCTACTAGAACATGCAACTTTTGAATCCCCTATTTCCAACTAGGAAAGGGAAACTACATTGAGAATGTTCATCCTTTAGCTTTTCCAGTCTACTATGGTTTGGTTATTGAGGATCCAAATATCTTATGAGTTTGATGTCCTGTGAAAAAGTTATGATTACACAATAGATGCACATAGGCTTAAACTATTTCCAACAACCTTGAAGGATGTTTCCTTAAGATGGTTTATGGGCTTGGGTAGAGATGTTCTAGATTGGGACACTATGAAGACAAAATTCCTAGAGAAATACCAATACTATTGTAGAGGAATTGTGAGAAGAAGAGATGACATTTTTAGGATGTCTCAAAAATAAGATGAGCCATTGGAGGACTATGTAGAAAGGTTCTAGTCCTGCTTAAAGAAGAATCCATAAAACAAGCTTTCAGAGGAATCTCTGAAGTTACTATTTTTAAGAGGAGTAAATGATTGCATGGATGTCCTTAACCTTATTGGTTCTGAAGATGTATCACAATTGCCTTTTGAATAAATCTGCAAGGTTTGTAGAAACTATTCAAGGACCTTTACTAAAAGGACAAGAGAGATAGAACATCTTCCATCAACAAGACATCTAATGGACTCTCTAGAGGAGAACTGAGTAATTTGCTGTCAAACAATAAAGAAGACATCATAAGCCATTTAGCTACCCAATTGGACACTCTACATGTGAAGAAAAAGAAAGAGGAGATAGAGGCAATCCTTACTGAGTACTACCCTAACTGCAGACAAAGAAAAACTAATTTCAAATGCAAAAGGGTAGAAATTATTTTAGAAGATAGACCAGGAAAACCATATTTTCAACCATTAGAGGGTGAAGATGGAAAAATTTTCTACATTTCACAAAGGAGGCCATGGCAACCCAGACAAGGTATGCCTCAAGATCCTCTAAATTTCAATATACCATTTTTAGTTAGCAATCAAAATTTATCTACTTGGAACCCTCAACCTTGGGTAAACACACAAAACCATTGGTAAAATCCTCAACCACATTGGAACCAGTAGCAACAAAACATGTGGCCACAACAAAACTTTCAAGGACCTAATGACAACCCCCAATGGCCACTACAACAAAACCAATGGCAACCACAATGGCAAAAAGGATAGCAATGGAAAAACCAAAATCTAAATTACCAAGAACCACAACAACCTTTGTAGCCACAGTAGCAAGCCATCATGCCTAATCTAGCAAATCCATCATCCTAGCCACCAAGGGAACCTCAATTGCTAGCCCAACTTACACATAACCCAAATAACAAGCCTGTTCAACATGACTACACTAACGAGGCTATTCAATACCCTACTTATGAGGTAGAGGTGAGTGATGTCCACCTTAGATCAGGGAAAATATTGGTTGGGCCTTCATCTCCTCAAATCACTGAGTTGGTAGAAGAGGAACCCTCAACATAAGCCTTGGACAATCCATTTTTGGAGCCAGAGTCAAACTAGGTCAAACAGAATGATTAGCTGCTCAAAAACATCAAAACCAAGTTGAAACTAACCTATTAGGATAATTTCAGGATGTGTGTATAAAGATACCCCTCATCCAAACCATCAAGGACATTCCCATTTACACTAAAACAATGAGAGAACCTTGTATTAAAAGGACAAGAAGAAAGAGAAATGACTCTCAGACTGTGCATGTCTTAGTGAATCTTGCTATCATTATGTTAGGGAACATAAATGTCCCTAAGTATACAAATCCTAGAAGTCTAGTGGTAGATGCTAAGATAAATGGTACCCTCATCAAGAATACCTTGATTGACTTGGGGGCGGCCATAAATATTATGACTAAGGAAACAATGCAAATATTGGAGTTAATAAACCTTAGGCCTACACCCACTATTCTACAGTTGGAAGATAGGTCAATAGTGAAACCCAAGGGAATTATTGAGGACATGGTCATGTTGGTGTACGTTTTATCATTCACTGAACATTTAGAATAAAATTTCAAGGACACTCTACCCTCTCTTGAACAAAATCACTACGTGTGCCAAGATTGCAACAAAGACCACAAGACAACTCCAAGGTTTATATGTGCGAACATGTGACTTTATGTGGGATAGCTTCCTTGGTTATGTATGCTGAAATACAAGGGGGGCTTATGCTTAAAAATCATTCACAAGTTAGGACTCAGATGAATTTGATAGTAAATGCTCTTTTTCTTTTTTTTTGGATTTTTCAATTTTGGAATCTCAAAAAAATAGGAAAAAGGATAAGGGTTTAGAAGTTCTATGCTACTTCTAAGAACTCAAGAGACAATAAAGACTAGGGAAACCAATAACAACACTTTGCTTCACCACATAAATGACAACTACACAAAGTAAGTGCAATCTTCTAGGGTTGTGCTCGATATTTTCATACCATGAATAATACCATCAATAGAACAATATTTTATTCAAAGTAGAAGTTAAAGAATCCACAATATAGGCTCAGGCTAACTTTACGCATTGAAAAAAAACCATTCATTCAAAGAAAGTATGAGCAAGAGTTTCACCAATCTATACTATCAAATCTTTCATTCATCTAACAAGTGTGCAAATCAAATTCTAGTCTAAATTTATTCTATGTTGAAGGAGATATGCAACCATGCAACCACTTGATAACAAGAAGGATTCAAAGAAAACTTTCAATATGAAATTTTATTATCCAAGTAGCTCTAAGCAAAAATTTCATAAAAATCTCTTCACACTATGAAATGAGAGAAGATGAGGTTATATAGAGTTTTGAAAAACAAATGAAAGGCCGAGATCAATCTAAGATTAATGGCTGAGATCAAGACACAACATACCTAATTAGGGTTTCCCAAAACAACATCAATAGCAAGTGCATGGAGGACAAGTGGCACAAGGAGATATCTTCTAGGAGGCACATCCTTATCCTCTTGAGTGGCAGTATGTTCAATGAATCTGGACATAATTGGGCTAACCTCCTCCATCGTGACATGTGGCAACATATTCACCTTGAATTCCAATCCGTCCAAGTCATCTGCACACATGACAAAAGCAATCTCCCATTCGGATTCCTATCTTTGGAAGGCATCCTGGATGGACAAGAAGTTTGATGCCTTAGTCAAATTCTTCTTTAAGACTGGTCCAGTGATGGAAAATAAAATCTCCTGAGTTCTAAGCTTTATAATTTCCAATTGCATATCCATTTATTAGATGGTTTCCTTCTCAAGCACATCTGCAGCTACACGGAAAATCTTATTTTGAATCTCTCTTATCTGTTCTCGGCTCTAATACCATCGACCTTCACCTTTTCGAAGACTTCGCTTCATGCAACCAATGCCCAGTACCAAGTGTTGAAATCATATACAACCCCTACTATAATTACTTCTCCATCAACCAATTTCTGCTTTGGAATTCCTTTCAACACTCTAAGGCACAAGATAATTCTGTCCTGAACATCCTGAAGGTTATCCCATACTTTCACCATAACTGCAATTCTGGAAAGAAAAGAAGTCTGTCCATAGGCCAATATTAATCTTTCCACAAATGTGGCTACTTCTTCACTTTTGCTAGCCATCCATTCCTTGGTTTCTCCGACTGTTACTATTTCTTCTTCAAGATATTTGATTGCTTCTTGTGAAGAATTCAACAGTGGAGGAGCTACTGAATTGCCTTGATTAAGAGGTTTGGTCAAGTGTCGAATATATTCCTTAAGGCACTCAATTTCATTTTTGTATTCTCTTTTATTTCCTACCTCCTTCTCCAATATTTCCTTCATAGAAGCGATTGAATTGTCTAAGTCCTCAACCTCTTGACCCTTTGTAGTTGGTCCCAAGTTGATAGTAGTGATTGCATACTCTTGAGGAAATATCTTCCTTTGCCTTGTTTATTGTTGGTACAACAATTTGCACTGAACGACGATTGACTTCATCTCTCTAGATTGTGGAAAAATTCTTGGCTGGATTCTTTGTAGTAACCTTCTTTAATCTGGCCAAGAAATTGGTTGTGTCATCTTCTTCTTGAATCTCCGCTGACACTTTCATCTTCAACCTTTCTTTCAACCAATCAAGAATCGTAGGCTACTCAATGCCTTCCTCTTCTTGATTAATTTATTCATATGGAATATCCTGAACTCCTCTAACAACAGAAATCATTCCCTCTTGGAATTATTCATCCTGAATATTCATCTCATTTTCTGATTCAAGTATCTCCGTGCCTATAGAAGATGGGGGCTCATCATCGTCCCACTAGATTGATTCAATATTCTCCTCATGGATTAGAGAAGGAATCCTTATTTCAGCCAATGACTCATCCTCAATAGTTAAAACCTCATTCACATTCCTAGATGCGACATAATGGGATAACTCTGATATCTACTTCTTCTGAACAGGTTATTTGTTTACAATGTTCTTCCCCTTCGACCTTGTAGAGTCACCAACTGCTTCCTTCCCTTTTCTGGAATTAGTGCTTTCAATTAGTCTGACACTTTGGGATGCTCCTATATTCAAAGAATATGATTCTATTTCGCTCATCAAGTTGTAAGTGAGAGTTAAATTTCTTAGTCTTAGCTCCTAGACTTGCTGATCAACCCACCACTGTGAGTACTTAACAATTGGCTTCATCAAGGTGGATAGATCTACGGGCTCTGGTTCTAACTATTTCACAAGAGGAAGAGGCCAATTCTCATCAAAGTGCAATTGAGCATATTCTCCATCATCTTCTAACTGGTCATGCACATGGAAAAGCTCGGTTGTTTTGATCAAGCTTACTGGAAATCTAGACCATAGTCTTTTCTTGATATCAAACTCATCCGCAAAATTTTCCCAAAAATATTCCAGGTGTACTCGATGTCTGTACTTCTCACCATTCACTGTACCAATATAGTTGTGAGATCGAAATTAGCCTTGGACCGGTAGAATGTGAATGGATACCACTACATTTCCAACTTGGCACTCTCAGCTACCTGCGCCATTGGGCAAGATTCCAACATATTTCTGATAAAAATTGGAAAAGAAATGGCCACTTTCTACTTTATTCTCTAGAAGCCCTGATATGTTTCCAATTGTCTAAGGACTTCGAGAAAGACCATTCTGTTGGTGGGATAAATCAGAAGTTGATAAGGACATCTGGTAAATCCTTGAACTCTTATATATATGAATCTTGGATACTAGATAAACCAAGATCCATACTTGCTTATCAAGCTCTTGGCCTCCTGAGTGAGCCTCTGATAAGTTCCTCCCTGTAATGTCCTGGTGATGTACATCAAGAAGGCATCATTTACCCTTCTAAAGTGGGTCTTCTCGCTAAGCTGTAGCTATGGATAATAGTCATAGGACTTAAACTCATTTTTTCCATTGCCTACCACGCTCTGCAAATCAATCTTGTGTATCGATAATTTCTAGCCAACAATTAGACAATGTAGGAGCTCATATAAAAGGACTTCATCCTTTCCAAAATTTTCAACTATTCATTGAGGTTATTGTTGATTATTCGGGACCAATTGAACATTTTAACACCTGAGGTGATCTCATCAATAAAATAGTATATCCAGGTTTCAAATGGTGTACCCTGAGCATTGCCCATTACTCTGTTTAACAACAAAATGATGTCACCATATTCCTCTTTGAAGTCAACACAAAGCAACTTCTTTGAAACTTTCTTGAGGGAAGGCCTTGGATTTTCTAACCATGACTTATTGAAATTTGTTGCCCAAAGCTCAAGCTGGTCCTCATAAAGTTTTCTGGTGTCTTCTTTGGTTTTATAGGAAGTCCAATTGTAATTTGGTATCCCAAATGCCTCCTGAATGGCTAAATCTCCAAGGTGAGCCAATACTCTCCCATCTGGTGCCATAATCTATCTTTCTAGTGCATTGTAATGTATGGCACACTCGATCATGAACTCAACGCATTCCATAGCCGATGGAAATCCAACCACTTGGACAATGCCATTTTTCATCATCCGATGAGCAATAGGTGTTGGCAAGAGTCCATCTTTCCCATACATTCTCCTTTTGAAATTATTGAAATCCACGTGCTCGTGGTTGGTGTCTGTGACATTTTTCCACTTGGAATTGATCTTTGAGTCTGGCTGCAATCCCTTACTGGTGAACTTCATCTGAGCTTTTCTTGAAGGTCCTCCTTTGTGGTCATCAACCTGCAACAAACATGAAGAAAATTGACATTAATTTAAAGATTCTAATTATGATTTTTTTTGGACCTTTTGCTCAAAAATTTCACTTTCAGCCTGTCAAAAAGCTAAATCTTGTAAAAAAAATTAGACTGAAAATGGAAGAATTTGGCTAAGCACTTAGCAAAATTTCACTAGAATAAGTGAATAAGACAGAAGGATGAAAGAAATCAATCAAACTCAGATTTTGAACCTTGAAAACTATATTTTTGATTGTAAATCTGCCTTTAATTTTGAAAATTTTGTCTTTAACTTAAAAAAAAACACTTTATTTTTTGGAAATTATGCCCTTCAACTCAAAATTTTTACTTCATTCTTCAAAAGTCCTCCTTCAAAAATTTATCTTTCGCAACCCTGAGAGAGCCAAAACCTTTTCACCATCGAACTTTGGAGAGAATGAATTGAAAGTGACAAGTTAAACTTAATATAGAGCTGAAGAGTTTGATGGTTTTAGCAACTTCATGTTTTTTCCTTAGATTCGTTGAACCTAGACTGTTTTATTTCCTATAAAATGGAAACTTAATCTTTATTGGAAAATTTCAAGAGAAAGTTTCTAATTTTCACCATGGTGGCACCCTTCGCCAAAATATCTTTTCCTTAAACGAGTTAGTGCGGAATCTTCTAGATTTTCTTGAGTTTGAAAATTTTCCTAAGTGTTGGATATTTTGAAAATTTCCTCTCAAGTGTTGGAAAAATAGAAAAATATTTTAAGTGTTGAGTTTTATTTTTCCAACCTTTTCAAACTTGATCATTTTTCAATTATGGCGAAATTTTACTTTATCCATGGTAAACTTATTATTCTTTGTGCCATTTTCTCTCCCTTTCTACCTTGGGCGGACTTTGCTATTGCTTGGACATTTTATGCTAGGGTGAAGTTTGGCTTTGTTTGGAAATCTTCATGTTCGAGGTTGGACTTTGGAGTGCCTTTGGACATCTTCATGTTGGGCGGACTTTGTGCTTTTCCAAACATCTTCATTCTCCTAGGGTGGAATTTTTGCTCTACCAGCCAACCTTGGGCAGACTTTGACCTATGTTTGGACATCTTTCCTTGGGCGGACTTTGTGCTTGGCTGGACAAGTGTGGGCGAACTTCAAGCTTGGCTAGACAAATGTGGGCGAACTTCAGGCTTGGCAGGAAAGTCTGGGCGGACTTCAGGCTTGGCTAGACAAGTGTGGGAAGACTTTGACCTTTGCTTGCCATGCTTACATTGGGCAGACTTGGAACATCCTTTTCCATTTTTCTTGGGTGGAATTTTCCAACCCCATGCCAACTTCTACCTTGGGCAGAATTTTCTCTTGTCTGGACATCTTGCTTTAGGTGAAATTTAGGCTTGGTCGGACATCTTTCTTTGGGCGGACTTTAGGCTTGGCCGGACAAGTATGGGCGAACTTCACCTTTGTCTAGCCCACTTCACTTTCCTCTAGGCGGACTTTGCCTTTGTCTAGCCATCTTCACCTTTCCTCTTGGTGGACTTGACCTTTGTCTAGACATCTTCACCTTTCCTCTTGGGCGGACTTCATGGTTATCTTTCCATCCATTCTAGCGCCAATCTTATGTTTATCTAGAACATCTGGAACAAAACCTTGCGTGGAGATTTTCCCTTGCTTTTTATACTTAGAGACAAAAATTTCTGATTCTGAAGATATGAATTTTGTTACCATGACCTGAGGGATCCAATCCTAGGTCAACTTTCAAAAAAACAAAAAACAAAAATCCCACAAAAATAGGAAGGTGTCAGAATTGACCCAAAGCAATGGCATTTTTCGTCCTTCGAGCCTTCTGAGCACTTTTACAATGTCTAGACACTATTCCGAGCCCGAATTCCTTATTTGACTTAGATGACTTCTCAAAAACCTAACTCCAAACTCTCAAAGAAATAAACTTATGAAATTGACATGCTAAGACAAAAACCTAAAAAGCAAACAACTGGGGGTCCCCATTTGCAATGGGCTGATGTGTGAAATAGGTCACAACATTGGATTCATGGGAGTACCCTATAGATTTTGTAGTACTACAACCAAAGGCTAACCTTGCAGGCTATTCCCTTATTCTAGGAATACTATGGTTAGAAACAACTAATGCAAGTATAGGTTGTAGGTCTGGAAACATGATTATCTCAAATGGAACTATGACCAAGAAGTTGGTCCTTTATCCACCAACCCAACCTCATGCAAATTTAGATCAGACCATTTGGCCTACCTTAGATGAGAAAGACCATTATTCCCTATAGACTCTCATGACTATTTAACACAACCCCTTGTTGAGCAACCAAGATGAGGATGATTTCATAGCATACATTATACATAATAACTGTAGTAGGGACCTGCAACAATAGTACTATTTGTCATTTCTGCAAGATCCTCTGTAGAATATTATACCTATCAATTCATCATATTCAATATCCTAAATTTTCCATTCTTTATTGCCACAACAATGTGTCCTAGACATAATGGGACTTGATCTTTCATCTGTACTGTAGACATCTAAATTTGACCACTTCTGCATGGTGAAAATCGTCTACTCTATTCATCTATTTCATTAATAGTGATTAAATAATTTATTTAATCATTATTTCATTTTCTGCCTAAGGTTCCTAAAGTATGTAATTAAATAAATTAAATACTTTACCTTATCCCTTTTCTTCTCTAAATTAAATAAATATGAAAAATTATTTAATTTAGTCTTTTAACCCATTTGGATTAAAATCAATTTTTAATCCCTCTTTTTCTCTCTCCTTGTCACATTCTCCATAACCATCTTTTAATCCAGATTAAATTAATTAATCCGTGATTAAGATGTGCACCACTTAATCTTGATTAAGTGTCACATCCTCCATAATCTCCCAATTGCCTCTAATCTCTCATTAATTATCCTAATCCTGTGTTTGCACAACCTTAATCAGAATCATTAGCCACATTTGGCTTACCTTTTTTGGTCAACCTTCCCACTTACCATTTTTAGCCTGGACTCTCTTCCCCATGTGAATTTTTCATTCACATTTATTTTCCCAAGGTTCCTCTCTTCCCCATGTGAATTTTTAATTCACTTTTATCTTTCCAAGGTCTTCCCCATCCCCCATGCAAGATTCTAGAAGCCTTGACTTGTCACTTCTCATGTGCTAAGGGATTCTAGAACCTTGGACTTGTCACATCACCCACATGTGACAAATCTCCAACTTTTTGGAGACCCTCTCTTATCCACTAGATTCTTCTAATCATTGTGAATTTTTAATTCACTTTTATTCCTCCAAGGAATCTTCTCATCCCCCAAGATCTACCTCATGTACTTCTCTTCCACCTCATTTCCACATCACTCAACCCTAAGACATCTCACCTTCCACATGTCAAGATGTGAGGGCTTGTGAGTCCTCAACTCACCATAGCCCTTCATCTTGATCTTTGTTGGATCAATCCCAACCGTTGAATTCTCTAGAGAATTCCAATTAGCCTATAAATATCCCCTCAATTCCATCATTTTAGAGAATCAAGCCTTTTGCAACAAAACTCTTGCAAAATTGTCATTCAAGCTCTCATCTATTATAGCATTCATATCATCAATCCATATTGCATCAATTCATCTTGCATCCATTCAATCCTATTGTCATCCAAGGAGCACACAATTCTTGAAGCATCAAAGGGCCAACCAAGGAAGGAGTAGCAAAGCAAAGGTATAACACATTTCAATCATCATTTGTTGTCATCTTACTCCTTTGTTTCACCATTTCTTAGGCTAATTTTATTGAGGTGCCCTTTTATTTTGTTACTTCTTCATATTGCACTATTAGTTTTTAATCTAGCATCTCACATTAGGATTAGCATTTTATTAGGATCACATTTCTGGCACACCTGGTGGGACCTACAAAGGGGTCTCTTTCTTTCACGTTTTCTGTTGTTAGTTTATTTGCAGATTTAGGTCGCAGACG
Source organism: Sequoiadendron giganteum (assembly GCA_007115665.2). NCBI lineage: Eukaryota > Viridiplantae > Streptophyta > Pinopsida > Cupressales > Cupressaceae > Sequoiadendron > Sequoiadendron giganteum. The sequence continues at coordinate 599,043,857 of CM021108.1, read as the reverse complement.
GGCGAACTTTCCCTCCCGAACGCTGCAGAAGGGCGAACTTGCCCTCTGTTTCAGCCGTTTTCTACAGAGGGGCGAACCTGCCCTTTGCTGTTTCTGACTGTTTTCTACAGAGGGGCGAACCTGCCCTTTGCTTTTTTTGACGGTTTTCTGCAGACGGGCGAACCTGCTCTTTGTTGTTTCTGACTGTTTTCTGCAGAGGGGCGAATCTGCCCTTTGCTGTTTCTGACTGTTTTCTGTAGAGGGGCGAATCTGCCCTTTGCTGTTTCTGACTGTTTTCTGCAGAGGGGTGAATCTGCCCTTTGTTGTTTCTGACTATTTTCTGTAGAAGGGCGAATCTATCCTTTGCTATTTCTGACTGTTTTCTGGAGAGGGGCGAATCTGCCCTTTGTTGTTTCTGACTTTTTTCTGCAGAGGGGCGAATCTGCCTTTTGTTGTTTTTGACTATTTTCTGCAGAGGGGCGAATCTGCCCTTTGCTGTTTTTGACTGTTTTCTACAAAAGGGCGAACTTGCCCTTGCTGTTTCTGACTGTTTTTTGCAGAGGGGTGAACTTGCCCTTGCTGTTTTTTGACTATTTTCTGTAGAAGGGCGAACTTGCCCTCCCAGTTCAATTTTTTTCACTGCAGAGGGGTGAATTTGCCCTTAACAGCACATTCGAGAAGGTAAAAAGGGAACATTTTAGCTTCGTTTTTGTCTCTTTCTTTTTCTGTTTTGTGCTCTAACCCTCTAATCCTATTTGTTGATGAGTGAAGTTAGATTTCTTGCTGGTATCTTACGTATTTTTGCTGCAAAATCACAAAAGGGGAAAAGATAAACAACTAACATTTGCTTGCAGGACTTTCATTTTATTCTGATTTTTAAAAATATTTCCTTACTGCTTTACCTATTTACTTAGTATAAGTAGGGGAAAGTAATATTTGTTGCTTACTGTGTCTATTTTATTTGTTTTACCCTAAGGGAGCATTAGTTTGTTTTCACCTTCCTCCTTTGCACTTTGTGTGGATCCGAAGGGGGTAGTTGGAAATGATTAGTGTCTTCTTCTTAGCGGGACCTGCTTGGGGATTTCATCACCCCAAGGGACGATTCCAACCACGCATATCGACAGGGTATATAAAGGGGGGAGAGCCAAAGCTGTACCCCAATCCAGTTGTGTCGTAATTAGTGGAATGCCAAAGCTAGGGTGATACCTAGATAGATGTGAAGAGTTGGTTCGAGCCTTTCAGTATCTCGTTGGGGCTCCCGAATCACGCTTGTGATGGACTGGTGTTCACGGTTGTGCCTCATGTACCGAGCGTATATCGAGGACTCCCTAGAAACCTTGTTCATCCTAGAGTAAGACCTTTGCCAGCCATACCTGTTAAACACTAATCATAGGATTGTGCTTGTTCAAAGTGTCTTTCTGTGAAGAACCAATAAATTTTGATAAGTCAAACCGTCATTAAATCATTTTAAGTCCTTGCCAAAATCCTTTATCCAAACCAAGTTACATTTTCCACTGCAGAGGGGCGAACTTGCCCCATTGTTTCAGCCTTTTTTACTGCAGAGGGGCGAACTTGCCCCACTGTTTCAACCTTTTTTACTGCAGAGGGGCGAACTTGCCCCACTATTTCAGCAGTTTTACTGCAGAGGGGCGAACTTGCCCCACTGTTTTAGCCTTTTCCATTGCAGAGGGGCGAACTTACCCCACTGTTTCAGTAGTTTTACTGTAGAAGTGCGTATACGCCCCGCTGAACAACCAGTTTCATCCGTTTGACCATTTTGAACCTCTGTTTGAACCCACAAAGCCTCCATTTGACCATTTGATCATCCTAAACACTTAATTGATCCAATCAAACCAATCCTCATCCAAATTATCAATTTTGAAGGTTTTGACTTTTATGCAAAAACTTTCGGAGGCCATAACTTTTGACTCAGACGTGGGTTTTGGCTAAAATTTTATGGGTGGTTGCGTTATGAGCTGGCATGTGGATTCCCAACATATCTATGATAGGTTGGACCCCCTTTTAGCACATTTTCGAACCCCCAAAGTTTCATCTTGACCCTCAAAATCATAATTTAGTGTTTTTTTCCAGTTTTTGAAAAAACACTTTCGTTAATAACTCTGAATCTATATCTCAGATTTTGGATCTTAGGGGGCAATTCATCCTATCTTGGTATTGGGTATTTTGTGGAAAAAACTTGGACTCTCAAACTTATTCCTACAAAGTTTCCTAAAATGGCAAAATTTGATAATTTTTGAAAACTGCCAAATTTGGCAAAAATCTGATTGTCAACACCTTACGTCCTCTAGTCAAAAACCATGATCTTGGTTCCAAATCAATCCTATCATATCCTTCAATCCAATCCCAATCTAAGCCCCAATCCAGTTCTAATCTGAGTGTTAATCCCATCAATCCCGATCTGAGCTTTCATTTAATCCCCATATCAGCTTCTAATCCACCCTGGTTCTCTATCCATCATCTATTCTTTCCTTCTAATCTATATCCATCATGAATCTTTATCCCCCTCTCTCATGACCAATAATAGTAGTCAAGGGGAATCCTAACTCCGTTGATGACAATAATGAAAATCTTGTTGATCATGAAGATTGTTATATAGATCCTCTTGACGCTATCATTGCTAGTAAGCTCTCTCCAATCGCCTCCCAAAATCCCACTACTTCTTCAAACTATCCCACCATGCCTTCATCCACATCTAATAACGGTTCTTATGCTACCCTTGACAAGGGATATCCAACACCCTCACCATCGACATATTCATCATGTCCTCCCTTTCAACCTCTATCCTATCCAACATCCACTTCCTCTTATCCTCATCATCATCAACAATCCCAATACCTCTACCTTAATCCCACATCCCAATCTTCTCATCCTAATCCAACACTCACACATTCCTATCACAATCCCCCATCCCAATATTCCTCCTATCCTAATCCACCATCTCAATCCCCTCATCCTTATCTACCATCCACATCCTCCTATGCCAACCCACCATACATTTCTTCCTATGGTGGTTCACCACCTCAATATTCTTGTTCTAATCCAACATCCACACCTTCCTATCACAATCCCCCATCCCAATATCTTTGCATTACTTCCACATCTCCCCATTCTAATCCTTCATCTACATATTCCTACTATCATTCACCATCCCAATCTTCCCAATCTAATCCAACATCCACATCCTCCTACATCACTCTCCCTTTTACTGCATTATATCTTAATCCCCCTTCTAATCATAATCCTCCATTTCCTCCGACCACTCCAAGTCCCCCATCTAGTCCCATCCACTCATCTAATTCTCCATCTCCTCCCAATCTTCCATATCCTCCTAGTCCTCCATCCAATCCCATCCCATTATCTAATCCTAATCTACCAATCCCTAATCATAATCCTCCATCCGTTCCCATCCCTTCATCTAATTCTGATCCTCCATCTCCTCCTAGTCCTCCATCCATTCCCCTCCCTTCATTTAAACCTCATACTCCAATTCCTAATCCTAATCCTCCATGTCCTCCTATTCCTCCATCCAATCACATCCCCCCTTCTAATCCTAATCCTCCATCCATTCCCATCACTCTACCTAATCCTACATCCCTTCCAAATGTCGCCCAAGGACTCATGCAAGAAGATACATCATGCCCTCCCACTCTATCATGTACTGTAACTAGTGATGAGGCCCTCCTCCATCCTAGATCTATCCCACCCATCGCCATTCCTAATATTGTCCAAACGGTTGAGCCGATCAAACCCATCAAGTCCATCAAATCCCCATCTTCTACTCCTAGATCAACCCAATCCATTGAAGACATCCAATCCCCTCCTCCTAGTCCTAATATTCACAAACTTCAATCCCATAACCTTCATGAATCCTCCATCCTCCTATCTCCCCCAATTGAGGCAACCCTCCAACACTCTTCCATCATCCTACATCCCACACAAGATGATTCATGCCAAGATCTTGATCCAAAGCATACAAGCATATCCCCTCCTCCAAATCAAGATCACTCCATCCCATCTAATCCATCTCAAGAACATAGTCTTCCATCCATTTCATCTCATGATGCATATCCTCAACCAAGTCATAATCCTATCCTCCCATCCACCCCATCTCAAGATCAAACTATCTCCTCCGCTCCATCCCATGATCCCCTTTGCCATCAAAATCCAATCACTCCATCTCATGAGCCCTTATCATCCACTTCCATAAACCTAGATCCCATTGTACTCCCCAATTCCTCTCATGATCCCTTATCACTCATTCCTCCTGATGTTGTTATCCCCTCATCTCCATCGCATGATCCTTCATCGCCATCTAGTCTTACCATCCCAATGCCACTTTTGTATCGCCTTGGTAATATTACATGCATCCATGGTGGTCTTCTTGCCGAAGAAAAACAACATCTAGGCACCACCTTTCCTCCTCCACCTGCTAACACATATGCATCATGCTTCCAAAAGAATAAGCATCCTACCATAGATCATATGCTTGAGAACATGAACTATCAAGGAAAAGGTTTAGGCCTTCATGAGCAAGGTATTTTAGAACCCATTCAAGTCAAAGAACATCCAAGCACACATGGTCTTGGATATGTCTCCCAAAAATCGCACTCTAAAGATGTTGGTACAACCTTCGTACATCCTAAACGATCCTCTTCTAAAGGCACAAGAGGTACTTCCCAGTGTTCTACCAAGTCATATGTCACCATAGCCCCTCCTCCATCATACTACCTAAAAACAACCATCCATCTTCCTCCCTCATCCTCTCAATCCATTTTGGGTCCTTATGTTCCTCCATCCATCATTGCTCATCCTTCATCTACTATGGTTTCTTATATCCCTCCATCAAGCCCCACACATCCTCCTTATACACAGTCTATTTTGGGTGCTTATATCCCAAAATCACCCCCTCCATCTTATCCTACACATTCTTTCATTCATCCACCCCCTCTCCCTCGTACACCACATAAATATCCTACATTCATAACTCCTAATCAGGATCAACAAAGGCACATACCTACACATTCTCCATCTACAGATAGTCCCTCTATCCCTACCTCCATCGCTCTACATCATCCATCTCTTCGCACCTATCCCCTTGCTACTAAAAGCACTTTGGATGCCAAAGCAAAAATGTATAAATCCAAATGTCCACATGAATCTAAAGGTCCTCATATCCCCTTCAAAAGACATGTTGAAGAAAATAAAAATCAAGTCCAAAATCCAAATCAATCCAAATGGCCACAAAGGCCCACCAAAGAAAAAATAAAAACCATGTGGATCCCAAAGAAAAAAGGTGCCATACCTTCACATGAAAAGTCCATAATGAAATCCAAAGTTGCTATTCCCCCACAAAATCATTCACCTCCTCCATCTCCTAAATCTATTTTGGGTCCCTACATCCCAAAAATCACTATCCCAACTCCTCCATTATCGCCACCCTCTCCATCCATTCCTCCACCTATCTTTTCACATACACCACAAGTGCCAATGTTGGTCCTGAACACCTTCCCCTATCACACCTCCACTCCATCATTCCATCCATACACTTTTCAACCCCCCATCCACTATCCCCCCTATCTCCCCCATCCAATCCCTTTAATCCATCCTCTTGCATAAACCATCCAGTCTAATAAGGTTGTACCAACATTCGAATAGTCACTTCAAACATGGGATATTATTACCTCATATGGAACTTGATGCGTGAGTTCTTCATCTCTATCCTTATCAACTGTCCTCTAAAATCCACATATCCATCTCCCTATCTTTATCCATCTTCGTCCACATCCTACTCCAAAAAAGAGAAAAAATAAAAAAAATACAAAAAACAAAAAAAAATAGTAAAGAGAAAATCATTCATCCAGTGGTGAAAACTTGGCAAACAAGCACCTTGGATAAGTACCATGATGAAAACTTGGCAAACAAGCATCATGTGTAAATCCCCCATCTAGTCTCCTTCCACGATTGGGGGCAGCATCCACTTACGCATTCCTTTCCTCCATCTCCTACATCTACCTATCTTCCACATCTTACCCACCATCTTTCACATCCTATCCAATCCCTCCATCTTCCTTGTGATCTTGATAAAGATAGGGGAAAACCTATATACATGCGTTGGACATCTCTTGGCATATATTCCCTTTATCCATACACTATCATATTCCTTCCACACATCTTGCTATCCCTCTTGCCTCGTCATGCATGACACATCTAGAGTGGGGGCATCTCGTTATTTGCAATAAAGTCCTTGGTGACATCGTCCATCCATCCCTCCAAGTAATCCTTTCCATCTCTCCATCCTTCCCATCCTTACCTCCCCCTCCATTTATCCATCTACCAAATCCTTATCTTCCTATACTCCCATCCTACCACAATCCATATCCATTCACTCCTTTATTCCCCTTATCCATACACTATCATATTCCTTCCACACATCTTTCTATCCCTCTTGCCTCATCATGCATGACACATCTAGAGTGGGGGCATCTCGTTATTTGCAATGAAGTCCCTAGCGACATCGTCCATCCATCCCTCCAAGTAATCCTTTCCATCTCTCCATCTTGCCCATCCTTACCTCCCCCTCCATTTATCCATCTACCAAATCCTTATCTTCCTATCCTCCCATCCTACTACAATCCATATCCATTCGCTCCTTTATTTCCCCATCCTTCTATCTTCGTTCCCTCTTGCCTCATCACGCATGACACATCTAGAGTGGGGGAATCTCCTTCTTCATGTCTTGATCCTTGAGACATCGTACATCCATTCCTCAGGGAATCCTCTCCATCTCCCCATCCTACCCATCCTTTCCCCCCCATCCATTTATCCATACAATAATCCCTACCATCTCCCAATCCTTATCTTCCTATCCTCGCATCTTTCTATCTCCCCATCTTTATCCATCCATCCATCCATTTCCTTCTATCTCATCATCCCTTGTCATTAGTATCTAGCTATCGCCTACCCCCATGAAATCCAATGCCATGCTATCTCACTATCATCATTCCTATCTATTTCTCCCATCTTTACAATATCCTCTCATCTATCACCCTACCCAAGCATCTTCTTATCCCTCCATCCATTTCCCTCTATTATCCCTTGTCATTGGTATCTAGCTCTAGGCTACCCGCATGCAACCCAATGCTATTCACATTGTAATTCATCTCTCCTATCTATTTACCACATCTTTCTCAAATCTTCATCACTCATCTATCCATTGTCTCACCTTTCAAATTCATATTCTAATGATTTGATTACCTATCCCATCTCTGAGCTTCACATCCTACATATCTTACACATATCAACTATCATCCTATCCAATCCTGCAAGTCTATCTTGTCTCATCATATCCGCTCCATCCTTTTATCCTGGTCATATCATCATCCATTGTCTATCATCGGTCTTTGTGTCAAACTACGTTGCCCCTGCGCTTTCACGTAGGCAAGGTTGATCATTTGATTCGCCCCCGGGGTTTTGTCTTTTGTTTGTCTTGTCCTCTTCCATCGACTGTCTTTGGCCTTGTGTCACACTATGTTGCCCCTGAGCTTTCACATAGGCATGGTCAATCATTTGGTCCGCCCCCTGGGCATTTGTCCGTCTGATCTTTTTCATCCATCGAGGTCTTCATTGTCCTCTTTCCGCTTTTATCCATGGTCTTTTATCGAACTACGAGGGCTCTACGCTTTCACCTAGGGAAGGTTGATCTTTGATCAAACTTCGAGCCCCTAGGTTTTTTAGGTTTTGTTTTCTTCTGTCTTGTCATCCTATCATCTTGTCATGTCATGAAGTATGTCCCTATCCTAGCTGGTGCTTACAAACAACGGTCATCTGTATCACAAGATCCAATTGATTTTCTGGTATCCTGCGTCATATCAATCTTTTAGTTTACTATCCATCATCGGTCTCAATAGGAGGTATCCTTCCTAACAGACCTTATCAACCCCATCCATCATCTTGATCCTATGGCAAAGGACATTTGAAATTGATTGTGATCTTTTGATGCTTTTAGCTTTTGTTTAGCATTTGAGCTCCCTATCATCACTTTTCATGGTCGCCTTGATCCATCATATCACGGTGTGCTTTGACTAGTACACATAGGGGCATATCTTGCTCATTTCTTTGTTTCTGTCTTCTTGGTTGTCCCACGTAGTACCCACCAAGATCCCTGAGGTCTTGTGTTATGCTGGGGCATCCTTTTGTGCTTATGGTTATTCCAATACCTGGCCTGACCAAAATCATCGTGATTTTGGGGTGTTGGGATAGTTTTCTTGTTTGTTGTGCTTGTTTTATGCATTAGACACTAATTCGTCTTGGTTTACATACCCTGATGTCCGGTGTCTTATGCTATAGCAAAAATTAGTGCTCTAAGGATGGAAAATTGCATTAGGATTGCATTTCATTTTCCATTCCATCATCTTGTATATCTCCCCCATCCTCATCCATTCAAACAATCTAATCACACTCTTGGTCTTAGCCTTGCTGCAAGCCTTGATCCAATCATCCTCATCATCATCTTTATCATCTGTGGGATGTATCCTTCCCTATCCTTGTGTTGTTTTAGGATGTATCCTTCCCTCATCAACAACACTCTCATCGGGACGTATCCTTCCCTATCCTTGTGTTGTTTTGGGAGGTATCATTACCTCGTCAACAACACTCATCTTCATCCTCATCCGGATGTATCCTCCCCTATCCTGGTGTTGTTTTGGGATGTATCATTCCCTCATCAACAACACTCATCCGCATCCTCATCAGTATGTATCCTTCCCTATCCTCGTGTTGTTTTGGGATGTATCATTCCCTTGTCAACAACACTCCATCAACCATCTGCCCAACTTGGCTTGTACCTGGACTGGGGCAACATCACATTTTTCCTTGAATCCATTTGTTGTCACCTTATCTCCCATCGCTTATCATCATTTTTTTTGTTTCATCACTTTACATTGTCATTTTCATATCCCCTCTCTCATCTCTCATCCCTTCCCCCATCCGTTTCTTCCTATCGAGAGGTCACCCGGGACCCCTCTTTTTTCCCCTGTCGCCTTCTTGAGGGGGCATACCCTTCCCATTTATCTATTTTCTCAGCCATAATCTTCATCCATTGCCCCGCTAATTTGGACAACTCAAATCCTCTTCCCCAAGCTAGGGCATCATCCTCTGGTTAATTCCTCGATAGAGTCATCTGCACTTTCTTTTCTTTGAAGCATGGTTATTCTAACGGTACTTCGAAGAGGGAAAAAATGTAGACATCTAAATTTGACCACTTCTACATGGTCAAAATCATCTACTCTATTCATCTATTTCATTAATAGTGATTAAATAATTTATTTAATCATTATTTCATTTTCTGCCTAAGGTTCCTAAAGTATGTAATTAAATAAATTAAATACTTTACCTTATCCCTTTTCTTCTCTAAATTAAATAAATATGAAAAATTATTTAATTTAGTCTTTTAACCCATTTGGATTAAAATCAATTTTTAATCCCTCTTTTCCTCTCTCCTTGTCACATTCTCCATAATCATCTTTTAATCCAGATTAAATTAATTAATCTATGATTAGGATGTGCACCACTTAATCTTGATTAAGTGTCACATCCTCCATAATCTCCCACTTGCCTCTAATCTCTCATTAATTATCCTAATCCTGTGTTTGCACAACCTTAATCAGAATCATTAGCCACATTTGGCTTACCTTTTCTGGTCAACCTTCCCACTTACCATTTTTAGCCTGGACTCTCTTCCCCATGTGAATTTTTCATTCACATTTATTTGCCCAAGGTTCCTCTCTTCCCCATGTGAATTTTTAATTCACTTTTATCTTTCCAAGGTCTTCCCCATCCCCCATGCAAGATTCTAGAAGCCTTGACTTGTCACTTCACATGTGCCAAGGGCTTCTAGAACCTTGGACTTGTCACATCACCCACATGTGACAAATCTCCAAATTTTTGGAGACCCTCTCTTATCCACTAGATTCTTCTAATCATTGTGAATTTTTAATTCACTTTTATTCCTCCAAGGAATCTTCTCATCCCCCAAGATCCACCTCATGTACTTCTCTTCCACCTCATTTCCACATCACTCAACCTTAAGACATCTCACCTTCCACATGTCAAGATGTGAGGGCTTGTGAGTCCTCAAATCACCATAGCCCTTCATCTTGATCTTTGTTGGATCAATCCCAACCGTTGAATTCTCTAGAGAGTTCCAATTAGCCTATAAATATCCCCTCAATTCTATTATTTTAGAGAATCAAATCTTTTGCAACAAAACTCTTGCAAAATTGTCATTCAAGCTCTCATCCATTATAGCACTCACATCATCAATCCATATTGCATCAATTCATCTTGCATCCATTCAATCCTATTGTCATCCAAGGAGCACACAATTCTTGAAGCATCAAAGGGCCAACCAAGGAAGGAGCAACAAAGGAAAGGTATAACATATTTCAATAATCATTTGTTGTCATCTTACTCCTTTGTTTCACCATTTCTTAGGCTAATCTTATTGAGGTGCCCTTTTATTTTGTTACTTCTTCATATTGCACTATTAGTTTTTAATCTAGCATCTCACATTAGGATTAGCATTTTATTAGGATCACATGTACAATCAACATCCAAGACTTTAGAAATCATGCCAGGTAAAATGTTAAATGTTAGCAGTGAATTAACTGCCAAACAACAAACTTCCCTAACAATTGTGCTGAAGGAAAACACAACAAACTTTGCGTGTGGTATTATCATGACATGAAGGGATTGATCCAAAACTATGCATGCAAATGATATACATTAATGATGGTTTTAAACCAATAAGACAAACACAGAGGAGAATAAACCCTGCACTAAGAGACACAGTCAAAACTGAATTAAAAAAATGACTTGATGCAAGTTTCATTTACTCTATTTCTAATAATAAATGGGTGTCACCTCTAGTTATTGTCTCAAAGAAAGGAGGGAAATAAAGAGTGTGTATGGATTATAGAGAATTAAATTCAGCCACTAGAAAATATCACTTTTCACTACCTTTCATTGATCAAGTGCTTGATTCCCTAATCGATAAAAAGTACTCCTTTCTAGATGGATTTAGTGGCTATAACCAGAATAAAATAGCTCTAAAGGACCAGGATAAAACCACCTTTACATGCCCTTGGGGCACATATGCTTATTTTGTTCTTCCCTTTGGACTATGTAATGCTCCAACCACTTTCCAAAGGGTAGTTCTAAGTATTTTCTCAGATTTTGCATATGAATCCATGGAAATCTATATGGATGATTTCATAACCTATGGAGAATCAAATGATGAAGCACTTAATAACCTAGAAAAAGTCTTACAGAGGTGTCAAGAACACAATATATCCCTAAGTCATGATAAATGTTTCATGATGATGACCCAAGGGATTGTGCTAGGACATTTTGTATGAAGTGAAGGGATTCAAGTGGATCGAAACACGATAATCTCCACACTCCTTGTGCCACAAAAATAAAGAGATGTCAGGAGTTTTCTAGGACATGCTTGTTTCTATAGAATATTTATTCAGGACTTTAGAAAAATTATAATACCTTTATTTGTTTTACTCACAAAGGATATAGAATTTGAGTGGACCATAGAATGCCAACACTCTTTTGAAGCACTCAAGACAACATTGACTAAATCACCTATCTTGAGTGGACCAAACTGGCCTTTTCCTTTCCACATACACATAGATGCTTCTAAATTTTCTATAGGAGCAATACTTGGACATAAGGAAGGTACTAAGGAGTATGCCATATACTACATTAGCAAGAACTTACAAGGGGAAAAACTCAACTACACAGTCACAAAAAAGAGATGTTAGCAGTTGTCTATGCAATTAACAAGTTTAGGCATTTCATCACAAGGTATCTCGTCTTTATCCACACCAATCACACTCCAATAAGGTACTTAATAAATAAACCTATGGTTGGTGATATACTTGTCAGAGGGTTGTTATTACTGTAGGAATTTGACATCACCATAATGGATAAGCCTAGGAAAGAAAATGTGGTGGCAATATTTTTTTATCTAGATTACCAACTTAGTTAGCAAAAGGTGTTGTTGATGATTATTTTCTAGATGAGCACTTGTTTTCTATAACTTTGCACACACCCTAGTTTGCTGATATTGTCAATTATCTAGTAGTAGGACATATACCACCTCATTTCTCCTCTAGAGAAAAGAGATAATTGGTGCATAAAAGTTTTCCCTATTCTTGGGTAGCTAGCTATTTATTTTATACAGGTCTAGATAACATTATGAGGAGATGCATAAGAGAGGATGAGGCCTATGATATCCTCAAGGGCTACCATGATGAACCTTGCAGGGGAAAATTTGCAACAAAGAGGATAACACTCAAGATTCTCACCACTGGCTATTACTAGCCAACTCTTTATTAGGATTCAGTGAAATATACAAGGAGTTGTGACATGCTAGAGAATGGGTGGACCAACTAAAATAAATGAGATGCCTTTGTAATCTGAATTGTCACTAGCAGTATTTGATAAATGGGGGCTAGACTTCATTGGCCCAATATCACCAACATCTAATAATGAGTATATCTTGGTTTGCATAGATTATTTAGCAAAGTGGGTTGAAGTCAAAGCTTTGCAATTTGATAGGGATGAAAATGTATCCAAATTCCTATATGAAGACATATTTACCAAGTATGGAGTTCCAAGAGAAATAGTGACAAATCAGGGTCCTCAATTCACGTTAGCACTGATTACCAAATCAGTCCAAGAATATGAAATAAGGCATAGGAAATCAACCCTATCACCCTCAAGCCAATGGGAAAGTAGAATTAACAAATAGGGAGATTGAAAATAACCTGACCAAAATAGTGCAGATTCATAGAAAATTTTTGCCATCCAAGTTTCTCGAGGTAGTATGGGCCTATAGGACAACTTGGAAGACTATAACATGATTTACACCTTATGAGATGCTATATGGTAAAACAACAATACTTCCCATTGAATTTGAATACAAGACACTGAAGACAATAATTGAATTGGATATGGAGTTGAAAACAACACACAAATAAATACTACACAATTTGAATGGATTAGATAAGATAAGAATGGAGGCCATGCATCACATTGATATTGTTCAGAAATAGAGAGTCAAATGGCATAATCAGTTTATCAAAAAAGAGAGTTCAGTGTGGTAGATTGGGCTTTGTTATATGACTCTAGGTATAAATATTATAAAGGGAAGCTTCAAACAAGGTGGTTAGGTCCATATGAAATAGAGAAAGTTTTTCGAAATGGAGTAGTCAAGTTACAAACCATTGATACAGTCAAATTTTCACTAGTTAATGGCCATAGACTAAAAATTTACAAAAATGTAGTACAAAAGGATGACATCCTTCTTTCATTGATGCAATAATATGGACCAAATAGTGCTTCAAATAAAGAAACTGAACTAGATAGTGATCATGAAAAAGAAATTGAACCAAGAAGTCATCATGATGAAGACACTATAACAGACAACAAAGGTACAAAAATACATACTACAGGATCTATAAGAGCCTGAACAAATGAGCTACACAACTTGCTTACTGAGGTCAAACAAGTAGAATTTTCTATCACCTTTCACATGCACACACTGCACAAGTGAAACACTAAACAATCCTTTTCAAGTACACTCTATGATGTTTTAGGGACATGTAGCTTCATTAATAAAAAGGTTGACAACAATTAGAGGGACCTATTGTTGAAGGTACCCCCAACACTTACCTATTAGAGAATTTGAAATATTATCAACCAACTTAATTTCATGTCATCCACATACACTTCATTTTTTTCGTACCTACAAGCATATATCTATCATCTCATTACATGCAACCTACCCCATCATATCCCATGTTGTATTCCTCAATTTCCATGCATTCAGGAGACCAATTCATATACCATTAGTTGTACATTCTACATCCTTTCCATTTCCACATGCCAAGCTGTCATTTCATATATAACCAATTTCCATTAAGCAACAGTCAAATCATACTCACACCGTGGACACTCCTAATAGCTTCATATGAGCTATGTTCAATTCACTCCAATTTGACATGTACACATACTACTTTTCCATAATTAGCATAGATTGTCATTGTTTTTCGACATGTTTATAATTTAAAATTTTCATTCTTTGTATTCATTGTCATATTTCCATTTTATATCATGATACCCTCAACCACCAAAAGTAAAATTAAGTGAGATCACATAACACTTTAAGTTGGGAGGAGATTATAATTTCTTGGTTTTCAAAATTTTCTTGAGCCAAAATCAAGCCACTAAAAACCTTTCTGTAACCCTTTGTCATTTGTGTCATTTGCTTTTCCCCATTTTCAAGCCATAATTCAAGCCATTCCAAGATCAAAGGGAAGAAAGAAATTGAATTGAAAAACCTAAGTATACAGATAGGAAGGATTGGTGTGCTTGAAGTTGTAAGAAGGAAATTTGAGCAAAAATAGAGTAGTTTATCATCATGGGTGGAGATATAGTTCACAAGGAACCATCTGCACATCAATAGATACTGGAAGATAGGTTGGTTTTGCCTACTTTTAGACAATCAAGATGGTTGCATTATTTCTTAAGGTTGAAAGAATATAGTGAGGATATGCCATAACAATTTGTAGAAACATTGTAGAATGATGAAGCCATTGTTTGAGGGTTAAAGGTTGATGCTTCAGAAGCTACAACTACAGAAGTGTCCGTCTTGCCAAGAGACAAAGATGAATTCCTAGTTAGGACACATGTTGTAGTTGCTAGAGAGGAATTCAGGGAACATGGGGAGAACCTCAACTCAGCATCCTAAGGTACTAAAAGGTTATGATTGCCATGGCTATGGGCTTCTGTTGCTGCATATATTATAAGATATCTTACATGTGATGATAGGAAGTCTCTTTTATACATAGTGCATTTCAAGATTTTGAGCCACCATCATCATAATAGTAGGGTCAATATTCCCAAATTTCTATATAACCTATTGAAATGAATGAGTTTTGAATATAAAACAAAGAGAAACAATATAACATTGTCACATTGTTGCTTAGTTACCGTATTGGTAAAAAGAAGTTTAAGGGTTCAACATGCACATGTTTCATGGGAAAACTTTGTAATTTGTAATCATATCAATCATATTATTGAAGAACCAGTTGTCCCAAAAAAATTGGAATCACCTATTGTGTCAATAAGGGAAATTCGCTCTGGTTCACCTACCACTTCACCTACTTGTAGAAGAGGCAAACCCGAGGAGCAAAGTATGCAAAATTCACCAACCGTAGCCTCTGAGCAACTTGTAGCAGAGGATATCCAAGAAACCCCAACTTCTTCCAAAACACCAAGAACTAGAAAGAGGAAAGGTGGATCTTCCTCTGCACCCAAGAAAGTGTAGAAGAATAAGCCCACCCATCTAAGGAATTCATACTACCTAAAGAAGAAGGGTGTTATGAGGGGTCCAATTAAGAAGCAGGAGAAGGAAGAGACTGTGATAGTAGAAACAGATTCAGAATTGAATAGAAATATTTCTGAGAATGTTCATACACCAGTTGAAAGAAAATGGTATATCTCAACCACCTCTGAATTTGACTTAGAGGATATTTTTGTTGCTAACAATACAAGGAAGAAAACCCCACAAATCCCTAATAGTGAGGGTTGTGATTATACTGTGGGTGATGATGACCAGTTCTTAGAGAAGAATGAGAATTTATTTATAGAAGAAATAAATGTAAAGAAAGAGTTACATGAAGCATTGAATATAATTAAACAGTTAGAAGAATTGGTAAGGACATATGAGAAAAGAGAAAGAAAGACATGAAAATTAAGGATTTGAAGGAGAATGTCTAAATTGGACTTACTTGCACAACTTGCCATAGTGAAGGTGGGAAATACAAAGATTGTAGCTGAAAACAAAAGACCACCTTTCACAAGCACTCCAACTAATCACACTATAATGTCTCTAGGATATCATTTATGGAAAAAACTCAAGAATTCTCCCAACAAAAAGAAAAATGGGAGAAGGAAAAGAAAAAGATGATTTAAGACCGTAACAAGATACTGGAAAACAAGGATGATGAATTGAAGAAAATGACAGTTAAAATTGAGGAGATGGCAGATAAGGTTGCACAAATCATCAATTTCAAGCCTCCTACTAGAATTTATGCTTTGTTTTTATAGGATAAATTCCCGAGTTTCCAATTCAGTCAACTAATCAGTAACTTATCAATTGCCATGAGTAGAAAATTTGACTTTTTACATATTTTTGCTAATTCTACACTTGATATTTAGGATCAATTGTGTGAATTTTATTTGCATAACTATGCTATGCCATAAAACATAGAATGGAACCCATTGATGTTTGTAGATGATTTAAAAATCAGGGCACTACTCTCCTACTTCAGAAATGAGACACAAAGGGGAGAAATTATGTAGGATTATGTTGAAAGAGAGAAATCAATTGCTCTCTAGGTCAGAAAAGAATCCAAGAACCCTAGTGTAATAATAGAAGAACTACTAAAAAATTCAAGGTACAAAGGTGTAGGCAAGAAAATTATGAATTTAAGACTAAATGATTATGACAAGATGCAAAGACTAATTGTAGGGCTTATCCATCATTCTTTTCATTTTGTACAAGAAAGATGGGATAGTTTGACCCCTGAATTATAGAAAAAGGAAACCCACTCTGTATACAACTTCATAGCCATGCTTGAAAGGATCCACAGGTACATGGAAATTTCTAAAGATAAGGGACTTGCATTGGTACCTCTTACCTTCTCTCCACATATGCTTCTCTACCTAGTGCCATATTGGACAGGAGAAAAGAATGAAGAACATGAGGAAGCTGAGAATGTCAGGTGGGCAAGACTTTCATGCTATGGAGGTTTTTATGTGAAGCATTTGAAAGGAGTGGATATGATAATAGACCTTAGGGAGATGGCCTTGTAGTATAACGTCTAGTTTTTAAACTACTTTGCTTGAGGACAAGTAAATGTCTAGTTGGGGGGAATGATGAGGCCAATCTTTAGCTAGTTTTTTGTTGTTTTAGTGCATACTTTTAGACATTTCTAGACACTTGTTCCATAAATATTCACGAACTTTACTTTCTATGATCATCATGCAACTTGAACCTAGTTTGAAGTATATGGAAATATGATTATAGCATGTTAGTAATTGCATGGTTAATGTGTGAATATGTATGGGATGCAATCTATGTCTATGTTTAAAATATGGTTATTTAGTATTGTGTATATATTTTTTTGAACTAAATATTTGCAGCCAAGAAGCCAAAGCAAGCAGAACTATAGCCCACAACAACTAAGGGGTTCAACCTATAGCCAAAGGAGTTTCAGACAATGATGCAGGGGAAGTTCCAGAATAAGAACACAACAATTGTAGAATTAGAGGCATCTATTTATCAAGATGATAGTGAGTCACCATGTCATTTAATAAGACTACTGAAGGAGAAGATATCTACTATGATTGGGAATCCAACGTGACTATTTCTATAGTCCACGTTTTAGTTTTACCATTGCAATAGAGTTGTAGTCCTAATCAACTTCTTCTACCTTTTTAGTTATGTTTTAGACTTTGTCACACTCTTTTTTATAGGAGTGATGAGTTGTGTTTAGATTTCTATTTTGAGTCCTTGTTTTAATAAGACTCCTCGTACCTATGTATATATGGTTCAGTAGTCGAAGTGAATAGTTATTTGGTTGAAAAAATATTTCAAATATAGCATAGAGATATGTTCAGATAGTTTTCTATTACACAACAATACTCTTGTTCTAGTTATGTTTTATGAATAAGATATCCTTGAATATTCTTATTAGATTGTGAGATATTGAGTTATGTAATGAAGAGGTTTTTAGTTATTGTTATGGTTAATTGATTTGAGAAGCTAGATTGAGTTTATTCTATGGAGACAATCACTTGAACAAGGGTCACTCAAGGTAACTGTTCCTCACTTTAATTTTTACACATTTATTTTTGTTGTTACAGTAGTTACCTTCATTATTGCATTGTCTTAATCATATTCTTCATGTTGTGAATGTGAATGAAATCATAAATAAGATTTTATCTTGTATTTCATGCTTTATTTGTCTCTATGCATTATCTTTCGGAGTGAGTCATAGTTAGCAACATTAGTTAGTTACATAGTTTAGTTTTGATAGTGAACTAGTCACAGTCTCTAGCTATAAGTACCCGTAGCAATAGTTCCAGATTCAATTCTTTTTAGTGTTATGTAGTTTAAGTTTCCTTACATGTGTAAATACCTACACTAGGATGATATATGTAGTGTAGAGTCTCTGAATGCACATACAATGCCAAAATAATCACAAGCTTATGCTAGCACTGGTTGATAATTAAATGGAATCTTTACAAGGGTTTAATGGACTATTCAGTTAGGTACCTCCTCTAAATTGTGTCAAATTCACCAATTTTACTGAGTATTAGTTGGACCTTACAAACTACCAATAGGAAGGCTCATAAAGATATAAGTGTTTACAATTTACAATATAACATGCCTTAGTGTTTAATGTTATAAGATAATTTAAGCTTGAAATTATTCTTATGAAGCTATGGCTAATGCCTAGCTTTGTACTTGCCTTGAGTCTTCTTTAGCTCTTGCACTTTTTGATGAACTTGTGTGGTGCTAAATGAATTTTGATACATTGTGTAGTACACAAATAAAACTCAATAGTTTTTGATTAGTTAAGTAGGGAAAGGGCTTTGACTCGAATATTAGTACAACATGAAAAGAACAACAGGTGGAAGGAAACAACAAAAAAAGGAAGCCCACCAAACATCCCCCCTCCCACAAACAAAATGCTTAACCAATTCCCATATGATTAAACATAGAAGTTCTATCATAGTAATCAAAATACCTTAACCTAGCATCAGTAGCATCCATTCCTATCCATCTAAGATACTTGAAAACATCTATCATAGAGTCCCCACTTAAAATATAAACAACATTACAAAGATTTAAGTTCCCGCACCAGCGACCATAACCAGTAGTAACAGTTCTAGAATATAAAGCTGGAATAACCATCATAACAAAAAGAAAAGATAGAAAAATGAAGCAACCAAGTTATGCTTCCTCTATCAGCTTCCATGGTCTCATCAGGTCTTCAACTGTGTCATTCATTGTTTCCTTCGGTTCCATCTTGCCAGCCAGATTTGTGCCTTCACCTATTGCACTTTTCCTTTGCTGCTTTTTGATTTTGCCCATGCCAGAAATAGTAGCCATAACTACCTTCTTCATGATAGCATCAACCACCAAGCACACACTCTTTACCGCTTCTTCCAAGCTTTAAATTTTGTTATCATTTCCTTGTTCGTGCAAGCCTTTCTCAAGAACTTGCAGTCTTTCCTCAATTATATTCTTTACCTTATTCTTGAGGGCCTAAAGTTTTCTATCCTTCTCCTTCTCATTTATCCTTTTTCTAGGATTTGCAACCTCTCCTCCAGTTTTTCAATCCTTTCATTCTCGTTATCCTCAACCTTTTCGTCCTCTCCACTTGTTTTCTCTTCCTTCTCTTGGTTTTCTAGGGCATTTCCTTCCTCTTCCTCTTGAGCCATCTCATGCTGCGGATCCTCAACCATATCTTCATCGCCATCAGCACCCTCACTAATCGCATTTGAGTCCTCCTCCTAATTTGAGTCACCACCCAGACTATCAGGAATATCTTCAGTAGAGGGGTCATTATCTTCCTCCTCTCTCTTTTCCACACTATCTTGCAGATTGTGGGTACTTTTCTCCTCTGAACTCTATGAATTCTTATTCCTTTCTTGACCCTTCGAAGCCGCCATTTCCAATATCTTTGACCTCCCTCCACCCGTGTTAGAGCCTTCCATCTCGTTATCATCAGGTATTGTGATTGTATCCACCTCTTCCCCGAGTTCATGTAGAAGTAACTTCCTCTTCTTTTTAGCCCCCATCTCCATCGAGACGTCCCTTTTTTTCTCTAGCCTAACCATAAGAAGTTCCTTCCATAAGATATATCAGGGCTTTGGAGTTTCTTACTAAATTTTTTAGGCGTAGGGTGGGGATGGTTTTCAAGAAGCTCAATTTTCACCGAGCTTTGGGGTTTTGGGTCTTTAATCATCTTGAGAATGAGGTTTTTCTGAGGAGTCTTAGATAACACAAATTTGCATATAGCTCTTATGAGGCCTTGGTGTAATGATGGATTAACCCCATGATTAAGACTTTGGTTGAGGGAAGAGAATAAAAAGAAAGGAAAACTGAGTTTTTCTTGGTGTCTTATGTGGTTGAGGATGGGAAAGTGATATCCATGGATGGACTAGTAGCGAACTTTGAGGGTAAAGTAATTCATAACTATAAAACAAATGTTATGATAAGGAGCCAAAAATTTAACCCTAGAGTAACCATTTTGGAATCTTTTTGGTTTTTCTTTTCCTTCAATTTTTTTTATCAAAATAGTCCTGATACTTATCGTTGCTTATCTTAGCAACCTTCGTTCCTTCATAAGTCAGACCCGTCGCTTCCACAATCAACTTCACATCAACCTTGAACTAGAGCCCGCCTAGATTCACTTCACCATCTCTCCAAGTGTTAGCGAACTTATAGCTGAGTCTATGGTTATATCCCTCCATAGCAGCGAAATACAGAGTGAAACCAGCCCGCTCGAAGAAACCCCAGAGCTCCTCATTGTTGCGAAGTGAATCATATTTGTGAGGTTCGGTTAATTTTCTAGGGTCTCCCATGGTGCTATTTGGGCTATTGTAGTTTCTAGGAATGAGAAGGAAATCACTTCTATTGCCTTCGACATCCTCAACACTAGCAACATGTAAATCCACTCTTTGTTCTAATGGTGATTCTGCGACTATTCATTTGAAATGCAAACAACTTAGGGTTATTTTTTCGATGGAAAGAAGAGCTCACACCTTGATTATCACCTTTTCACTTATCATCATCATTTCTAACGATATCTCCACCTCCTTTTCTAGCAATGATCACACTTCTTTTATTCTTTCTTTTATTATTCTTACACACGCCAATCCATCTGTCACATCGAAGATCAGACTCAAGATTTTTCCCCATGTGATTTAAATGCCCATTTAAATCAATCTTATCAAGGTATAGACTTCTGTCATCCGATCATCCTTTCCATCTTTGGCCTTTCCTTTTATCAGGATTTGGAAATCCTTTCACATTGTGCCTCCACCGCCAGCTATTCATCTTGCCAGCTTGTCTCCACATGGTCCACATCCTCGTAAGCCTTCTCACCCTATAATTCAACTTGCTAGCTTTCATCCGTGGGGTCCACATCCTCATAAGCTTTCTCACCCCAACACTTTTATTAATAATTAAGATTCCCATCCTCATAATCCTTTACTTGGGTATTTTTTCGGTGTCTATTTGTAGCGAGGGCTTCTTTGATATGATTAGGTAGATTATAGAAGTCCCAATTTATTAAAGTTTCTTGATTAACACCAAGATTGTCCATCACATCCGCCATTTTATTACCTTCCCTCAAGGTGTGGAAAATTTTAACACATTGAATCTCTTGCAACACACTCCTACAATCATCCAAAAAATATCTGATTTCCAAAGGAATATTCGCCCCATTGTTGAGATGATCAACTATAAATTTTGAGTCTCCTTCTATAATTACCTTGCTGTATCCCTCCTCTTTTAGAAGTCTAATTCCTATCCAAGCAGCTGATGCCTCAACGAAGTTGTTCATTGCCATTCCTAAGCCTTTGTTGTATCCAGTCAGATAAGCACCCTTATCATTCCTTATTACTCCACCCGCCATAACCCGTCCAAGATTTCCTTTTGAGCAACCATAAAAGTTGTATTTAACCCATCCTGGTTCTGGGGGCATTTAGATAGTATTCCTTCTAATAAGCTATTTTTACTAGTTTACATTATGTAAGTCATGAGAAATCTCCCATTGCTGGTTTATACTCAGCTCTTGCTGTGTAGGTTGTTTCTTAGCCTGATTGTACGTGCAACTTTCCACATTTTCCTGAATTTTTCTTTTAACAATTAAACAAAGCTCCTTACTAGTTCTTGTAGTGTCCCTAAACACCCTATTATTTCACTCTTTCCATAGGCCCCAAGTCAGAAACGGGGGAATCTATCCCCATAGATCACAGATAATATTGTGGGAGAAAGGGAACAAGCCCCATCCTTCAATAAACATTTGGACATTGGTAGGAAAAACCCATTCCACTTTTAGAATATTGAGAAAAAAACCCCAGAATTCTTGGGCATAAGAACTGAAAAAACAAATGCAAAATAGATTCCTCTTCTTCATTACAAAGACTGCATTTGTTGACCAGGTACCAACCTCTTTTCTTTAGGTTTTCTATAGTGAGGATCTTACCATGAATAACCGTCCACCAGAAGCAATTAATTTTCGGGATAAGATTCTTCTTCCAAAATTTGAGCTAGTCAAAAGATCCTAAAACCTGCGTTTGCTGAATCATGGAGTCGTAGGCAAATTTAACCGAGAACTTGCCATTGGCATTTTTTGTTAGATCCACTCATCCTTTATATTTCTTGAGAAGAGGTTAGGATTTCCTATTTGTTTCATTAGCAGGTCAATAGCAACATCCCAATTCTGTTGTCTACTTCCCTTGAGAACAACATTATTTAGGTAGTCTTTGAAGCTTTTCCATTTGGGTCGCAAACCTTCCCACACTAGATAATTAGAGACTTTTTTTTCCAATGTCTCTTTTTAGTCTCATGCTGATTTGTTAATAATAAGGATTAAAGATATTTAGATGTGATTAAGACATTTATATTTATTATGATGAAACTGTATTAGGATATTAAGATGGACGTTATGATATAATGATTTGGATTTTTCTTATATTAAAAGAGTTGTTTTTTATAAACTAGATAATTATTTTACTATGTGCTTAGATTATTTTATGATTACTAATCCATTCTTTTGTCGAGCTATGATTGTAAAGTATTTTGCCCTTGAACGTAGGGAGAATATCATTGGGGATGATGGTGTCATGGTTTGTGGTGTCATGGTTTGTAGTGCCAAGGAAAGGAGACAAGGTACACTAGTTTTTATTCCAAGTTGGCCAAGGTTAGGTGACCATAAGAGGTTTTGACCTAATAAATATGTGTCTTGGTTGATTGTGAGGTCAAGACATTTATTATCTTTATTTCATTAATTTATGGTGTTCTGTCATTTAGATCAGTCCTTGAGTTGTTTCCCTTAGTTGGTGTTGATAATTGTTCTTATTCAAGTTGTTGGATTTATTGTTTATGACTTTATTGCCACTTTTGGAAGTATTGAGATTTTTTTTTTTTTGGAAATAACTACATATTAATAATATTTACATATCTTTATCATTGTCTTAAGTCCTAAATAGGTAAACTCTACCCTAAACTATCATAAGAAATACTTGACCCCTATAACAACTTAATCAACACATTAGTTGAATTGGTATGGACAATAGAGGGGACATAAGTTTGAATAACAAGAAATATGTGAATGAATGGGGTCTCAGACTAATAAAACCCTAAATTTAAGGCATTTAGTTGAAATAATTTACTAGTGGTGGAGTGGTGGCATATTGGTATGGTGTGGTGGAAATCACACCCATTCACGATAGTCCTTGATGGGCCTATAAAATTCAATCACCTATAATTGTGGTGAGTTTGAAACTTAAATAACTACAATTAAGTCATTGCTAGAGAGAAGGTTTAGAGAGAAGAAATTTGAGGGAACTTTATGAAGTTTCATTGAGACATGGGGGTTGAGGTTTTGATAGTAGGTGTTCATTGAAATGGAGAGTAGTAGTAAGGAGGTATTGAGTTTTGTAAAGTGGTCTTACACCTACAATTTTTTTCACTTGGGCATGTAAAGATACATATATATAATATTGTACACTATGATTAAAATACATGTTTTATGAATGTAAAAAGGGGTTTTGCGTGCTCCACAACTTCCCACACAACATGATCTATGGGAAACTAGGTGGTATGCACTCCATGGTAAAATATTTACTATTTTAACCCCTATTCATGCTACTAAGTCTGTATATCTTACTATGATCCTTTGAACTTACTAATGTAAACCTAAGTGTTTATTTATGCAGTCCTATGAATACAACACTAAGAAATTGCATTGAAAACATTTTATTTTTTATTTGTATAGTATTGAGACTTATGTGTTCATGGATATATGTGCTCTTGAAAACTAATGTCAATGAATACTTATATTGGACATTTTTTAACCTTGTGTTATAGGCACTATTTGTTCATAACTCTTTGTGCTCTTACAAACTAAGGACAATGATTTATTGTATTAGAGATTTATTAACCTTAGGTTATAGGATTGTGATATAAGTAATGTATGACCATGAATTAATGCAATAATGATCTATTGGAAGCATATTCCAGAAGTAAAGTATGATTTAGAATACAAGAAACATAGAACTATTAGAGGTATGTAATTTGAGTATAGCTTAGGTGGCATTATAGGCTTGTGTTACCAATAATCTTAGATTGTGATTTTATAAAATACAAGACTAGACATTTATGATAAGAGGATTGTGCTTAAAATAATATAGGACTATGAACATGTGTGGAGTTATTGTGATATTTGAAATGAAGGGAAATAGGTTAGAGTGTTAAAATGGGGGTATAATAAACCTATCTTCCTCATTTCATTAGGAAATGAGACCCACACGAAGGATTGACTTACAAACCTTAGGTGAGTCAACTCAAGGTGTGAATACATAGATTTCCTTATGACTAAAGGACGGGGGACAAGTTCACCAGGAACTTTTGGGATAAATAATAAAAATAGAAAATAAACCCAATTATGCCAAATTAAACTTGAAACAATAATATTAAACTCAAAATAAGTAGAACCATTAATTAAATTGTAGATATGAGAAGGGAAAAACTATGTTTACCAGTAACCAAAAGTGAGTTTTTGAAGGTTGATTGGGACTTATTCACCCAAGGGAAAATGGGTCCACTGTCAAGGATTTTCTAATTTTTTTAAGAGCCTCTGATATAGATCTGAATCTTCTAATTTGTCCAAGTGGCAGTGTCAGAATGCCATAAATAATTTCTATAGGCAAGTTTCCATGAGATGACAACTTTTGCAACTTTGTCAACTTCATCAATTTTTCTCTTCAAGAGATCTTCAAGCTTTCTTCCACCTAGATTTGCAAACACAACATGAGAGGGAAGAATTGTTTGTTTTTGGTGAATGGGGGTTTGCCTTGGTCAAACCCCATTTTGGTAATAGAGCCTTGAAATGAATAAAAAATGAAAGAGGGAATGAAGAATGAAAAATGCAATGTTACCACTCAACAAACCCTTGAATAAAACTTGGAATATAGATTTGCAACTTGCATGAAATAGCTTCAATGGATGTGGATCTTGAACTTTGAATCTTGCTTGAAATAGTGCTTTGAATGCTTGATTTGATCATGAAACCTACATCACAATGTTAGCTCCAAAAACATGCATGATGCAAGAAGATTTTGACATGATGATTGGATCTTGAATGTTGCAATAAAAATATGATAAATTTTCTCTTGAATGCCTTTGATCACCACTTTAGCTCTTGTAATTGAGCACTTGAAAATATTAGGTGAAACATAGTGAAATAACCTTATATTTATAGATATGTATCCTCAATTTCTCGAAATTCAAATATCACAAGATGACATTGAATCACAGATTTGAATATGTTAAAATACCACCAAAAAAATAATTTACATTTAGGTCCTAAGGTCTAGGGAGGACCCATTCACCCATGGGTGAATGGATCCCAGGTCCATAAACTAGGACACATATTGCTCAATGATAATTTTTATGTTTAGGCATTAATGAATGTCGAGTTTCCTCTTCATAAAATGTAATTAAATAGGTTTGGTAAATGAATTAAAGGGCCAATTAAGGAAAAATTAATCTCAATTAATTAAGGGAGCCATAAATAAGTGTGAAAGTGTACAGGTTAACACCTTACAACACTAAATTGAGGCACAATTAAGTCCATTTTAACTAGGAGGGCCCAACCAAGTGAGGAAATGTAAAGGGATACATTTTTCCTCACTATATTTAGCCCCCACTTTAGTGAGAGGATGATCTCGCATCAAACTCACACTAAAGTAGACATTAAAATATATGTATGCAACAAAAACAAGATACTCAATCATAAAGCATCAAAGACTTAAAGAAAAGGTATAAATAAAATGGGTAGATCAAGCCTCAACTATCCAACGCGATGTGGAATGCGCCTCGGTTGTTTGTCCAAAAATATTCACAAGCGGAACTATGGCTGTCCACTATGCAAACAACACTCACACTCACATGGGCTAATGGAACTCCGACTGTCCACTAGGTGAGCCCCAAAGGGTGGCAAATGAGAGAATATTATTAGGCTCCCATACCATACCAAAGCTATCCCTCCGATAACTTCAATAAGGCACCACAAAACAAAACAAAAAAGAGGTGGAAAATGAGAGAATATTATTAGGCTCCCATACCATACCAAAGCTATATCTTTGAGAACTTCAGTAAGGCACCACAAAAAATAAAATAAAATTGAGCTTCATAATACCTAACAAGTTGTGTTATGGTAAGCACCTATGAACAAACGAGCCAAGGCTCCACTGGAAAACAAAGTGTGTTATGCTTGGTGGCCTTGAAAAGGGTTCGAGCTTCATAAGGTGCTCAAGTTGCATTATGCTAAACACTTATGATCAAAATAAAAATAAACATGTTCAAAGGAATTTTCGTTAGTTCATGTAAGGTCTCCTCTTAGGGAACATCGTGCCTAATGTCTCCAAGAGAGGACAAGTCAAGGATAAAAGATTCACAACTTAGGGACTGCAACACATAGCATCACCACTAAGAGGAAAGTCATATGCCAAGAAAGGTCTCACTCTTGGAGGACATCAAACCCAATGACACCACCAATGAAAAGATGCATAACAAGAAGTAAGAAAATATCATAATGAAACATAAGGAATGTTAAAAATTTCATAAATAATAATGCCAATGTATGCCCCCACTTTAAAGAAATTGCTAATACCATTTCTATGAGAAATTTACTTTAAAGTAGGAAATAATCATTGCTAACATTAAAAAAGATATGAGATCTTATTCAGAAATCCCTATGCCAAGTCAAATGTTTCCAAATGAAGCTGCGTAATGAAAAAGAGAGGAAGGGGTTCCCCCAAAATTAAATCCAAAACACATAAGGGATCTATGGATTTGGAGTCAATATGTCTTTGCTACAATGTTGTTATAGAGCTAAAAAATGTCATCCTTCCCCAAATACTCACAGAACAAGAAGAATGACACACAGAGAGTGAAAACAAAGAAAAAGATTTTGGGTCAACATGGAAGAGACCTAAATGTTTTGATGCCTTGCGTCATCCCCAAAAGGAAAACACAATAAAAAAGAAAAGATAAATGTTTACGACATATAGAAGAATGTAGATACAAATAGAGGAATGCACATGAAGAGATACATCAAATAGAACAGTACAGGGTGATCACATTACGCACATGCAATCACATAAAGAACATTAAATAAAAGAAAATAAAGACAAAGACTAGGAAGGAAAATGTGAGTCAACCTATATTAGGTCTATTACATTCCAATCTTGTTCAGTATATGAAAAAGGTAGTCAAATAGCCAAAGGGACAATATCAAGTGCCAAACTAGGACAAGGCTATTTGACCCCTTGCCCCCACTAAGTGCAAGGAAAGGACGAGCCAGGATGAGTGATGAGAAGGAGCTCCTTACAATAAAGAAAATGATTTGCAATGAATGTAAAGCATGCAAATGTGAGTATGCTATGGTCCTACAACTATCACATGGCAAGGAGAAAAGTTCATGTAATTTAGTCAAGTTGGATCCCTAGGGGATTTAAATTTCTTCAATAATTCTTTAAACCATGATAATTATTGATGTGATGTCCAAAAAATTTGTGATAGGCATAATATGGTTCATTTTGATCAACTTTTTGTGGTGTTAATTGTTCACATTTAGGAGGTAGCTTAATTAATCCCCAATGTAGAAGAGTGTAGAAATCATTCTCGATTTTGGATATTTTCAATAGGCCCTTAAACGTCTTTTGTTTCTTGGATTTGTAACGTTGATGCAGTTTCTTCTTTGGTTTGATATTTGATTGATTTGAAGGTGAAGGATCTAAGGTAACCCTAGGATCCTTATGAGGCATGATTTTGTGGAATGAGACACCTTTCCTATTAAGATCATTGTGATTGTGATTATGATTAACAATTGGATCTTTTAACATCACACCTTTCCCTTTTTTAGGAAGGGATGTATTAGGAATCATCTATTGTTTTATTGAATCTCTCTCATACATAGGAAAGCTATTGAAGGCTAGTTGGGGAGAGGGAAAATTTATTTTAATGATATGGACCAGGCAACATATAAATTCTATTCCTTGTGCATGCTTAAGCATCTTTCTTGTGTTCCCTATGACGAGAATGCTATTACTAGCAATATGTTCGGATTTCACAAAGTCTTGCAAATATTTCAATTCTTCATTGATCTTGCTTATGTTCTCTTGAGAGACATTAGCAACCATTGTTTCAAAATCACACACATTAGTTGTGGGTAGGGAAGTCATTGGAAATGAGGTATGAAAGGTAGGATCCATAGAGGGTTGACTAGTGTCAACACTATGAGTGAAAGAGTTAGAAAACCCAAGATCCATGGTGAATGGTGTATTGTGAGATGACATGAGTCTCAAAATACATATCATGATAGTAGTAGCAATAGGACATTTTAGAACTAGAATTTCACATGAAAACCGTAAGGCCTTTTGCCCATTTAAACCCATTCATTTGCTATCTTTTCCATTAAAAATTCATTTTTTCCACTCATATATAGCCTATACCCTTTACTGTTTCCTTAATGTTCAATTTTACATCACTTACCGCCTTCGCGCGGCCTCCCACAATGGGCTCGCGGTATGGTGGTAGTGGTTAGCAGGCAAGTGTAAAGTGTTTATCATGCCACCGCACACGGTCTAAACATAGACCACAGTATTGCGGTGGGCGGTGAGTAAGCAACGATGGTAACAGTCGAAGGCAAGTAGTTAGTGGGCGGTGTACAGCGGTAGCGGCCAGGGACGAGGCATAAAGTTTTTACTGCGCCACCGTGCGTGGTCAAACCACAGACCGTGGTGGCTGCGGTGAACAGGTAGCGGTCAGCGAAACGGACAATGACGGTGTGGAAACGGTCAGAGTAGGAGCCATCGTGGTATCGTAGGGGGTCATCTTGTAGACCACGGTGATTGCGGTGGATGGCGAAGACGGCTAGCAGTTACACCGCAATACCACAGACAAGCAAAAATGAAGCCGCGGTAGGGCGGTAGGAGAAAAGAACGGGCCAGAGCAGTCGATGGTCAAACACCGCGATACCACGGGTTGAAGAATGTGAGACCACGGTAGAGCGGTATAAGCTATGACAACTACAGGAAATATTAAAGTGAAAATTTAAAAGCTCGACTATAGTTAGAAATATTTAAATTGCCGATAAGGCAACTTATTTAAATATTTCATTCCTATCAGAATATCAAACGGTTATGGCAGGTAAAATGAAAAGTCGTGACTGTTGAGGTGTAATGTATAATTTTTTTGAAAATCAGTGGCAGCAGAAGGTGTGAGATTTTTTCTTGGGAACGAGATAATGTAAAAAAAAAACCTTCTGGAAACAAGGCAAATGGGAATGATTTTGTGACCAAATTCCTTTATGGTATTTTGCTGTTGTGATGTTATAACCGTTAATTTTTGCTCAATTCTCTCAAATTTTGAATTTTTTCGATCATTTGAATTTAAATATCAAGTATATTTTAATTCATCAAGGTTCATTTATGTACTTTGTGTGATTTTAGTTTATTGGTGTCTGCAAATCAGAACTAAATTCCTTTAAAGTGAATAACAGTGTTTGTGAGATTTCTGTTGATCATTGAAGATGAACTGAGTAGGAAAGTATTTCAACACTATTTATGCCAATCATCAGAATTTCACCCCTTAGAGTGTCTAGTAATTTGAATTGTGTTAGAAAGGAAAATGTATATGGAAGTTGTAATATTTTGACTCCGTTGCCTGATAGAAAGAAGGCACTGATCTGCCATATCCCAGGAGATAGAATTCATTATAAACAATATATTCAAAACCTTTTATTTGTGTAGTAGGGGTAGTTGTAGTATCCTTTTGTCTATCCATTCCCAATTTCCATTGTGGGTAGATTGTTTAGCAGGAAATTCATTTCAAATCTGCATATTTCACATAGGTTCACCCACCTAGGTCTAGCAGAACCTAAAGAGAAGAAGGCTAAATTTCATCAATTGGCCTTGTACGTTGGCCAAAAGTGTTGTGAGAGATTGGCAACCTCTCGTGGTTCAAATCTACGTTTTTGAGAACCAACAGGACACAAATTTGTGAAGCTCATACAAGTTTCACAAACTCGGTATGCACCCAAAATGGATAAGAGGTAAAATGCAATGGAATATCCTAGAATGTAAAGTGTAATGCAAAAATGTAAAATAAATTTTTAGATTTCAAACAAGATAATTTTTTGATTATGCTATGTAAAAACTTGAAAATGATGTCTTTTAAATGAAATTTTGAATTGACACAATGCACTAGATTTATCAAATGAAGCTTAATATGATCAATTTGAGATAACACAAATTCTATAAACTATAACAAAAAATTGAAAAACAACAAAACACAATACAAAAACATAGATTTTGATGCCCAAAAATGCAGGAAAAAGACCTAATTAGGGACTCATTCACCCATGGGTGAATGGGTCCAAGCTGAGGGTTTTGAAAACTAAATTTATAGATTTTTGAGTTGATTCTTATGGTTTTTAGATTTTGGACTGAGATAGGTGATTGCATTTTGAATTTTTTTTCTATAAATTTAAGTCTAAATGAAAATGCAAAATAGTGCTAAATGACAAAATAGAATACCTAATTTGATATGCAATTTTGTAATGTAAATGAATGATGATGTAATGCTATGTAAATGCTTTGCAAAATGACCGATTTTTTTGTATTTTCTAGATTTTAAGGAATGCAAAAAATGCAATCCTAAAACCATAAATGAGATGCAAACTAATGCATGTTAAACAACCCTAAATGAGATTCAATTCAATGCAATGCAATAAAAATGAATGCAAAATCTAGACCTAGGGCTGAAGTAGACTCCAAAATCAAAAAGATACAATGCTTAAACATTGGGTTCACCAAAATGAAATGAAGGGAAATAGGTTAGAGTGTTAAAATGGGGGTATAATAAACCTATCTTCCTTATTTCATTAGGAAATAATATCCACATGAAGGATTGACTTACAACCCTTAGGTGAGTCAAATCAAGGTGTGAATCTACAGATTTCCTTATGACTGAATGACGGGGTCAGATTCACCAGCCACTTTTGGGAGAAATATTAAAAATAGAAAATCAACCCAATTATGCTAAATTAAAACTTGAAAATACAATATTAAACTCAAAATAAGTAGAACCAAAAATTAAATTGCAGATCTAAGAAGGGAAGAACTGTGTTTACCAGTCACCAAAAGTGAGCTTTCAAAGGCTGTCTGGGACTCATTCGCCCAAGGGTGAATGGGTCCACTGTTAGGGATTCTTTGAAACTTTCCAGAGCCTCTGATACAAATCTAAATCTTCTAATTTTTCCAAGTGGTAGTGTTGAAATGTCGGAAATAATTTTTGTAGGTGAGTTTTCTTGAGATGACAACTTTTATGACAACTTTTGCAACTTTGTTAACTTTTTCAAATTTGATCTTCAAGAGATCTTCAAGCATTCTTCCACCTAGATCTGCAAACATAATATAAGAGGGATTTTTTTTTGTTTTTGGTGAATGGGGGTTTGCCTTGGTCAAACCCCATTTTGGTAATCAAACCTTAAAATGAATAAAAACATGAAAGAGGGAATGAAGAATGAACAATGAAATGTTACCACTCAATAAACCCTTGAATAAAACTTGGAATATAGATTTGCAACTTGCATGAAATGGCTTCAATGAATGTGGATCTTGAACTTTGAATCTTGCTTGAAATGGTGCTTTGAATGCTTGATTGGATCATGAAACCTACATCACAATGTTAGCTCCAAAAACATGCATTATGCAAGAAGACTTTGACACGATGATTGGATCTTGAATGCTGCAATAAAACTCTAATAAATCTGCTCTTGAATTCCTTTGATCACCACTTTAGCTCTTGTAATTGAACACTTGAAAATATTAGGTGAAACATAGTGAAATAACCTTATATTTATAGATATGTATCCTCAATTTCCTAAAATTCAAATATCACAAGCCGACATTGAATCACATATTTGAATATGTTAAAATATCACAAAAAACATAATTTAAATTTAGGTCCTAAGGTATAAGGAGGACCTATTCACCCATGGGTGAATGGGTCCCAGGTCCATAAACTAGGATGCACATTGCTCAATGATAATTTTTATGTTTAGGCATTAACGAATGTCGGGTTTCTTCTTCAAAAAATGTAATTAAATAAGCTTGGTAAATGAATTAAAGGGCCAATTAAGGAAAAATTAAGCTCAATTAATTAAGGGATCCCTAAATAAGTGTGAAAGTGTAAAGGAATACACCTTACAACACTAAATTAAGGCACACTTAAGTCCATTTTAACTAGGAGGTCCCAAACAAGTGAGAAAATATAAAGGGATACATTTTCCATCACTACAATATCAACAACTTAAGACTATAATAGTGGGTAGGCCTGTGTACATTTATGGTTTATTTAGAATGATGAATGCTTTGATCATTCCTTTGAAAGAATTATATGTATTTTGTAGTGAATAAGGGTTTCACTATCAAGAACCTTGTATTTTATGATTTTCTAGGATAATGCTTTGAGAAAAGGAACATCGATATATTTTAATTGCTAAGAACATAATGCAAGTTCTCTTGTCATAGTAATAGATGGGAAATAAGACATAGTTTAGTATGGCATATTGTTATAAGTAATGAGTCACTCAAACTCCATGGATGCATATTTTGGAAATGAGCTTAGAAATAGTCAAGCACTATATTTAAGCTAGGTTAAATTATATCCATCATTCAATTTATATATGGCTGGGTTGTCAACAATGAGTGAGTTAAGGTTCTTTGTGACCCATTCTTCCTCATTTGTCATCAATACTTCAACATGCAACTAAATAATATTTTCTTTGAGTCTAATGTAGAGCAGGGGTAATCTATTCCAAAAAACCTCAGACAACCACTCTTTCAATCTCTCAAACTTCCAATGGTGGGTTTTGCTCCACAAACCCTCATTAATCCTTGTAGCCTTCCAAACATGGTTTTTTAGACCTAACTTAAAAGGAAAACATGGCATTCAAAATGTGAGCACATTTCTAGATACCCTTTTGGCCACTTACAAGCATATCAAATTTTTAGGTGGGGTCACTTTGTATGGTAGGCTCTAGATCTTGATTGTCCTCGCTCAAATTAGGCCTAATGGCTTGAACAAGCTTGGTAGTAGCAAGGTATTTGTGTTCCAAGGGATCCAATCTCCTTCCAATGCTTCAATAATTTCATATATGGCCTAGATCATCAATTCCTATCAGGTGGCTCAATCTCCAAGAGCTTTTCAACAAAGACCCTAAGCCTCCAGGGTTCCTAGGCCTAATACATGAAGATATTAGGCTAGGGCAACAACCCCAAACATGCCAAATCCAATTCTCTACCCCTGAAAGTTTTTGAAACCAAATAAAAACCCTACACAATCCATTCCACTGAGTTTCAGGAGTTTCTATTGGTGGAATGGAGAGATTTACATTTTTCTTCCTTCTTAGCTACCCTACCTAGGGTTTAGACTAGTATGAGAAGAAATGGCTCTAACTTGATCAAATCTTGATGAAAATGAATGAAACAAAGAAAAAATAAAATTAGATAGTGCTCCATCAACCCCAATTAGATTTAGATCATGATAGGATCGTACAAATCTGTACAAGTCAATGTAGCAACAAATTACATTCATAAAATGCATAAAATAGAGCTTTTATTGATGAAATCTTTCAAATGTCATCAACCCAAAATTTCCTTCGACCACACAAGGAATTTTAAACTTTCACCAATAGATTCCCAATGGAAACTAACTACATTTCAACTTCCAATGGTTCATATTGTACCGGTTCACAACAAAATGCAAAAGTTGCTCTTATAACATTGTGCAACTTTTGATAATTCTTGCAACTAGACCGTAACTTACCCCTAATGAATCAAATTAGAATCAAACAAACATGAAATGGTCTTATTAGACCTTATTAAATGAAAAAATCATAAGACAAAGAAAAATGACAACTTTTGATCCTTGGAGGCATGACAACTTGTGGGTGCCCCTACACCAGAGTCCCTTAAGAGAGGTTACAAATCCAATATTTTTGGAGACTATAATTTCCTTCTTTAGATAGCAAGTGAACACATGCATTTAATCTTTGTATAGATGCATAGTTAGTGTCATACATTTGTGTAGAGGTCTTACACAATAGTAAGAGTCCCAAGTTTGGGTTACCTAGGCTATCTTAGACATGAGTGGCACATTTGGAACTTGTATGTAAATTCCTTGGTAAAGGTATGTTGTTGTTTTGATATGTATGTAGATTTTTGTGTCACTCACATTGGTTGCCACTACTTCTCCCTATTTTCTTATCATTCACGACCCCACATGTAAAGGGTAGTGTCTCACTTAGTTTTGGTGGTTCTTAGGGGAGCTTGTTGAGGTTTTGTGCTTGAAAAAAAGTTCTATCATAATGTGCTCTTTTCCATCTTCAATAGTTCATCTACTCTTTGCAACAACTATATTCTTGGTAAAATGGTAAAGATAATTTTTTTTCAAAACAATGATTTAGTTTATTGATTTTATATTATTAAATTGGATACATTAGTTGTAAAGTTTATATGAATATACTCTAAGCTTGGGAATATACTTGTAGGTGTTGGCCCCATGGTTGTCGTTGCACCAAAAGGTTGACCTGTTAATTCCTGATACAATCACCAGAGTTAATGGATCCACAAGAGGCGGTTAAGCCATGTCATGAATCTCGAGGGGAGAATTGACCATATGCCAACAATCTCCCCCTTAGTGTTACCCAAGGGGATTCAAACCAAACACATTTGGCTTTGATACCAATTATTGGGCCCATGTTTGTAGTTTGCACTAGAAGGTTGACTTGTTAATGCTTGATATAAATACAAGAGTTAACAAATCCATGAGATGTGGTTAAGACATGTCACAAATCCCGAGGGGAGCGCTGACCATCTGCCAATAGTAGGATCTATAAATATATGTGTTTTATAGTGCTTACATCTTGATAAAATTTCTTATAGAGAACATGAAAGAAAGACTGATATTAAATATATCATTTTTAATCATTTGTACTTCTATATTTATACTTTTTCTAACATCCATACTTATACTTGTAAACACCTTCATGTGTGGCAATGTGGATGTTTTTTTTTTATGGTAGTTTATTGGTGTGGAAGTAACAAATAACAAAAAAATCATTAGTTCTTTGTTGCAATTGATTTAGTTGTATTTATGAGAAGATTACTATAAGTTGAAAGGAAGCTAGGCATGTGGAAATGCTTCCAAAACTAAACTTATAAGAGAGTAATGTGTGAATTTTAGATCTTTACAATTAAAGAAAGGAGAAACAAATAAAAGACAAATAAAATTAGACAACATAGGTGTATATGGGGAAACCATTTTGAGAGAAAAACCCCACACTTCAAAGTAGCCCAATGTGTTATTTAGTAATCTAAACATAGTTATAATACATTATAAAGCAAACATTTACAAGAGTATCGCCAACTAGAGATTTGGTGCATTTTTTTATAGCACAACAATACTTACAAAATCTATCAATATATCCATCTCAATCATCCTATAAATAAGATAAGTAATACATAAAACCATGAAATTATAATTATAAAACCATGAGCTAAAACCACACAAAAAGGAGCATCCAAATACTTAGTTAAAAAACCAACACCTAAATCTCAAGATGAGTTCATAGGCTTAAATAACATATTCGTCTTGCCTATCATAAGTGCATCATAATCTAATCATCAACTTAGAAGTTCCATTTTGGCTTCATTTTTTGATGCAGTACTAGGGTGGGGGGTCTTTTTAGACAACTCATTTTAGCAGCCATAACATAAAATGCATCCTCATTCAAATCTTTGGAAGCATATGCAATTGAAAACTTAAAGGAACAATTCAGATTTTTAAGAATTCATCTTCAAAACTTCATTGATATTGGAAAATCCATTACAATATTCAATTGTGAAATATAAAATAAAAACTTAACTAATTCATATCAGCTTCAAACACCTACAAAATCACCTCTAAATATTTTGCAACACTTTGGTGGCTACTAAATTATTCCTATTGTAACCCCTTCAAGATTTATCCTTGTCTACTCTTGGGCATTGGATTCCGCCTTTTTGGAGATTAAAATTAATTATTGAAATATTCCAATATGGCCTTCAAAACCTCCTTAAATCCACTACCTATATTTTGGAAAAAGATGCATGCATGAGTGTAACTCCCTACTGCATGTAACCTCTCCTGCAACATGTTTGGTGCCCAATTAATTTTCCATTTGTGTATGGGAATTATAATTCTCTTCCAAGCCATTATTTAATATCCCAAAATTTAATTTTCCCAACTTGGGTGTTGGGTTTTAATTTTCACACATTTTGGCATTTTTAGTACATTTAATGTGCAACTTACAATTTGTCAAATTACATTTTTTGGGCCAATAAATAAAATATGAGTTACATTAATTTGGCCCTATTTTTCACCCAAAGCTAACATTAAAAATTTAGATTCCCAACCAATTTAATAAATATAATTTTCCAATCTCCGAGTGTTCCCAAACAAGGTGTTGAAAAACTGCTTGCATCTAGAAACCATTCAAGAAAATAAATTAAATAAAAATATTTTTGGAGATGCAGGATTGCCTAACACCCATGGATGCTCCAACATCATTGTTTCCTTTCAATGATGTCTTATAATGTGTCATAACGCACATCATTAGTTGGTTAACAAGTGTAACTCCCTCTTACAACTCTTTTTTGTGTCTTAGATATTTTTACATTTTCAATATGGAAGGCCCAACTTCTAAAGGACATAATTATTGTTCTAGGTTCATTTTTTTTAAATGTAGAGTTGAAAAATTTCTACACACCAATCATTCTTGGAAGTTACATTCAACAACCTAAAGTTTATATTTTTCTGAAATATGAAGTCTATAGCTTAAAATCTAATTTAAAAAATAAATTATAGTTCAAAACTTGTATACTTAAAATTAGGAGCATGGTTGAGACACTTTTTTTAACATTCTTCCACTTGTCAAACACCCTGTAAGAGAAAAAGGAGTACCAACACTATCAACTAATTTCTAGGGACTGAGAGGCCCATAGAAGCATAATACCAACTTTTTTTTTTATACTCATTAGCTTTGTCAATGCATCTGCAACATTTTGTAAATTTCAACTTTCTCAAACATCACTCTCCCGTCCTCTACCATGTTAGGAACAAAATGATACTGGACATCAATGTGCTTTGTCCTTGCAAGAAAGGTTGAGTTGTTTACTAGATATATGACTCTAATTTTCATATATAATTTTTAATAGCTTTTGGGATTGGCCCCACATATGAACACAATCATTTAATCTAAATGCTTTTTCCTATCAATAAGGTTTTGATAAAATCATTAAATATCTAGCAATTCTACTTGTGTTCATACCTCCCATTCTAGGGAAACCTCTATTGTTACACATATCTGCTACCTCATTTTTTTTGTTGGAATTCCTTACTCATAATGATGAGAATGAGAAAAAAAGGTTATATATTACATCAACCACACTCTAGTTGGCTATAATCTCAACCACACTCCCATGGAAAAAGCATGTCTAGCAGTGGTCTTCAAATCTTAGAAACTAAAGCATTATATGCTTAAGAATTTTATCAAGCTCATATGTAAAGTTGTTCCACTTAAATATATTTTATCAAGAACATCCTTGAAAGGTCATATGGCTAAATGGGTCATGCTCTTAAGCGAGTTTGATATAGAGTATGTAGATAAAAATCTATCAAAGGCCAAATAATTGTAGATTAGTTATTTGAGGCTCCTCTTCTTGATGCCTACCCATTAGTTACAGAGTTTCTTGATGAGTCCATCTTCACAATCACATAAAAAGAATCATGGAAATTGTATTTTGATGGCTCATATACATAGCATGGGTCTAGAGGAGGTATACTCTTTATCACCCCTTAAGGTGATTTCATCCTCAAATCATTCAGATTAACTTTCCCATGCACCAATAACATAACAGATTATGAAGCTTTAACCAATGGGTTGAGAATGGTAGTACAATGGAACATAAGTCAGCTACAAGTCTATGGTGATTCTCATCTCATCATCAAACAAGTTAACAATGAGTTCCAAACCAAGCATGATAAGTTGCTTCCCTATAAGTGTACGGTAGATGAATTCAAGAAGTATTTTGTTTACATCTAGTTTGAGCAAGTTCCTCATCTCCAAAATAAGGCTGCAACTGCAATGGCTACTATTAGATCCTTGTTGGATATGCCTCATGATAACCATACATGTGAATTTCTATTTGAAAAACTCTTATCTCCACATAAGGAATTTCAAATTATAAGATGGTATATAAAATCATTGGTCCTAAGTCCCCTTGGTACCATAATATTTATACCTACCTCCAAGATAATACCTTGCCACCCAACCTCACTCATAATCAACACTGATCATTTATCTAACACTCATCCCACTACACAATCTTGGGTGATACCTTATATCGTTGAAGCTATGATGGTTATTTATTGTGGTGTTTAAACATGAAAAAAGCCAATATCATGCTACACAAAGGCCATAGTAGTGTTATGGTTCTCATACTAGTGGTATAGTCCTTGCAAAGAAGCTTCTTGAATAGGATACTGTTAGCCCACCATAGAACATGATGCTTGTGAATATGTCAAGAAGTGTCTCCCTTGTTAGCAACATGGATAATTGGTACATGTACCCTCTTAGGATTTGCAACCCATCACTTCACCATGGCCCTTTTCTCAATGGGGTCTTAATTTTTTCAATGAGATGCATCAACCCTCCTCTAATGGACAAAATTTTGTTATAATTACTACTGAGTATTTCATAAAGTGGGTGGAATCTATCCCTTTCACCCTCATTATAGGTACCCAAATCTCCAAATTCAACCTATAGCATATCATATTCTATTATGGTATTCCATCCACCATTATCATTGACAATGATATATCTTTCAAAAATCAAGATGTTCATAATCTTTGTGAACAGTTCCATATTCAACACCATTGTTCTACCATTATTACTCCAAAGGTAATGGCCAAGTTGAGGCAACCAATAATACCTTGATAAAAATCCTCAAAAAGATTATCAATGAAACCAATCATGATTAACACCTCCATCTAAACCTTTCCCTTATTGTACAAGTATTTGTACCCCTCCCAATTCCACTCCTTACTCCCTAGTTTATGATTCCAAGGCTATATTTTTGATTGAATTGGAACTCCCATCCTTTTGTATCTCATTAAAAAATATTATCAATGATGAGGAGTATTGGGTTGCACACTTGAGTCAATTAGAGCTTCTTGATGGATGCCACCTCCATGCCTACAATAATTTGCAAAAATACCAAATTGGCTTAGAAGAAGCTACAAGGAGAAGATCAAGCCTCATCAAATGCAAATTGATGATCTTGTGCTCAAAGAAAATTAGAGGAATCAACAAGACTATGAAAAGAAAGGAAAATTTGAGTCTAATTGGTTGAGTCCTTACATCATTACAATAAAGTACGGTTTAGGTGCATATCAATTGGCTATTACAGAAGGAGAGCCTTTGGATGAACCCATCAACACCATTCTCCTCAAAATATTCCATTCCTAAATTAGTTAAGTTGTCCCACTCTTCAATTTTTTTTTTTTTTTTTCAAAATATTGAAAAAATCTAAAACAAAGATAAATAATTCATCATATGGTGAAAACCACCCTTGGTGGTGCCTTGGATAGGTATGTGTAGTGAAAATCTGGTGATAAACATTATACACAAGCGGCAGTTCCATTATCCTACTCATCCTCATCTAAATTTCATAATATTCACATCCACTTAGTGTTATCCCATCCACCATGTATATAATCTTCCATTCATCATCCAATATCTATAGCTAAGCATTAGAAAAATTTGATTACTATCCCAATTCCTGAGTTTCACCCCCGATTCCTAAGCTTTATCCACTTTTTTAGACTCATCTTAAACCCTACTCGAGCATCACAATATGAACATCTTACGAGTAGGCTTATACATAAAACCATCCTTTGCATATGTTGTACATCCTATACATATTATGTGACCTATACGTAAGGTCACTATTGTGTCACCATCTAGGATTGACCTTGTATATAGTTGTTGTTAGGGTTCATCTTTGTACATAGTTGTTGCTAGGTCTCATCCTTGTTTCTGTTCCCTAGTGAAGACTATGTCCTTATCAAGATGGTACTTTGAACAAAATATATTAGCCCCTAATAATTTGAGGTATCTTGATCACCCCTTGTCATGAGAATCCTAGGTCTTACCTATCCATGGTCTTTGTAGGATATATTGTTCCTCAAATCAAACCATATATGTCCCATCCACCATCATTATCACAAAAGGTATTTTAGATTCTTTCTTTTTCTTTGGTGCTTTTTGAATATTTTTTCTTTTATTTTGAGCTCCCTATTTTACCTACTCAATGTTTCCACGATCTATTATATCATGGTGCGCTTTGAATTGTGGAACTATGGACACAATTTTTTCTTTTGTGTGTTGTATCTTTTTGAGTGTCCTATGTTGTTCCCACCAAGGTCTTGTGAGACCTCGTGTTATGTAGGGGCATTCCTTTTGTTTATGGTTTTCCAACATCATGCCCATGAAAGTCCTTTATGAATTTATGAGATGTTGGACTAACCTTCTTGTTTGTTGATTCAATCCTATGCATGCAATACAAATTCACCTTGGTTCCTCATACCCTAGTGCATATTATCTCATGCTATATCAAGTTAAGTGCTCACTATAATGTAGTTAAATTATTGCATTCCAAAATCCACACAATCCCATCCCATCCTTCACATATTTATCCTAACCATCACTTTGTCCCTTCTTAATCATGGATTTCATGTGCATTTGATCCCCTCTTTCATTTCATATCCCCCTTCTTCTACTCATTATGCCCCTATGTCCCTATGTCTAATGTAATATGGTGTCACCCTTGCATTCACACCTTTTCATTCCACATCCTCATTGCATTAACATTAGATTCATTTAGGTTTTTAGACTTGCCATTTTAAGAATATTTTCATCATCATTATATTTATTTAGGTGTTTAGATTTGTTATTCTAAGCATCCTTTAATCATCATTGCATTCATTTAGGTGTTTAGATTTTTTATTCTAAGCATATTTTCATCATTATTGCATTAATTTAGATGTTTATATTTGTCATTCTAAGAGGTTTTTCATCATTATTGTATTCATTTAGGTGTTTAGATTTGTTATTTTAAGCATCTTTTCATCATCGTTGCATTCATTTAAGTGTTTAGATTTATTATTCTAAGCATCTTTTTTCTTATCATTAGTTTATACATTGATCATAAATAATTCATTCCTCATTAGGCATATTCTAGTTTCATTTTTAGATTCATTTATCCATGTGCATCATAAATAAAATACATATCCACACTAACAACCATCATCCATACACATAAGTCATTATGATCCACATATACATATCCTACAACATCATCATTAACATCTAGATATCATAAACATAAATAAACAACCTATACACAATCATCATCATGAAAGAATCATAAAACATACATGGATAACCACTAACCATCACATCACTATATATCATAAAATGATAATGTCCATTGCATAAATTCCATATTACATCAAATAGACCTCAAGGTCTCATCATAATACAACAACTCTGTAGAGCATAATAAAAAATGAGCCCTAGGGCATATATTTGCCCTATCTCTATCATACACTAGCTATGGCTAGTTTTGTCTCCTGGTGATGGCCTTGGTGATGATCCTCCTGGTGGCCCCATGGTCACTAACCTCCTTGATCTAGTTGACCTAGATACCTTAGTCCTCGAATGTTCTACATAGCTTGGAGCTCTCTAATCTATTGGTACAACATGTTCATATAGTGATTGCCAATGGCTAGCCTCCCGTAAGGCCCGTGATACCTATACAAATGCCTATGCTATCCCCTATGGTACTAGGAGGTCTCTCAACCAAGTGATCTCTACCTCAACCATCTATAACTACCTCCAAAATACTTCTCTCACTCTTCAATCCATCTCACTGAACATTTACCTACTCTAATCTCCTCTGAATGATGTCTTGATCACTTAATGCATGTGATATTCTCATCTCTAAAGAATCTTCCATGTCATCAATCTCCTCTACTGGTGCATCTAAAAGTGCTGATCATTGTGCCTTATACCATGGTGATTCATATATCTCCACCTATGGTGAATCTTGTATCTCCATC
Organism: Sequoiadendron giganteum; assembly: GCA_007115665.2. NCBI lineage: Eukaryota > Viridiplantae > Streptophyta > Pinopsida > Cupressales > Cupressaceae > Sequoiadendron > Sequoiadendron giganteum. The sequence goes on along the minus strand of CM021108.1, from coordinate 599,001,184 downwards.
TCTAGTGAGTCATGTCCCTCATCCTCCCCATTCATTGAAGTTAAGATTGGGTCACTATCACTATGCTTGCTACTAATCTTCATAGTCTCCTCCCCTCCCTCACCTGCTCATCGGTCCCTTCTATAGCCTCCTCTTTTATCTCCTCTAGGTGTCTTTGTCTGATATCTCCCTCCACATACTTTAATCACTCCTCCTCCACCTCCTCTTATGGTAGCCCAAATTTTATGCCTCTATCTTGTAGGATCCACCTTCTCACCCCCTCACCATACCTCCCACTCCTCCTCACCCTTATCTCATCACCTCCCTCAGAAAATCCCTAAGTTTCTCCCGTACACTCCTTTGTAACCTCTGTGGCATTGGTTTCGGCCACCATATCTTATATGCTTATGTAGTACCTATGTCCACTACATGCTCTAAGTCATCCCACTCTACCCTACCCACCCAATTATTTAGTGCATCATCTTTCCTAACATATGACACCCAATATGCCACCTCATGCGCATACCTCACAAACTAATGAGGCCCCTTTAGAACTCCTTGTTGTAGTACTCTGTATGGATTATATCTCACAATAATATTGGTCATACCACCATGTTTCCCTCCACTAGCTCATCCAAAAACCATTGCCAATAATCTAGGTCTCCAACTTGTCTTGATAGTAGAGCCCTCTCCCAAGAAAATACATAGGATCTCCATAATCCATCGCCACTATGTATCCAATTGATTGGAGACTGAAAATGTTTTCCCACATCCATAATTTTGGAAGAGTGATATTCCTAAGACTTCGTCCATCCCTAAAATTTATTGTATGTAAATCCCTATAAAGCTGGGATAACATGTGGGCTCCCTAGGAAAACCACTGTCCACTCTATACCAAGCTAATGTGAAATGACTATCTACTTTTGACTAACAGTAAGATGATGCTGATAAGAGCCACCATCACTAAGGGAAACATCAGAACCACCCCCTAAAATTATCCAAATGTAGAATCATCCCACTCCTTAGTAAGTCACTCCTAAATAGCCTTTATAATTCCATATTTGGTGTTGTAATAAATGTATACACAAATTGGGTCCTAATCAACACCCACAAAATCCTCCATGCATCCTCTAGTGTCACGACCATCTCCCTTGTTAGGAGATGGAAGGTAATCATCTCATAGTATAATTGCTCTACTAATACCATCAACATCACCCTATGTCCATAGATTGATGGCATCTGTGCCACATACTCCAATTTGATCGCTTGCAAGGTCACCCTCCCAACCTCTATCAGTTTCTCTTTAAGTCTCAATACCATTGGTCATTGTTCCTAGGTCTCCAATGTATCTAATTCCTTCACATCATACCATACACCTAATCACTTTCACCTAAATATTAAGATAAAAAATCCAATTTTACTTTAATCATCTATTGTGTGACCTAACACATCCCTAAACCCTATCATCACCCTTCCTCCCCTCCCTAGCTTCTAATTATCATAACTAACTCACATAACAAGCTGCCTCATTTTTTGATGAGGCCATTCCAACCCCCTACCAAGCTACCTTATTTTACGAGGTCATTGCAATCATCTACCAAACCACCCCATTTATAATGAGGTCGCCCCAATCCCCTACAAGGTCACCCTATTTGACAAGGCTACCCTAAACCCCTATGAGGCCACCCTATTTCCTACGAGGCTACCTCACTTGCCCACAAGGCTTCCCAAACATGATTTTCCCTCTTGGGCGGCCCTATTTCTACCTCATTTCCTGCCCAAAAATTGTAAAACAAGTACAAGGATAAGGTTCATAATGATTTACCCATGTGCCTACCTTTTTTAGCCGTATGTAGGCCTTCACCCACTATGCAGGTCACTCTCCATGTGGAATATTTTCCATCTTCTTGCTACTAAGATCTCACACTCTTCTCACTTTTAATATAGAAAATAGTAAAAATGAAGAGTTTTCACCCTCCATGGCATATTTATTTATCCCTAGCCATTCATTTTCTCACATTTTCTTTATCCTAATCCCATTTTTCTCCATTTCTTCTTCTCTCAACTGTAGTTTTCCTCAATTTTTTCCTTTCCTAATATTTTCATCTTTTAAGAGGCTGTTTGGGCCCCCTTTTTCTCACCTACCCTCTAGAGGGGGCATAACCTATACCTGTCACCTTCTTCTATCATCTCTACACCGAGGCATGTTTTACCCACTCCTTCATCATGTCACCAATATTTTATTGTTTCTTTGAAATACTATTATTTTAATGCCATTTCAAAAAAGGGAAAATTGTACACCTAAAATTGACCACTATGGTTTGGTTAATTTATCCCTAATTCATCTAATTATTGTCACCTATATTAATTAAATATTTTATTATTTTATTAATATTCCCTATTTTCTTTTATTTTTTGAATTATATCCTAAGATAATTAATTTAATTAATTTACCTATCCCTCATCTATTAAATAAAATAAATATCCTTATTTATTTAATTTAATTCACTAAATTTCATTCCCTCTGAGGATTAACCTAAGAAAAAAAGCATTCCTAATTATTTACCTATCCTAATGTTATTCCTCCAAAGAATTAAATAAATAAAAAATATTTATTTATTTCCTTCAAGTCCCATCCCCCAACTTAATCCTATTTTATAAACTAATCATAATCCTCGTTAGCCATATGCACACACTTAAGCTTTGAATAAATGTGTCACATCCTCCATCATTTCCCACTTTCCTTAATCCTAAGCCTAATCCCAATCACTTATCCAACCTCCCTCTAAACATTTTCACATTCATTTAATCCATGCTTAAGAAAAGGTCAAGTCCTTTTCCTTAAATGCTCATCCTCATTATCCTTGGAGTCTTAAAGGCTTCCTCTTTTGACAAATGAAGCCCACATGCATCCTTGTCCCAAAAGTACTCCTAAGGAATTTAAAATTCCTTTATTCCCTTCCTTGTCATACATTAGGAATGTAGGACAAGGAAGGCCTTTATGACTTATATCCTCCCTATACTCCAAGGTACCCTCACAAGTACCAATGTTTTCTCAAGCCACCACATTATGCCACTTAGCTCAATCTCATGGATTGAGAGATCCCACTCAATCCTAACCCTTGATCTCTCCATTCAATCCTCACTATTGATCTCTCCCCATCAAAAATCTATAAATTCACCCTTAATCTAAGAAACTTTATCACATTGGAATGCATGATTATGTTACAATTTATTCAAGAGTACTCATCAAAATATATCAAAGGGAACTACCATTTTCATGTAACTAGGTGATCTAACATAAATTATTTGCTTGATTTTATGTTTGTTGGATTTCCTAATGTCTAATCTAAGTATTTGTTTTGGTTGTTGTGTTTGGTGAACTTAGGTGTTTGGATTGACTATCAATTGCACAATTTCCTTACATACACCTTCTATGTTAATACATTTCTCCAAAGCATGTCCTCTTCCAAGTGAAGATCAAATCCTCCTTATAATCCCTCTTATGATCTCATCCTCTCTCAAGATCTAATCACCCCCATCAAACCCATCCATGAATCACAAACATATACACTTGGTTTATCCATATTTATCTGAGCTAGTCTCCTTGAAGATTCTATAATCCCTCTCCCTATTCCCCTCGAAATAGTCTCAAATATTGTTTTAAAAATAAAAAGTATCTCATTGGAAATTATATATTTTTTAACTGCATTATCAAGGCAAAGGATTAGGCCTTCATGAGAAAGGCATCCTAGAACCTTCTTAAATAAAAGGAAATACAAACAAGGCCTTGCATAGAAATATCATAACCAAGATGTTGGTGATCCATTTTCCAATGCTAAGGAAAATCCCTCCTTTCATCCTTATCCATCATCTCCTAAATCCATTTTGGATCCTAAGTCCAAAACTACACAATCCTAATTCCTCTATTTTCTAAATCCATTTGGGCCCTTATACCCCTAAATCAAATCTTCCATCTCCTACATGCATTTTGGGTTCTTACATCATAAAATACATCATCCAAAATCCTATCAATTCACCCTCTACAATTCCCAAATAGAAGCAAAAAAGGAACACATACTTAAGCCTCTTCCAAAATTATTAATCCATCACCCCTTCCATGACATATACAAATAATCCATCTTCATGCACCCATACTATTTATTTTTGAAGTAATTTGGATGTCAAAGTAAAAGTCTCTAAAGAAAAGAATCCATAAAAAATCTAAGGATCCCCATGTCACCAAGTGTTTTCATGCAAAGAAAAAGAAAAACCTTATCCAAAATCCACAAAAAAATAAAAAAATACAAAGTCCTATCAAGAAAAATACAAAATTTAAAAATCCATTTGGATCCCAATACAAAAAAAAAACACTACATCCAAAAGAAAAATATAAACCAACATCCAAATTTTCTCATCTAAGAGGTAAGAATCCTTATATCCCATCTTCCAAACCTCTTTTGGGCCCATATGTCCCAAAATAAAATCCTCCATCTTCCCATCCATTTTAGTTTAATACACCCAAAAATATGTCATATGATCTCCTCCATTCAAGCTCCCAAATCCAAAATCCACTTTTAATCCAAAGCTCCAACACAGATCATGGTGTGTGGCAATTTTGTGCTTGACAACATTTCCTCACAACTTCACTATTGGGAATCCTTTCAGAAACACATATTCCACTATTAATCTTCCCCATCACACTCCTTTAATCAAATATTTCTAATAAATATATCTCCATCTTTAATTAATTTTCTCCATCTCCCTTGCTAGCATCCACCAATATCTATGATCACAACAACAATCACCATGGTCCATAGCAGTAGTTATATCACAATGGATACTATTCATGGAGCTAGATGTTTGAGGCCTTCCTTCATCTTCCTATCATCCTTACACTATCTTCCACATCCTTAACTTCCATCATTATCCAACTTCCTTAATCCTATCCAAAAAAGAAAAAAAAGCAATAAACTCAAAAAATAAAAAAATAATAAAGAGAAATAATATGTACAATGGTGAGAATGAATCCTTGTGGTGCATTGAGCAAGTACCATGATGGAAAATTTACAAATAGGTATCATGTTTAAATCCCACATCCAGTTTCATTATAGACTTGAGGTCAAGCTCTATCTATCCTTTCTACCTATCTTATCCCATCCATTCCATCTCCCCTCCCCTCTCTTTGATCTTGATAAGTAATTAGAGATCCCCTCCACACATTATTCAGATAATAAAAACATTAATTTCTATAAAATTCATCCCTCTTGGACATCCTTCATTTCATGAATCTTTCACTACCTTCAACCATCAAGCTATCCCCCTAGTTTGCATCCATTTTCCTATCACTTCCCATAAATTTGGTATATTTTTCCATAATATTTTTAGCGCATCCACCATACTAAATTTAGTGGGGAAATATTCTTATACTATAGAATAGTTCTTATAAAAATACTTTCAATCCTCTGCCATAATATAGATACTCTTTATACACATTATTGTTCCAAATAGCCACCCAGACAATCTCATATATCCTATCCTTCTTCATAATACTCCAATCCCCTATCCTTCCACCTAATTTTCCTCTTATCTCAAATCTAAGCAATCCATTCATCATGTCCTCCTTATCTAAATCATTGGTTCTCAATTGTTATTGGTTCCAAGCCATCCAAATCTTCCTCCTTGCATTCCAACCCAATCCACCTTTCCTACACCCTCCTATGTAATCCCAAAAAATGCCACAACCATCCATCCTTATGTAATCCAATCCTAATAATACAAATCTGCCAAACACTCTAGCACTTCATCCATAATCATCTATTGGTTTCAATCCCATCCTTTCTATAAACCTTTATCTACATTAATCCAATTGTCATCACAAGGATATCTTATTCCCAATCCTATGGTGTTTTTCTTATTGTTAACAATGTTATCTTTAATATATGAATTATTATAATTAACATTTCTATCCTCTCCATCATTGTCCTCCACCAAATCAATTAGTTTTCATCTTATGTTGGGTAAAAATCCTTATATATTTTTGATTTGTTGTGCATGCTTATTTATTTTCTTGTGTGTATTATCATTGTTTTCATTTATCATGGTCCTTGTAACATTTCTCTCTATAGGATTATCATGATATTCCATATCATGGTTTTATAAGGAATATTATCAAATGCAACCCTATTTCTTTGGTCAATCCTTTACACACATGACACATTTTCATCATGTTTTATTATATCATGGTGCATAATGATAGTACAATATCAAATCTAGGTTGATTACACCACCACAAGATGACTATCTTCCACCCATCTTCTCCTCCACCCTTTTCCTCTTATCATTCATGTATTACCTTATTTATTTATCTATACCTTATCCTCCAAGCATCCTATCCATTTTGAGAGCACATCTATGTGAGATTAAAACTTTCCAATCCTCTCAAGGGAGCATACCAACCTTCCTCATAATCATCACTCCAATCCTTTTCTAATGAATTTTGCATCATGCCACTAGTCTCATTCTCTTATATCCATTAAATTTTATTCTTGTTTGAAACATTTATCTTTAATAATCACAACATCATTTCAAAGAGAGGAAAAATACATACATCTAAATTTGTTCACACTCAACCACACTAGACCTTACCCTATTCCCAATCATTAATTAATTAATTATTAATATATGTCATCCTTTATTCCTCAACTTTAATTAAATAAATTTAAGTTCAACCTTGGTATTCCTATCCCAAAGGAATTAAATTAAAAATAAATATTTATTTAATTATCCTTTTCTACATCAAATCCAATTAGTTAAAATTAAATTAAATTAATGAACTAATGATCCCTTGCCAATGCTTAAGTGTAGTTAATATAATTAATCACCCCTATCCCCAAGTTATCGTAAAAGACTACAAAAAATCTTGACCATCTATTTAATCAAGAAATTATCAACTCTCCTTTAATCCCATGTGACTCTCACATATGTGTGAGAAGTCACATGTCTCCATCTGTTATCCCCATATAATGACACACATGTGAAAGGAGACACATGCCACCTTTACTCTTCCCAATGTGCCTCACACATGTGAGAGATGAAACTTTTACCTACCTCAACTATTGGATTTGGTCAAGCCAATCCTAGCCCTTGATTTCTTCTCAATCCTATGCCTTCCCAAGAGCACAAATCTAATAATTCCACTTGGCATCCTCTTCTCATCCCTAATAATTATAAATCCTCCAACATTCATCTTTAAGTAAAATATGTCATTCATCAATCCATCCTCAAATCTATAAATGAAATCCTCTCCAAACTATTTTATGTCTTCTCATCTCTAAGTAAACTCATGCTATTAGTTCTCCAAGCAACCTACATTTATCCCTCATTCATCCATTCCATCTAGAGAACATTAAGAGTGCTTCGAGAGCCATCTGTCAACACGGGAATATTCCTCTTCTTGCCCAATCAAAGGTTCTTTAAAGATCAAGGTACATGTCTTTTCACTATATTTTTATTTTTATTTCCTTGTTTATTTTTATTTATCATAATTACATCTTACATTATTGTGCTCGCATGAAAAATTTCAATTAAATTTGGACATATTATGCTAAAATATCTCATTTATATTTATATTTGGAGGTAATGTGATAATTAATCTACTTTTTAGTTGTGGTCCCTTGCCCCGTATCATGGGTTTCTGCCTTGTTTTAGGCCCTTACCCGTATATTTAATTCCATACCATCCTTTACATAACCACTTGAGACCTATTTCTTTACCTATACCTTTATGTTCTTGTGATATTAGATGCTAGATTGAGAGCATATGCCTATCCTAGTGCCTTTCTTTCTTACATTGATGTTCTTGGCTACTAAAGGGTGCACCACCATACTTTTATCCATATTGGGAGTAACATTATTATTCACCAATACCATTGAGCTAGACAATATGCTTAAATGATGCATTCTTTATAGCCATTGCTATATGATATATGCCTATATACTTATATGATTACATGCTAGTATTTGATTTCATTTTTATATAATCAATTTCTCTTTTCCAATAATTCCTTGTATCTTATAGATACAACCAATTGTTAGGGGAGGGGATATATATTGTCACTTATGTTCTTATGTTTAGATATGCAGATGTTTTCCAAAACTTATAGAGGCTAATCTTATGGATAATAAATACACATAGGATAAACACACATGATTATATCCTTTTAGGGTCCATTAATTTATATGGACACTATGTTGATATCCTTTGTGTGTTTAAGATATTTAAAATACATTCATGTTTGAGTGATACAAGCTTTTAGATGCATGAAAAAATATAGTGGTGAGATTATTAATACAAATTTTATTTCTCATTTAATTTTGTGTTTATTTTTATTGGTTTGCTTTGATACATAAACATATTGATAAATGACTAATTTTATTGCAAAGCTTAGTCTCTTTCCCTATCTATCCACCTACCTCATTGTATATATTTATGTTCACCTATCACTCACCCTTTTCGATGTTCAATTTTTTGAAGTTGATACCTCAACCCTACAACTCCAAAGGATCACCTATAATTAAACATCTGTCACGAAAGAGAAATAGAAAAATATGGAGGCCAAGAGTTGATTGATCCAAAATAATGAATCATCATTAATGTGCAAACCACATAATATATGAAATAATAAAATGAAACATAAAAAAGAAAAGAGAAACCCTAGGTGAGGATAAGAATATATCATGACATATGTCATCCTATGAATTAAGACATAAACAAGCACATGATGGAAGTAATATTAAGTATTAGAGTGAAAAGGAATCTAAGTAATTAAATAGTTAATTAGGTGAATACCCTTTTACTCCAAAACCACCTTAAGTGAAACTTAGGGATAAGCTAAAAAATCTAAATAACAAATGCATAAAATGAAAGAGATGGGTCTCAACAACTAGGCCTAATGAGGTATCCATGCACAATAAAAAAAATCTCCCATAAATGGAGAAAATGAGAAAATATCATGGGAAAAAACCCTCTCCAAAAGAGATAAGTATAAATGGACTTAGAATCCTCCAAAATAATGTCCCAAAAAGAGTAGAAACATGAAGAACATCATGGAAGCATGAAGTTGTATAAAACTATCAAATGATGACTGCTACAATGTTGAAATAAAGAACATCATCTAAAAATAGGATGATGATCAAGATCAAGAAGATTGTTTTTTGCATGAGGTCCCCCAATGACACTACTCAATAATGATCATGTGGTAAGAAAAGTCAAACAAATGATAGTCAGAGATACAAATGGAACATAAATCTACATGAACGACCCCAACAACACTACTCAACTAATGCACCAATGGTGAGTTCCTTTTGGGTCCACAATGAACCAATCTTTTCCAATACCAGATATCTCAAAAAAGGAATAGATAATTACAAATCCAAAGCTTTGATAGCATGTTGGAGTTGATCCCTCAACCCTACAACTCCTAAGAATCACCTACAATAAAACTCTTGCTATAGAAATAGACAAATAGTAAAGCTATGGAAGATAAGAGTTAATTGATTTAGAAACATGAATCAACATTAATATGCCAACCTCACAATATATGAAATAATAAAAGTAATAATCCTTATAAAAAAATTAAAAAAGAAAAAATAAACCTTGGAGAAACCCTAAGTGAGGATAAGACTAGATTATGACATGTGTCATCATCCTATGACTTGAGACACAAAAAAAACACATGATCTAAGTAAGCTTAAGTACTAGAGTGAAAATGGATTTAAAAGTAATTAAACATTTAATTAGGTGAATAATTTTTTACTCCAACATAAATGCTCTTGAGCATTTTCCCTATCCACTTGTCGATCACACCTACACTCATAGTAGTTTCTATGCATATGTTATCCACTGAGATCTTGCCCCTTTTTTATTCCAAGATTAGATTATGATTGCAAGGTCATCCTTATGGTTGTAGACTCATCCTACCCAAAATTAAAATATTTAAGTTTAGATGTGAATGGCTTCACACCTTTCCTCTTCTTGCTTGGGGCCAATTAAACACAAGTTTATATAATAAGTTGCTACATCATTGTATTTAAAATACATTTAATGTATTCATTCTAAGGATATTTGAAGAATTTAAAGATATAAATTAGTGCTCTTAAAGTAATCTAGCTTTGTATAAACATTTTTGGAGCATCTGTTTGACTTTAGACTATTTTATAATCATTGTTCAATTTTTAGTGGCTGACTTAGAAGAAATTCACTCCATGTGGCAAATTGATATCCCTTAGGGTATTTCTAAATACCAACAAGCCTCTAGATATTTAAGAAACACAACAAAAGTCAAGATAAATTAGATGAAGTGAATAATAAAAGGTTATATAGATTATTAAATACAAGTTTGTGAATATAAGACAAATCCCTAATCATGAATGTGTCCATTATCATTAAACTCATTCCTACACAATGTCAACATAATATTTTGATTCTAAGAAATTACCACTCTCTTACTCAATGTTCTTAATCCCAAAACACATTAAATTCAAATATCTATTAATCTTTAAATATTATTTGATTATAAAATTAAATACAATTGTTTTCTATTTATATTCTCTCATTTAATTTACTAAACCAATATTCAAATCTTAACTCTTCATTAATTAATTAATCTAAATTAATATTATATTTAAATTACCAAAACATCAAGAATAATTTAACACATCTTAAGCATATTGTTGATGTTATGTATGCTTCTCTTCTCTATTAAGTAGGATTCAAAAAAGTGGTAGGAATGAAATATTGAAATGACAAAGGATGGGACTCTCAAATATGAATAAGATATAATGGCTTTAACTCATATGGAAGTGATTTAACTAGTGAGAGTACTTTTCCCATAAAGAACTTGCCATTTCTCATTGAAAAGACATAATATTCATGCAAAATTATCTTGAACCAAAAGTTATCTATTAAACTAAAAAAAACATCTACAAAGTCCATGTTCATAGATATGCTTATATTGAAAAGTAGTATATTAAAAAAATGTTGGTGACCAATTGTTCTCATTACAAATTTTTTGTTATGGATTTAGGAATAAAAAGGAACATGTATAGGCCAAAATGTCTAAAGTTCAACCGAACTTGCCAATCATTATTTGATAACTATATATAAGGAATATAATTTATTAAAGTTCTTTACAATTTCTCTTTATAATGAGATGATTGTAAGAAAATAAAATTATACTAGTAGTTTTAGCATAAATATAATGGTGAAAATTGTGTATTATGTATTTTTAGTTTTTGGTTTTTTTTAAGGATTGTTGTGTATTCACAAAAGTGAATTAGAGTTTCAAACATACAATTTATACATTTAAAATTGTTTATGTTTTGATACTTTAAAGGTTCTTGTTAGTTTGATAAAAGGAGAATATTTCTTCTCTAGCATGTTCTTAAATGACACCATTCATTTATCTATTATAAGTCAAGACATCTAAGGGAAATATTTTTGTAGGTATTAGAAGTTTGCAAACATCAAGTTCATTTCCAAAATATAAGTTTACATTTATAAGAAATTGTTCTTAACCTAGCCAAATACTGAGAGCAACCCATAATAGGATCCATCGTTCTACTTCCAACTATAAGATTAAGTGAAATTGAATTACAATTCAAAAGTTATGATCCAAATAGTGGACAACCATCTATCAACCACCAAAATCAACTAAGCACTTTTACTACTCTCAATTTCATACTTTTCTAAATTCTATCATATGATTAGCCACGAGTCTAAATTGAATTAATTAGATTGTATTACTTGACATATTCATCAAAACTAATTTTAGTAAATAAAATTATATTATTTCCTTACAAACACAAGAAATAAAGAATAAAGAAAGATAAATATAGCTAATCTAACAATTTGATAGGTTGTTCAATTTTTTTTAAATTTTAACAAAGATTTTACATATTCATTCATCTATATATTCAAGAAATGACACTCAAATAATTCTTCTATCCATATTGGACATGCATACTTCTATCTATACATATTAGGTATTCTTTTATCCATATGGGATAGACAATTAGTTTTTTATTTGGCTAAATATTTGACTCATTGGGATGATTTGTGTCATGAGTCTTTGATGCAGGAGCATCAAGGGGTACCAGGAAATCTTGCATCCCTAAAAAAAATTGTTTTTAATATTTTTTTATTGTGCGTTTCTTGCTGTAGACAAATTTCCAACACTTGGTTTGGGCATTCTTGAAGCGTGGAAAATTTGATTTATTAAATTGGCTGAGTATTTTATGTCTCGATGTTATCAGTGAGTGAAAATGGGGCCAAAGTAATGTAGCTCATATTTTATTTATTAGCCCAAAAATTGTAATTTGATGAAATGTAATTTGGTGCACATTATGCCAAAATATGCAAATTTGAAAACCCAATGTCCAAGTTGGAAAAACTAAGTTCTGGAATATTTAAAAATGATCTGGAAAGGAATATTTAGACCCATACACAACTAGGAGTCAATTGGAGAGATAGGTTTATGGTAGGAGGTTACAAGAGGAGTTATGGTTTTCAATTCCAATATGAGTTGCAAAATTTAATACCAAATTCCAGACATGCATGCATGAGGAATCCAACGCCTCATTTGAGAGACATTTTTGAAATATTATTGGTGTACTTGGAGGGAGAAATCCAATGCACCAATTGGAGAAGAAGATACAAAGAGGGAAAGAAGATAATTTGAAGAGTTCAAGGAGTGATGAAAAGGGAGACTCTCCCCTTCAAATATGATTACAAAATTTCACAAAACATAACATATGAAAGCTACAAATACATAACAAGAACAAAATTTGGAAGAGAAAATCTACAACATTTATTATCTTCAAATATGCAAAATATTACATAATATTGAAGCTCATGGGATCCCCTTCAATCCTACATGCAACACCTGCAACAAATGTGTCTTCAATAATCTAGAATTTTTTTGGCAACATCTAGGTATGCAAACTTCATTTCTCCAAGCCCCCCTCTCCAAATGAGAAAGCCTCAATTAATAAAGAAAGTGGAAGGAGAAAACAACTCTTGGTTTCCAAAACAAGCAACTGAAAAACCACCTTGAGGAAATTACACCCAACCTTGGGAATTTAAAAATCTTACATAAGACATGTGGCTCAATGCATGCCAACCTCACTTGGGCACCTAGACTCTTGACCAATAAAATTTGAGATGCTATGACAACTTACACCTCTTACAGATTCCTTACAACCTATCATATTAGTTGTTGCATGCAAAGACATGCAAACAACATGCAATATTCTTTTGGCAGCCCCTTTATGACAACATATGACACATGTACATGCAAATAAGACTCTTTAACCCCCTACAAAAGTGGGATGCCCATAAGGCATATTCCTTTACAAGATACTTTTACCATTTTACTGAGACCTTTTCCCCATTGGATTTACATTCACATTTTCACACAAAAGGGAAAATAAATTGTTGCACATGAAATTATTATTTTCCAATCACCTAAGAATTTATTAAAATCAACAAAGAAAAATTAAAATATTTTTGGTGACACAGGATTGCTTTACACCTTGGATGCTCCTACATCAGACACCCAAGGTAGAAGAAAAGTGACCCTGTCACTTCTCAAGAGGGTAACCAAGACGTTCAACTTCAGCTTCTGACAACCAAGATGAGTCCTTAATAGGCCTTCCAAACCATTTGACCAAGTATTCAAATTATTATTTGTGCCTTGTACTCCTATTCACCCTACTGTCCAAAATTGCCTCTATTTTCCCCTCTTTCAAAGTACGTGTTGGTAAATGAATTGTTTCACCTATTGTACCTTCATTACTTTCAGATTCATGAAACTTTGTTTTATCATAAATATTAAAAATAGGTGAAATATTAAGTCCACTAGGCAACTCTACTTCATATGCATTACCTAAATCATGCCTGCTCACAATACTTGAAGGCCCAAACCTCTTCATTTTTAGCTTGTTATAGGTACCAACTGGAAATATTTATTTTCTCAAGTGTACTATTACCTCATCACCAACCTGAAACTCCTTGTGTATCCTCTTCAAATCATCCTTGGATTTGTACTGAAATTTCATTTTGTTGATGCAATTTCGTACCTCTCATGTATGATCTTTATGTGTTCAACAAAGTACTTTGCTTCTGCACTCTTCTTGTCAACATTATCAATCTTTTTCAGAGCTGAAACAACTCTTGGTTTGCTGCCATAACCAATTTGGAATGGATACTTACCAGTACTTCTATTCACCGGGTTGTTATATGCAAATTCTGCTTGAGGTAGAATCAAATCCCACCCTTTTGGCTTATCTCCAACTAGGCATATCAACAAATTACCCAAGCTTCTATTTACCACCTCTATTTGACCATTTGTTTGTGGATGGTAGGCAAATTTTTTTTTCAAATCAGTCTTCATCTTCTTCCATAATATCCTCCAAAAGTACCCCACAAAATTTGTATATCTATCTAAAACAATGCTCTTCGAAAGACCATGTAATCTCACTATTTCCCTGAAAAACAATTCTGCAACATTCACAACATCATTAATATTCTTACATGGAATGAAATGAGCCATGTTTGAAAATATATCCACTACAACAAATATTGAATCATGTTCCCTTTGGGTCCTTGGAAAACCCAAAACAAAATCCATACTAATCTCTTCCCATGGCATCTCAGGTATTGGTAGTGGCTAGTATAAACTTGTGTTTTGACTAGTTCCTTTTGCCACCTGAAAAATTCTATATCCTTTCACATATTTTCTGATATCTTTTTGTAACTGAGGCCAATAAAATTTCTACCCAACAAGTGCTATGGTTTTATCAAAACCAAAATGTCCTACAAGTCCTCCACTATATTTTTCCTTAATCAAATTTACTCTCATTGAGCTTCTAGGAATACACAACTTGTTACCTTTGAACAACATACCATCTTGGATTAAATAATCCAACCACTTGGTTCTATCACCAGAAATAGGCTCTTTGCAAGCTTTCCAAGCCTGTCCAAAATCTAGATCCTCTTCATACAACTCCTTCAACTCATTGAAACCAACAACCTCAACCTGCATTTCAATCAACAAACCTTGTCTTCTACTCAAAGCATCTGCAACCTTGTTAGAATTCCCACTCCTATGTTTCAAAAAATAAGTATAAATTTGCAAGAACTCTACTCACTTCATATGCCTTTGATTTAACTTCCCTTGACTACTCAAATACTGAAGTGCTTGATGATCAGTAAATAAAACAAACTCCTTAGCTAAAAGATAGTGTCTCCACTTTTTCAATGCTTGTACAATAGCATAAAATTCTTGATCATACAATGAATATTTTTTTTTGCATCATTTAACTTCTCACAAAAATAAGAAATGGTTTAACTTCTTGACTTAGGATAGCTCCAATTACATTACCATTTGGAATACCTTGTTGAAATCTGGAAGTGCTAAAATAGGTTGCTCAGTCACTTTTTCCTTCAACAAATCGAAGCTTCTTGCTGCTCCTGTAGTTCATTTTAAATATATTTTATCTCATCTCATGGTCTTAGTTAGTGGTGCACAAATAGTACTAAAACCTCTAATAAAATTTCTGTAAAAAATTTCTAAATTGTGAAATGATCTCACCTTGGTAGCACTTCTAGGTGTAGGCCATTCTAAAATAGCTTTCACCTTTTTTGGGTCCATCTTGAGACATTCTTGTGAAACAACGAAACCCAAGTATACTGATTCCCTCTTCATTAAGCTGCAATTTTTCAAGTTAATGAGCAACTTTTCTTCCTTCAAATTTTCAAAAACAAATCTGATATGTAACAAATGCTCCTCTAGTTTCCTACTAAAGATCAATATATCATCTAGATAAACAATAACAAATTTTCCCAAAAACTCTTTCAGTACGTCATTCATCAACCTGATAAATTTACTAGGAGCATTGGTTAGTCCAAAAGGCATGATGAACCATTCATAGAAACCTTCCTTTTTCTTGAAAGGTATATTCCACTCATCACCTTCTTGGATTTGTATTTGATGATAACCACTCTTCAAGTCAATCTTAGTGAAGTATTCAACTCCACTGAAAAAATCCATGATATCATCTATTCTGAGTAGTGAGAATCGATATCTGAAGGTGATTTTGTTGATAGCCCTTGAATCCATGCACATCCTCCATTCTCCTCCTTTCTTTGGTGCCAAAATAATAGGCACTGCATATGGGCTTAGGCTATCTCGAATCAAGCCTTTCCGCAATAGTTCTTGAACTTTCTTGTTCAACTCTTCACTCTCAGTTAGAGACATTCTATGGGCTTCTTTGTTAGGAAAACTTGCTCCTAGTATTAGATCAATTTGATGACTTATCTTCCTAATGGGTGGCAGCCCCTCAGGTGCATTGTTTGAAACAATTTTTGGAAATTCTTGTAACGAATCTGCAACCTCCACTCAAACATCTTCCACATTTTCATGCCTCATACCATCTAGGAAATTTCTTGCATCCACTAAACAAACTATTGCATTACCACAAACTTGAACCAAATCTATTTTCAAAGGTTTCAATTTATGTTTCACATCATCCTCAGTTATGGTGTATGTATTAGCACAACCATCATGTATTGCTTTCCTATCATACTGCCAAGGCATCGCTAACAAAATATGACATGCATCCATGGGAATTATATCACACAATATTTCATCAAAATAACCTCCTATTTTAAATTTTACCAGACATTGCTCACTCATCAAAAGCTTTTGATTATCTTGAACCCATGAAATTCAGTACATTTTTGGGTGCTTCCTCCTTTCTATCTCCAATTTTCTTACCATTTCTTCGGACACCAAGTTATCTGTGCTTCCACTATCTATAATGAAATTACAAGCTTTCCATTTGCATTTGTATCTTGTCTTGAATAATCTATTCCTTTGAACTGGTTCATCTTCTTTATTCAACAATGCTCTTCTTGTTATTAGGACTTCACCTCCTTCCGCTTCTTCGGAATGCGATGAGTGTGCATCCTCCTCATTGGTGTTTGCTGATCTATTCTGATTTTCAGGTCTTCTATTGGTTATTTCTTGATTATGAGGGCAATCATAAGCTCTATGCCCCTCTTCACTGCATCAAAAATAGGTTATGTGAAAGCCACCTCTTCCAAATCCTCCACCCGATCTTCCTCTACCTCTTGGATTTTGATCTTTGGGAGGATGATAATTTTCTAATTTTTGATTTTTTCTACTGCCTTGGTCTTCAAATTTCTAATTTTTCTGATTTCCATCATAACTTCTTCCTCTGGTTCTTCTGCCATGACCTCTTCCTCTTTTTTTACTTTCAAATTTTCTATTCAATCATTCTTCAACTTTCAATGAAAATTGATAAGCATCTTCAATGGTGGTCATTCTCACCAATGCTAAATCTTCTTGAATGCTAGGTTTCAGCCCATTAATGTAACAATCTACCTTCTCCTTATTTGCTTTAGAATGTCCCATTCGAATTAGGACCTTGTGAAGTTCTTCTGTGTATTCTTTCACTGTCCTTCTTTCACTATCCTCTTTCCTTGTCTCAAGTTCTGTATCTTTTTGAGTAGCTCTAGTTCATAATCTACTGGGATTAATTGTCTCTTTATTTTTTCCACCATTCTATCCCATTTGAAATTTTTGTCTTTCCCTTGTCTTCCTCTTTCAAGCTGGATTTCTTTCCACCAAATGCTTGCATGGCCTTTTAGCTTTGTTTTTGCATACCTCACTCTGTGAGGGTCTTCAATCTCTTCAAACTCAAAAAAATCTTCCATTTCATTAATCCAGTCTATCAACTCTTCTGGATTTAAACTTCCATTAAAGGTTGAAACCTTCATTTTTGGTTTCTTTCCAATGTTTGATATTTATTTCAACAATCTTACTTCTCTAGGATCCATTTGTTCTTATTCTTCATCTTCCAATTCCTCTTCAGTTTCATCTTCACTATCATCTCTTTCTCTATGCACTTCTCTTCTATGAATCTCTTCTCACAAAGTTTCTAATTTCCTTCTAAGGGCTCTAATTTCATCTCTAGGAGGGTCTCTTCCTCCACCACCTCTTCCTCTACCTCTACCACAATTGGCAACTCTTGGAGGCATATTTTTAATATTCACCCACAACTCACAGGTCCTGCTGCAAATCGCCTCTCTTCGACACTCTGTTTATAGGCTCAATATGACCCGCTCTGATACCATTGATGAAAAGGGAGACTCTCCCCTTCAAATATGATTTCAAAAATTCACAAAACATAACACATGAAAGCTGAAAATACATAACAAGAACACAATTTGGAAGAGAAAATCTGCAAATTTTATTATCTTCAAATATGCAAAAGATTACATAATATTGAAGCTCATGGGCTCCCCTTCAATCCTACATGAAACACTTGGAACAAATGTGTCTTCAACAATTTGGAAAAAATTCGGCAGCATTTGGGTATGCAAACTTCATTTCTCCAAGGCCCCCTCTCCAAATGAGAAAGCCTCAATTAATAGAGAAAGTGGAAGGAGAAAACAACTATTGGTTTCCAAAACATGCAACTAAAAACCACCTTGAGGAAAGTACGCCCAACCTTGGGAGTTTGAAAATTTTCCATAATACATGTGGCTCAATACATTCCAACCTCTATTGGGCACCTAGACTCTTGACCAATCAAATTTGAGATGCTATGACAACTTACAACTCTTACAGATTCCTTAAAACCTGTCATATTAGTTGTTGCATGCAAAGACATGCAAGAAACATGCAATATTCTTTTGGTAGCCCCTTTATGACAACATATGACACATGTACATGCAAATAAGACTCTTTGAACCCCTCCAAAAGTGGGAAACCTAAAAGGCATATTCCCTTACAAGATACTTTTACCATTTTACTAAGACCTTTTCCCCATTGGATTTACATTCACATTTTCACACAAAAGGGAAAATACATTGTTGCACATGAAATTATTATTTTCCTATCACCTAAGACTTTATTAAAATCAACAAATCAAATTAAAATATTTTTGGTGACATAGGATTGCCTTTACACCTTGGATGCTCCTGCATCAAGGAGGAGAATACCTAGGAAGTTTTGTTGGGATGCCCAAGAGTGTAATGAGAGAGGTTGAGGCTACAAATGTTTCTATAGAATAATGAATTGGAGATTTCTTGAATTAGATTTGGTGAATTTTTCCCTGTAGCTATATTTGAGAATGTTAAATTTTTCTTTTGAAGCTGTTATTGTAACCTTGAAGATTGATTAATGAAATCAACACATTGTTCTTGAAATTGTTATCAATTCTTGTGTTGGATTTCTTGAATTAGAGCTCAAAAATATTTCATTTAATTATTAAGAATTTATAATTTCCTATTGATGAGTGTGGGAGAAACAATAATTGACAATCCAATAGTACTCTCGATTGTTGAGCTACATCAACTTTCTTTATAGACTACACTTCTCTATTGGAAAATAATTGAGGTCACCATCTACCAAGATTTATAAGATCAAATACACACCCCATCTTACAATTTGACAACACTCTAGAAAACCTGAGTATTGGGAACCTCCTTCATTTATATAGACTACCTACATACTTGTATCCATAGGATCAAGGTATAACAAATGTAGTTTTGGTGTCATTTCAATTTTGATGAACTATAAAGAGTGGGTACATAGCCGCTTTCTAGGGCCTCTTTTACCCAAATAACTTCTCCTTGATAGCCATCCACAAGGGAAGCATTGAATCAATAAATTCTTGTCATTTTAATCTAAACTTGTTAACTATTTCTCTTAAACACATACTCTTAACTGAGTAAAAGTTTTTATTTGAAATTATATGACAATGATTTTCTTGATAATAATTAATTTATTTATATGAGGAATATTTCCTATTCACTCAAATTTAATAAAAATAATAAGGTGTTCTTATTACTCCTTGATAATTTATATAGATGAAATCACATATACCATTATTGTAGCTATATTAGGTGATAGGTGCAATAGCTCGATCATGACAACTTGACCCATAATTGTGAAATAGAGGCACTATTTTTTATTGAGTAAGCAGGGAAAGGGCCCTGACCCATACATATTAGTACAAAATAGTAAAGAACAACAACCATTCAAAACGAAAATAGGAGGAAGTAGCCCTGAGAGACACTTCCCCTACCCAACAATCAAAAACTTAACCAATGTACCCTCCTGATCAAACATTATAGCCCTATCAGACATAGGAAAAAATATGACCAGGTTTTCTTGAAATCCCATAAGTAGAACAGGTTATAACCGAATAAACTTAAAGTAATGTCCATATAAAAAATAAAACTATTAACATAAATATATCTTAACATATGATAGTCTAGGTACCACCAGCCAATAACAGTCTTAAAACCACCAAGAGTAGCACATAAAACCATAACAAGAAGAGATAAAAGGAAAAAAAATGACCAAGGACTAAGCATTCTCGATCAAACTCCAAGCTTTCAGAAGGTCCTTGATGGTGTCTTTGACCTTCTCCTTAGGCTCCATCTTTCCTGATAAATCCTCTTCACCCTCTATCGCTTTTTTCCTCTACTGCTTCTTGATTTTTCCTTGAACCGAAACTATAGCCATAACCTCCTTTTTCATAACAACATTCACCATTGTGCACAAAATCTTCACCACCTTATCAACGACTTGGAATCTGCTTTCCTTATCATCTACTTGCATAATTTTTCCATCAATTCCAACCTCTCCTCCACCCTTCTAATTCTATCAGTGTCAAAACCCACAAAATTCTCTTCACTAGGGTTTTTGATTTCCATCACCTCTAGGTCCTTGGTTGTATTTTAATTATCCACATCCCTAACATTATCTTCATTTGCCTCTTGACTCTCTTCTTGCTATGAATCCTCTTCCATTTCCTCATTTCTAGAATCCTTCTCCTCAACAAACTCACTGCCAAGACTATCTGAGATTTCCTCCGAAGAGGAATCATAATCTTCCTTTACTACCTTCTTCCCCTTACTATCATGAGATCCAAAGACACATTTTTCTCTTGAACATTTTAATTTTTTACTGCTATCCGACCCTTTTGATGTCGCCAAAGTAAGCGTGGTAGACCTTCGGCCAACTGGAGTAGAACAATTTGAGTTGTCATTTTCATTCGGGATAGTGATACTGTTTGGGTCAGCTCCCAATTTTTGAATAAACATTTTCCTTTTTTTATTTGCATTAGGGCCAATAGAAAAAACAATACATTTTTTAGGAGTGGCTTTAAGAAGATCCAACCACAAAGGGTTCTCACGGTTAGGTGAAGTCTTAGCAGGTTTTTTAAATGGGGTATGAGGGTGACTCTTAATGAGTTCAATTTTCACAGAGCTCTTAGGGGTAGGGTTTTCAATCAAATTGAGGGAAATATTACTTTGCGGGGATGTGGCCAGCACATATTTACAGATAGCACAAATTAGCCCGTGGTGTAAAGGAAGATTTGCACCATTGGTTAAGCTCTGACTCAAAGACGAGAAGAGAAAGAAAGGCAAGTTAATCTTCTCAAGGTGTCAAATATGGTTAAGAATTGGAAAGTGGTAGACATGAACTGATTGGAAATGGCCCTCCAACGTGAAAAATTGTATGGGGGAGGAAGTAAAATCATAGAATAACCATTCTGGAATCTCCTAGCCTTCTCTTTATCTTCAAAGAATTTCTCAATATAATCTTGGTATTTGTTGTTACTTACCTTTTCCACCTTTTTTCCTTCATAGGCCAGTCTCGTCGCCTTAGCTATAAGCTTCATGTCCACTTTGAAATGGAGGTCACCCATCTATACCTCTCCATCCTTCTAGACATTGGAAAACTTATAACTTAGCTATTCATTATACCCATCCATGACAACAAAGTACGGGGTAAACCCAACTCTTTTGAAAAGCCCCCATAGCTCTAATTTTTTCATATAGAATCATACTTATGTGGCTCTGTTCTCTTCCTTGGACCTCCCATGGTGTTTTCTTTGCCATGCTAATTTTTTGGAAGGAGAAGAAACTCATTTCTTTGCCCATCGTCATTCTCGACAATGGCAACCTATAGCTCAAAAAACCTAGTTTGAATGGAAACCTTGCGATTGTTCATTTGAGAAAATAACAACTAAAAAAATTTGGTAGTTTGTTTGAAAATGAAGCAAAGTCGGTTATCACCTTTTTGAGCCCCATTATATTTAAGTTTGATAGCTTCACCACCCTTAGTCATGATTATACTTAATTTATTACTTGTCTTTCCATCCGCCTTAGCACATGTCAATATCTCATTTCCAAGATCATAATCTATATTTTTGCGATGCCTATTGCTTTCATTATTTCCTCATTTAAGCCTTCCTTTTCGAAGTATGAGGCAATACAAATACACTATCCTTTCCATTTCGTTCCTCTCATGTCTTTAAGATTTGGCGTACCTTTTCCCTCATGCCACCCAATCCATCTTGTCATCTTGCTAAGATGCCACAAAAGATTCCTCATGCTAGTAGGACTCCTAAATCCGCCAATCATTTTAATTATTACTCCTCTATCCATAATTAATATGAGCTCCCGATCCATCAATCACTCCCAATCTATCATTAGAAAATATTTCTTTTAAAATTGATTTGATAGATTAGAGGTACTATTTTTTATTAGAGGTAAAAAACGGGTTTTGAAGGGGCCCAAAAGCCTTTACAAAAAAGAGCAGCTGAAACAAAAGAAACAAGCAGCTAGAACATATCAACCCAACCACAACACAACATGGGAAAAAGGTCAGCAAAAAAGGAGGACCCCAACCCACAACATTACATATTTTTCAGTATATCAGCAGCCTCCACATCACACGCCGCATTCTTCAGGCCCTCATCCACAACTTCAAACAAATCTTTAACAGGAGCACCGACCTGAGCTTTAGCTTTAGAGACATTGTTAATATTGAACACTGTCAACATTTTTCTATGCCTTATTTAAAATGTTTTAAAAGTCAAATGAGAAATAACATTTTACTAAATATTTAGTAGAATACTTGTTAATTTTTTATCACCAAATTCTTAAGTGGGTTAGGTGAGAGAAATGGTAAATAAGTCTTCCATGAGTATCTATTTGACATGGAATTATTTTTTATTCAAACAATATTTTTTATATTTATTAAATTTTAAATGCATCAATATCAAAATATACCACCTAATTTTTAATAAATAAATTGAAGCAATATTTACATCACAAATTATTACCAAAAATATAAACTCGAAGTGAAATGCTATTTTTTAGTATATTCCTAGTTCTAAAATTCATATGTAAATAAAATAGAGTATGAGTTTTGACATCAACTATCATTACTTTAATCTTAATTTGTTTAAATTTGAATTCCTATAGGATATGAACATACTACTCTTGTATGAAAATGCCAATATATGTTTTCTCCCCAAATATTAATAGAATAAACAATTATATTTATAAAATAATCAAATAATAATTTTTTTTACACATTTAATGTGGAAAAATTAATCCAAATTAAGAAGAATCAATTGCAAATTCTTTATATTTAAAACTCATTGTGACCTAGTAATCTATTCTAAGTCACTTCAAATAAATTTGAACCCTAGTGGACTTGATAAGAATAATTTGTAATTAATGGATATTTTGGAACATATTGTTAACATGTCTTTTATATTGTGATAGAATTATGTAGTAATTAGTATGTCCATCTTTCTCTATTTATTTCTAATTTATATGAATATCATTCTAAGCTAGGAATTTTGCAACCTTGAATTCATGAGTATGCATTTTGTGCAATTCCTCCATATACACTAGCTCCATGTAAATCCTAACTTAGGATTGAGAACACAACTAGGAAAATTAAATGCCATTAATATTTATAACCTTTTTATCATCTTTTCTTATGTAATACACTTATAGATTTTCATATTAAAAGTGAAAATATTGTTGAAGTCATTGTGCAATATAATTTTATTAATCCATTAAGGTCAAAAAAATAACGTTGAAATAAAATCAAGTTAGCTTAGATAAAAGATAGTCACAAGGTGAATATTGTCAACTATTTATATAATTTAATGATTATAATTTTTCTATAATTAACCCAAAAAGAAATATAGGATTATAACTAAATATTATGTACACCTTGTTAAAAGATTCATGGGCCTAGAAGGGATAGGTGGCATAAATAATAGCCCTAAAGTTTCATCCTCAAAAGGCTTGAGAAACCAAAGCATATGTAATTAAGTATTGATCCATATTACCCTAAGGTTCCTATACATGATAATGATAGAATAAATTTTGAATTTTTCTAGATTATCCCCCTCACAACCCAAGTGATGGATGTCACAAAATAGGAGATGATCCCCAAGAAATATCAAAATTATTGATTTTACACTACAAGGTAATTTTGGGTCGATTATAGGTTTTAGTGCCAATATAACAAAGTAATAAAAAATGTTAATGCCAAACACTTACAAAGCAAAGATGCATTGCAAGGTATCAAGTCAAATATGAAAAAAGAATGTGCACATATCATGATTTTAATTTTTTCAATCTGGTGACTAATCACATAAGAAAATTGATGTGTTCCTACTAATTCTAATTCCCCAAAAATTCTTATACACTTGGTGTTAGAACAAAAATAATGACTTGTCTAGTTGTACTTCCATCCAAGTCTCAATGTAATGCACATTCTATCTTCTAACATATCTAGCTAGTATTAAGAACCTAACTCCACTAGAGACCAAGACTCTTATATTCCTATTGTATTAGATAATCATGGCTAAGAAAAAAATGAAACTTTACCTTTGACTAACATAGTGAAGCTACTTTACCCCCTTTCTCTAAGTTCTTAAAGGTTGATGTGTATAGATTCATATAGTAAATCTCTTTGGTGGGGGGATGCTGGTGGTTGTTATGGGGAGTGTACTACTCATGCAGTAGGCCCAATATCTTGAGCTGCATCAGAGGCTGGGAACAATCTAGGTTTGAGATGGGATTAAGCACTACTAGTAGGCATAAATCATTCAAAAACTTATGATTAGCTCTTGGTGCATGTGACACCCTTTCACTCGTTATTGAGCTATATTTGAGGTTGTGTTGCACAAAGGAGCATTGGGTTAACAAGTGACAGAGGCCGTGTCAGGTTTGATACTTGTGGCTCTTGGACACTTCCTTGGGAGTCATACTTAAGGCCTTGCCAAGGTATGTTACGATAGATAGAAAAGACTGTAAACTGGTACTAAAGCTCACAAGATTCTCGTCGATTTATCTAAGGGTCATGTGGTGGTCATTCGCTCCTTCTAGCGATGTTCTTAAACTTTGTTGTAGGAAGGACATATGGGGATGACAAGTGACATTACCAGTGCCAAGATATATACATGTGGTGCTTTGGTGCTACTCGATGTATGTTACTTGAGCTCTTGTTGGGTGAAGGTGCGACGATGTGACAAGTGGAAATTTAGTCTATGAGTTAGGTGCTCCCTTTAAGAGGCACTAGCCTAGCACACTTTGCAGAGCCTACCATTTTTGGTGGATTTTTGTATTGGGGCCTAAATTTAATGCTGAAATAACATTGTGTAAAAACTAAAAAAAGTTTTGATCGATATGATATATTTGAATCTGACTAATTAACATCATTTCCTCTTAAATTACTTCTATTCTAACCATTTAATTAAATAGTCTTTATTGTTTCATTAAATTCATTAATTTATAATATTGATCAAATAATTAACTTTATCTGATTAATTCATCCTCTTCTCACTAATATTCATCCCATTTTTAAAAATAAATCAAACTATTTAATTAAAACCCCTATGCACGCTCATTTGATTAAATAAATCTAATTATTTAAACAAATGTCATAAATCCCCCCAATTTCCCTAAGTTAATTAATTCTAAATTAATTAACCCTAAGCTACCTCATAATCTCCATTACCCATTTCTCTATCTTTTAACTCCACCTTGGTCAAATAAACCCACGGTTTATTAACCAAGTTGCACATGAAATTCATTTCTTTTAATTACTAATTAGCCTATTTTACATCACAAAGGCATATTCTCTAGGAATATTCTCTCAAATTGACTTTCCCTCCAAAGGCTTTAAAATACTCTTACAAATGCTTTAAATTCCTCTTACAAAGGCATTCAATTCTTTTTACATGCCATCTTGTCTCTTACAAGGGCATTAATCTCTCTTACATCGTCACCAAAATTCCCTTACGTTCCATCTTGTCTCTTACAAGGGAAATGTGTAACTTAAATTTCCCCTTGACATAATGGATATTAATTATCTAGATTTAATTAACAAATGGCTTATCCTATGACTCTTTCATGATAATCATAGCCTTGCAGAGCTAGTGTCATTGGAAATGACCGTTAAAGTGTGTAAAAGTCAAGTTGCTTTCATTGCTCCTTGTTATCCTGGATGGCGAAGGAATGCTAGTTTTAAAAAGGAAAAATTCATCGGTAGGCAGTCACTTTTACGACTATCTTTATTTTTCTAGGTCTATTACTATGTGTTGTGGGTTGTGATGGGTGGAGATAGAGTGAGAACCAAGCCTGATAATTGTGAGGAGTTTAGGGACCCCATTACTTGGCACATTTGTAATGAGGGTGGTCTGGTTCCGCTTTTAGAGAATCTTGTGGGCCATGATGAGTGTTTGTCGACCTAGTTTGCTAGTTCATGGAAGGATAGGAGTATCACCATGGGTGGAATTTCATTTGAGGTGAATGAAGAGGTTATTGGCAAGGCAACATGACTTTTCCTATTATGGAAAGAAATACAAAAAACACACCAAAACACAAGACTTGGAGAGTCTCAATGCCTTCTTCAAAGGTGACGAGAAGCTGGTTCAAAAGCAGTCTAGTTTTGACTGGGAGGCACTACTAAAACCCTGGGATAAGGTGTGTATTGCAATATTGAAATATGTTACATTAGAAGGTCGATTCAAGGTGTTTTATTTTTATTATTTGCCACTGTTAAACCACTTTAGGCACAAGATGACCCTTGGCTTTCCATTTTTTCTACTCACTTCTCTGGAAAATTTGGTTAAAGAAACCCTCAAGGCTGTTGCTCTCAACCCACATGACCCACCCCCCTTAGCACTACATCAATGCCTAATCCTTAAGCTCTACTAATTTCATCTTGCCTTGTGCCCACCCAAACCCATCTCTGATGTGTGTGTTGAAGAACTAGAACCCCCTAATGTGCCCCCTATTAATCCTTCCCCTACTGCCTCTGAGGGTTCTAAGAGTAAAACCCCCATGCCTGAAATTGAACCCATTTATGAACATAAGCCCAAACCCCCTTATAAAAAGAAGAAAAGCACAACTGGTTTAGCCCAGTCTAATGTGAGAGATGGGTTATGTGAGCTAAAAAATAAACCCGTTAAGAAGGACAATAGACCCATTGCTAAGAAGGGGAAAAACGTTTCTTGGGGCCAGGTGGACTTGCTGGCCTTCGACAATGAAGGGAGGAGTGATGAGGATAAAGACTCCAAGGGAGACACCATGGTGGTTGTGAGCTTTGAAGTGGGGATGCAACAAACTAGTGTGAGGAGGTTCCATAGACTAGTGAAGAAATAAAAACGGTGCCCTAGTTGATGATATTTCTAGTGATTCAGAGCAAACTATTGGCATGACTAAAGGCAAAAAAGGCACCGTTGAAGAGATGAATGAAGGGTTTGTGGAAGGAACTAGTTAATTTTTTGACATGAATCAGAGGCTTAAGGAGGCTTCCACTCACTCCTCTGATTCCAGAGCTGGCGGGGAAGAGGGGATCCTAAGTAGAAAGGGAAAGAATGAGGAACTCGGTGTTCTACAGGAACGGGTTGCTAAACTGGAGCAAAAATTCATTTGTCTAGCCCGGTTCACTGTTAAAATGATTCATAGATTTTTTGTCACTCTATCTGATTAATGTCATCAAGGAGGAAGCATATAAGAATTATGAGGGAGAAGGACCCAACTGGATTTGGGATGATATTCTAAATCTCTTGGTCTAGAAATGGGAAAATGTCGACAATTATTATTTTTGGTCTGGGTGGTGATCATGTTTTGCTATTAATGTGTTGAGTTTGTGTCTTATTTTCGTTGTTTTTGGCTATAGAATTCTTGATAATGTTTTGAACTAGTTCCTTTTTATCCCAATGGGCTCTCCATGTAAAGGGTACAACACCCTATAAATGTTGCTTATATAATAAAAAACATTCCCTTACATTCTCAACCATATTCATTCAATTCTCTTACATTCTCTTACAATCTCATCTACATGCCTTAACTCATTACTTCTTTCAAAATGTGTTAACACATATCCCCATGTATTTCATTAGACTTATGACAAGAGTCACAAAGCTATTGGTTCCCAGTTTAGTCCCACATTACCCAAAATTTCCCATTCTTCAACCCTTCTTTCCTATAAATAGAGGCTTTCTCTATTGAATATGGATCCACAGCTTCATGCATTGTTACTCTACTCGAATTAATCACATAGCTATAGAATTTCATCATCATATTGGGTTGAGTTCATCATATCTTGCATCAAAAATCACCATTGTTCATCAAGGATCTTGAAGCTTATCACAAGGGATTGGGAAAGGGCCACTTTCCACATCAAAATGACACCAATCCCCCTATGGGATAGAGGTTTTATCTACTTAGATAGGTTTACATGCTTTCATTTTCTTGTCTTTCATGCTTTGTTTCATGTTTTCTTCTCTTAGTATGATCAAGAATTTCATAGGGAATGATTGTTTGTGATTGCTAATGTGACTAACCTTGTTTGTTTTGTCTATGTTTAGCTTGGTGCAAATTATGATTCACATTTTGGTGCTAGATTATGTTTAGCTAGGTGTAGATTATGATTCATAGAGAAGGCTTTCCTTGCAGTCGTGTTTTCCTCACAAAAATTCAGGCACTACATGCTAGCTCATCAGATTAAGCTCATTGCCAAAATAGATCCCCTCAAGTACTTGTTATCCAAGGCAACTCTCACATGATGAATGGCTAAGTGGGTCATGATCTTGACAAAATTCAACATAGAATATGTATAATGGAAAGCCATCAAAGGGAAAGCCATTGTGGATCAACTAGTCGAAGCACCCATATATGTAGAAAATCCACTAGTATCAAAGTTTATGGATGCGTCAATCTTCCTCCTAAATGTAGCAGATCATTGGAAATTGTATTTTGACAGTTCCTTCACACAACATGGATCAAGATTAGGTTTACTTTTCATCATCCTACAAGGGGATTGCATTCCCAAATCCTATCAGTTTTCCTTCCCATGTACTAATAGTATTGTAGAGTATGAGGCTCTTATCATAGGACTCATAATAGAAGTACAGTGGAATATCATGACATTGAAAGTATTTGGAGATTCACAATTGATCATTAATCAAGTCAATGATGAATATCAAACAAAAGATGCCAAGTTTACTCCCTATAAGAAGCTGATAGAGGATCTCAATGAATTCTTCATTGATATCACCTTTGAGTAGATACCCCACATGAATAACAAAGTTGCAAATCCTATGGCGATAACCAAATCCTTACTAGATATCTCGAAGAACACCCATAAATGTGAATTTCTCATAGAAAAATTTCTCGTCCCAACTTTTGAGGTACCGAAATTGGAGTTTGTGTGCCAAATCATTGGTCCTGGAGATCCTTGGTATCATGACATATTCACCTATCTAAAAAGAAGAATTCTCCTCGATGACATCACTCCAAACCTAAAGAAAACCTTTGTTAAAAATTCATCCCATTTCATTATCCTAGGGGAGACCCTTTATCATAGAAGTATCGAGGGGACCCTATTATGATGCCTTAACCTTGAGGAAGATTTGAATGCTTTAACTGAAGTACATGAAGGCATTTGTGGATTGTATTCGAGTAGTATGACCTTGGCCAAGAAACTGTTGAGGACGGGGTACTATTGGCCCACCATGGAGAAAGAAGATTGTGACTGTGTCAAGAAATATTTGCAGTGCCAACACCATGGGGACCTAATCCATGCACTAGCTCAAGATTTTCAACCCATCATTACACTTTGGCCTTTTTCATAGTGGGGACTCAACCTCATAGGGAAGATCACACCTACCTCATCCAACAACCACAAGTTTATCATTACCACCACGAAGTACTTTACAAAGTGGGTAGAAGCCATTCCTATGACCTATATCACATGGAAGCAGATCTCTCAGTTCATCCTAAATTACCTCATTTGCTGCTATAGTGTTCCCCATAACCTTATCTCAGATAATGGGACACCTTTCTAGAATCAAGATGTTTGTGAGTTGTGTGAAAGTTTTAACATCCAACATCAATTCTCCACCCCTTATTACCCCCAAGGTAATGGCCAAGCTGAGGCTACGAATAAAACTATCTTGAAAATCCTTAAGAAAATAGTCAATGAAGCTGGTTGTGATTGAAACTTACAACTAAACCCTACCTTATGGGCTTATAGAACCAATTTTCACATGCCTACAGGTGCAACACAATATTCCCTTGTATATGGATCTGAGGCTATCCTACCTATTGAGTTTGAGCTCCCATCCCTGATAATATCATTGCAGAATCTTATCATTGATGAAGAATACCAGTTGTCATGGTTGAACGAGATAGAGCTACTAGATGAGTGTCGCCTAGATGCCTTAAATCACTTATAGGTTTATCAGAACTGCCTCAAGAGGAGCTACAACAAGAAGATCAAAATTCGGTCCTTTCAAGTAGGAGAGCTCGTGCTGAAGGAGAATCAAAAGAATGTACCAAATCTAGAGAGCAAAGGAAAGTTTGAACCCAATTGGTTGGGACCCATCATTATCATAGCAAGTTAAAAATCAGGAGCATATCAGTTGTCCACACTTGAAGGTGAACCCTTGTAGGAGCCCATGAATAGCTCCCATCTCAAAAAATTTTATACCTAGGATTGTAAGGTATAGATTCAAAAAAATAAAAAAATAAAAAAATAACAAAATCCAAAAATATTAGAAAAAGGATTGAAAATAGTAAAGAGAAAAAATGTCCTATAGTGAAAATAACTTCGATGGTGCTTTGGGCAAGTACCTCAGTGAAAACCTGACAATCATGCACCTTGAGTAAATACGCACTCTCCATCCACCATCGATTCTTTGGATTTTTCTACATCGCTTTCCATCACATTCATTCCATTATTCTTTCTATCACCCATCTACGTCCATATCACAACTTGATCTTGTGTAGGTATCATGTGCCCTTTTAGTACTACTTGACACATTCCTAAGGTTAGTTTGTCCTGCCTATATCGAGGTAGTCTATCACATCACACTGGGGGAATTTTTCTATCCTTACATCAGATTGATTTGTGCATATTCTTGAAAGTATTTTAAAACATTAAAAAATCCAAAAACATTCATAAAACCAAAAACATCCGAAACATATCAAAAATCCAAAAATAGGTCGAAAACTGAAGAAAAAAAAAATAGTCACCATGTCAAACTATGAGGCTTCTATGTGTATAACGTAGGCAAGGCTAATCTTTGATCAGCCCTTGAGGCCCTAGGTTAGGTCCTTTATGTTGCAAGTATGGATGTGTTTGGTGGTGTTTTCATTAATTTTGTCATTGATGTCAACACTGTGAAGGTTGAGTAAGTTGGATTTTGCCAACTGCTTTTGAGAAAATTTGAGAAATAATGAAAGATGTGTTAAAGTGTGTTTTGAGTGTATTTTTGTCCATGTTTCTCTTGTGTTGATCCAATTCCTATATGAATTTATAGGTGTGTTCATAAGCTTAAATGGATTGTATATTCCGAGTTTCAGTTTCTAGTTTGATGTAGAGTAAAAGTTATGTTCACTGGTGTGTGAACTAGTTTGTCAGAGTTATCTGGTTATTGATTGGGATAAATATTTTGGCTCCACAGTCCTCTGGTATTTGGTTTCAGATCTTGTGGATATGGGAGATTACTCTTTCTGATTATTTCTGTGCTCTAACAAAATGGCTTGTGGTTTGGCACTCCGAAAGACCTACTCCAGAATCTCTGTGTTTTTGCTAGTTGTCTCGGTTGAACTGGTGAAGTGTTCTCTGCAAATAAAGTTTTTTGAAGTTGTTGCAGATGTATTTGAGTTTTTCTCAGAGAAGGTAAAATGACTGGTGAAGCGTGTTGAGAAATCCACATGTGTTTATCTTGCTGAAGATATATGTACTTCAAAGATCATTGGTGTTTTCATTAGGTTTGGCCGACCTAGTGTCTACACGTTACATTTGGGTTTTGCATTGACTTGAGGAAGCATGTGCGAGATTCAAGATGTTGTTTGGGTCCTAAATTAAATATGTATTTGGTCCCTTCACATTCTTATCCACCGTGGGAATGTTGAGTAGCCAACCTAGTTTGAATTTGTAAAATGAAATTGTATAGCCGACCTTGGAGAATGTTCCCGAGGTTGAAGATGGTATAAATACAAGTTAAGTTGTAGGGAAATCAATATCCATCCATCATTCGATTCGAGCAATAAAAGAGTGTGTGAACAAGTGCGAAAAGCAGAGTGTGGAAGAGCAACTTGTGGAAATAGTACATCATTGTATTCATAATCTTTTGATCAAGTTGAGAAGTGTGTAGAACTCCTAGTGGCGAATCTTTATCTATTTCTTTGTATTTTTCTATAGGCAGTGAGCCTCTCTTTTGGACAGTGAGTCCTAAGGCAGTGAGCTCTTGTTTTGGGTAGTGAGCCTTTGTATTTGGGTAGTGAGCCTTTTGTATCCGATATTGTATTAATACTATACTGTGAGTTTATGTTCACCGTGGTTTTTCCCTCATTAGGGTTTTCCATGTAAATCTAGTGTCTCTGGTGTTGTGTTTCTGTTATTTGCATTTTCATGTTCATACTTAATAGCAGATTGAAGATAAAGTGGAATTGATTAAGTTAAGAAGTAAATAATTTGATACAAATGATTCACCCCCCCCCTCAGTTGTCTTGTGCATTTCAACAATTGGTATTAGAGCACTGGTTCCTCGGTGAAAAGCTTAACCGCTTGAGGTAGATCAGATGGCAGACAAGTTGCAGTTCCCTATGTTTGATGGAGCTGATTACATTGACTGGAAAGAGTAGATGAGAAGTTATCTGATTTCACTCAGTTTTAATTCTTGGAAAGTTGTGGAGACAAAGTATGTGATTCCAGCAGTCAAACCTCCCTCTGCTGATGAGGTTGCAGCTTTTGAAGAAAATGAAAGAGCAAGGTTTTCTATCTTCAGTGCATTATCTAAAATTGAAAGATCAAAAGTTATTTCTTTAGCTACTGCAAATGAAATGTGGAAAAAATTGAAAGACATTTATGAAGGAAATGAGAGAGTAAAATTGTAAAGGAAACTAACTGCTAAGTGAAAATTTGAGAATCTGAGAATGGAAGATGGAGAAGATATTACAAGCTATTATCAGAGAGTTGAAACTATAGCAATTGAAATCAAGAATCAAGGTGGTACCATGAAGGATGAAGATATAATTGAGAAGATCTTGATGACCTTACGAGACAATTACAGTGACAAAGTATCTGCACTTGAAGAATAGTATGATCCAAAGACATTCACTAAGGAACATCTATTTGGTGTCCTGATTGCATTTGAGATGAGAAAATTTGCAAGAGATAAGGAAAAGACTGAAACAACCTTTAAAGCCATGAAGATAGAAGAAGAAGATGATGATGATGATGATGCAAAATATTTGGAAGCAAATTTCACAAGGAGATTGAAGAAAGGTACTAGTAAATACAAAGGTAAGTTTCCCTTTAAGTGTTTTAGTTTTGGAAATATTGGTCATTATGCATCAAGATGTCTTAATAGAGCTACACAAAAGAAGAATAATGATAATAATAGTAATTACAAGGATGAGAAAGATAGGAAGTTCAAGAAGTTGTATTATGTTAAGGAAGATGTAGGAATATTTGATGATGAATCTGACCTTGAGGAAGACAAAGATGAATGTTTGTTTCTAGCCTTGGAAAAGAAATTTGCAAAAGAATCTAGTCTAGAGTGTAAGAAGGATGAATCGGAAGGTACTCTGGTAACTACTTTTCATGCCAAACAGGATGAAGAATTTTGGGTAATTGACAATGGATGTTCAAATCATATGACTAGAGATAAGAGTAAGTTCACTAAACTTGAGAAGTATGATGGAAGTATAGTCATGTTTGGAGATGATTCTAGTGCTAAGATTGTTGGTAAAGGAACAATTAGATTTGATGGAAAACATAACATTGATGATGTCTATTATGTAAAGGGTTTAAGGCATAATATCTTAAGTGTTGTAAAAATGTGCAACAAAGGTTTTAAGCTTGTGTTTCAGGATAACACTTGTGAGATCAGAAAAGGATCTGGAACTGTGGTTGCAGATGGAAGAAGAACTCATGGAAACATCTATCAACTCAAAGGTGGTGATGGTCAATATTTTGTTTCCTAGATTAGTGAGAGTTGGCTCTAGCACCAAAGGATGGGACATGTGAATTTTGATAATCTGGTTAGGATCAATTCTAGAAATGTTGTGAGACATCTTCCTAGAATCATAAAGCCTTCAAATTCAATCTGCAAAAGTTTCAAATGGGAAAATAGACAAGGAACAACTTTAAAACAAAGGATCAATCATCTATCAGAATGCTATAATTAATCCATACATACCTCTATGGTCCTACAAGAACAGGAAGCCTGAATGGTGACAAGTACTTTATGCTTTTAATTGATGATTACTCTAGGATAACATGGGTTACATTTCTTAGAAAAAAGTATCAAGCTCTTGATAGATTCAAGGTGTTTAAGGCAAGAGTAGAAAATGAGGCAAACCTAAGAATAAAATGTTTGAGATCTGATAGAGGTGGAGAGTTTACATCCGGTGAGTTCAATGCATTATGTGAGGAGCATGGTATAAAAAGACATTATTCTACCCCTGGAACCCCATGACAAAATGGAGTTGTAGAAAGAAAGAACCATATTGTGCAAGAGGCTGCCAAAACTATGATGAAAGAAGCAAATATTCCTAATATGTATTGGAGAGAAGCTATTCACACTGTTGTTTACATTCTTAACAGAGTTCAAGTCAGAGGTAACAACACTAAGACCCCTTATGAGTTGTGGATTGGTAAGACTCCTACTATAAAGTACTTTAAGGTATTTGGTAGTAGATGTTACATTAGAAGAGATGAAGAAAATATTGGAAAATTTGATGCTAGATGTGATGAAGGAATTTTCCTTGGATATTCAAATAACAGTAAGGCTTATAGATGTTTTAATAAGAGGCTGAGGAAAATCATTGAAAGTACTAATGTGAAAGTTGATGAAGCTATGTATAGACTGGTGGAAATAATTGAAGTTGAACCTGATGAACCAGTCTATGTGCAAATACAAGAAGAAAAAAAAGAAGAGAAGCAACAAAGTGAAGAAGAAGAAGAAATTTTGGAACCTACACCCAAGACTCCTAAATATGTTCAGAAAAAACATCCAGAGGAATAGATAATTGGAGATAAAAGTGAAGGAGTGAAGACAAGAAGCAAAGTGGTTGAGGTAAACTTTTGTTTACTTTCTAAGATAGAACCTAAGATTGCGAATGAAGCATGCGATGATGAAAGTTGGGTTAGAAAAATGAAAGAGGAACTGCATCAGATAGAGAAGAATGAGACATGGGAACTAGTCCCTAGACCTGCAAACAAGAACGTAATTGGTTCTAAATGGGTATTCAAAAATAAATTAAATGAAGATGGTGAAGTATTAAGGAACAACTTAGCAAGACTTGTATGTAAATGTTATTCATAGGTTGAAGGAATAGATTTTGAAGAAACTTTTGCACCTGTAGCAAGAATGGAAGCCATTCAAATGTTCTTGGAATTTTTAGCTCATAAAGACTTCAAAGTATATCAAATGGATGTCAAATCTGCATTTTTGAATGGAGAATTGGAAGAAGAAGTATATATGGAGCAACCAAAAGGTTTTTCACTATCAAAAAAACTGGACATGGTTTGTAAGTTAAAGAAAACATTATATGAACTGAAGCAAGCTCCCAGAGCTTGGTATGCCAGATTGGATAGATACTTGACAAAGAAAGGATTCAACAAAGGGTTCATAGACATCAATCTTTACTTCAAGGTTGAGAAAGATAGATACTGATAGTTGTGGTGTATGTTGATGACAACATTTTTGGTGGTAATGAAGGTATGTGTAAGATGTTTGTTGAAGAGATGCAAAAATAATTTGAAATGTGTATGATTGGTGAATTGAATTTCTTCCTTGGACTTCAAGTTAATCAAAATGACAAAGGGATATTCATTTCACAATCTAAGTATGTTAAGTAATTGTTAAATAAGTTTGGAATGGATGACTCTAAACCAATGTGTACCCCTATGGTAACTGGATGCAAGCTAAGTAAGGATGATGAATCTACTAAAGTTGATCAGAGCATATACAAATCCATGATTTGTGGACTTTTGTATCTTATTGCTACTAGACCAAACATTATGCATGCAGTAGGTTTAGTTGCAAGATTTCAAGTAGAATGAAAGGAAGCACATGTTAAAGTTGTGAAGAGGATATCCATATATCTTAAAGGAACTCCAGACTATGGACTATGGTATCCGAAGGACAATGATTTTAGTTTGAATGCCTACATTGATACTGATTGGGCTGGATGTGTAGATGACCAGAAGAGTACAAGTGGAGGAGCATTCTTTCTTGGAGGAAGATTAGTTTCATGGTTGAGCAAGAAATATGATTCAATTTCTTTATCTACTACAAAAGTTGAATATATTGCAAAAAAATCTTGTTGTACACAAGTACTTTGGATGAAGCATACTTTGATGGACATAGGTGTGGTGAGTGATAAACCTAATTCTATCTATTGTGACAATACAAGTGCTATAAAAATTTCAAAGAATCTAGTGATGCATTCTATAACAAAGCATATATCTATCAAGTATCACTTCTTGAGGGAGAAAGTATTAAGGAATGAAGTTAGACTTGAATATGTACCTACCAAAGAACAAGTTGCAAACATATTCACTAAATCCCTTCCAAAGGATACTTTTGAGTATCTCAGAGGGAAGTTAGGGGTTTTTTCCCCTCCTTCTTTGAACTAAGTGCACATGGAGGTGCATTAGTCTAGTGGATTAACAAACTCTTTTGTTCTAGACTGATTATTGAGGTCTACTCCTCAGGGGGGTAGAGAAGTGCATTGTTGCAATATGTAATGTGGGTGTACTCCTTAGGGGATTGAACAGATATTTGTTGGAAAGAATTTCCTTTGCCATTGATGTCATAGGGGGAGAGATAATCATGTGAAAATTCTATGCTTGGCAGGTTGTCGCTTCTAAAAATTATTTAGGATGTGGGAGAGAGAATCATGTGAAAATTTTATGCTTGGCAGGTTGTTGCTTCTAAGAATCATGTATATTGTCCTTGATGTTTTTTCACATCATGTGTTGCCAT
Source organism: Sequoiadendron giganteum (assembly GCA_007115665.2). Classification (NCBI taxonomy): domain Eukaryota; kingdom Viridiplantae; phylum Streptophyta; class Pinopsida; order Cupressales; family Cupressaceae; genus Sequoiadendron; species Sequoiadendron giganteum. Next base: position 598,963,775 of record CM021108.1, on the reverse strand, counting down.
CAATGACAAAGGGGGAGATTGTTGCAAGTATGGATGTGTTTGGTAGTGTTTTCATTAATGTTGGCATTGATGTCAACACTGTACAGGTTGAGTAAGTTGGATTTTGCCAACTGCTTTTGAGAAAATTTGAGAAATAATGAAAGCTATGTTAAAGTGTGTTCTGAGTGTGCTCCAGTATTGTGGTCCATGTTGAACCAATTCCTATACGGATTTATAGGTGTGTTCATAAGCTTAAATGGATTGTATATTCCAAGTTTGAGTTTCTGGTTTGATGGAGAGTAAAAGTTATGTTCACTAGTGTGTGAATTGGTTTGTCAGAGTTATCTGGTTATTGACTGGGATAAATGTTTTAGCTCCACAGTCCTCTGGTATTTGGTTTCAGATCTTGCAGATCTAGGAGATTACTCTTTCTGATTATTTTTGTGTTCTGACAAAATAACTTGTGGTTTGGCGCTCCACAAGACCTGCTCTGGAGTCTTTGTGTTTTTGCTGGTTGTCTTGGTTGCACTGGTGAAGTGTTCTCTACAAATGAAGTTTGTTGAAGTTGTTGCAGATGTATTTGAGTTGTTCTCAGAGGTGGTAAAATGATTGGTGAAGTGTGTTGATCAATACACGTGTGTTTATCTTGCTGAAGATGCATGTACTTCAAAGATAATTGGTGTTTTCATTAGGTTTGGCCGACCTGGTGTCTACATGTTACAGTTGGGTTTTGCATCGACTTGAGGAAGTGTGTGCGAGCTTCAACATGTTGTTTGGGCCCTAAATTAAATATGTATTTAGTCCCCTCACATTCTTATCCACCGCGGGAATGTTGAGTAGTCGACCTAGTTTGAATTTGTAAAATGAAATTGTATAGCCGAATTTGGAGAATGTTCCTGAGGTTGAAGATGGTATAAATACAAGTTAAGTTGTAGCAAAATCAATATCCATCCATCATTCAATTTGAGCAAGAGAAGAGTGTGCGAACAAGTGTGAAAAGTAGAGTGTGGAAGAGTGAATTGTGGCAACAATACTTCATTGTATTCATAATCTTATGATCAAGTTGCGAAGTGTGTGGAACTCCTAGTGGTGCATCTTTATCTATTTCTTTGTATTTTTTTGTAGGCAGTGAGCCTCTCTTTTGGGTAGTGAGTCCTAAGGCAGTGAGCCCTTGTTCTAGGTAGTGAGGCTTTGTATTTGGGAAGTGAGCCCTCTGGTAGTGAGCCTTTTGTATCTGGTATTGCATTACTACTAAACTGTGAGTTAATCCTCACCATGGTTTTTCCCTCATTAGGGTTTTCCACATAAATCTGGTGTCTCTAGTGCTATGGTTCTGTTATCTGCATTTTCATGTTCATACTTAATAACAGATTGAAGATAAAGTGGAATTGATTAAGTTAAGAAGTAAAGAATTTGATACAAATGATTCACCCCCCCTCTCAGTTGTCTTGTGCATTTCAACACTTTAGGTGTCGATCATAATAAATTGGCAATTCATCAAGGTTCATACTTCATCAATAAATGAGTCTGTGTCAATTGAACTACATGGTCTCTACATGTATAACATAGGCAAGGATAATCTTTAATCAGCCCCTGAGGCCCCTAAGATAGGTCCTTAGGTTAGGTTCTTGGTCAAAATCTCATAAAACAAAAAAATATTTAGAAAACTCAAAAATCAAAACATTTGTAAAACTCCTCAAAAATCCAAAAACAACCTCATAACATTGTGAAAACACCAAAACATTGAAATATTATAGAAAAACCCAAAAAAATTCATCCCATTTCGCTTTCACCCATAATAAAAATCCACTCACAATAAATCGATCATCACCTTCAACCTTTGGTAAAAATAGAAACAAGTATGACAAGTTTGTTAAAGTATAAACCAAAGTGTAAAGGTCTTGAGTCTAGGTCAATAGGTAAACAAGTTGGCCAACTCTTGGTATGAATAGCCCATCATCCCGTTAGTTTCGACATCATTTGATATTCTTGTCCTAGGATACATCCTTCCCACAATGGACATCACCATAGTTTTAGTCTTGGCAAGAGATATGAAGAACATTAGCTTGTTTATTTGTTTGATCTTTTCTTTTGATTTATCTTATTGTGTTCATTCCAATGACTTCTCGATGATGTCTATCAAAATGATTTAGAGAGAAAGGAATGGGGCAAGGATCATTATCTTTCATTTGTTGTGCTTGTTGGATATCCTTGTAAAATAACCTTGGTGAATACTTACTTTGTTAGATGTGTATGGAGGGTGTTTTGAATAGCTTATTGACTATTACATGGGGAGGTTATGCCTTTTCATGTTTTGGTCCGAGATGTTTGAAGCTTTTAAAGTGCATCCTCACAAGGTTTCTATATGTCAGGTGTGAACAAGGTTACTCCTATCTGTTTGTCGAGTCAAGGTCCATCACACTAGATACCACACCATCTTGGTTGTTTATACCTTGATGCATCGTATCTACATGTTTTATCAAAAATAAGGAAAGTTGTTTCATTCATGTCCCAATCCCTCGATAAGAAAATCATCATCACTCATCACCATATCTAATAAAGTCTTGATGAACCATATACTTGTTGGACTTTTGCATCTTCTCATAATCAAGGGTTGATCCCTCTCATTCTTCTATCTTCTTTCTACGCTAACATGGTATCATGGCATTCACAAAAAATAGAAATACATCCATCCCGCATCCACAAACCATTAGCATCCTGCATAATTATAGCATAACATCATAATAGGAAACATAATCCATTTACAACATCACCATTTAAGTTATTTAGGATAATATAGATTTGTTATTCTAAGCATCTTAATCCATCTCATTTGCATTACATCATCATATAAGTTATTTCGGATACTATAGATTTAATATTCTAAGCATCTTATTGCATCACATATACATGGAAACATATCCATACATACATCTTGCATCATCATGGTATAGAAAAGATACTGAAAAGAAAGTAAAACTATACATCACATTTGCATCCATGTCATACATCCATAATATTGCATGCATCACATCATGAATCATAAACATCATAGCATAATCATGAATAAAAAATACATACATCCATAACACATCATATGCATCGATACATCCATAAAGCATGAGATAAAGGGAGATCACATCATAGAATGCCGTATCGGAGCTATCTCATATATATCAAAAATCGATTGTCATGATACAAATTAGGATCAATGTGTAATATCATCAAAATAGCATACAAGAGGCTATCAAAAAACTCAGCCAATGAATGTATACACATCATATAATCAGGTTATACATCCAAAAGTGTCTACAATCGGAGCTAGTTATCCCTCACTCTAGTGATCGCCATGGTGGGAACCCGATGCATGCCGACTGACCGATGGACCTCCCTGAGACCCACTCGACACAACCTTGCTCATCTATGAGAAATCAGGCTACCAACAATGTTGTGGGCACTCCTTGTAATAACATAGCTCTCACATACATATGGGCTGAGACCATCAGCTGCCCTTGTGCCTACTGCATGATAGCCTCTAACTGCTCCCAACACCCTGTCTCCTAAGTCGGGGAAGATTGGTATCTTGCCGCAATTGTCGCTCGTGGTCTATTTATCCCCTAGTAGTCTGTAGTTGTTTCCTAACTTGGTTCCTCTCCTGAGTGACCACTTGTAACTGAGTTGTAGCCTACTATAGTTAAGCTGTTAGCTACTGTACCTGTGCTGTCAAAGCTGCAATTTGAGCATGTCACAAATAGGGACCCGATAGTGGCTCCTGTGGTAGTTTCTATGGTGTTCTCTACCCTACTAGTGGTATCAATAGAGGTTGACCATCTTGCCTCTACTATTGATCTAGCACCTACCCATCATGCCCCTCACACAATGGTTATTGTTGTTGAACCAACTAAGGCCCCCTCTGTCGACTCTCCCTACAATTGGTACTACGACTAGATCTATCAACCGTATTGGAACATGGGCCTACTAATATGCATCATAGACTTGTGTAGTGTCGGCATCCTATGGCCTGTGAAAGTAAACCCATGGATGTGCAAGAATTGTCTAAACTCATGCACAACAACCTAGGGGATTTGTCGTCCCCAGGCGGTCTCTCTAGATGTCCTCACAAACACCGCCCTATAACCATCCTAAGGTGCATCCTGCACCTCTCCAAACTAGCGAGCTACCCTATCTGGCAGGTAGCGCTCAATCATGTGGTGCTCGTGCCCTTGCATGTGTCTCATCCGCCTTGTGTAAAACAACTGCTCATCATCATCAATCCATCGATAGGCATGGATCCAGGGCCTCCATTGAAACACAACCATCTTGTCGATCACCCGCCTCCAGTGTGGGATACCTGTGATACTTGTGTATTGAAGTGTAGTAATCGTTCTATATCTGTATACTGTAGGCTCATCATAGTATGTATCCACAAGTGTAATATCTGGCCACAATACCACAATGTGCTCGTAAGCCCAAATATGGAGTAATGTAACCCTGACACCTATGTTGTGTGCACAACAATATACTACCTGGTGCATATCATGATACAAAGATGCTAGAACAACTGGGCCCCATGTGTAGACTGCCATCTCCTCCATCATCCACACACAAATGATGCCCCATCCAATACTACATCCTCTGGATCATCTATCAGGTACCAGGACCCCTAAAATCAGTACACCCACGAATAATGTCAAATCTGGGGCAATCCCCTCATAGTGGTGCAAGTCAGTTTGGCCATTGTAAACATCATACTCGTCCACCCCAAGCACCTAAAATATGGTATCACCCCCGACCTCTGTATCATACACTATCCTCTCACCATAGATGGGGACCTGCATGATCCACCATACATCCTCGAGAGTCACTGTGGCCTCTTAGTCAGTAAATGAAAAGATGAAGTCTTGCTTTGCCACTACTCTGTCATTACCCCTTTTTGAGACATTATTTTATCTATATTTATGACTATATTTATATGGTTGGCAATATTATTGTCTCTCTCGAGATATTTATTCTTACATCATATTGTGCTATATTGTTTTAAAGAATTCAAATTATTAATGATGAACATGTCCAGTCATTTCATTTATAATTGATAATAAGAGTTATTTATCAATCACTCTCTTTTATTTTAATAATAATTTTACTAAGTATATATGAGATGGATGAATTAAAATATCTCTTATAGTTAATAAAAAAACTCTTCATTTTCTAAATACAAAAGGTAACTTAAGGGTAGACTAATGTACATAATAAATGAATTTCATTAAAAGAATGTAACTATAGGAAAAAGGATCAATTATGCAAGAAATACAAAAAACAACATGCAAGCGAATGGGGTGCATTGGTTCAAGAAGTTTTAAAAGAGGAGAGGAAAATGAGTAGAGGGCTAGTAGGTGTGTAGATAAGCATTAGTTATGAGTGTAATTGTTCATGTTTCTTTAAAGATTTATTAGAATGCCCAGATATTCATAAATTATGATATTTTTAGATGTAAGCTTAAAATTTAAGATTAGATGTTTTTTAAATATACATTAAGCCTAGATATATGTTATGTTTAATTCAATGCTAAGCTTTAAATAATTTGTTGATTATGTTGAGAGAGAATTAAGGATTAAGTTATTTACTTTTATAATAGAAACTTGAGTATTTAAGTTCATTTTATGGAAATTAATTTCAATAGATGCATATAGTGATTTAAAAATATAAATAGGTTTTGTTTTAGAATTTAATATTTATATCATGGCTTAATCTTTTAGAGTATTTACTTCAAATTTAGTTAAATATACTATTTTTACTTTCATTGTCATGATAAGAGAATTTAAGATGTTAGGTAATGATATTTTTAGAAAGCATCGTAGTGATATTTCTTTCAAAGAGACAATAAGATAAATTGTGAATTTTAATATGAGAATATTATTGGACAATCAATTAGATATTAATTTTGTATACTTAATAGGCTTATATTCAATTAAATGTTGAGTTATGTTAAATGTGGAATAGTTTCTTCTTTTAAAAAAAATCTTTACACTTTATTCTAATGGGATATAGTCATCATGATCATATGAATAGAAGATTTCTTTAAAATTTATGAATGGGTTTATAAATAATATTCCCTATTGGTTTGGTATTTTCTTACTTCAATATAAATCTTGTATCTTAATATTTGTGTTTATCTATTAATGATAATTGTAAAATGGTCGGCTTGCCACCTACTTTGCTATGCGTAGGGAGGTGTTGTTTTGTTAGGTAGGCTATCTTCCCTATGTGACGAGGGTGCTAACCCGAAACATAAAATATCACACACAAAAACTAGAGAATATTTTGTATTCAAAATAATGAAATGCTTACATGCAGAGGATCCCAAATCCTCTAGTTCTGCAATACATGCCCTTACAGAAAATTACAAAAGTTCCCTTTTCTCAGTGTGCACTCCTTCCCCCAAAAAGCTACCCCAAAAATCAGAAACTAGCCCATAAATAACTCCTTTTTTGGTTTGGAGCCAAAAACAACATTCGAATTATGAGTTTTAGCGGTTTGGCGCTGAAAATTATAATTTGAAATTCAAATTTTAAAACCACATTCAAAATTAGCACATTTTTGAAAATGCACCAACTTCCGGGAGCCATAACTTTTGATTTGGGACTTCGTTTGACGAACTATTTGAATCGTTGGAAAGGTCTCGGAGTGGAGAACACACTAAGAACTAGCTATGCTAGTTCCAACAATTTATGGGCTCGTATGAGACCATTTAGTGTCTCAAACTGGACTCAAAAGATTTTTCAGGGCAAAAAGGAGAAACTGAAACTTGAATAACTGTCAAACCAGGAATTATCTTGACTTGATTCTTTCACGAAAGTGCTTTTTTTTTGTTCTGAAGCATCCCTTAAATTTATACCTCCTTATGCCTTAAAATTCACACTTGCTAAAAATAGCAGTTGAGCAGAAAAAGCAGAAAACCAGTTCTGAAAGTTGGGAATTCTTATTCCATGAAAAGGGTATCCAAAAATGCAAAAATATCTACAAAAAGCTAAAAGAAAGTAAAGATATTTTTGGGTGATGTAGGATTGCCCTTACACCACTGGATGTTCCTGCATCACTATGTCGTATGCTCTCACCTCGCCTCTATGAGGATCTTGGTGACCAAAAAGTGTAGGGAAGAATTGTTTATCGTTCTTAGCTAGGTAAACCTAAATAAGATGTTGAAACAAAAAAATTAGCAATGTTCGATATAAGCGATGCCTCTGGCTCATGTTTACAGGTAAAGCTGTCATGCTTGAGCTATTGCATCTGTGGCCTAATAAAGTTGCAATAATGGTGTCTGTGGCATCGACCCTTTAAATCATCGGGGAGTAATAAGGGACATGTCTTGTTTTAATTTTCTAAGGGGTGGAAAAATCCCTCTTGGAAGCGAAAATAAGATAAATTAAGTGAATCTTAACGTTAAATGAATTATAGCTTTGTGTGTAAGAAAGGGATTCTCTTTAGTTTTCCTTTTACTTGTTCCTTGTGGGTGGCAGTTGATGAGAACTGTCTGGGAGCAAGGGCCCTAGAAAGGGCTACATACCCACAAAAGAAAATTAATATTTTAAAAAGTTAATATTGCTCAGGGGTTTGGTAGAGTCAGATGGACTCAATACCAATATAGTTGGGTGGTGAGAAAAACTAAACTAACTTTTATTATAAGTAAATTTAACCATAACAAGTTGCATACTCAAACGAAACCCGAATGGTTGTAGAGGACTTAGGACCCGTTTGGTCCCGATGGGTCTAAGTCTTTGGCCAGGTCACTAAGACTTTGCCCTGGTTGGGTAAATACATTTATTAAATTGAATAGATAGGAAGGTCCCGTTGGACCCAAAATCTAACCCGTATGATTAGGAATCCATCCTGATAGGATGGTAGCCTATTCTGATTGAATAGGTATATGAGTATGTGGATGTTATGCGTAATACAACGTAAAAATAATTGTTCTTTCAATTTTTTTTTATGCATATATACAATTTTAATTAAAAAATAAAATAAATAGGATTGGGTTATTACATGCTCAACCAGGGTTGTCATCATTGCCATGTGTGTGCGAATAATTGACATCTTTGCAATGAACCTGAAACCAATAGCTCTTAGGAAATACATCGCATCATTGGTCAAGTATCTTGCCCGACACAAAATTTGACATCGATGCTTCTTCAAATGGAGAAGGTGAAGAACTTCTTGCACTCATAATGTGTACCACGCCATTTTTTTTGAAAAATAATGAAAAAACCCTAAATTAAAATCCTCACAACGTAAAAGCGAATCAATTTTTTCAAAGGCAACACTAGATAGCTTTTGGAAATAGTGACGCTAAAATCAAAGGCGACGTTATTTCACAAAGGTGAATCGACATTTGTAGGTGGCACTAAACCTAAAGGGACCCACATGACGGTATTTCCCAAGGGCGGGTCGACATTCTAAGGCAATGCTTTACCTATACCTAGTCGCGTGACGCTCTACCACAAAGGTGTATCAACATTTGGTGTGTGGCAATCTACCAAAATCAAACCCTACGACGCTATCCCGCAAGGACAAAAATCCAGCGTCAATAGTGACACTGACTATAGCAAGAGTGATGTAATACAATGCTGCTTTTGATTGACACATTAAAACCCTAAAAATGCGTAAAGAACATGAAAAATGAGAAAAGTTCTAATTTGCGTACCGGGGGACCTGTGTGTGGAGGCCATCGGTACTCACAAACCTGATCCGCATGATGTTTGGGAAGCACACAATCGCCCATAATGTCATAGCCTTAGAGAAAAATTGCAAGAATTTTATAAGAGCAAGTGTACAAATGAACTAAAAATGACCTAAACTCTCCTATTTAAGCTTGAAAATTATGTTTTTTTGCCCTAATTGAGGAGGGAAACTAGGTTTTTGACCCCATTTATCCAATCTTCTTGCTACAAAGCCTATTTTGACCATATTCCAGCATCTTGAGCCTATTTTTGCATCTTATAACCTATTTTTTGTAGCTGAACCTTTGTCAAATCTTTATTGCGAGCTCAACCCAAAAAATAAATTTTTGCCTGATCTCTCGAGGGGGCTGTGTAGCAACGTAATTCCTTCCACTGGGGCAACAATGGGGCATCCAAAAACTCATATTTTTTTTGAATTTTGATCTTGGCAGCGTCAATCTTTGAACCAATGTCACAGGTACCTCGCTTCAAAGAGGGGAAAAATATAGACACTAAAATACGTCCTGATCAGTATTACACATTTGAACCTATTTAGTTAACATCATTTCATCCTAAATCACTTATGTTCTAACCATTTAATTAAATAATCTTTATTATTTATTTAAATTCATCAATTTCTACTATTGATCAAGTAATTAACTTTATCAGATTAATTCATCCTCTTCTCACTAATGTTCATTCCATTTAATTAAATAAATCAAAGTATTTAATTAAAACCTCTATATCCTCTCATTTGATTAAATAAATCTAATTATTTAAAAAATATCATAAATCCCCCCAACTTGCCTAAGTTAATCAATTCTAAATTAATTAATCCTAATCTGCCTCCTAATCTCCATTACCCATTTCTCTATCTTTTAACTCCACCTTGGTCAAATAAACCTGGGGTTTATTAACCAAGTTGCACATAAAATTTATTTCTTTTAATTACTAATTAGCCTATTTCCCTCACAAAGAAATATTTTCTAGGAATATTCCCTCAACTTGACTTTCCCTCCAAATACTTTAAAATCCTCTTACAAATGCCTTAAATGCCTCTTACAAAGGCATTCAATTCTTCTTACATGCCATCTTGTCTCTTACAAGGGCATTAACCTCTCTTACATCCTTACCAACATTCTCTTACATTCTCAACCATATTCATTCAATTCTCTTACATTCTCTTACAATCACCTACATGCATTAACTCATCATTTCTTTCAAAATGTGCTCACACATATCCCCATCGCTTTCATTAGCGTTTTGACAAGTGTCACAAAGCTATTGGTTCCCATTTTAGTTCCATATTACCCAAAATTTCCCATTCTTCAACCCTTCTTTCCTATAAATAGAATTTCTCTATTGAATGTGGATCCACAACTTCATGCATTGTTACTCTACTCAAATTCATCACATAGCTATAGAATTTTATCATCATATTGACTTGAGTTCATCATATTTTACATCAAAAATTACCATTGTTCATCAAGGATCTTGAATCTTATCACAAGGGATTGGGAAAGGGCCACCACTTTCCACATCAAAGTGACACCAATCCCCCTATGGGATGGAGGTTTGATCTACTTGATAGGTTTACATGCTTTCATTTGCTTGCCTTTCATGCTTTGTTTCATGTTTTCTTCTCTTAGTATGATCAAGAATTTCATAGGGAATGATTGTTTGTGCTTGCTAATGTGACTAACCTTGTTTGTTTTTTCTATGTTTAGCTAGGTGCAGATTATCCTTCACACATTGCAACTCTGTCACTCGAGTTGATTTGATGTGCAAAGAGGATTAATTAGGATGTCTAATCACTCTAGCTAGTTTAAGTGGTTTAACACATGGGGTAGCACTAGGAGTTATGGTAAGGCATTTACTATGTCAGACTCCCATCCATGCAAAAATACTGGGGGATGATTTCAAAATCTTGAAAGTGCTCCACGAATAGATTGTAATCTTGGCAAGCTTTTAATTAGCAAGCTTTGACATGAGAAAGTCGAGATTTAAAGGATGAACTCGAAGGTAAATTTTTCAGTATGTATGGAGTATATTATGGGAGGAGTAATGGCTACTCCAATTAGGCTGGTCAATTCTCATCGTTAAATGAAATTTTTGGGAGAAGCTTGAAAGCTAAGGTTGAGGAGAATTTTGTGAGAGAGCAACTTCCTGTCGCTTGGCGCTATGAAGTTGGTTTTGGGGCGTGTATTCTTAACGGTGAAGGAAAGGTATCAGGTGGATATAGACATATCTTCTCAACTAGTTGCACAACACTATTGGACCTCCAACTACCGAATAATGAGGTGATACAAATAACTCAAAGGTTGGTGAAGCTAGAGTTGTTGGGTGGCCTCAAGGAGGTTATGGATGCTACTCAACCAGGTGTTGAAATTTCTAGGCCAAGGGATTTGGGATTGCTTAATGTTTTGAGTGCAGTGGTAAGGCTCTATCCTTTCCTTCTAGACCAATTACACACCCTCTTATGATGAAACTAATTATTAGAAACAACCTTCTTCAAAAGAAATGGAAGGCATTTATGGAAGAGGTTATCAACTTCTAAAACAATTTGGCTATAATGGAAAAGTTAGAATAAAAAGGTATCCCTATCCCCATAGAACCCAATACACAAGACACAACAAAAGGTCTTGGTTATTATCATTTAAAAATAACAAAAAACATTTTTACTTGATCATACAAGAGACAAATAACATTAGTTGTTTCTCCTTGCCATGTGGTAGTTGTAGTATCACAAAATGCTCACTACCATGCATGTGGGTATAAACTAGGCCTTATGCAATCATATTTCATCTTGCAAGGAGTGGCATATCATTATCCATCTTTGCTCATATTTGTCCCTACACTTGGGGGAAAGGGGCTAGGTAGCCTTGCCGTAGGCACATTCCTTCTAGCAAGGGATCCCTCTTTATCTCCTTAAAATGTTAGTGTAGCAAGTACACTAAAATTTTAAGGGGGGAATATAGTCCCCCACCATTTTTTGCATAAGAAATGGTCCTTTTTACTAATGATAGCTGGGTAAAAGTACAAAACTATGTCACACTTTCAGCCAACGTATCGACACAAGTGAATTTAAGTATTTCTAACTAAAAATATATTTGGGTCAAACATATGATCTTGTAAGATTCATTCTAGCTAAGTTAGATATATCCACAACTAAAATTGTTGGCTAAATGCATATGTAGCACCACTTTGAGGCCAATTTTCTAAAAAATAGATTTATTTTAAAAAAATTGATGTTTTAACAATTTTTACTCATGTAAATAACATTTTTTTTAAAATATAAAAATACCCTTTTGTAGATCCATAAGTATAGTTTTCAATAAATATATATTTTAATAATTAAATTATTATTTATATTTTAATTTTAATTTTTACTAAAAGTAGGTTATTATAATGACAAGGAAAAATAGTAAAACTTATTAAAAAAATTTGAAAAAAATATGATGCATCAGATAAAAGAATCTATATCAAGAGGGTAATTTTTTTTTTCCATTTTAGATATATATAATATGAAAGATGATGTCTAGTGGAAACAACTATGTTTTAAAATATGCACACATTCCAATATTTATTTAAAAAAATATTTTTATCAAAATTGGAAAAAAATAAATCCATGCACTAAAGTTTCAAGTTATAAATACACACAAAAAAATTGAAGGATAAAGAATAAAAATTACTATATAAAGGTTAACATCTCACGTGACTTCATTTTTCAGCAACTAAATTATAGTGTCAATTTATAAAAAACTATATTCAAATAATTTTTTAATTTTTTTTTTAAAATACAAGCATACAATATACTAAAAAATAAATATTTCATTAGTTTACATCATTTCAAAATTCAAAACATATATGTCACTTTTTAGTGATTCAAGTTTAAAACTTGGATAAGTGTTGGTTGTTTCCTTTAAAAAGTGTGACACAATTTTGTGCTTTTACCCAACATACATCTCCTAGAAAGTGTGACCTTGGCAATAAATGTGTAGCCTTCTTGACCTATGTTAGTGTCTACTTTATGGTGATATTGGGATTGATGCCCTCTAAGTATGTGGCCTTTCTTGGCATATAATGTTCCCCTCAATGTTAATGCTATCGCTAGTATTCCCTAAGGTGTGAGTCTTCTATTCCACAACTTGTCCTCTCTTGGTGGTGATGTCATGTGTGATATTTCCTAAGGTGTGGCCTTTCATGTATTGAGAAAAACCTCTTTGTTATTTTTCGTAAATCATCTTTTGTGGTGGTGTTTCTATAACACATGCCTTGAGGTTTTGGCATTATCTTGTCATTGTTTATGCGCCTCATTAGGTGAGTTTATGCACCTTAGGTGAATTTGGATTTTTTCCTTTACTCTATTCATGGGGGTTAAACTTAGTGTTATGTTGGCATAGCATCTTGAGCATTTTTATAGCACCTTATTAGAGTTATCAAGGAGTCTAACTCTCGGTATGGTTGACATGGGTGCACACCTAGTGAATAGAAAACTTCACTAGACCTTGTATGTTTCTCATTTTTATACCTTATTATGGGTACACACCTAGTGAATATTGGACTTCACTAGACCTAGTGTGTTTCTCATTTGTCTTGGGGGCTCACCTAGTGAATATCTGACTTCACTAGCTCATGTTGCCTTCTGATTTGTGATTCACGTAGAAAATATTAGACTTTGCTATAGTGTGATTCATGAACACATTTTTTGTGGATACTAACATAACATAACTTTCTAGCCCTTGATTATCCATACCCTCCTTTTGCATTAAATTATTTTGATATTGTGTATGTTTTCTTGCTGCATTTCATACATGTGCATATTCCTTTGTGCTTATGTTGGTTTGCCATGGGATCTTGGATCCTAGGGGCTTGTGCACCCCCCTTGATCCTTAGTCATACTATCTCTTCAAAATTTGGACAATTGAACCCCTCTGGAAATATATTTTCTACTTTAGTGTGAGTCTAAGCGTAAGTTCATACCCTCATTAAAGTGGGGGCTAAATATAGCATCGTAAATTGTCGCCCTTAACAATTTCACGCTATGTTTTTCTGCCCCTAAATTTTTTAGCCTAATTAAGCACTTAATTTCCCAAATTATGCATTCTATCTGCCTAATTTTATTGTCTTTCGAGAAATTGCAAGCATTGAATAAATGCATTAATTTAATGTTTTACCCCAACACCCTAAATCTTGGAAAATAGGGCCAGGACTGGGATGCCCTTGGGCATCCTAGTCCCCCTATTTTGTTGAGATCCAAATTTAAATATCTCAGTGTTGACATTTTAACATTTTACATTCAACGTGCAAATGTCGGTTATTGAAATCTATTTGCGAGAAATTGAATAAATGCATATAAACACCTAGTTATTGCATCATTTGAAACCATCTAGAAAATTATTAGCAAACTTATGATCAAGAGAACTATCAAGCAAGTCAAGAGCAGAATTTCAGAGCTTTATCTCAACACTTCAAGATCCGAACATCATGTCAAATCCTATGTGATTTTATGCATGTTTATGTTATCATTGTTTGTGAATGCTAACATGTGTTTTAGGTCTCTAATAAATTCAGGCAATCAAGAAAAAAAGATCCAAGATCTTGAGGTAATGAGTATGAATTCATTCCTTCAAGGAAGCCATTAAGGGGTGGTGAGTTGCAACACTTTGTTGATTCATCATTCCTTCCTATCATTTATCCATTTTTATCATTGACACTGCCATTATGGAAGTAGAAACAATAACACGGGGTTTGACCAAGGCAAGCCCCTAAATGGAAAAACATTTCTTCTCCTTATGAATGTGCTAATTTCAGGTTTAAAGAGGATTGAAGGAAACTTGAAGATTATTTATCCATTATTGCATTCAAAGCCCTACACCTTGTCAACACATGGAAACTCACCTACAAAATTATATGACAGTGATCCAACAAGTCTACAAGAAGAAAGAGGTATCCCATATTTGGTATCAGAGGACTAAAAAAGTAGAGCAAGACACCCTTATAAGGACTTAGACACCCTTGGGTTACTTTTTCCTCCTATATAGACCAACATCAAACTTTCATGATAGGTACACAATGTTCTACCCTTCCCAGATCTTCATGTAATTCTCTATTTTAGTCTGTCATTTGTAGGTAACTTACATTTTCCATATTAGGTCACATAGTCTAATTAGGTTAATCAAAGAAAATCAATTCCAATTCATTCTGAGACCTTAAAATATGTAGATCTAGGTCTGATTGGCTCACCTCCATGGTTGAAATTCAATCTAAAAACCTTGTTGATCTCCATCTTAATGAAACTCTAGAAAAAGGAAGAAATTCATTCTAGGTTCTTTGCATTGGACCTAGGGTTCCTTTTTCTATGATACAATGATAATATCAAAATTCTCTAATTTTGTCATATCCACGTCCAAGTGTTTCAAAAAAATTTCACTACATATGTTCAAACTAGAATTGTTATCAACCAAGGCACACTTAACATTTATACATCCAAATTTCACCATGATATGTAAAGGTAAATACTCATTAAGAACCATGATAGGTGGTGTGAGGAAGATAAGGTAATGGAACAAATTCTTACACTAATCTTGAGAGGAGGGTTATGCAAAAAAAACTCAGATATGAATAATTATAGAAAACTAAACAAAAATAAATATAAATAACATTCATACTACAACACAATGATTTAAATGTGGGGAAAACCCTTTTGGGAGAAAAATCCCACACTCTAAAAGACACCCAATATACTATTTAGAATTAAACAGGATTATAATATAATTACAGACAAATATTTCTCACAAGAGTATCACCAACCAAATATCTAGAGGCAACTCAACAACTATAAGACTCTTTCACACAAACTCCATCTCATGCACCTAATATATAGGAGATACAATACGTGAAACTATCAAACAATATTACAAAACAGTGAGCTAAAACCACCTAAAAAGTGGTGCCCATCCTTATCTCTAATAATAGATGCATATGATGTGTCAAAACACACAACACTACTTATAACTCCCCTTTACAACTCATTTATGTGTCCAACATGTTTTTATATCTGCCATTTCAAGAGACCCAACTTTTAAAGGCTATAAATTTTGATCCGAGTGTCCAATTAATGAACTGTTTGAATCGTAGAAAATCTCGTGGAGTTCTATATGAAGATATAATCCACTACACTAGTTGAGACCATTTTAAGGCCCAAAAAACACCTCTAAGGCCTTCAAATGGACTTTGAGACTTTGAAAATGAAAACTTTAATATCTTCAAATCCAAACATAATCTTATGATGAAACTTTACAAGCATGCTTATTTAGCCAATCTAAATCTTTGGGGAAATTTTTACATCAATCCATGCTCAAAGTAAACTTACTATAAATAGTAACTTCGTGTAATTGCAAGGTTGAGCCACCATTTTCCTAACAAGTGGAAGCTCTACATCAATAAAATTGAATTATAAGGGATGGGTTAGGATACTATATATGTAATCAAGGAAGTCACTATTTGTTGAAGAGTTTTATATTAGACTTGTATCTTCTCTAAATATTTTATAATAATTTCCTTATAAAAAGATGATGTAAACACTAGATCCCAAAGCGATATCTTAACTTGTGTATTTTTTAATTGATGAGTGATATCACATTCATTTTATGCTTTATGAGTAAGTTTAGTCGTGGAAGGAATATTAGGACTAGGAAGGTAAAAAAAAGGGGTTTAATGCAACCTTTAGACATGTAACCAATTTTTTATGAATATGGCTCATTACACGATAACTTTGTGAAGAATAATTTTCTTTAAAATAAAATTTCAAATTTCCTTTAAAAATAACTTATGATCCTATATGATTATAAATAATATAATCCTTGTGGATTATAGAGAATCCAAAGAATATGATGAGTAAATATCAAAAGATATATCAATAGGAATACTAAAAGAATCTAAACTATCCTCAAACATGCCAAAGCTAAAAAAATATGCTATTAATCTATGTGTCATGGCCGTAAATGTGAAAATATAAAGAAGAGGAATCAAATCATTATAATTCTTTGTCACTCAAAGTAAGTTTAAATTCAATTATCAATAAGATTATTTTTTTAGGTAAAAGTCATAAAGCTTGAAATATTATTAATAAAAGTATAAGTACATAAAGCAAGAGAAGAAGGGACCTTAGGAAAACATCCCATTAACAAAAACTAGAGGGTCATACATAACAAAATTAGCCTAAAAATAGGAAAAGAGGCCTTCAAGAGCCAAAACCTGATACAGATATGTACCTGGTTTGAGTAGACATATACATCCCTAGTCCCCTAGTTACAAAAAAACTATAACATAATTATGCAGAAGATTGAATAGGGACCTCCTTTCAAATTTTGTGTTGTTGGTGGCATATGAGGATGAGTGATATGGGAGAGAAAAACAATCATGGCCCTACAAAATTCAATAACCTAGCAAAAAAGGCATGAATCAAGTTCCTTCTTGTGCGCTTCAAAGGCCTCATCCATTTCTACTTCCTCATGTACTTGCAGATATCATTTTAGAGACATGCAAACACACATATAACCAAAAGATTTCATCAAATATTTATGACTAAAAATACCCCAACCAAAGCTTTTCCATTATGAAGATTGTAATCCTAAATGACATTGTTTAACGAGTGACCCATAAAAACCTATCTTGCACATAGTCACAGTGCACTTGAAAAACTTGTCAACACAACTAAATCAAACATGTTAGATCCACCCCTTTTATTGGGGTTTTCTATCATTGGTAACGATTGATTGGAGGGACGAGAAGCTATGAAGGTCCTTCATCTTACTCATTGAAACTCTATTTGCAAAGTCACAAGCTAAAATCACTAGGTTGTCTACTAGTTGGTTTGCTTCCATATAACAATGGTTGAGATGAAAGAAAATAAAGTCCTATAGGTGGATTAGGATCTGTTACAATATATAGTTTAAATGTTAGGAAGGTAATATTTATTTTTGCATGCATTTATTAAACTTAGAGAGTCTCCCTCAATCAAAATTTTATTAATCTTGAATTCTTTGGTAAGAACAAGTCCCACAAGGAGAGCCTGAGCTTATGCCTTATTTCTTGAACCGTTTGGAATTTTTAATGCAAGGGTTTCCAAGACATTCCCCTTATAATATTTGATCACACAACCAACACTTGAAGCTCTTGGGTTTCCACAAGAAAAACTATCAAAGTTAAGATTTCACGTCCCTTGTTGAGGTGATTTCCAACGAACATGTTTATCAGATTAGATATGGAGATAGGGATAACACCTAGGGTAGGTAATAGAATACTTGTCCAAGAGGCCATCATTTGGAAATCCCATGATGAAAAGATAGTGCTATTACATGTAGCTTGGATCTTTAATACTTGTACCATAACTATCCATGAGATTGAAGATTCCAATTTTTGAAGTACTATAGATGTTAAATTGACTTATTTCCTGAAGATCCTTCTATTTCTCTACCACAAGATATTCCAAATCAACAATGAGGGGGAGACAAGCCAAAGAGTTGATAATAGCAATGACTTAAAGAGTCTAGGCCAACTATTAAAGATGCATAGAAGATTATTACCAAGTTGGGCTTGCCAACCAAGTTATTTTTGGAGCCATTTCTAACACAATTGTGTAAAATCACATTGTACATGTAGGTGATTGAGAGACTCAACACATTTTCCACAAACTACACACATAAATGTATCTATAATACCCAAATTTTCCAATCTTTCACTAGTTAGAATGCTATTTTTGAGTGCCTACCATGAAAAAGCTCTAGGTTTAGGGATAGTAACATTATTCCAACATAACTTATATAGCCAATTCTCTTTGCTTATATTTTCCAAGGCCACCAAAGATCTATAACCCTATTTCACATGTATACCCTTAATTTTGATGGAGCCCAAACAAGTTTAATAAAATTTTCAAAGATCAAAACTAATATTTTTCTCAATTGTGTTTGAAGCAAGATATTTTGTTCCTGAGGAAAGTCACATGTACCGAAATCTCACCATTTCACATTTGAATCATAGGACTCAGAATACCTCCATATAATATTTTACCCGATGACCCCAATTTTTTTTAAGGAAAAGCTTAGCTTCTTGAATGCCCTAAAGTTTGTGTAGGGGGTGTCCATTCCTTGTATCCTCATAGAACAAAGCCTTTCTATCGGTGTTTATCCAAGTCAAATAAGGAGTGATAAAATTTATACAATCAATCAAGAATTTGGATCCACTGCTTGGATTTTTTATTGTAAGAATTATTTCAGGTTCAAGCATATCTAAATATTTAGCCTGCATAATTCGACACCACTTTGCAATAGGCATTGCAAACATGTTCCAGAAAAGCTTAGCTCGTAATGCCTTGTTTCTTGCTTCCAAATTATGAATTCTTGCCCCTCCCCTATGTTTTTCCTTGTAGAGATTCTCCCAAGACATGAGATGGATTTTGGATTTTTGGTTTCCTTCAAAATTTGCTTGACAAAGAAATTTATTTAGTATATTTTCTATGCCATATTGCACCATTTTTGAAAGTTTGAGCACTGCCATAATATAATTTGGTATAGTTGCAAGAATTATTTTAATCATCACTAGTCTTCCTACTAAGGACAACCATTTTCCCTTCCAAGATGCAACATGAATTTTGATTTTTGTAATCACTTTCTCCCCAAAAGAGGATTTTTGCACACTTGCAAAAAAAGGAACCCCAAATTGGGAAAATTCTTGCTACGAGATTAGGAGAAGTATATAAAAATATCTATTTTTGTATTTGGAGGGGTTTATCACTTGACTTGAAACATAAGAATAATCACACAAAAATTGTTTGGTAAATTTAGCTTCTGATATATAAGGCTTACCAAAGAGTAGGATGTCATCCATAAAGAGAGAATGCATAATTGAAATGGAAATTCTTGGAATTTTGATTCCTTTCCACTTTTTATTATGATGCCTTGCATAAATGTATTTTCTTAAGTCCTCAACCATTAATATAAACAAGAAGGGGAATAGAGGATCTCCTTGATGAACTCCTTGTGAAGGACTTAAAAACTTGCCAAACTAGAAACCAAGAACTTTGCACCAACAAGATTTGAATAGATCCACTTGCACCATTTATTAGAGAAACCAAACTTGCTAAAAAATTTCATAAAAATTCCTAGTTTACCTTATCACAAGATTTCATCATATCTAATTTGATTAAATAATAACATATAGCTTCTCACTATGTATAGAATATAATATTCATGTGTTATTATTTAGATCCTTGTGTTGTTTCCCTACCAAGAACAAAACCCTATATTCTTCTAAAATTAATTTGGGATTCAATTTGGCAAGATCCAAGAAGATAGCTTTTGTAAAGATTTTATAGATCACACTACAAAGGGCTATGGGCCTAAAGTATACAAAAGATGAAGGATTATTATTGTTTGGGATTAGAGCAATGAAAGTTGTGTTAAAAGCCATATGAATGGTGTCATTTCTTCTTGTTTCCTCTAAAGCTAACTAGATATCTCTCCCATGAAGGGCCAACATTTTTGAAAGAACAAAGTTTTCAACCCATTTGGCCCTAGAGCTTTATCAAGGGGTAATGAATGTTGGAGTACAAGACCACTGAGAGGGGGGGTGAATCAATGGTCAAATAAAACCAATTTCAAAACTTAAGACCCTTGATTACATAAAGACTTTAGATATATTATATGTCATGAAAAACACTAATATGTGCAAATCAGAACAAAACATTTGAATAAGGGATAATCAACCATGCACAAAGAAACTCACCATCAAGAAAAAACAAGATACAATATTTATGAGTGGAAAAACCCTAAAAGGGTGAAAAAACAACTCTAAACAATTGCTTTATTAAACCAAACTGGTCAAAAACTTGTTGTTTACAAATTGTATTCCTCACTAGAAATACAACAAGCCTCATTGGTAATTACTCAAGCCTCACTAGAAATTACTCAAGCCTCACTGGAAAATTACTCAAGCCTCACTAGCAAATTCTATGTCTTGCTGGCAATATTCAAAAGGAAAATAAAAGAATACAAAGGGTTACCCTGTTTCACTTCAAATCACTGCACAATCAAAGTTTCACCAAAGTTTTTCACACTTACCAAAACCTTTTAGCACCATTCTGATAAATAATACAACTTTTCAATCACACATACTACCATCATGCTATCATGCTTTGATAAATCTCAACATCATCTTGAACCATAAGAAGAAAGACAATCATATATGCCCCTATCATCATATTTTCAATCAAAACATTACATACCCCTCTATCAAAACCCTATCCAACCTTATCACAACATATCTCAACCATCTAGATAATATAATTTATAATTCATTTACGCTTTCTGCAATAATCATGTTCTATTCATGAAGTCTATATCATCTTAAATACTGAGACCTTGCACACAACTAGACTGCAACATTCTTTGAATGACACACAAAGAACTTTACAAGTTCATGTCTCCACATATACATTCACAACACTGTCATATAGATCTTCATAATCTTCTTACTTCCAATCAAATAGCCACTTGACACCTTGTAACTCTTTTATGTATTGTCAATCAAATCACCCTTTTATAAATTGTCAAACAAAACTTCTTCTTTGTACATTATTTCTATAGGAACAAGATATCATAGTCCTCAAAATTCATGTTTCAAAGACACTAATATGTATATGCATCATATCATACCATTTTTTTCAAACTCCCTTTCTAAGTATAATTTTCAAAGTAACATGGTTTCAATATCTTCCATGCTCTCTTACAAAGCTCATACAATGACCACACAAACCCCTCAATACACTTGCAAAATATCTCAATCCATCAACCTACAACACAGTTATAAATTTGTACATTCATAATAAAAACATGATGTTATTCTTCTCAACTCATTCTCCAACCATAGTATTAAAAAATCTTCTGCATAAACATACACCATGTCCTTACACCTATTCCACACACTGGTTGGATTATAAATAGTCTTCCTCTATTGCCCATATAACTTCATCTTGGCACCTTCATTGATTAGAACATTTACTCACCAAAGCTACATGAACACCTATCAATTTCAAGCCATAGGAAATAGTTGTTGGTAATTTTAAATTATAACCTTTAATCTCTGTTTCTTGCCAACTAGTCAATTAAATGATATCCATTGATTTTGTGATGAGTGGTAGGTTTAAATTTTTGACCTGTCTAGCAGGTTAACCCATAAGAAAGGGTTAGTTTCCAAATGAAGATAACCCCCTTAACACTTCACTTAAGTGATTCTCAACCGCTTAAAGTAGGTCAACTTTAAATTATAACAAAACAATCTTTCATTTGAAAAACCTTCACAAGAGATAAACCCTAGGACTTAGGGTTTTTATGAAACCTTCATTAATCACCATTCAAAAGTATCTTTCCATGTTGTTGCATCAAATATCAATAAGGAACAATGTCAGTACAAACACCAACACCTTGGACACCATGAAAAATTTATGACAACATATTCTTGCAAATATGAAAAACTTTATCCAAGTACCTTTGTATTACTAATGTCAAACTTCATTACCTTTGATTGAATTAAGGAATTCCTCTAACATATCAATCACCAAGAAATGATATCAATAAACTCCAACAACCTAACCCTCAATCATGCTCTTATGCAAAACTCTTCAACTGCATCATATCACTATAATTTTGAATGATGGATCAATACCATGAAGCAATTCATTGAAGATGGATCAAGCATCAAATAAACACTTTGTATCAAGGATCAAATCATGCCAAAATACTTCGTTTACCTTTGACAAATAAAGAGCAAGTACCTTTTGCAATAAGCATCATGAGATAATCAACAATATCCTTTGTTATGAAGAAATGAAGCAATGTTGAAGTGAACCTTTGGATGCAACCTTTGAAATCAATGGAAAAAACCATTATTAACAATGAAAAACTACTTCTTTCACTTCTTCCAAGGAGACTTGGGAATCATTAGATCTCAATTGTCCTCAATGTTTACCAAGAAGTGTACTTTTCTCAAAATTTCTTTCAATAATTCATGCATCAACAGGTCAGTTCCTTTTGGAGGGGTAGAAAGAAGTTTGAAAAAGGATACAACTTCATTCTGGATGCACTCTTCCTCCAATAAATCTTCACTCGAACATGAATTTATTGAGGAAATGGTATCAAATTACTACATTAATTTTGTTGATACATGAAATAATTTTTTGTTCCTATCCCCCTTCTTTAACCATATCTCTCTTTATTTCCGTCTCCAATAAATCTCTTCTCGTGAAAGTATTTCCTCCAAATCTTCTTGAAGCTTCTTTTGGGCATGAAAGGAAACATTGTCAATCCCATTAGTTATGATGTGATCATTTAATTTCTGTAACTCCACCTGTAACTCTTCTTTTTGACTAATTTTTTCAAATGCTTGGCATTCCAATCCCTAATTTGGCATCTGATGAAAGATAGTTTCTTGGAGATTTGATACATTCTCGAACCATCCACAAAAGGCATATTTTTCCACCAAGTCTCCAATAAGCCCAAAAATATTTATTCGTGAATCACATCTCTTCAAATTTAAAGGATGATTTGTGACCACATCTAACTTGCAAGAATTCTAGCATAATTGGAAAATGATATGATCTTGTAAATAATAAAATTGAAGCTTTAAAATTTTGTGAGGAGCGAAACTAAGATAGAGACACCAAAAATATTCCTAACCTCTTTGCAATCTTAGAAAAGTCTTTCCTCTAATTCATCCAAGTAAAAATATCATTCTTGGTGGGACAATCCTATAGAGAATTATCATTAATTAAACAATTAAAATACTCTACAAATATTGGAGGGGGAACTATGCCTCCTTTATTTTCCTGCTAGTTTACAATAACATTGAAATCCCCTCCTTGTATTACCTTCTCCTCCTTTAGTAGGTCTAAAACAGATGACAAATAAATCCAATGAGACTTTTTGTCCGTTGTTGTTGTTGGACCATAAACATAATAAGGAATATTTAATTATCAAAGTACTCATAATTAACATGAAGAGTGACTTGACATGTAATGAAGCATTACTAAAACCTCAATGTCCTCTTGTAAAAATTCTTCACCTAAAGTAATAATACCATTATACAATATAGAACAAGGGGAAGAATCATCCCCAACATTTGACCTACATGGTGTATTGACATTGTGATCCATAGTAGGGGAAGGAAATGTGCTTGAAAGAAATATATCATTATGCACACAATTAGAACTAGTGATGGAGAAAGAAGTATCTAAGTGGAGTAAATAGAAAAGAGTGAGGTGATGATCTCCAAAAGAGAATGATGAACAATCATTGACTCTATGAATGATGAGAGTTCACAAACATTGCTAATTAATGGCTCCATAGAAAATACATCTCCATCCATAAGATAAAAGACATAAGAATATCAAGTACTGAAGGATCTAATGATATAAAGTGAAGGAACACACCAAAATCAATAATGCATGCATGTATAATATCTTACGGTAAAAATGTAGATGAGAATCCATAAGTAATGATCAACCAATAAAGCATAATCAAAAGGGTGGGTGGACAAGGATCAAATACAAATCCTAATTTAACTGGAGCAATGAAATGATAAGGGATGGATTCAAAACCTAATAAGATTTGAAACAAAATTAAGCAATTTGAAAATTAGATATGAAAATAATAATAAAAGGATAAACTCTAAGGCCAAAACCTTAGGTCGTGTAGGAAATCTTAGCTCAACAAAAATAAAAGGAAAATAAAATAATCTCTTACATACATCTTAAGATAAATCAATTAAACTAACATTGTTAAATAAACAACCTAGGAATAAGATTTGGATTAATAAATAATAAACTATTGGATCAATCGCTTCAAAATATTAAATAAATAAATAGTGTTACTTAGCTCTTAGTTTGATGTAGAAATAGACTCTACTAGGTGTGCCAAAATAATTTGTGCCTACAACATAAAATTAGAAAAATTTAGACAAGTGCACTAGAATCAATTAAATTTTAGTTTCTTTATTTAGATCACTTCTACAAATCCCAATCTACTCTACTCAACTACATAATTGATTTCATAGCCATATATTTAATCTTGCTATGCAAATTTAAATTGTAACATATTTTATGCTTAAAAATTGTTTGCCAATGCTTTTAAATCTACATAAAACAGTTAGTTATGGAGTTGAGAATTTGTACATGACAAAGATAATTCCTCCTTGTGTCAAATCCTGTAAATGACTTTAACCAACAGTCAAGACAATAAGCAGCCATGAAGTATGCCTAACAATGCTAATGTATTGCTAATGCCGCTAGATTATTCTTTTTAAGCTCTTTGATTTGTGCACAAGGCGATCATTCCAACAGTCACTAGATGTTTAAATGAATTAAGATTCGTCCTTAAATACAACTCCAAATGTGCAAGTAAAAAAGTTTTTTTTCTTAAGTCAACACATAATAGCTACTTGGACAAAAAAAAAAACCAGATCCAATTTTGAATTTGAAATTTAAGGTTTAAGGGTCATTTGTACAAGTGTATAAGTGCTAGATCAATTTTACAAATTGTACTTATACACTTGTACATATTGTGGACTGTGCATGGATCAAGAAATGGGTGAAACTGAAAGATAGAATAAATTCCCCATAATAAGTGCAAATGGAAGTGCATATAGATTAAGTTGTGTTAGCTCTTATCAAAAAATGCAATATTTAAACACATCATTATATTAAGAATATCTTAAATAAATTTTATCTTAAATAAAATATACAATTTTCACAATTTTTTTATAACTTCGACTCACAATAACTATAACAATTTTCACGATTTGTTTATAATTATAAAAAGTTTCGAGTCTCTTCAAAACCTGTTTTTCCCGCTTAATCAAAACTATAAATTTTTTAAAAACTTATAAACAATAAAATGAATTTATAATATATAATTAAATATAATAGTAAACTTGCAAGTGCAATGAACCTCTATAGGACCCACTAAATTTCCCTTTTATTTAATACACTTGTAATCAATTAGTTGAGTTTGCCGACAGGTTTGACATTCTCCTCATTCACAAGGAATGAAAGATCGACAAAGGAGTTAAGTAAATACCAAAATTAAACTTGAGGGGAAGAGAACAAACAAATAAAAGTACCCATAAATAGAAAAGGAAAGAAAAAAAGGGCTATTTTAACTACCATAACAACCAACGGCCAAATGTGGTGTGCTAGTGATTATAAATGCTCAATTTTCTCCTCCCATGGAGATCATAATGCTTATTTGTAGGAATGAGCATTTAATATAAACCCTCCTAATTATAGATTAAGTAGATACAGCCATCATCCCAGCAATCATAACGCTTTTATTTGTTTACTATATATACAACCATTATTCTTGATTTGCTTGCATCACAGGAATTGGGTTTTCAATAGTGCATACAGTTTAGAGTTACCTAAACCTTCTTTGGCGTTGATTAGGCATAGTTTTGTAAGATGAGGAACTTCCCCAGGCTCATTACACTTGAGTTTCTTCTACTTATAGCACTGTTATGCTTCACTGGTAGTTTTCAGCTGGTTGAAGGTGACAGCCAAGATGGATGGAACTCTGCTCATGCAACGTTCTATGGAGGTGCAGATGCTTCAGGCACAATGGGTATGCCTTATATACCATCATGACAAAAACACTTTTTACCCAATTGCTTTTGCTCTTTTGGTTTGCTGTGTAGATAATTGACTGATGCAGGAAAGTGGGTGGTTAAGCTGAATGGTGAAGCTCTAATATACTGCATGGCCATCAGGGTATCTTGAGAAAAATGGCATTAGTATTTTTGCATGTGAAATGAACCAACTCTTATTGAAAGTGCAGTTCTCATCAGGGTTTGTCTTGAGAAGAATAGCTTTTGTATTTGTGCATGTGAAATGAACCCCCCTTGTTGAAAGTGCAGTTCTTTAATTGTTGTCTTGCATCGTTTCTTTTGTTGCAGGTGGTGCTTGTGGATATGGGGATTTGTATGCACAAGGATATGGTGTGACTACAGCTGCATTGAGTACTGTTTTGTTCAACAATGGAGAGACTTGTGGTGCATGTTTTGAGCTAAGGTGTGTGGATGACCCACAATGGTGTCTTCCAGGGAGTCCTTCTATCGTTGTCACAGCCACCAACTTCTGCCCTCCAAACTATGCCCTTCCTAACGACAATGGAGGGTGGTGTAATCCACCAAGACCACATTTTGACATGGCCCAACCTGCTTTTGAAAAGATTGGCATTTGGAAGGCAGGGATTGTGCCTGTCAAATACAGAAGGTAAAACTATTTCTAAAGTTATTTGAAGTTTCATGTTATTGTTGAGATGGGTTTAGGTTTATGAGTTCACTCTTGTGCAGAGTCCCATGTGTGAAGGAGGGAGGAGTCAGATTTACCATGAATGGCAACGATTACTTTTATCTGATCCTGATAACAAATGTGAGTGAAGATGGAGATGTTGTGGGTGTGAAGGTAAAGGGGTCTAATACTGATTGGTTTTCTTTAACAAGGAATTGGGGACAAAACTGGCAATGCACAACCAATCTTAAGGGGCAGTCTCTGTCTTTTCAAGTTACAACCAGCAATGGGCAGAGCATTACTTCTGATAATGTTGTTTCTTCTAATTGGGCCTTTGGCCAGACCTTTGAAGGAAATCAGTTCTAAAGCTCATGGCATTCTATTAAAAAACCTGGTGAATGTTTTCACCAGTGTAAAAGCATATATGATATATGTTATAAATATATAGATGTAATGAAGTGAGTGCAGCAGAGGTGTGTTTAATGCAGACACCCGCTCATATAGCTTTCCTCCCTATATAAGTGGACTGCACTTGATGTACTGATAACTGTTTCATAATGTATCTATGAAGTTCTAAATAAACACCTTATGTTCTTTTTAAATTTGGCAATTGTTAGAATTTTGACAACTTTGCCTCAAGGTCTCTAAAAAGTTTCCCTTGTCCCTATCGTCCATACAAATTCTACAATCATAGTATTTTCCATTGATGTCTTTAAATTTTATGGGAATCTACGTTGATGGTATGCATGTGTAAATGAATCTCTGCTGGTAATATGGGAGGTATTTTAGTTTTAATAAATCAATAATTTTTTAAATAATCGCCCCTTCTTTTGCTCTCAAGATTTGTAGGCTCCATTCTTAGGCATCAATAGCTAGAAATTAAATATTTTTTATCTAGGATAATATTTTGGTTTCTTTAGAGTAGTGAAAATGGTTCATGATTTTGATTTCTAGTTTTTTCAGTTTATCAAAAAAAATTGAAAATTTTAAGGTTTCATTTGGGTTCATACAAACATCTTTTTATTAGTTATTTTTTTAAGTGTTTGATTTGTCCATACTCCATACAGATAATCTTGTTTTATTTCCATTCTACTTCAAAATCCAATCTTTGATTGTTTGACATTTGTAATAGTACTTCACTTCATCCTCTATTATCACTTTTAAAGCACAGTAAACGAATTAACCTCTTACCCCCATCTTTATGGACTTACTTTTTCTAACCAAGCGTTTTTAAGTGGAAGTAAGGATGGGATAACAAGAATGATCATGTGCCTAAAGATTAATTGGTTACTTCTCGACATCAAAATAGCTTTCATCACACATTGAGTGCCCTTGTGATCTTTAGACCAAAATTTAGGAAATGCATGGAGATCCTAATGATCATTCATTTTGAGATGATTCCACTATAGATTGTCTTGCACTCCTTGATGATTATAAGAATCCGACATATGACTAATATAATTGATGAGATTCTTTAATAGGAAAGTCTTGAACATCATGAGGTGTGGAGACTTCACTTGATACTCCTCCTCTAAATACCTAAGCTTATTATTAGCATCATTAACTCCTATTGTAGATTTAGACTCTTCACCTTCTTTATCTTTGAGTCTCCATTTTGAGGCCAAGAAATCTTCTCTTCCTCCAACACTTACAACTTTAATAGTTATTCATCCTTAGGCATTTGATATGGACACATAGTGAGATGATTAGTGTAGTCAATTGACATGCACTAAAATTCCACCATTATATGTTATTTCTACTAAGTTTAAATTTGCTTCAACAAGAGATTTTGATAATCAATTTAGTAGGATCATCCTTATTTTCTAGATTTAGTTCATTGGGATGAGTACCTACTACATCTTGAGTTTTTATTTGTTGAGTCCTACCTTGCAAATTTGAACGACACCATTGAAGACATTTATCTTCTCTTTGAAGATAACTCTCATGGATTTGCATCCCTTATTTGTATGTCATGAGGGTACATTCAAACCCTCCTCTTTTTTCTCCACCTCCACATGCTTCTATTGTGACATATTTTGTAGTTGTTCATGAGTTTACTAAACTCAATCATTATTCTTGTTGACACCTTATGTAGGATTACTAGGTTCTCATTAGTTCATATCTCTTACTTGGATTGAGGGCATATCTATAATACCCCTTTCATGGTATGTAAGTTCTCTTTTCAGCATTTGATGCAATTCAACAATAGCTTGGGAAAGTTTTAGTAGTTTTCATCATTATCATAATTTTGGCACCTACTCTACATTAATTTCCAAAGTATTTTGTATTTCCATGTTCTTTATTTAGGCCCAAGAATCCTTACTAGATTCTAGCACCTTTCAACATTGACATGATGACAAATGAGCAACATCTATACATTTGCAACTTGTGTTTTCTTCCCTCATATTCTTTTTGGCAATGAGAAGATATTTTGCATTCACCTTTAGTATGCATTTCTTCCCAAGGGGAGACATGTTGTTCAATGAGCATGGATCATGTTCAACATTCAATGTCAAGCATCCTCCATTGGTACAAAATACTACGCATTGGTGGGTAGCATTGTCCTTCATCTTCTTCTCTCTTCTAGGGGAGTTTTTCCTTGGCACATGGGGTTTTCTCCTTGTATTTTGGAGGGATAATTTTCTACATGGATACCTAACAAGGGTAAAAATTTACTGGGACCCATTACACCCATACAAGCTATTCTTATTGGGGGTTGTTGGTGCATTTTTTATATATTTAGTTTATTGCATTTGCATTAGTGCGGGACTAGGATAAACTTACCTAGGTAGGTGTCATCTCCCTTGCACAATAGTAGGCATCTACCTAGGGAGATAATATACATTTAATAAAGATGGTTGCATTTTTTCTAGTTTGGTGTTAACTTGTACTACACATGTGTATTATCTCATTTATCCCACATTGGTTGTACATTCACATCTCTTGGTGACATATTCTATAAATCTACACCTCTAGATCTCATATAAATAACTTGATATCAATTAATTCTATTGTACATCCATTTTATTATACTTGATCTCTCCTCTTACACAATAGTGCATATATTAGAAAAAATCCATTGTATTGCATCTTCTATTTTGGAATATCTATCATATTATATTTAATTATCTTTGATTGTCTTTGCACTCCCTAGATTCCTCATGTTTAGGTCTTTGTTCTTAATATTTAGTTAATTTTGAGACTTCTAGAGTAGATTGATTATGTGTAACAACAAATTTTGATTGACCAATCATCTAGAAATGAATATATATATGAGGGTCAACAAATATCATTCATTCTTTATTATAAAAGTAAAATTAAGAAATCTATAAATTGTAGATGACATAGTCCCCATGGAATGGATCTAGGGGTGACTCAATGATATAAGCTAGTTGGAAATGCATCACTTGAAATATTGAATTAAAAACAAGTGCACCAATTAGAATAGGAAGCCAAAAAATACCATAGCTTTTTGAATAGTATTATCAAACCCTTTATGATAAGATTAAATTTCTCTAATTTTGTCATATCACCATATAAGTGTGCATATAGTCCTTGCTACATATGTTCAAACTAGAATCATTATTAGCCAAGGTAGAATTGATATTTATATGCCCAAATTTTACCATAATATGTAGAGTAAATACTCATTAGTAACTAATATAGGTGGAATTTATAAATCATCAAATGATATATCATGGTTGGGTTAATGTATAGAGGAGTGTTAGATTGGAATTGTGTCCTCTCTAAATAATTTTGATGATTTACTTATAAAAATATGATGTACACCTGGATCCCAAAGTGATAGCTTAACTTTTCTATTTAAAAAAATTAATGAGTGATAGAATATTATTTTAATGCCTTACTAGCATTTGTAAGTGTAGGAGGGAGATTAGATTAGGAGGAGGTAAAATAAAATATTGGATGTAATTTTTTAAACTCTACCTGATTTCTAATGAGAATGACTCATTTCAAGATAACTTTGTGAAGAGAATTTAACCTAAACATCAAATGGTGCTTTAGGAAAGTCAAGTTTCCATGACAATAACATTTGGCCATATAGGAGTATAAATAATATTAACCATATGGAAATATGATGAATAAGAATAAAAAAATATGTCAATAAAATTATAAAACCCAAAATACCCTCAAGATGTTAGGGCCAACATAAATGTTATTAAAGCTTGTGACATGGCCATAAATGAGTGATAAAAAGTAAGAAAGAGGAGTCAAAATATTGTAACACTCTATCTCTCAAAGTGAGTTCAATTTCATGTATCAATAAGGTATCATTACCATATTACTTATAATTAGCAACAAATAATGCCTTGACATGTAATAAAAAATCTCGAAAATCATCAAAGTCCTCTTTAATAGGTCTTCACCCAAAGCAATAGTTTGCCATTGTGCAATGTAATAGAGGGGCGAGTGAAAAACGATGGGGGGCCAATTTGTGGCCAAATTTTAAAAAAGGTTCTGATAGCTCATAACGTGAGCGCATTATAACACACTCATGTTATGGCTTGGTGTGTCAAGCCTAAGGCTTGACCACATTGAGCCTATTTTGTGCTTCGAGCCACACCGATCATATTTTGTGCTTGCATTATAACATGAGTACAGAATAACGCGCTCGCGTTATGAGCCATTAAAACAAAAAAAAAAGAGGAAATTGAGCTCATTTGTTTTGTGACTATTTTTTTTCTACCCACAACCAAAAGCCCTTCTTTTGTGCACCCATGTTTTGGGAGGAGTGAATCGTACAAAATTTTCATCAATTTGTTGCTATTTTTTCGCCAAGATGCCGCCACGTCGATGGGGAGGTTGAAGAGGTAAGGATTTTTTTTGTTGTTGTGAATTTGTTAGTTTTAGGTTGTTTTTGAAATTCATTTGTTGAATTTGTAGGAAATGATAATGATCCTAGAAACCCTCTTCAAAACCCTCCTGAAAATCCTCAAAAGCAAAACAACAACAACATCAAAAAAATCCTCAAGTTCAACAACCATAACAACAATCTCCTCCACCAATCCCTCAACATCCTCCTGGCACTCAACAAAATTTAATGAGTGAAATTGAAAACAATAAAAAAAAATTGAGTTAATCACGAGGTTGAACGATCCAAACAGTTCAACCATAAAAAGAAAAAATCTTGCAAATTCACTTAAAGAAATGTTAAAACATGTAGATTCAATCAACAAACAATTAACTGGTTGGCAAGATAGGAGGCAGGCGGCTAGGAATATTTACTAGGATAAATTATCATATAAAGATGTAAAAGATCTAAAATTACAAAATTAGATTTGTGCTCATTATTCATCGACCCATGCACAAATCAAAATCTTAGACTCAATGCAAAGAGGTTTCCTATCCATTGGTGCCACCACCAACAAATTAGGGCCTTTTTTGGGATAGGTGGTACATGGTTTTTGATTACCCACAATAAAAAAATTGCGAAGTCCCACAATATTTCCTTAGGAAACTATACTGTGAGTTCATCCTGAACAAAATCTTGAATTATTTTGATATGAGGGACTTCCAGGGGAGAGGTGGGGGGTCGGCTCAAGATAGACCTGATGCACATCAGGATCCTAGGCGACAAGCGAGATGACCTCTCGCTAGGCCACCTCATGAGCACATCGTTATCCCTTCCATCACGAAGGAGTGTCGAGGTAGAAACTTTGCAGGCCATCGACTCTTTGACCTAGATTTTCATCCAAAATTCCATCACTATACTACAACGCCATCCAGGGGGGTCTTTGAGTGGTGGGCTTCGATCCCATTTGTGTCAGGCTTGCAAGGCGACTTATTCATATGACCCCACCGACACTCAAGAGGCTGCTATGTAGGATACATCTGTAGCTATGGAGATGGTGAGGGCAACTAAAATTTTGAATGAGGCATATGGAATCGATACTTAGGTAAATGTTAGCATGTTCATTGAATTTAATTTATTAAATTTCAATTTTGAAATGCAAGATTAACTAATTTAGTTTTATGATTTTAATAAAATTTTAGGGTCATAGTGTTGATATTGGATACACCGGCCCTGCCCCCACTTATTACTCCATTGCATCTACCGTTGAGGTATGTAACTAGTAAACAATTATAAATTTATTACATGTTAATAGCATTTTTATATGAATGGTATTCTAATATGTGATTTTGGATGTTGAATAGGCTAATATTGGAGGTTTCGTGGGAACACCTCCCAGTGCTAGTGGATTTAGACAAACCTACATGCATGTAATAGAATAAATATTTTAACTAATGAATTTTACTTAATAGATTTGTGTAGTTTATATTCATATCATTGATTACATTGCATTGCACATCTTTCAAACTCAAAGCATTACTTCACATTCCATAACTAATAACTAGATGTTGATAGATGACAAATTTCAACTACAATATATTTGTTTAGAAAGTCAACATAAGCAGTGATGCAATTACTTCACATAGCATAAGTAATACGTAGGAGCAACTTCTAATTGCATTTACTTGTCATGGTATTCCATGAGACCACTTTTTATTGAGGCATCTTTTCAAACAATTCACTACCTTGTCTATGTTATGGATGCTTGGAAGAAATATATGAAAGAATAATAGTAAGCAATAGCATAAACAAGGCAGCGAGTTGTTTGAAAAAATGCCTCAAAGAAATGTGGTCTCATGGTGATGTCCATCACCATGAGACCCAATTTCTTTGAGTCATTTTTTTTCAAATAGCTCACCGCCTTTTCTATGATACCACATTTTCCATACATGTCTACCAAAGTATTTTATCAAACAGTTCATTTCCTTGTTGCTATGGCTAAAAGCCTAAAAAAGGTGCTTTCCAACAAACTATGTATGATTGGAAAAAATCTATCAAAGCATAATAGTAAGCTATAACATATAAAAGGTAGTGAGTAGTTTGAAAAAATGCCTAAAAGAAATGTGGTCTCATGGTGATGGAATGCCATTCCATCACCATGAGACCACATTTCTTCGAGGAATTTCTTCAAACAACTCACCAACTTTTCTATGCTACCACATTTTCCATACATTTGTACCAAAGCATTTTATCAAACTACTCACTTCCTTGCTTCTATGGCTAAAAGCCTAAAATAGGTGCTTTCCAACAAACTATGGATGCTTGGAAAAAATATATCAAATAATAATAGTAAGCAATATGATAGTCAAGGAAATGAGTAGTATGAAAAAAGTCCTCGAAGAAATGTGGCCTCATGGTGATGGAATTCCATTCCATCACCATGAGGCCACATTTCTCTGAGGCATTTTTTCAAATTGCTCACTACCTGAAGAATAGAAACCAACCCTTTAGCAAAAATTCCCCTCCAAATTATTTTCAAGGTCCTCATCCTCATCCTCAATTTACCAATCCATGGAACCTTCCACCTTTTATTCCACTTGTTCATGTCCCCACCCCTCCCTCTTCATGTCATGATCGCCCTCCATCTCATAACCAAGACCACACTATACCATCCACCCCATCCCAGCATAATACCATAGAGAAGGAAATGAACTATTTGAAAAAATGCCTCAAAGAAATGTGGTCTTGTGGTGATGGAATGCCATGACACATTTGTTTGTAATGTAATTCCATCACCATGAGACCCCATTTCTTTGAGGTATTTTTTCAAATAGTTCACTACCTTCTCTATACTACCACATTTATCGTAAATGTCTATGAAATAATTTTATGAAATGGTTCACTGCCTTGTTGCTATGGGTAAAAGCCTAAAAAAAAGTGTTTTTGAACAAGCTATGGATAGGGAAAATAGTAAGCATGATATTTTGAAATATATAGTTTAATAAGTACTCAAAATTTTGTTCATTATCTCATACATTATAAGCCATGACGTGGATTGCTATTATATTTTTCATGATTGAATAATTTGTTGTTTTATTTTTTAGATGTTGGAAGAGGATACACATTTGAATGTTCATAGGGCAATGGAGCTTGGTATTTCATCTACTATAGAATCCTTGATGGCTCTCACAGAGGAGGTATGAGTTAGATTACTAAATTTCAATTTGTATTCGTTGTTATAGTTGTTAGTTAGTGAAAAATCAAACGATTGTTGATTCGTAGTTTAATTTCTCTTTGGATGGTTTCTATAGGGATTCATCACGCCACAACATGGGCATGCAAATATTTCCCTCGAGGAGAGAGATTGTCTACTAGTGGTAAGTGATTATTTTTGTTAAATATATCATTTTTATAATGTAATTTCTATATATTAATGTCTTTACTTCTTATTGTAACAGATAAAGTTTGACCATGAACTAAACCCTAGGAGGAGCACCAAGAGCACTCATCGGCCTCAGAATAAATGAGTGACAAACCTATCGCCATCTAGCCGACAAGAAAAGGGAAATAATTTATTAAAAAAGGATGCAGAGCAATGACTTTTGATTCTAGGGCCCTTTTTTGTATGCTTATATGACATTTTTTTACATATTTTGTATTGGATATATTTGACATTGTATGCCTATATGGAATTCTCGTAAGCCTATATGGCTATTTTGTATATATTTTATACTTATATTGACATATATTGATGTATTCCTACATGGATATTTGGTTAATGCAAATCATTTTTATCAATGGTGTCCATATTTGCATTATAAATCCATGGTTCAATGGATATGAGTTACGTGTGTTCAAGTGTATACTTTACAACTTACATCTATACTTTGTGAATTATGTGTATTCCAGTGTATACTTTGTGACTTATGTGTTTTCATGTGTATACCTTATATTCATGCATATACTTTGTATTAATTTCTGTATACTATGTATTCATGTGTATACTTCAAGGCTTACGTGTTTTTGAGTACTTGTGCTTCCCTTATTCACATGTATGCTTGAATTATTCACGTGTATACTTATTGATTGGTTATCCCTAGCATTGATCATTTTTGTCCTTCATGGTTTGTCTTGAATATTTATTGATTGATGCTAAACAACTTCAATATTTCTAGGAATACTAGTAGAGTTACAAATTACAAAATTGCACAAATTGAAAAGAAAAGATTAATTGTAAATAAATGCATTGATTGTTAACTTGACAATTGATTAAGAATGAGTATAATATATATCAAGAGATGAGCCTTCTAGAATGGAAACTACCAACTAAAAAATAGGCAAAGCATTCCCAATACTTTGAAAGCAATAATCCACCCAAAACTGCAAGGAGAGAGAAGGCTTATTTAAGATCCTTGAGCAATGTATTTCTTAATGCTCCCTTTTTCTTACATATCTCAATTGAGTTTAATCCAAAGAGTTCCATCAAATGATATATCTAAAAGAAAAAATCACATTTTCAATTGGTATTCCATGAGATGTTTCATAAAAAGATTTCAGTATATTTAATCTTTTGATTTGAACAACTCAATTAAAAAAAGGATACATAATCTTCACAACACTTGCAAAACATAATATTCATAGTAGATGATGAGTAGTTAACTTCTTGACACATTTTCATACAAACATTTATCTTGAATAGTCTTTAAACATTTTCACAGCGTAATCCTTACAGTATAGAATGAATTGTTATGTTCTTGATCCATCACCATATAAACACGTTGAAAGATGTATATGTCAACTTTTCGCAATATTATTTCTTGTATAGGAAATGGACTTGGGAGAAATCTTTATAATTTATAATACAAACAAGAAATGGACTTAAGGGTGAAAACTTTATTTATCACACCAAATAATAAATGTACGTGAGAGCATCACTTGTTTCTCTTAGACTCCAATTTTCAAGCATAGCAAAAAATTTCAAATGAAAATGACAAAATTCTTTACAACCAAAGTTGTTAATTGAGGAAAAATAAAATGTGTCCAAGTTCCACCATTGTACGCATTTACAATTGGTTGTATATTGTTGTAAGGGAAAGGAGGATAATTAAAAAATGTCTTGTGCTTGCTAGACTTGAGGATGGGCATATGCTTTTTGTATGGAAAAATCAGACTTCTCAACTATTGTGTGAATGTTTCTCTTTTCGATTGTTTTGCATGCCATCATAAGGGATCGAGTTGGTTGAATTTAGCTTAGAGAGATTCAGTGTGTTTGGATGTGAAAGAGGACCTTGCCTAGCATAAATGTACCCATTCAAACATGTTGGAATAGTCTGTTTGGTCACACGAGTTGCAGAATGAAAGTTGCACCACTTTGAAACTTTACACTACTTGCATTTGACACTTTTTCCATCAAATGAAAATTGGACACCATGGGAAAATGACTCCGAGATAACAAAAACCAAGAGAGTTTATTGTAGAGGGGCCCAATGCAATCCTATAAGCTCAAATAGAGAGTTCATAAAAATCTCGATTTCTGAGTAATAGCCCGTCAAAGATTGCTACCCTTTTGCACTTTGGACCTTAAGCAATCGAGCCAGTTGAACATAGCTTGGAGTGATTCAATGTGTTTGGGTGTGAAAGAGGACTATGCCTAGCATAAATGTACCCATTTGTACACATTGGAACAATTCTTTTGGTCACACGAGTTGTAGAATGAAAGTTGCACCACTTTGCAACTTTACATTGCTTG
Source organism: Sequoiadendron giganteum (assembly GCA_007115665.2). NCBI lineage: Eukaryota > Viridiplantae > Streptophyta > Pinopsida > Cupressales > Cupressaceae > Sequoiadendron > Sequoiadendron giganteum. Next base: position 598,926,183 of record CM021108.1, on the reverse strand, counting down.
CATTTGACACTTTTTCCATCAAGTGAAAAATAGGCTCCACGAGAAAATGATTGAGATAACAAAAATTGATAGAGGTTATTGTAGAGGGGCCCAATGTGGTCCCATAGGCTTAGATGAAGATTTCTTAAGCATCACGGTTTATGAGTAATAGCTCATCAAATATTTTTTCCCTTTTACATTTCGAACCCTTAAGGGATCGAACTGGTTGAACGTAGCTCGAAGCAATGTAGTGTGTTTGGGTGCAAAAGAGGACCATGCCTAGTGTAAAACCACCCATCTAGATGTGTTGGAATAGTCTATTTAGTCACACAAGTTGCAGAATGAAAGTTGCACCACTTTGCAACTTTACACTGCTTGCATTTGACACTTTTTCCATCAAGTGAAAACTGGACACCATGGGAAAATGAATTTGAGATAATAAAAAAATGAGAGAGGTTATTGTAGAGGGGCCCAACACTATCTTGTAGGCTTAGAAAAAGAGTTCATAAGTGTCACAGTTTCCGATTAATATCTTGTCAAATATTGCTACCCTTTTGCACTTTGGACCCTTGAGGGATCGAGTCAGTTGAACGTAGCTCAGAGTGATTCAGTGTGTTTGGTTGTGAAAGAGGACCATGCCTAGCATAAAAATACCCATTCAAATTCATCAGAATAGTTTGTTTGGTCACACAATTTGCATAACGAAAGTTGCACCACTTTGCAACTTTACACTACTTGTATTTGACACTTTTTCCATCAAGTGAAAACTGGACACCACGGGAAAACAACTCTGAGATAACAAAAAATAAGAGATGTTTTTGTAGAGGGGCCCAACACGATCTCATAGGCTTAGATGGAGAGTTCATAAGGATCACGGTTTCCAAGTAATAACTTGTCAAAGATTACTGCCCTTTTGCACTTTCGAACCTTAAGGGATCGAGCCGGTTGAACGTAGCTCGGAGCGATTCAATGTGTTTGGGTTTTAAAGAGGACCATGCCTAACATAAACGTACCCATCCAGACACATTGGAACAATTTGTTTTGTCACACAAGATGCAAAATGAAATTTGCATGACTTTGCAACTTTACACTGCTTGCATTTGACACGTTTTCCATCAAGTGAAAATTGGACACCACGGGAAAACGAATCCAAGATAACAAAAACTGAGAGAGGTTATTGTAGAGGGGCCCAACACAATCTCGTAGGATTAGAGAGAGAGTTAGTAAGTGTCATGGTTTATGAGTAATATCCCATCAAAGATTGTTGCCCTTTTGCACTTTTGACCCTTAAGGGATCGAGTCGGTTAAAAGTAGCTCATAGCGATTCAACTTGTTTGGGTGTGAAAGAGGACCATGCCTAGCATAAATATACCCATTTGAATGCATTGGAACAATTCATTTAGTCACACAAGTTGCAGAATGAAAGTTGCACCACTTTGCAACTTTACATTGGTTGCATTTGACACTTTTTTCATCAAGTGAAAACTGGACACCACGGGAAAATGACTCCAGGATACCAAAAATTGAGAGAGGTTATTGTGGAGGGGCCCAACACAATCCTGGAGGCTTAGATAGAGAGTTCGTAAGCATCACAGTTTCTTAGTAATAGTTTGTCAAAGATTGTTTCCTTTTTGCACTTTGGACCCTTAAGGGATCAAGTCGGTTGAATGTAGCTCAGAGTGATTCAACATGTTTGGGTGTGAAAAATGACCATTCCTAGCGCAAATTTACCCATCTGAACACTTTGGAATAGTCTGTTTGTTCACATGAGTTGCATAACAAAAGTTGTAACACTTTGCAACTTTACATTACTTGCATTTGACACTTTTTCCATCAAGTGAAAACTGGACACCACAAGAAAATGACTTCGAAATAACAAAAATTGAGAGAGGTTATTGTAGAGGGGCCTAACACAATCCCATAAGCACAGACGGAGAGTTAGTAAGTGTCATGTTTTCCAAGTAATAGCCTATCAAAGATTGCTTCCCTTTTGCACTTTGGACCCTTAAGGGATCGAGTTGGTTGAACATAGCTTAGAGTGATTCAGCGTGTTTGGGTGTGAAAGAGGAACATGCCTAGTGTAAACGTACCCATCTAGATGCGTTGGAAAAATCTATTTAATCACACGAGTTACAGAACGAAATTTCTACCACTTTGCAACTTTACATTACTTGCATTTGACACTTTTTCCATCAAGTGAAAACTAGGCACCACAAGAAAATGACTTCAAGCTAACTAAAACTAAGAGAGGTTATTGTAGAGGGGTCCAATGTGATCCTGTAGGATCAGATGAAGATTTTGTAAGCATCACAATTTCTAAGTACTAATAGCCCGTCAAATATTGTTTCCCTTTTGCACTTTGGACCCCTAAGGGATCGAGCTAGTTGAACGTAGCTCGAAGTAATTTGGTGTGTTTGGGTGAGAAAGAGGACCATTCCTAGCATAAAACCACCCATCTGAATGCATTGGAATAGTCTGTTTGGTCACACGAGGTGCAGAACAAAAGTTGCACCACTTTGCAACTTTACATTGCTTGTAATTGACACTTTTCCCATCAAGTCAAAATTGGACACCATGGAAAAACAACTCTGAGATAAAAAAAACCGAGAGAGGTTATTGTAGAGGTGCCCTACGTGATCTTGATGCCTCAGAAAAAAATTTTGTAACTAACAAGGTATCCGGGTAACAGGCCATCAAAGATTGCTACCCTTTTGCAATTTGGATTGTTAAAGGATTACATTGCATGAATTACAAATGTTTGAGGGAAACAATAAATTTTAGAATTTGAGTAAATATCATTACAAGTGTTTATTTGAATAGACTGTATGCTATATTGATATTGATATATAGTCATTAGGTTGATTTGTTTTAATAAATGAAGCTTTTATAATAAGTTAGTCAATTGGTGCTAGTTATAATAGGGAGAGAATAAAAGAAGACAAAAAATGGTTAGTAACCATCAATGGTTATTACACCCACTATATTAATAATATGATGTTTACAATAAAATGATATTTATTTGTCTGTCCTAATTCTTTTGTTTGTGCTACAATTGTCTAATATGCTTCATACACTGTTCTGAAACCCAAGTGCTTGTAATTGTAGGCACAATGCCTTAGGTACTCTATTCTCATAGATCTTTTACAATGTCACTCTTAGATTTGAGATTCTCTTATAATGTCTACATCATAGGTGCTCATGATGAGGTTAACTTCAAATAAATAACTTGAGATTCCCTCGCTAAGCTTCATACTCTCTTTTATAATGGCTTCAAATCAGAATTGAGATTTGTCAAGATCATAAAAAATAAAGATGTTGCATTGCTTTGTTGGCTAAGATTCTCTTGGATGACTCATAAATTAGTATTTTCTACAAGGAGACACCAATCAATTTTTAGTAGTTTACTTATAAATAAGAAAATTAAAAGAAGAAAAAGAAAGAGCATCCAAAATAGAAATGAAATGAAAATAGATGGAAGGCACTTACAGACAAAAAATCCACACCATTTGGTTCCAACTCGAGAATAACAAGGAATAAATCTTGATGCTTCCATTGAGGATAGGCATGCTAGTCTCTCAACTTAGTCAGTCTTGGTCACACATCTTCATTGGGAGTTCCAAGATACCTATTGCACACAACACCTCTCATGAATATAATAACTTGAAATTTGAGATTCTCTTATAATGTCTACATCATAGGTGCTCATTATAAGGTGAGCTCACTAGCTTGCCAATGCTCCAATAGCTTTCCAATGTGGTAGGGTTGACAAGGTAGGGGAAACATATGCCTCATAGAAATGGGGTCACTGTGAGACCCCATTTCTATGAGGCATATGTTGCCCCTACCTTGTCAACCCATACATCATCGTGAGCCCCCATTTCTATGAGGCATATGTCGCCCCTACCTTGTCAACCCTACTGCATTGGAAAGCTAGTGAGCTCACTAGCTTGTCAATGATCCACTAGCTTGCCAATGCGGTAGGGTTGACAATGTAGGGGCAGTGTATGCCTCATAGAAATAGGGTCTCATAGTGATGTGAGACCCCATTTCTATGAGGCATATGCTTCCCCTACCTTGTCAACCCTACTGCATTAGCAAGCTAGTGATCTCACTAGCTTTTCAATACGGTATGGTTGACAAGGTAGGGGAAATGTATGCCTCATAGAAATAGAATCTGATGATGATGACATCACCGTGAGACCCTATTTCTATGAGGCATACACTGCCCCTACCTTGTCAACCCTACCATCACCATGAGACCCTATTTCTATGAGCCATAAACTGTCCCTACCTTGTCAACCCTACCACATTGGCAAGCTAGTGAGCTCATTAGTTTGTCAATGCTCCACTATCTTTCCAATGTGGTAGGGTTGACAAGGTAGGGGCAGTGTATGCCTCATAGAAATGGGGTCTCACAATGATTTATATCACCATGAGACCCCATTTATATGAGGCACACGGTCTCACAATGATGTATATCATTGTGAGACCCCATTTCTATGAGGCATACGCTGCCTCTACCTTGTCAAACCTACTGCATTATCAAGCTAGTGAACTCACTAGCTTGTCAATTCTCCACTAGCTTGCTAATGCGGTTGGGTTGACAAGGTAGGGGCAGTGTATGCCTCATAGAAATGGGGTCTCACGATGATATACCATGAGACCCCATTTCTATGAGGCATACGCTACCCCTACCTTGTCAACCCTACCACATTGGCAAGCTAGTGAGCTCACTAATGATCCACTAGCTTGCTAATGTGGTAGGATTGACAAGGTAGGGGCAGCGTATGCCTCATAGAAATGGGGTCTCGCCATTTCATGATGATATACATCACCGTGAGACCCCATTTCTATTAGGCATACACTGCCCCTACCTTGTCAAACATATTGAGACCCCATTTCTATGAGGCATACAATGCCCCTACCTTGTCAACCCTATCACATTAGAAAGCTAGTTTTCTCACTAGCTTGCCAATGCTCCACTAGCTTGCCAATGCAGTAGGGTTGACAAGATAGGGGCAATGTATGACTCATAGAAATGGGGACTCACGGTGTATATCACCATGAGTCCCCATTTCTATGAGGCATACACTACCCCTACCTTGTCAATCCTATCACATTGGTAAGCTAGTGAGCCCCTAGCTTGCCAATGTGGTAGAGTTGACAAGGTAGGGGCATTGTATGTCTCATAGAAATGGGGCCTCACAGTGATGTATATCACCGTGAATCCCCATTTCTATGAGGCATGTTGCCCCTACCTTTTCAACCTTACCACATTATCACTATGAGACCCCATTTCTATTAGGCATACGCTGCCCCTACCTTGTCAACCCTACCGCATTGGCAAGCTAGTGAGCCCCTAGCTTGCTAATTCTCCACTAGCTTGCCAATGCTCCACTATCTTGCCAATATGGTAGGGTCGACAAGGTAGGGGCAATGTATGTCTCATAGAAATGTGGTGTCACAGTGATGTACGGGTAGCGTATGCCTCATAGAATATGCTACCTGTACATCATCGTGAGACCCCATTTCTATGAGGCATACGCTGCCCCTACCTTGTTAACCTTACCACATTGGCAAGCTAGTGAGCTCACTAGCTTGCCAAAACTCCACTAGCTTGCCAATGTGGTAGGGTTGACAAGGTAGGGGCAGTTTATGCCTCATAGAAATGGGGACTCACAGTGTTGTATATCACTGTGAGTCCCCATTTCTATGAGGCATATGCTGACCCTAACTTGTGAACCCTACTGCATTAGCAAGCTAGTGAGCTCACTAGCGTGTCAATGCTACCACATTTTGCATATATTTTTACAAAAAAAAATTGTCAAACAATTCAAATCCTTATCCATGATTCCATTTTGAGCCTATCTTGCAATCATGGCAAGATAGTGAGGTCACTAGCTTGCCAATGCGATAGGATTGACAAGGTAGGGGCATCATGAGAAAATGCCTCATAGAAATGGGGGCTCACAGCGATGTAAATCACCGTGAGACCCCATTTGATTTACATCACTATGAGACCCCATTTTTATGAGGCATTTTATCATGCTACCCCTACCTTGTCAACCCTACTGCATTGTCTTGTGGCATGCCATGATTGCAAGATAGGCTACACCTTTCCCCATGTTGCTAACTTAGCCTTGAATAAAGAGTCTTGAAATGGTGGAGAGGAGGGTTAGAATCCCTTGTAGGTAGACTAATCAAGGAAACATTTAAAATATATCACAACATAAGTGATGAGGTAAATTTAGAAATAGAGATGAAAACCAAAATAGATTCAAAGATCTATCAATGTGGGAGGAGTATATTCCAATTTTTTAGAGACATGTATGGAAAATTTGGTAGCATAGACAATGAAATCAGCTGGTTGATAAAATGAAAATCACCATGAGACCCCATTTCTTTGAGGCATTTCTTCAAAAAATTGATTGCCTTGTCTATGCTATTTGATAAAATGCTTTGGTAGAAATGTATGCAAAATTTGGTAGCATAGACAAGGCAATCAACTACTTGGTATAATTTTTTGACAAAATACCTCAATGAGATATGTCCCCGTGGACTAGAATGATTGTGGGATATGCACAAAATAGATTTATTGAAAAGGCTTTAGAAAATTTCAAGCATATGGAAATTGTAGGTGTAAAACCAAATTCAACTACATTTTCCAGCATCCCCCATGCCTATACCAAAATGAATGCTTTGGAGAGTGGTATGCACATCCATAGTAAAGGATTGAGATATGATGTATTATTTTACTGCCTTATAAATTTTGTCATATATATGTGTATACAAAGTGTGGAAGCATACACAAGGTAAGTCAATTGTTTAACAAAATGCCTCAAAGAGATGTGGTTTAAAAATGTAATTGGCAAGTGTAAAGAATTGTGTAATTTGAAATATGCATTGACAAGCTAAGGTGATAATGACAAACAAAAAATTTGATCAACATGGAATATGCAAAATAATAAAAAATAAAATCAAGCCAAAATAGAATGAAAGAAAATGTGTAAAGACTTCACCTACCTAAAAAAAAAAAGTTTCAAATGGAGGAGTTCTACCCAATTATGTAGCCTTTGCTTCTTCTTTCTTCAAACTCCTCAACAATTTGACTTTTTCAAAAGATTTTTCCCCTCCAAACTTCAATTGCATATCACTCTTAAATGGAATTCAGACTTGAATTGATATTATATGCCTTTCAATGTGAAAACTCTGCTATTTCATGCAAAGGTGGTGGAAATATCATGAAAAAGGTGGTGGAATGTGAAAAACATGCATGCACACATCACAAAATCATCAAAAATCTTTTTTTTGTCAGAGCACGCGCAAAACCAAGAGAATATACAAAACGTGGGCCTTGAGATCACAAGTATATTGGGTTTTTTACCATTTTTAGAGCAAGACAAAATATCCTCGCATTATAATGTGAGTGTGTTATGTCTTATTAAAATAATGACCATATCTCTACTACTTCAAAATGTGCTCATGTTATGAGAAAGTTGATTTTATATAGGTTTGTTTTATCTCTCTTTCTCTATATCCTCTACCCTCTACCCTTAAATCCTCTACCCTCTACCCTCTACCCTCTATCCTATACATTAAACCCTCAACCCTCAATTCTCAACCCTCAACTCTTAATCCCTTAATCCTCAACCCTCAAACCCTAAACCGTCAACCTTGATACCCTCTACCCTATACATTGGACCCTCAACTCTAACCCTTCAACCATATGTACCCTCAACCCTAATCCCTCAACCCTAAACCATCAACCCTATAGGTCCTCAACCCTATACCCTCAATTCTGAACCCTCTACCCTATACACTAGATCCTCAACCCTTATATATCTTTGTCCCTCCCTCCTCTTCTCTCCTCTCTATCTCACTTCTCCATCCATCTCTCCATCTATCCATCCCTCCCTCTCCACCCTAATCCCTCAACCCTAAACCCTCAACCCTTAAACCCTTAAACACTCAACACTAAACCCTAAACCCTCAACCCTCAAACCGTAAACCCTGAACCCTTAAACCCTCTACCATCTACCCTCAACCAAATACCCTCTACCCTCAACCCTTAAACCCAAGAAAAATCTCTACCCTAATCCCTAAACCATCAACCCTTAATCCCTCAACCCTCAACCCTCAATCCTCAACCCTTAAACCCCAATCCCTCAACCCCTATACCCTCTACCCTATACATTGGACCCTCAACCCTATACCCTCAATCCTCCACCCTCAACCTTAAACCCTCACCTCTAAACCCTTAAACCCTCTACCCTATAAATTAAACCCTCAACCCTATACATTAAACCCTCAACCCTTAATCCCTCAACCCTTAAACCCTAAACCCCTATACCCCTATACCCTCTACCCTTTACATTGTACCCTCAACCTAATCCTTCAACCATATACCCTCAAACCTATACCCTAAAACCTTTAACCCTAAAATCTTAAACCTTCTACCCTCTACCCTCAACCCAATACCCTCTACCCTCAACCCTAATCCCTCAACCCTATACCCTCAACCCAATACCCTAAACCATCAACCCTATAGGTCCTCCACCCTAATCCCTCAACCCTATACCCTCAACCCCTATCCCTTTATCTCTATTTATACATCTCACCTCTCTCTCCCTCCCTCTCTCCTACCCTCTCTAATTGTCTCTATCTACCCTCTCCCTCTTTCTATGTACCTCTCACTCAATCAATCCCCAACTCTCTCTCTCACTCCCTCTATATATCTCTCTCTCTATCTCCCTCACACTACCTCTCCATCACTCCCTCTCTTTCCCACTCCCTCTCTCTCCCTCTCTCTCCCTCCCATCCCCTCTCTCTCTCAATTCTCTCCCTCTAGCACCCTACCTAGGTAACTCTCTCTCTCTCTCTCTCTCTCTCTCTCTCTCTCTCTCTCTCTCTCTCTCCCATCTCTCTATCTATCTCTCCCACCCTACCTATATAAGTCCCTCTCACTCGACCCCCCTCTATCTCTCCCTCCCACACCCTCTCCCTCTCTCAAGTCTCTCACTCTCTCTCCCACTCTCTCTCGCACTCCCTCGCACTAACTATCTCTCAAGTCTCTCCCTCTCACCCCACTCACACTCTAAAGTCTCTCCCTCTGGCACCCTACCTACATAACTCTCTTTATCTCTCTCTCTCCCTCTCTCTCCCATCCCTCTCTCTCTCCCTCTATCTCTCCCACCCTACCTAGCTAGGTCCATCTCACTCCAACTCCTTCTCTCCCACTACCCCTCTCTCTCTCTCTCTTTGGTCTCTCCCTCCCTTTCTCCCTCCCACCCTACCTAGATAACTCTCTCTCTCTCTCTCTTAAAATTCTCCCTCCCTCTAAAGATATACATAAATACATACAAGCATAATACATATGTAAATACAATCCTACATACATACAAGAATACATGTACATATGTAGATACAATCTTACATACATATAGGCCTACATACATACATGCATTGAAATATACATACACGCATGCATACATACATGCAAGCATGCACACATGCATACATACATGAAATACAAGCATACATGTACATACAAACATACAAATATATAAACATACATTCAATAGAGTAGCATTTAACATAGAGCAAGACATAATGCGAGCACGTTATACTATGCTCGCATTATGTCTTGCTAGACATATCTGACACAAACACAAAAACCATGTCAAAACTAAGATATAATGTGAGCATGTCATAATGCGAGTGCATTATATCTTGCTTTGGGAATCCCCAAGCCTTAGGCTTGGTATTTGCATTGGAATACCAACCCAAAGGCTTGGAGGGCCTTCCCAACGACCAAAGATGTGTTTTTGCAAATTCTACAATATTTCACATAATCGGATTTGTGCTCACCATCAAGATTGCACGTGTTTCAATGTCAAATAAATCGAACACCTAGGTAATGTTAGGCTCTCTCTTAGCTAGCCAACGATGTAATTGTTTTCACTTTTTGACAATGTTAATCCTTTCATCTATAATTTCTTTTGGTTGTGTGTCTCTTTTTTGGCAAAAAGTAGTGTTTGGTGTTTTTTTCGTTATAAATTAACTATTCATCAAAATTTCAAATAAATTACATTTTTAGAAACTAGAATCCATTCTACAATTTTTTTAAAAAATCAATTAGTTTCCAAAATTTGTAGGGGTAGCACAGCCAAAATTCTATTTTTCAGGAAGTGTCCACTTTGAAAATTAGTAAAAAATCAGATATTCATTAAAAAATTATCAGAAAAATCATGCATCAACTAAATACTATTAGCTAATTTCTCACTGGAGTGATTTTAAAAATACTAAAAAAAAGGTCATTGTGCTAGGTACGCACAAAAGTTGCTATGTTATGTTTTTCTGATAAAAACAACACCAATTTTTGTGCATCCCTCTTTTGAACCCCTTAATCTCAACCATTTTCAAAATAAATTAGTAGTTTAGAAAGTATACTTAGAGCACTATGATCCTTACTTTTTTGCACTACTATCTTAAATTTGTGCTTAGCTCTTACTTTGATGTAGAAATAGACTCTACTATGTGTGCTAAAATAGTTTGAGCTTGCAATAAAAAATAGGGCATGTTATAAAAATGCATTATAAAGTTTTAGCTTCCCTATCTAGATCACATCTACAAATATGAATTTTATCTAAATTGATCTCACAATCACAAAGTTGATCCTTGACAAAAATATGATTTGTGATATTTTTTACCTTGGAAACTATTTGCCTATGCTTTTGAACCTACATGAAAAGTTGATTGTATAGTCAAGGATTTGCACATGATAGGGATGATTCCTCCCTTGTGTGAAACCTTGTAAAGATGTCAAGTCAAAGAATTTGAACAATAATTAATGACAAGTAGTCATGTAGTATGTCTTAGAATGCTAATTGCACTACATGATTCTTTTTATACTCCTTGATGTGTGCAAGAGGTGATTATTCCATAGATTTGATAGATGGGAATGTGCAAGATCATGGGGGTCCAAAAAGTGGCAATGAGGAAAAAAAAGCGTTTTTAACTTGTCGAAATTGCGAAAAAAAAATAGACTTTTTGTATGGGTTGGGTACAATATCTGTTTTGGTTTGGTAATACCAAACCGAAACAAATATCCTTTTTGTTTTTCAAAACGGATATCCATTTTGGAAAGTGGGAACCCATTTTTTTGAAAAACAAAATGGATATATGTTTGAAAAGGATATTTGTTTTGAAAAACAAAACGGATATCTATTTTGAAGACCTAAAAAATCAGCTTTAGTAAAATGGGCATAACTTTTGTGTTTCTTATCAAAATTTCAACTTTTTATAGGTGTTGGAAAGGTGATTGAGAGCTCTACACAATTGACTAGGTGGTGTTTCTATATTGTAAACAAAAAATAATTATAATCATTTGAACTTCATATTTCATTTTTGAAACATCAAATGCTCACTACTTTCACATGCAAAGTCTTTTTTACATGATTTTTTTGTAACACTCATCTCAAAATACTTGAAACATTAGAAAAAATAATGAATAATGAAATATTTATATTTTTTGTAGCAAGGAGATAAAAAAAACTTCATAAATCATCATATCTCTCAATCCCTTTCTTTACCTCTCTATATATCACTATGTCTCCCTTTAAGTTCTAGACCTATCCCTCCCTCCTTTCTTCTCTCTTTGTCCCTCTTTATACCTATCTTTCTCACACACACACTCTCTCTCTCTCTCAGGTCCCTCCCACTCCCTCTCACTCTCACTCTCCATTTGACCTCTCCCTTTGAAGTCTCTCTTCCTCTTAAGTCTCTCTCCCTCTTAGGTCTCTCTCTCAATGTATCACTCACACTCAAACTCTTTCCCTATCAGGTCTCTCTCTCCCACTCTCTCTCCCTCTCTCCCTATTAGGTATCTCTCTCTTAAGTCTCTCCCACTCCCACTCTCTCTTTTTTCTCTCCCACTCCCTCTCTCTATCAATGTCTCACTCACACTCACACTATTTCCCTCTCAATTATCTCTCTCTCCCACTCTCTCCCTCTCTCCCTCTCCCTCCCTCTCCCCTCCCTCTCTCTCCCTCTCTCCCTCTCAAGTATCTCTCCCTCCCTCCCTCTCAAGTCTCTCTCTCTCTCTCCCTCCCTCTATCTCTCTCCCTCTCTCCCTCTCAAGTATCTCTCTCTCACTCTCCATATCCCTCTCAGAGTCTCTCTCTCTCTCCCTCCCTCTGTCTCTCTCTCCCTCTCAAGTATATATATCTCTCTCTCTCTCCTCTCTCCTCTCCCTCTCCTCCCTCCTCCTCTCTCTCTCTCTCTCCCTCCTTCCCTCTATTTATCTCTATCCCCCCCCTCTCTCTCTCCCACTCCCTCTCCCTCCCTCCCCATCCCTTTTAAGTTTCTCTCCTTCTTAAGTCTCTCTCTCTCTTAGGTATCTTCCACTCCCTCTCTCCCTCTTAGGTCTCTCCCACTCCCTCTCTCTCTATCTCTTCATCTCCCTCTTAGGTCTCTATCTCTCTCCCACTATTTCAAGTTATTTATGAGGGAGATAAAGAAATAGAGGGTGGGAGGGAGAGAGAGAGACTTGAGAGGGAGAGGGAGACAGACTTGAGAGGGAGATAGGGGGGAGAGAGATATTTATCTAATTAGGGTGGGAAGGAGACACCTGAGAGAGAGAGAGAGTTATCTAGTTAGGGTGGGAAGGAGACACTTGAGAGGGACAAGGAGAGTGAGTGAGTGAGTGAGTGAGAGAGAGAGGGGCACTGGGAGACCTAAGAGGGAGAGAGAGGGAGAGAGGGAGATGGAGAGTGAGAGGGAGAGGGAGAGGGAG